>CAHIKZ030001269.1:2587500-3315000 GCA_903632075.3 Acanthosepion pharaonis | reverse complement strand
ACCCTTCAATCACAAGCTCCACTCAGTAGTGTCCTGTTGGGAGGTATTTGGGTCTTTCACATAGGGTGTTCACCTTCATTGTGAAAATGGATCTTAGGTTCTCTGGCCGTTACAGGCTTTGGCTGCTTCACACTGTGTACTGGCTAAGTTCATGACCACTTCCAGCATTTCATTATGATGCTACGTGTACATCTACAGTGATTGTGGGCATGCATATGACAAGATGATATGGCATAAAGTGCCTTGATCATGTCGACATAATGTGCGTGCATCAGGGTACCATAACAGCTTGAGATTGGTCACATTTGATAGGTGATCAGAGGTAGATTACAGGAGAAATTATAATAATAACTCCATTGTAATCAGGGTATTTCATGATAGCTACAGTGGGTTAATAACACTCCATGTAGTCCATTCACATTATATGGACTGAGAAACAGCAGTAACTGTTTGCTGTTCTTCCTCAAAATTCCTGATTTCTGCAATCACCATATCTCGTTTATCATTGGAGAAAAACTGGTTGCTTGTGCTGCCCAGGCCAGCTCCATTGGTGTTTTGGTTACCCGCATAATCTCTTTGGCTTGCAGGCTGTATTCTGCTTCTAGGGTGTCTTCTATAGCCGACCATTTAGTGTCAGTTTTGATATCTGGCCATAACTTGTGGACAAACTCATTGGCTGAGTTCCTGTATTTTTTCCCATGATGCTTTAAAGTTATGCAGTTTTCAGTCATGTGTTATATAAAAGTGTTCCCCACTTCTTGCATTTGTGTTCAATTCAGAAGATTGCTTGAGCGTGAAACTCTGGTTATGGTTAGCGTTATCCTTTCATATAGGAATTAATGTCATCAAGTGTTTTTTGCCGTTTTGGTAATCTAGGCATCAAACACTTTACTGTGTGGGGAGGTGATTGCCTTTAAGTCTTTTTTCTTATTGCTGTAACTGTTTGAGATTTTATCTTGAGGGTGTTTAAGTCTTTTCGCAAGTTGTTCATTGATTCCATCAACAGTTTTGATTTTTCTTTAATTATATATATTTGTACCTTTTAAAGTACACTAATTGTGCGACTGAATTCAATATTGACAGGTTTACTGTTTTGTTCCAGTCACAATCTTTATTTCATCTAAAAGTACTAGAGTCACCTGCATATCAAGTCTCGCAAACCCTCTCTCTGTAAACAGCATGATTGTTTGCTGGGGCTTGCTATCAATAGTTTCTAGTAAGTCCCCCTGTTCTTTTTTTTACTTTTCTCCCTTCTCTCATCAGTCATATGTTAAATTAGATTTGTTGTATTTGTTTCCGATAGTTTAAAGACAGTAAAATCAACCTTGCTGACCGAACACTACTCTGTGACCCAGTTGGTTAAGGCACATCAGGCTATATGATGGTTTCATATAGGATACCGGTTCAATTCCTGTTGGAGGATGAATATTTTCTATGAAAATTTCTTGGACATTCAGGCCGGTAAATGTTGTTTAATACAGTTTATTATAAACAGAGCATTTACTTAAATATTTGTATCTATAAAAAGAATGTACAAACATAAAAATGTCTTAAAATATATATATATATATATATATATATATATATATATTGTGAACAATTAATATTAATATTTTCTTGTTTTATTATTTCAATTAGATACTTCGACTAGTTTTGACCAACATGCCCATCATCAGGAGAAAAAAGATTCTGCTTGTTATTAGCAGTGACCTACAGGAATGAAAGACTTTGTAAAGAAAATGAACTTTATCTCTAGTTTTCATTTGTTTTTTTATCGTTAATTTTGGTCACTCCTTGGTCATTTTGACATATATATATATATATATATATATATATATATATATATGTACAGATTGAGAGTGTAGATATAGAAATTAACCCTGTGTGGTGACTATCTGTTTTACCATGGCCTCTGAGGCATGAAACCTGAAGTTCCCATGCATTGTTTACTCCTATGTCCACACTGTTTTCATTTATAAACATTCTATATCCCATTTGGAGAACTCTTCCCACATAAATATTGCAAATACTAAACAATATACTTATATACATTTATATTTAGAGAGAACAAGCTCTTTAATTAGCACACTATTTCAATTATGATCCTGTAATAATTATTCTAATGTGACAGCAAATTTAATAACATATTTCAGTGCTCATAAATTATTTGCAATTATACTGACATAATAAGAATAAAGAAGTCCTTTTAAACAGTAGAGACTGAAGAGGAAGAAGATGGTATAAAATGGTAGCAAGAGAACCAGTGAGATTAAAGCCCAAACTTTTAAACAGCTAGAAGAAAAATGACCTTTCACCATAATTTCATATTCCAAGCAGAAATTCTCAAATAAAACATCCGAAGTGTATGTCATCATGTCCTGCAAACCTTTACTAGAGAAATGCAGTTTTGTTAAAGAAATGCCTACATGTTTGATTTGGTTACATGTCTCAGTGTGTACATTCAAACACTAAATAAAAATCATTGGCTACCAAAAAATCTCGATAAAAAGTGCATTATCAGGGCCTCACCTCATCCGTGGTTTTTACCATACATAAAAGAGGAAAGCAACTTTTTTTATATGCGTTCCAAAATGCTGTTGAGTTGACTTAAATTTTGATAGGCACTTTCCGCAAGTCTTACAAACAACTGAACATTTCAAACGTTGGTGATAGACCTATTTTAGGGCAGGTACCAACTGAAAGAAACATTTGTTGTTTCTGAGATGGTTAAGCAATTAAAACCATTCTTTTTGGTACTACTAGAGCATTTTGACAGGCCCATTCTATGATCATCTTCAGGTGTACAATATGCTAGGAAAAAGGAAGTGTTTCTCCAAAATATATTAATGAACAGAAAGAAATGATGGTATATATGCCAGTTCAATATATTTGCCGAGGTCTTTCATTTTTGATTTAATATTGACCTTTTTGAAAACAATTGAAAGGCGCATTGGAACAGTTGGCATGACGTTTGCATGATAACCTAACTGACCTGGTTTCAATTCTCAGTAGGGGAGGCGCATTAAAGGGGATGAGTCCTAAATATAGGATGAAACGGCCATCCAGTGCTTTCTGCATTCTGTTGAGGTTTCTTTCAGACTCGATGAATTACTTAATTATAATTATCAAATCCTCCTAATAATTTCTATCATATATATATATATATATATATATATATATATATATATATATATATATATTGTGTGTCTGTGTATATATATATACATATAATGTGTATATTTATATATAATGTGTGTATATATAATGTGCATATTTATATATAATGTATATATATATATAATGTGTATACATATATATAATGTATATATATATGTATATATATAATGTGTATATATATGTGTATATATATATAAAATCTGTATATATATGTGTGTGTATATATAATGTGTGTGTATATATATAATGCATATATATATAATGTATATATATATATATATATATATATAATGTGTGTATATATACATACATAATGTGTATATATATATATTCTGTGTGCATATATATATAATGTATATATATATATAATATATATACATAATGTGTATATATATGTGTATATATATAAAATATGTATATATATATATATATATATATATAACAGGTATATATATATATATATATATATATATATAGTGTATTTATATATATGTATATATGTACAATGTATGTATATATCTATCTATCTAATGTGTACATATATATATATATAGAGTGTGTGTGTATATATATAATGTCTATATATATATATATATATATATATATATATATATATATATATATATATATGATAAAAACATGATGTATATTATATTTATAGATAAAAGTGCTCAATATCAATGATAGAGGATATGTAATTATAAAAGCAATCACTGAGATCAAGAACCAGTGGTGATAGTATGCCTTTTACACAATCTTCAGTTTTTCAAGATTTGATTCAAGTGGGGATCTATTTATGTTTATTTGTGTTTGATTTTCTTGTGTGTGCATTGTAGCGGTGATAATAATACAAATAATCCAACACAAATAAGCATAAATAGATCCATTTGATGATCACAGAAGCATATAAGCCAGGGTTACGATGTTAGCTCTATCATAGATATTGAGCACTTTCCACTAAGTACCATGCATATATATATATATATATATATATATATATATATATATATAAGGTCAGCAGAAATCCATGTCAGCCTTTTTCTTTTTTCAGTGGTTTGCTGTTTTTGAAAAATAATATATACTAAAATAACAAATCAAATAAAATCAAAATAAATAAACATATAATGTAAAAGATCTTGTTACCCATGATGCACCACTGACCAGCATATATAAATAATCACCCCACCACACAACACACATGGCCTGAAATTTGCATTCAAGCAAAAAATAGGCCATTGGCACTTGGCATTGATGGCTCATGTTCTATATTCATAATTTTGTTAAGTGTTGGTTTTAATTTTTTCATTAAGATAGCTTCAAGAATTTGTAGAGTCTGCTTATTACATTCTTGGTGAAATATACAGCTATTGTTGATTAATATTCTTCTAAACTGAGAATGTGGACAGGAATGTTTTTGCAGATGTTGTGCAATGGACGATGGATCATTCATTTGTAGAATGAGCTGTCTTGATAATGTTATTTTTGAATAACGGACATATATATTAGCTTTTATTTGTCGGAGATGCAGTCTCCCAACGGACATTTAAATTGATATATAGTGTTGGCTTTCTTCAGGGCATTATTTAGTGGGGAGGTGATATTGAGTTTGATTAAGTTAGTTGTATTAAATTTAGTATAGTGTATAATTTCATTTTTTTTAGTAGAATGTGTAGAGGAATATATTGGTATTTATGAGTTTTGTTTAGGAATTTTTTTTTTAGAATGAATCTGATTAATATATAAAAGATTAATATGTTTAAGGTTATTTGAGGAAGTATTATGTCCAATTTGATTTATATTAAAATTTGTAATTGATCACCTTATTTGTTCATCAACATTGTCATAAGAAAGTCATGATTAATACGAGTTTGTTTAATGTTTTTTAACTCAGTGTAGAAAATCTTTTTTGTGGATGAGTTAACTTTTGCATGGTTTATTAAATTTTGTATAACTACTATTTTGTAGTAGTTAGGACATTCACTCTTATAATTAAGAGTGCACAACTTTATGTTAGTAAGTTTTTATATGGGGACGTAGTGAATGTATTATTATTGGTGTCTATCAATATATCAAGGATGGAAGACATGTGGAAACTTAAATAAAATTTCAATAAAGCCTTAGAAAATATAGATTTACTTCTTTCTAATTCTTTTTACAAATTATTTCTATTGCAAATACAAATAAAGTTATAAATTTTTTAAATTGCATCCGAACTTTATGGATACCCTGTATATAGGTAGATGTTTAATATATGACTGTATCCATACATGTTCGGGTGTTGTGCATTGACATATCAAGTTATAAGAAGTCACAAAAATGCAGAAGTAGAAGCAACTCAAGGATGAATATCTTTGAATCACGTGAAGATGCTTTCAGAAACACAAGTTGATCAAAGGTACATAGGGAAACTTATCTTAACATCTTTCCAAACAGACCAGCCATATTGGGCAGACAGCAACAGAGATTAGGAGTCAGGAAGGGCCCCCATTGAGTAAATGCAATATCCATTGATTTGCCTTTTCCTTATTAACGTATGTGCCTATCTATTGGTTGCTTTTGATTGGAAAAGTTCTGAATGCATTTGCTTCAATCTCTCCTTCTGTTTGGAACCTTGTGAATAACAATTATGCAGAGTGGTTACCTTCATTTCTTATTCAAATTGCATGCTTTTCATCCCAAAATATGCCAAGAAAATACTAGGTTTTTCAAAAAGTAATGACGCATTTTCATGGAAGGAAGGGCATAACAGCACATACAAATTTAAGGAACTGTCAAGAACTTGTAGGGATGAAGGCGATCATCTCACTTTGGGTTGGACGAATTCGTATGGGGTGACCAGTTAATGATAAATTTGGAATTAAAAAATAACTATATTTTTTATTTTAAGTCTCCAGCTGCCCAACATAGTCATTAATATATTTGTTATATACTAACACCATAACACAATGGAAGGAATGAATACCAAATATGCATTTTCTAAAAAAAGATTTTTTATCACACAAGAAATATACGAACATGACTTATCATTATTGTCTAACACAGAGAAGCTATTACATATTTTTGTATTTTATCTTCTTATGAGTTCAATACTTGGCCACAGCAGAGGTGAACAAGAACTTCGAGAATTTAGTTACTAAAGTGAAATAACTGAAACTGAAATATCCATAAAAGCCACAACGTGGAACTAGAACATTCTACCCCAGTGGACAAAAGGTTCAGTTCGAAATTCCACCATATATCACCTGGAGAAGGCCGGAGCTTACAACGGCCGAAACGTTGTGAATATGACAATAAATATCAGGACAACAGTCTGAACGACATAGTGTAAAATGGACTTATTTTTTCCTCTTAAAAACCTGCTGTTTTTCCATTCAAAATCCATCCAGTATGATTTGAAGAATCATCTGGTCATAAACGTAAAACTCATTGTTAATAAAGACATAAATTCGCTCTCAAACTGTATTTTTGTAAAATCCTTAATTAAATAAATTTGTGAATTTAGAAGTAAATGAAGGTTACATTCCCGCCAATCTTTCGTTGGCTGTCGATGGAGTGTCGTAGGCTTTGTACATTATGAGCTCTTTAAATGAACGAAGACAAAGCAGATCGTTATTGGCGCGAATATTTATGCTAATATTTGGCGATAAAGATTATTCAATCTATTTCATTTAGAAAGTGTTATTCTCGAAAATGATGCGGATGTGTAGATGGTGCAATGGATAACGGCTCGGAATGAGAAATTGGAGATCCGAGTTCGAATTCCAGTCTACTTCGTTACATTCACTTAAGCGCAAATAACTTTGGGGAAGGTATGAATCCATCTCTTTTCCCTCTGGGTATGGGTTAAATAGTGTGCGTTAAAATCATTGTTGTCTTCAACGGAATTGTTTCTTGGAGTGACAAGATCATATGTATGATATCGGCTAGTGGGAAATCGGATAAAATGGTAAAATATTTATCATCTTTTCAGAGTCCTTTACAAAATTGTGCTCCTTTTTACGTTTTAAAAGATCTGAATGGAAAGCAGCCTTATGTTATTCGTTTTCCTGGATTTTTGGAATGGAGTGTTACAAGGATTTTTAATGGACGAAATTGTTACTGGCCACCAATTTTTAAGGGGAGGATTTGCGACTTGCTATTGATTAGGATGATGAATTTTATAGTAAACAAATTCAACATTTTCAAAAGAAATAAATGTGCATTGTGGTTGGTTAACCTTAAGAAATTGGCCTGCAAGAAAGTTTATTAACCAATCCTTTTATAGTTCTGAAACACGCCACCTAGTGGCCGTCTTGACTGATAAGATAGGGGTTATTGCCACACTTCTGCGCATCTCAGCTCCCACTTACGATCTTGCAGTATCAACGAAATATGTCGAATTTTTAAGATAATGGAGATGAAACCAGTGTCTTCTCCATGGTTCACACCGACCTGTTCAGTCGCCATAGCCCACAAGAATCACTTTTTCCTGTTGTACCAGCGTCACAGTTTCGATCACAATAGACGCCTATTTGAGTATGTGACTCTCGTGACTATTGGCGGTTCTGTAATAGTGTGTTAAATTATAGGAAGTCTTCCATATTCTCTTCTCTCTTCACTCAATTTGGGGTGTTAACATCTGCTGATAAAGCTGAATATTTTGTTTGCAAATTCGCTTCTAATTCTATTCTTGATTCATCTAGAGTATCTTTGCCTTACTTTCCACTTAGAGCTGACTTCCTGTTGTGTGATGTGCATGTAGTTCCCTCCGTGGTTTATGTTGTCATTTCCACACTGGATCTCCACAAACCACGTGAATCTGATGGCATCCCTGCAATAGTCCTTAAGAAATGTGAAGGCAGTTCATCGGTTTACCTACCTTTACTTACATCGAATGCTGGGATCGACAAGGAGATCGACAACAAACTGGTAATGGAGAGCATTGCATTTGGCAGACTGTAAAAATGTGTGTGGTGCAACAAATACCTGAAGATCAAGGTGTATAGAGCTATCGTCCTCGTCATTCTCCTATACGGCTCAGAGTCATAGGTCACCTACCGACACCACCTCTGACTCCACGAACGGTTTCACCAGCGCCCAATCCGCACGATCCTTAACATACACTGGAGTGATTTTGTCTCCAATAATGAAGTTCTTGAAAAGGCGAAGATCACCAGCATTGAAGGCATTTTCCACTGGCTATCGTGGCAGAGGGGCACCAATGAAGCGATTCAAAGACTGTCTGAAAACATCCTTTGTTGCGTGTCACATCAACCCTAGTTGAGAACCGTGACGCCTGGTGTTTCACCACCAACCATGCTGTCTCCTTCCTTAAAAATACCTCAGGGACAAGAGGCAGAAAAGGAAGTACTGCAATGCTATGTCACCGAGCCAAGGCCAGACATTTAACTGCAACTACTGCGACCGAGTATACCTGTCCCGCATTGGACTTATCAGTCACAAACGTGTTTGCAAGTCACGTGCACAGACTCCCTACTGATCTTCATTTTGCGTAGCCAAGGCATGATTTTTTATGCGTGGTACTTAAAAAAAATGAACCAGTTTATCTGATGATCGCAAAAGCGTGAAACCCAGAGTCACAAACACATATCCATATCTATCTATCTATCTATATATATATATATATATATATATATATATATATATATGACTTTGTTCGTTTTGATTTTCTAGTCTATTTTTTTCTTCTCTTCCAATCCCCGCATGACTTTCTTAGCAATCGAGCCACTAGCAAAAATCTTGAGTGGGGTTAAAGCTGAATGAAAAAAGGTTTTCCAGACAACAGACCAAAAACACTCGATAGAAAAGGCATTGACTTTTATAAAGCACCACTGGGTGATCTCCTTCCAGGCAACAGCGGTGACGTCTCCATTAAAAGCTAAAGTCTTTAACTGGTTGGCTGAACGTTGTGAGCAGTACATTTTTTTTTTTCTTCTTCCGACACATATATATATATATATATATATATATATATATGTGTGTGTGTGTGTGTGTGTGTCTGTATGTGTGATAACCAGATAACATATATATATATATATGATATACATATATATATGATATATAGAACATATATATATTACATATATAACATATATATATATATATGATATATATGTATATATGTGTGTGTGTGTGTGTATGTTTGTGTGTGATATCCAGGTACGATGAGGACGTATAGAGTACAATTCCAACGTTTTAGTTTAATATATATATATATATATATATATATTCAGTTGGATGGATAGTAGTTTGTAACCCCAGGTTTCACGCTTTTGTGATCTTCAAACTGGTTTATTTTTTTTCCATAGTTGATCTATTTATGTTTATTTGTGTGCGGTGGAGGTGGGAATTTTCTTCTGTGTTTGTTTGGGATGACACTTTCAACTACATAGACGCACATACATACAGCTATATGAATTTAATTCGTAGAAACACATCTATATAAATAATCTAAGTTCAGGCGCAGATACACATTCATCCGTTCGGGCATACATACATATATATATATATATATATATATATATATATATATATATATATATATATATATACGCAATTGTCATTCTATTTCGTTGTCAAGGCTGTAGCGTTTACATATGCAGCAATGTCGTTTTAATAAGAAACAGGCGGGGGTGGTCTTGACCTTTTTCAGATCGGCCGTCCGCGCCGTCAGACATGCTCACATTCGCTCACAGAGCTCATATTGAAATTTTCGTTGTTATTATCGCTTTTCTCTGGCACTCCTTATTACTGTTTCCCAAAATTTATTCATTTCTATGCATGGTCAGCTCAGGAGATTTTTGTGGCCTAGCATATATCCGGATTCCTTACGTTTACGAATTTTACAATGATATTCTTTGTCTATGATCTCAACCTGATTCCACAGAGGGCGGTGATCTACCTTTTCTCTACACATGTGGTCAGCCACGCCTGATTTTTTCACTCCCCCCTCGTGTTACAGCTTTTTGTGTTCTTGAAACCTTACCTTAAGGGGGCGGCCTGTTTCCCCTTTATATTTCTTTCCGCAGCTGCATGGTATAGTGTACACACAGTCTTTAGTCATGTTCTCTTCTATGGTGGAGACTTATTCAGGATTGATATCTGCGAACATGCAATGATAACAGCAAAAATCGCAATATGAGCACTGGTAAAAAATGTTTGCTGAAGACATTAGGTTTATAATACCCAGAAATACATTGACAGATGTCCTCAAGGATAAAGGCGTCAGTTAGATCCAGTGACAGGACCCAAAGAGTGTGAGTTCAATACCTGGTTAAGGTGGTGGAGAACTTGGAGAGAGGAATTAACAGGAGATAACTGATAACTGACATCCATTAGACATTAGTCTACCCCAGCGAGCAAAATAAAGGGTTCAGTTCGACATTCCGACCACCTGAAGAAGGCCGGACCATGCAACGGCCGAAACATTGTGATAAATATGGGAACAAAGTTTAGGATGATAGTCCGAATAATGTAAATAGTGTACATAATACCTCATCTCAGAAATATAGACAGATAATAAAAAATGAATACCTGTTTTTAAATATTCTTGATAACAAAATATAAAGTTGTGTTGCATCATTAACGTTATCAATGAACCAGTTTATGTTAATCTTTGATAGTGAGACGGAGGTTTAGCCTAAAATAATCTGTGGGTATTACTCCCACCTTCCTTGGTAAGACCTACAGCAGGTGGTGCTGTTCAGGATTATAAAAGAAAGGAAATTTCTCCGTCTCTTTTATTCCGGCATGTAGTATCGAAAAGAATAGGAATAATCACCATCAGCCGTTTTCTTAATTTCCGTCAGCTCCTTTTTTTATCTCACATCAAACACGCACATATATTTTCTAACTCGTATAAATATTCTCTGCCTTTTAGAGCTCTCTATGTAGATACAAGTATTCTATCTCGCTCTTTGAATTGTGTTAATCTTTACATAAAAATATAGACGTAAAATTCTTCCACAAGTTGAATTCATTTCTTTTGAAGCTTCTCCACCCTCTTCGTAACAATTCGTAAACAACCGCGTGGAAGGGTTTTGAGGTAAATACAGTGAAGAGAGGATGCTTATCTGACATGTGGACTAAGCACAGCCTTTTAAAAAATGATGTGCTGGATTTGAAAGTAAAGACAGACTTTTATAATATTATCTAGCTTTTCATTTTCCGGTTCTGATAGAAGACATGCAACATGTTTTCTTTCTATAAATAAGAATCTTTCATATATGTTCATCTGATCTTCTTATCGCTTCCTTCATTTTAATGTTTGTAAATTTGCAATGAAAACACAAAGAAAGGAAAGGAAAAAAAATCAGAGTGGAGGTGCCGGAAATTCGCGATCCGACCCACTTCCTAAAGTTTGAACAAATGATTGAACATCAGATTTTTGCTTCTTGGTTTAACTGATAACTTTTCAGTCCCCCCCCCGCCACACCTCCGTATCAATAAGCAGCTCAGTAAAATCTAGCGATAAATATCAAATGAAAAAAAATATGGTTGTAATAACAAAAGTACGCAGGTGTCGTCTTTAAGAAAGTTTTATTCAACTGAGAATACAAGGTTCGCGTATAGTGTCCTTTTATAGTCCCAGTAAACAGAAATAGCTCTCTCAAAGAGGAGAGTAACAAAACAAGAGGAGACCACTCTTGATTATTCATAACAATGGTTTAAATAATAATCGAAGTATTAGAAGCTGTTTACAATTCCGTGGTTTAGCGCATTCATTATTATACACAGCTTTTAACTTTACCTTTTTGGTTACGTTTCATTGTTACTATTCTTTGTTGGTAAAAAAAATGGAGGCTTGATCTTGCATTCACAACTACGGGAGTCTTGTGTTCTGTAGTTATACGATATTGGTCATTGAATGCATTGTAGTCAGCATTAAATCTATCACCATTATCTGTCAATGCTCAGAATGTCAGTAGAAATAAAAACTCAACCTATCAGCCAAAATACAAAGAGAGAAACAATAAATACGAGAATGTTAGTCTGAATAAGCTATAGAATAATGGCTCATTTCAGAATCTTAGACAACTCGGAGACAACTGAAGAACACATCCTTTGAAACACAGTGATAAAAACAAAAACAACGAGAACACTGAATGACGAGTATTGGCAATAAATCATCTTAAAATATTCAAACAATATTTGGTGAGCTGAAGAGCAGTTTGGACGAAACGTAATGAAAAAAAAAAAAGAAAAAATACAGTAAAGAATGAGAGTGCGAGTTGCATCGATCTTTGGTATAATGACTCTTCTCAGATTTTCAGAGATCAATTGGAAGGACGGAAAACACATTTGTTAATACACAGTGATAAAAAAATAATAATAAAGCCACAAAAATGAAATGATTCATTCAAATAACTTGCGAAATATCTTTCTGTTGTCTGATTTTAGTGTTGAGTTAACTTTATATAAGGTAAAGAATGTCCCAAAACGTATCACTGCAGTGAGCCCATGAAGCTAGCAAGAACATAGCAATTTCAAAAACATCTGATATAAAATATTCAAATGCAAACGACAATAAAAACTGTATAATGACAGTTCAATGCAATTAATTCAAATTCTGAAGAGATTAAACGAACTGTTTATAATCTAATAAAACCAAAGATTAAAATAACAAAATGGATTTCTCAAATAATAGTTCTGCTCATTGCATTTTCTAAGTTAGATTGTTTGTGATCGAAAGAAATTTGTTCCTTTTTCATTAGAAACTTTGCGCCGAAGTAACACATCTAGTATACTCGATGGCTATGACGTATTTGTAGAATTTTCTGCCTGTTCATATTAATGATGGTATGTACAGTTTTTACATTATTATGCCAAGGACACTATCATCAATAAATATACACAGAATTTAGTTAATATTGACATGAGCAAAAAACCAAAGGTGCGTTGTATCATCAAAGCCTGGATCAAGTCAATCCACTAACTTAAGTGTTGCGTGCTTACTCTTCATGTCACTAGAATGCGATAAGCTAAGACAGTAACTGTAATCAATAACTATTCAGCCATTTCGTGAGTAAGAAAAGATGAAAGCATCTCAAAGTGATCACTGAAAAGCACTAGTTAAACAAATGGGCAGGAGTGATATCGGGGTGTTGATTTTGTAAAATTCGTCTGCTCCTATATAGAGATTGGTCACAAGATGTTAGGCGGTCTCTTATTGGCTAATAAAACCACGTGGGTTCAGAAAAAGTTGACCTGCTCCAAAGTAACGCAGGAGAGGGTTTTAAAGGTACAAGCTACCTAGCCCTATTTCACTCCACCATATGGATAAGTCCGCCTGACATATTCTCTATGTATAAGAAGGGACATTGTGTTTATGTTTTAATCATTGTATTCATGTTTAGATGTAAATAAATATCTTTATTATACAGATAAAGTATTCTTCTTATTCATTTCAGTCTCAAAGTAAAGTGGGGCTACCACTAACAAATTGGTGACTCTCGGCTTAGATATTAACGATAATTTTATGATTATAGTGTTGCGGATGTGTGTTGGAGATGAATAGAAGGTTTGAATTATCAGAAGGTTTAAAATTGTGTGTGTTTAATAATCTTCCATCCACAACAATTAATACAAGACAGAGAATAATGATTCATGAACATCTTGTTTCAAAACGTAACAATTGAATTTATTAATATTTGACATACATACATGAATACTGAGTGAAAAGGTTAGACAGAGTTGTGTCTCTTAGATTAGGTAAATATTTGTATTCGAGCTCATAAAGTGAAAGTAATTATTAAACTGTAGTTTAGAAGAATAAAGTTTCTTTAGCATGTTTGGAATTGTGTATTGTACAAGTTGGTAAAAGTTCAGAAGAGATTTCAGAGTTCGTACTTGCGTGAATGTTGATAATGGTCTTTAATGTTTGACCGCAAAGGTTAAGACGGGAGTTCTTGAAGATCACATCTTGGCAAATGAAACGCGAGAGAGAGATAAAAAGAAAAGAAACCCAATGGAGTTTACACGTGTTCTGTTTATATATCATCGTGAATCACCTGACTGGCTCAGA
The DNA here is from genome assembly GCA_903632075.3 of Acanthosepion pharaonis. Lineage (NCBI taxonomy): Eukaryota > Metazoa > Mollusca > Cephalopoda > Sepiida > Sepiidae > Acanthosepion > Acanthosepion pharaonis. The sequence goes on along the minus strand of CAHIKZ030001269.1, from coordinate 3,300,800 downwards.
TGGAAAACGCGGTAAAACAGATTTGTCGCGTGCAGGCGCTTTGATTGGTCGGAACTGACCAATCAGCAAGCTAGATTGAAAGTGATTAACCAATGGATGCTTGTTATATATTTGTAAGATGGTGATGGTGAAAATTATAACAGGAATAGTGCATTTTCTAGCAGGGGTTAACTAGGTTGTTGTGGAAGAGTCCACAATAGTAATAAGTAATAGTTTCCATTTTCAATGTTTAGCATTTGTACCGGAAACAAAGGATGTGCCAAAAAGGCGGTTTTTCTCTAGACATTGATATTTGAATACTTGGCAATTTTTATCTCTTTCGATAACAATTTTTTGAATTTTAAAACCCAAACATATGAAACTAGATATATGCAATCTGTTTTATCCCGGGAAATGAAAAAGAAAGTTAAACATTATCTATTTTATTAGATTTTTTATTTATGAGAAATAACTAAAGTGCAATATTGATTATTTACAATATCATAAAGAAATAACGGTAAAAAAATTATTCATAAATTTATAAAAATGTCTGTGAATACGAAAATCTAAATAAACCCATAACTGCCAGTAACGGTAACTATACTACTTGAAAAAAAATGCATTGTCCGAAAATTTCTTTCATTTGCTCTTGCCACATAAATTCACTAAAATATTAGGTTGGAGATAAAGTTCCCGCACAACTTTTATTAACAACGATATACAAACTTATGCAGCAATTTTGCTTACAACCCAATATATTGCAAGCATCTGGATTTATACTTTTTTCTTGAGTAGTAACAACAAAAATGTTAAACACTATTTATTAACCTGTTTATTTAAAAGAATACTATTTAATACTCCTATTATCAATTTACAAGAAAAGACACAAATTACTTTTTGAGTAACTGGCTTTTTAAGTCCCGCGCTAAGTATCTAATAATTTGCCGAATAGTTATATTTAGATGTAAATTTTCAAGCTTAATTTGAAAATAACAAATAAATTTTGATAAAATCTACCGTTTTGGAGTTATCGACAGTAGAAGTTTGGACTGATTCGCGTCGCGGCAGCCATTACTGGTGTTGTTTGTATATATTTGCTGCGGATTTAACATTCACTTGTCTTGATTTCGAGCCCAATGAGTCCTCAGTTGAGCAGTAATAGAGACAAGTAAGAGCAGTAAAAAGGCTGTTAACAAGGTATTTTCCGCGCAAATCTAATCAGCAGCGAATGTATATGGCTGCCGTGCCGTAACGCGAATCAGTCCGAACTTTTATTGTCGCTAACTCCTAAATGGTAGATTTTATCAAAATTTCTGTTATTTTCGAATTAAGCAGGTAAATTTACATATACATATAAATATCCGGCAAATTTTTTATTATATACTTAGTGCAGGGCATAAAAAGCAAATTACCCCACTTTTCATGTTTTGGGTTTAAAATGCTAAAACTAGATTTTTAAAACGATCCAAATTGCCGAGAGATTATACACAGTAATACCAGTATCAAGAGAAAAAGTCTTTTTGACACACCGTTTTTCTTTTGCATTTATGTATGTTAAACATTGGCAAATCATTAAAGGATCCGTGGATAGTAGGTTAAATGTGATAAAATCAGATAGAAGACGAATTAAAAGGGAAGAGGAAATCAAAGGGAATCTGTAGATTTTAATATTTCTTTTGAGAAACTTCTCCCTAAAGAATATTGAAAATAGAATGTATTAAAATTAGTTGCTGCAAGCTACTGTATTTAAAATGTATCGGAGTAGTTGAATGAAATGGCTTGAGAAATTTTAGTGACACCTCTGCACCTTCTGAAAAACTGAAATCAATCACAAAATAGCGATGTTGGCAGATTAAAGTTATTAATGGCAACTAATTCATCCACTAAGCAACACTTCATCTATACATGCGGTTGTGTTTGCTTCTTTCTACCTACATCACGATATACACTGCTTCCTAAACTCTGGCAAAACACATTTACGCTCTAAAAATGACCTACTGCTCTATTCATAGTCGTTTTGATCCACGAAATTTAAAATGGCAAAACTTGGCTCAAACACAGCTTTATTAGTAAAAGAATTGTTAACTACAATTAACATAATGTTGCCAATAAACATCTCGAGATTCTTGACAAAATCCAAAGGGTCTGGTATGTAATTGATCCTAACCTGGCATCTCGGTTTCAATCGCTCTCTCACCAACGTGACGTGACTTCTCTCTGTCTTTTCTACAAATATTATCATGGAAAATGTGCCGAGCTATTGTCCCTGGGACACAACTACATGAATTTAAGCGTAGGACTAGATTGTCAACTATGTCCCACCGTTTTACTGTTAAAATCGCTAATTTCTACTTCAACCGTTTATTTTCTCGTACTGCCCACCTGTGAAACTTCCTCCTCTTTTCTTGCTTCCTTGATAACTACAACCTGCGAAAATGTAAATGCAACGTCAATCGCCATCTTCTATTTTCTTGAAGGCTGTTCATTTTTGTCCTTCCCTCAATCATTTCTGTTCCACTGCTTCTCTTTCACTTTCATTCCATGTAACTCCCTGCGTTTTAGTGTCATTATCGCCTTGCTTGGGGTGAAATGATTAAAAAAATTGGCAGTGAATTTAACTAATCAGGAAGAAACTGGAGTCACGGCTAGACGACAAACTCTTGGAAGGCATTTTAAACTTGTTCCACATTGAGGGTAGAGAGTCCTCTTGTATGTGCCATGTCCCTTCAGGACGTGGGTGACCATTGCTCTTCACAGTTTTCTGTCCCTTGAAGCTCTAAGCAACATTTGACTATTTACCATCTCTCAATGTGGCCGTTCTGCTATTCATTCACGTAAACACATTAGGTAGGTCACTCTGCCCACTCATTACTTCAATATGTCCTGTGAGTGTCAAATTCTCCAAATCATCTTTTCTTATAATCATCAATTTACATTTGAGCTGGATAGATATAGCAGTAAATTCTCAGCGGGCAGTTTCTTTTCTCGCTCTTCTCGCTTGTGGAACTCCCTTCCAGCTCTATGCTTTCCAGTCAACTTTAATCTGCAAAAGTTTAAATGCCATGTCAAACGCGATCTACTGTCCTCCTGATTATTCTTTCCTCTTCTCGCCCAGTATTAATGTTTCTGTTCCTATTTATTCCACATCCTGTAACTCCTTAGTGTTTTCGTGGCTATACCCCTCTGCAGGAGGTGAATCCGATTTAAAAAAAAGTGTCCTCTTTGTTTCCATTTTCCTTACAACTTCCTCGTTGCTCATATGTTTAGTCTATGTTATTCTATGCATTCGTCTGTAGAAAAACATCTCCGTCGCTTCGAGTCTCTTCTTCATTCGTAAGGAAATTGTTCAGAAGGATAGATTTGAGAGAGCAGTTGAAATTTTCCTATGTTTTAAATGTTTTGGCATAGAGAGTACTTCACAAAAAGGCCTATAGCAAGGATGCAGCATTAACAACGCGTCGGCATGTCCTTTGCAAAGAAGCGATCGAAAAACAACAGTGCATTTTTCTTGTTAGACCAGATTAGTGGATTCTTAATCGCTGTTCTCTTTGTAAATTGTATTTTTTTTTCGTAATAAAAAGATAAAAGACCACGCAAACTTTCTTTTTCTCCTCATTTTGGTCCTCTGTAGTTTAACCGATGTTTCTAGCTGATTGAGCAAAGAAAAAGCCGCGAGACAAAGTATCAAACTGATGAACAAAGCAAAACTATTCTAATCATAAAAGTATGCGCATGCGCGCGAACACACAAACACACATACACACAGAGGAAGACATACAAACCAGTTCAACAGAGGGTTGTCTCTCTAATTTGTTTTGCTTCCTTAATAAAATGAGGAAATTCCTTACAAACCTTCCCTTTTGCCTCTACTTCATTCCATTGTCTGTTTCTATTGTCTCAACAAATTACTCCCTTTTATTATTTGCTTAAACTCAAAGCAAGAAGCCGTGAAACGACTTAGTTTAATATATCTAATATTTATAATTTTAGTTGAAACCTCTGGGAGAAAGAGAATAAGCTATTAACAATGATTGAGTGGAAAGAAGAATGAACAAAACTTATTCAAATATTTTAACATTTTATGACAAATTTAATAAGTGCACCAAGGCTAGCGACAACAAGTGTAATCATATCTAATGGGAAAAAAAACAAAACATAAAATGAAAATGTTTTCAGCTTGAATCTGTGTTTTTCTAAGTCATTCAGTAAGTGACCGACGTGTGTACTTTTAAGTAAGCTGACATTAGAATTTTATCCAGTTTTAAAAATGGATAGAAATACGTGTAAAATCAAAACATCCTGTGGAATATATATATATATATATATATATTGTATATAATATATATATATATTGTCGGAGTTAGCTCCTCCTTATCTCCTTAACCCTTCACCAGGGGTCTCTCTCCCCTGGCTATAAATACTGGCTGATCCTTCGCCCCGACCTCATTTTTCCTCAGGCCTTCAGCCTTATACCACCTCACAGATGTGAGCTCTCACAGATACAGCGTTTCCCAAATTCTGGGAACACGCTAAGAAAAATACACGTACGTACGAACACTCACCACAACACACACACACATAATATTCACCACACGCACTCTGTCCATGTAACTTGTAACCTTTCTTGTTATTAATACATGTATTTGTTTACATATATTTATCGGTCTTGTGTTTGTTTTTCTTTGCCTTCTTTGGACTTAATTAAAGTCCAACTTTCTCATGTAGTTGTACCGGCTAGCAGGAAATTTTAACTCACGTGTGTTCTACTTTTACATACTCATCACCCAACGGTCCTTCACAATATATATATATATATATATATATATATATATATATATATATATATATATATATCGGTCTTGTTGGTTTTCTTTAGACTTCTTTATGGTGGATTCAATCTCTGAGTCCGCTATGTTCTTGTAGTGTACCTTCTTCTAGCAGGAATAAACGCACCTGTTCCTAATTTAACAACACGTAAACCTACATCCCGCTATAAGGCAATTAAGGCTACTTAGATTAAAGGAGTTGTTGCTGATTTGAATCAATCTACAACAAAAAAGGCGAGAAAGGTTTTTAAAAATATATATAAAAATATTTTTATTTCTGTGTTTTTACAACTAATTTTTTCTCAGCTTCTATGAGTGTTAAAGTTCTTGTGTTAAAGTTCCTTGTTTGTAGTTGTTTGTTAAGATGAAATGAAATGGTATTTATTTGTGTTTATGTGTGAGAAAAAGAGAGTCAAGGAAGAAAGTAAGAAAGAAAGTGTAAATGTCGCGTAGCTTGGTGAGGAAGACGGGTGAATGAGTAAGGGAATCTTCTTTGAAGCCACCATAGTACACCGTTACCATCTGCTGCCATTCCTTATTATCTTGTCTAGTCAAGAAGCTTTGCTTAAATACCCTTCAAAGGGATCATGAACTATGTTTTTTTTATTGTCGGCAGGAACGCGACCCATTGGTTGGAAAATGTTAGATATTTATTTTCAAAGGGCTAATTTATTAACCGGAATGATGCGCAGATCACCCGACTCAGAAACCTTTTTTTTTTAGTTATTTGGTGTTTATTTCCGTATTCGATCGTTACTGAAAATGAAAGAAACAAAAAGGACAATAAAAGAACAGATTCAATGAGACAGAAGACGACGATTGACATTGTATATAAATTTGTGATGGTCGTAGTTGACAGGAAAGCAGCGCACCGAAAGAGTGTATTGCAAGCGAGAAGTTCGGGGAAGAAACTATATGCATAGAACTTATAATTAAAAGTTGGAATTTCAGCAGTGAAATTATGAGACCTATCCACCAAAATAGTACTGCGCTTAAATTCATAAACTCGCGGTAGCAAGGAGAAAAGCCCATTTGAACAATTACCGTAAAAATATTTATGAAAGAAGCAAAGAGAAGTTAGATTATGGTGATGAGTGTATTATCGTTTGCTGACTTCTTGTTATAGCGAAACTGTTTATAACTAAATGAAAGTTTACATTAGAAAAATCTGCGTAAACGATATATGATAGATGATATCACAGTCATCATGTCATCTATTTGACTTGGCATCCAGGAAAACCTTTGTTAGGCACTGTTTCTTTTTCAAGCAGAATAGTTTATCTTCATTTTCTTGTGTCGTAATTTGTGTCTTGTGTAAGATAACAACATTAAAGAAATTTGCCACTACTGCGTGTTCAGATCACTTTTGACGAAAAAGGACTGACCAATTGTAAAGGCATTCAGTAGAATCTTTCAACATTTTAAAAAGAAGCGAATTCAACACGCATTGTAATTATATATATATATATATATATATATATATATATATATATATATATATAATTGTATACAGAATTGGGTGTATGATAGGTGATAAAAGAGAAGAAACTCTATTCTTCAACGAACTAATGTGGGTACGAAAGCTAGTGACAATATGAAAAATATCTAATCTATCACATTACAAGATTGTAATCGTGCAACACCCCAGCCGGTCGTCCAAGACCTCCAACACCGCGGCTGATCGATGAAGATAGCAACGATCTCAGGCCTGCCTTATCCCACGTTGTGATTTAAGTTTGATCATAAGGAGGCCAAGACCGAATCTCGCAGGTATTTTTGTGTTTGGCTGATCCAAGCAAGGCGATGACGTACAGAGAAAAGATAATTCGAATGAACTCAACAAAAGTAAATACTGTTTTTATATGTCCTCCGTACAGCAATTGGCTATATTAAAGCTCACATGCAAGTAATTATCAGCATACCCCCAATCTAAATCGGAAGTGATACTATTGTTGACCTGGCAAAAATCTGGTTTGCGGTAATTGGTAAAGTTTGGGACAAGGCTGAAGTCGGAGGCTTCTCTTCGGTAGGTTAATCACGTGGGCCTCTCTTCTATCTTCTGCCTCTATCTCTGTCTCGTCTGCTCGGATTCGTCTCCTACTGGCGAATTCACTTCGCACATTCGTATTTCATGTCACAATTTTGGGGAATTACACTCTCTCTTATCATTACCTCTCACTAAACCTCCTCAGTGAGCGTGGGTGACTTATCCACCACCTCCTCCTGTCTCGAATTAATTTCCAACCAGAAAAATAAACTCCAAATTCGTTGTTTACGAAAATGAAGTTTTCGCTTTACAGCTTGAATTTGCAGCTGTGTGTCAATCAACATTGTCCCTTAATTCTGGGTCACTTTCCATTGTTCAAACAGCTCGACATACAATTGAAGTTGCTTTTGTATGAATTAAATCTTCAATTCTTCCCACGGTTGTTTGGTATTAACCCTTCTCGTTTCAATGTATCACAGCACATAACACTTGTTTATGTTTTAACTAATCTTTCTCCTGCTTTACCGCGGTAACGACAAATAGTATCACAAGGGGTTCCAGTTCGTAGCTACATCGGCTCCTTTGTTAAACTGGGGTAATTTCTTATGTTGAACAGATATATATTTCTAAGTGAATAGTTATTGTGGCGATGTTATAGTGTGTTGTATGCGATGCGCCACGTAGTCCGGTTGCGAGTACAAAGTCGTTTTGCAGGGTGACTTAGAAGACACCCGGAGAGGAAACGAGACACGCATTGTCAGTGTAGCATCTTGCGGTAGAAAAGAGAAAGTTTGAACCTTTCCTTTTATGTTTTATACAACGCCATCTAGCGAGCATTAAGAGAATTTTCATGGCGACAAAATATTTCGGCAATAATTTTGCACAGATTTTATTTTTTATTTTTTAGTTAATTTCTCTAGTTTTCTTTATTGAACCATTCTCTTAAAAGCTTTTCTGACAGGCTACGGTCCTTCAGAGGAAATTTTTTTCCCCCGTTTAAAACTATTAGAAATATTTTTCTTGTTTTTCATTGCGAAGTTTTATCTCAATTGCTTCACTGAAAAGAAAGTGTTTTGCTTTGGAAGAATAAAAACAATAAAGTCCAATAGAAGTAAAAATAAAAAAAAAATCTTTGCCTAATCATGACAGATATGTCGCCTAACTAGTTAAGGCATCGTCCATGAATCGTTGTGGAAATAATTATGTATTTTCCGCAGGTGTCAGCCAGGATAATAAATGCGAATTGACGGAGCGTAATTTTCTTTTACTTACACGACACTTTGCAAATTAATTATAATGAAATATGAAACTCATTAGATATGAAATTTTAGTACAGCAACACTGAGGCAATATCTTCTTTTTCGAAATCTCACAGATTTCTTTAATGTCAGAATAATAAATAAATAATTGCAAAAAAATATTAAAGCGTTGAGGTAAAAGCGACAAATAGAATTGATTGGAAAACTAATCAATATTTTTGACGATAAAAATCCCCCCCATTCCCAAAGGATTTAAGCGTATTACTATTGCAAAGTAGTCAATAGTACAGCTTGGAATGGAAGTGAAAGAAACAAAAGGTAATAGTCAAAGAGAGGAGATGAGAAACACTGACTATTCACAACAACTTTGGAAACTATTTACATTATTCGGACTACTGTCCTCATCTTTGTCGCTATATTTATCACAACGTTTCGGCCTTCTTCAGGTCGTTGAAATGTTGAACTGAACCCTTCATTTCGCTCACTGGGGTAGACTGTTCTAGTTCCACAAGCCATTTTATTTTTGTTTTTATGGATGTCAGTTGTCAATTATCTCTGTTAATTCACTTCTCCAAGTTTTGAATGATGCGAAAGGCATAGAAGAATTAAGATGAAAATGTAGAGTGATGATTATGAGAATTATGGAGTATAGGTAATGAATAATCCTGGACTTGAAGAGATTAAGTTTCTAGTTTCTTGGAGCATCTACGTGGCTATCTGTTCTACAAAGTATCGCTTCTTGGAAAGAAACTGTATGAGTAGAACTTCCTTCTTACAAATGGAATACGGAGAGGATGAGGTTCATTCGACCCTGTGGACGTAGCGTTAGAATGGTGAAATTGTTGTCTCATTATAGACTCGTTAACATTTGTCATAATGCAAATTCTTTATTCTTTTCAATTTTTTAAAAAAAATCTTCATCTTTGTGACATTTATCGGAATAATTTTTAGTCGATCTAGGAAAATGTTAAACAGTCAAATTTAAAACAAAAATAGATTCCAAAAACTTAAATATGCATTACTACACTAGTTTGTTATGTGACATGGTAACGTCTTTACAGTTTGGACTATTAAAGCCATTATGGCCAAAAAGCATTTTCTATAATGGACAAATATTTGAAATTCTGAGACGAAAAACACTTCTTAATCATTTTCAGAATCCAAAATTATTTTCTTGGGGCTTAAGAGACAAAGAAAAAGTAAATTCTTCTTTTATATCACGTTGGTGATAATGGCTCTCCACAGCTTCCTGTTTTTTGTTGCTCTAAGCAAAGTTTGACCCTATTTCCAACACAATTACATACTCACATACATACCATATTAAAACACGCCCACAGTTTATTTTCTACCCAATAACAGACAATATTGCAAACATGCCAAAATATTCCACAATACAATACATAAGTGCCTATTGATTAAAAGTTAACGCCATCATGTGAAATATTTGACCAATCAGAGAAAATTAAAACCCTATTTTACTCGAGCCTACATTCAGGAAATAATTTCTGATAAAACCCCACAAATTTCGACTATTAACGTGAAAAGCGTCTGCCTAAAGAAAGATGTGTTGGAGACTTCAAACGAATCAGTTACCACAATAAGAACGTGACCGACCAGTCGGTGACTTCAAAATAATCATCTCCAACAAAAAAAAATACACTCAGTGAATCTTCACTAACGATTTTTCTGTGGATCAACTATTTAAATGTCTTGTCTAAACTACAGTTTTTTTATTTTTTTATTTTTTGTGAATCGATTCTAACTCAACTAAAGACTTTTTTTTAACATTTGTTAACTCTTTTTGAATTCATGTAAATATGTTTATAAATACAAATGATTTATTAACAGACATACTCAAATTTTCTTTATTTTTCTTCTCTTGGAATTCGGACGTTCTGAATTTTAATATAAAAATTAAAAACCCTGGACGACTGAAATTCCTTTCTCAATTTCTAACGACAAGCCCTAACCTAACATAACAGGAATTAAATATCGCCCAATAACATTTTTGAAGTGTAGGGTATAAATAGCAATTATTCAGGAGCCTTGAACAATTTTTTTAACGCCGCTTTTAGTTGATGCATTTTTCAGCTGATAAATAAAACTGAGAATACAAGAAGACGAGTAAGTTGGAAGAGATATGCTAGTATCGTATACCTTGCGATTATGTTATTTTATGTAACGTCAACGTGAATATTTAAGCTACCGAAATTGTAAAGCAGATTTCTCAACTCTAAATTTTCGGTATTTTTTTATTTTCATCTAATTTTATTCCACGCAGTATTATTGACAGCCTAGTTCCAGAAGTTTCCTTTTATTCAGTGATGAATCATTTTCGTCATTACATTGTTTTGAATAATCAAGATTGGTCTCCTCTTGTTTTGTTACTCTCCTCTCTGGGAAAGCTATTTCTGTTTACTGGGATTGTAAAAGGACACCATACGTGAACCTTGTATTCACAATTGGATAAAGCTTTCTTAAAGCCTACACCTGCGTACCTTTGTCATTACATACATACAGTTTTTGTTATTAGTTTCTACTTGTTTTTACTTGTTTTTACCTAAACATTTTACCCAGTATATACTTTTTTCATTTAATTAAATTTCCATTTCTTTTTCTTTTTGTACAGTCGGTGCTTTTACAATTCAATTGTGTAGTAAACAAATGTATCCTTATTTGTTTCAAGAGCAGACACGTTGCTTCCAGCGATAAGCACAAAAGGCGGTAACTCTTTTTTCCCGTAAGTAAAACATTTGCTCACGCCCTACGAATCGAAAGAATAAATGAATTAGAAAGATTCAAACGTAACGTTACAAATTTGTATTGTTTTATAATTTTGAGACAAAGTGTTTTTATTATAAATGTTTTTTAGTCCATTTTTTACGAGTTTATTAATATTTTTTGCTCATGATTTTATTCTTGAACAAATAGATAGAAAAACAAGAGAAAATTAATAATAAAAAATACAAATAATAATGCAAAGTACTTCATCTCAGAACCTAAAAAAGACAACCGATTTCGGTGTGTATTCATGTTGCCATCAGAACGTTTTCTGACAAAACAATTTCTTAAGATTCGTTTACAAATTGCCTGAAAGCTGCATGTCTTGATAAGAGAAAATTGTATTGGCAGTAATTGAATTTGTGGAGAGTAGTTTCTGGTTTGACAACAGGAAAACGTCCAGTTGGGTTGGCATTAGATTCTTTGGAATAACTCTTATCTGAAACATGGTGTACGCCAGGCATCAAAACTTCATCTTTTAAAAAGACCTTATTTTAAGCTTTTGGACTTTCTGAAAGTTAACATTTATTTTTTTTTTTATATCTTAGCGATAAAAAAAAATTCTGTATTCCTATGTGTGCTCCACAGGGTCCAATATCTCTTGAGACCTCCATCTGTCATCATTATTTGTAATGATGATAATCACTCATCTTCCTAACTGCTGAAGTCCTGGGAAAACACGATTAAATCAATTCAGCTCAACGTTCACTTAATTTAGTTTAGGTTTAATAACTACGAAACCAAAACAATTTATTTTCATTAGGTTTGTACGGAATTATTATAGAAAAAGAACCTCAAAATCATGCAATAAATTTTTTTATAAAATTTCTTAGGTTTTATCAAAATTACTGTGTCTTAAAAGATGCAATGTTACTGTGATATAATGTAAGATAGCATAACTTTAATACTGGGGCATAGAAAAACCTACTGAACAATTTTTCGTTTAATATATTTATTTTTTTTTACAGTGGTATTCGCCCTTTACAAGGCCCTGTGGCCAGTTAAGGTACAGGGTTACAGAGTAAGTGATAGACTTTATGCAGATATGTGTGGAAGATAACGGCTAACTCTAGACTTGAACAAGTTAAGATTGTAGTAATCGGGGAAGCAACCTTTTGGAAGTCGGTTCCACAAGGCAGTGGTTCGTGGGAAGAAGCTGCTTGAGTAGAACTTACATCTCACCGGAGGGGGGATATGAAGGGAATGAGGCTGGTTCACTATAATGGAGCGAAGGTTAGGACACGTGGGACTAAGGGGTGTAGTTCATCTGATATATATCGATTATTATTATTATTGACTTTTCGTGTTACAGTAATCTGCTTGAATTTCAAAGTCCCAAGATATATTTTTGTTCATTCTATTAAACAGATTCTAGTTTGTTCTCGGGTAATTATCCTTCCCACCCAGAAGTCATGTGTATTTTTGTAGTCTTAGCTAACTTGCTGTATTCAGATATTATATGATTGTTTTTTCTCTCGCTTTGCATTATCTGCAATTACTGTCCTCCTAAGTTTTGTCTATCTTAACCTTATATATATATATATATATATATATATATATATATATATATATATATATATATATAGAAATCAATTAAATCCAACATATTATTATTATTATTATTTTTAATTTATTTTGTTTTAAATGAGTATTTTTCATATTCGAGTAGAAGCTCTGTTTTTTAATTAAACAGTTTTTTTTTTATCCATCTACATCTACCGGCGTGAATATTTGAGAAATCTTATCAGAAAAATACGCATCCTTCGGCAGGATTCGAACCTGCATCTCCTATGTGGAACCGTCATTGGATCTGACATGGCTGACCGCACGACCATGTGTGTTTTCTTTTAGTCGTCAGGAACAGCGATTTGTTTTTTAAGGGTTCCATTTGCAGAATAATGTCGTTTCATCTGCAGTTCCTTTACTTTGTCTTCGGAAATGTCCGAATGTTGCTACATTTAGAACATATTTTTCGGCATTTTTCATGATATTCTTGTTTACCTTTTAAGTATTATGTAATTGTTGATTTTTATAAAAAATAAGTGATACAATTAAGAATAATTCTGTTATTTTCATTTGTCGATAAATTAGCCATAGAAATTCTTTATTGAATAAAATAAACTCGTACAAACGACTTTTTGGGGGAGGAATAATTATTGCAAATGGCATGCGTTCTTCTTTAATCGGGAGTTTGTGGGTTCCACAACTCGACCACTCTTCTTTTCCATTCTTCTATGGCCAAGGCAAGTACCTGCAGTTCCAGTATGAAGTTCTCCATGTGTTACGGAGATCATACTTGGCCGTCCCTGCCTGTTTTGGCCAATTCTGTAGTTGATAGAGAGCGAATCTTGATATGAGGCTATCAGTTGCCCTTAACCAATGCCCAAGAGCACGTAGTTTTTGTGCATAAAGCTTTTTAATTAATGGTTGTTGGTTGACCCTTCGCAGTTTCTAATTCGGTCTGTTCTTTTAGCACCAATCATATTTCTGCAACAGGTGGTTCCAAACGTGTTCAATGTCTTCAGAGGTTATTTACATGAATTTAACCTAGAAATAAATAAGCCATCATCCATCAATGACATAATTCTCAAGAGATAATTACCAACGGTAAACATTTGAGCCAAAGAACATTTCAATACCGGCGATGGAGTGGAAAATATTAAGATAAAAAGGTGAAATGTCCCCTGCGAATAGACGGGTGAGTGGATTAGAGATGGCTTCCTGTATTTATGTGTGCGTGTGATAGAGAGCCATTCTGTAGGTTAGAAACGACCGTGTTTTGTAATGGAAGAATTATCGTATGCCGAGATCTTGAACCATTTCTTTAAAAGAATATAAACAAATAAACTAGAAAACTCAAGAACACATTTGTTGAATAACAGATTAAAACAGTTCAAAAATTAAAAGTTATATATAATTTAATTGTCGAAGTTTCTATCAATCACAATGCTTTTGAATTGTTGTTGTCTTGTTGGCATAGACCTTACTTTTGAGATGACCCCAAAGGAAGAAATCTAAAGGCGTCAAGTCGCACGATCGTGGTGGCTAATTGGCTTCGTTGTTTCGAGAGATGATGCGACCTGGGAATTTCTGTTTGAACGTCCATTTTCGTAATTGGCTTCGATAACTTTAACACGTTGTTTGACTGTTAATCCATGGTTGAAATTTCCAAAGACTTAAATTGTTAAATCTGAAAGAAAAAGAAAAAAAATCATACAGAACACATTCGGCATTTATTGTTATTGTCGATAGAAATTTCTAAAACCCCTTATTAGCTCCATATGTATTTGTTTCGTTTATAAAATTGGAGATTATGATGCTTTCAGGAACTTTATTCACCTCTCCCAAATGTTTTATTTTTCAGGGAATTAGATTTCTCAAGTTCACTGAATGTTATAGCTCTTTTTAATATTAATGGAAGTTTCCTTCTAATCATTTTATTTATTGAAGATTATGATGCTCTCAGGAACTTTATTTATTTCTACAAAATGTTTCCATTGTTTTGGGTAGTGCAGAAAATTAAAAGCTTAATTATATCATTATCTATAGCATTCATTGAATGAGCAATCTGAGTTATGCTTTTTTTTCACTTCAAGGACATTGGGCTGAGATCATAGTCGAGTATCTGTTCTGTTCATATCTAATGCTAACGGTAACATTAGCCGTTCTCTTATAATGAAACATTTAGCATTCAATTACTGAACATTTAATATTACTATCACTTGAAATTTAGAGAATAAGTTTATAAAGTCCACACTTATCACTCTTTTTGGCATTGGCAGAGGTTTCCTTCCTAACTTTTTGTTTAAGGTAAAGTGGTATGTTAATATTTTGATTATATCATTATTTTCTCTTTGTTGTGGTACGATCCACCTAATTTACATAGTGGAGTACCGACCATATAAATATGGGTTGGTACCGGGAAGACGAGGAAAGTAACAAGAGATCCAATCCAGAGACTCTGCCCGACTGCGATTAAGTCAACCCATTCTACAGGAACAGTCTTCCCAAGAATATACCAAAACTAACTGTAAATATTGTGTACCTTTTCCTTGTTTCAATACATTTTGTTTACGTACATTTTGTGTTGTATTATTATTATTCCATGCTTATCCAAGCTTCAACACTCTTAGAGATACATCTGCTATTATAACGTGAATTCTTTTGCAATTGATGATTTCTAAACAATGCATAAATCAAAATTCTCCTTTTTATACCACTAGCAATGATGCAAACGATTGGTTGCATATTATGATTTCACATGTTTAAGAAGTAGAAATTAACAATCTTTCATCATGACAATTTAAGCCTAGTTCTAACAAATATAATAGTAATGGTATTACCCAACTCCTAAAAAAGCATAAATTTAAATTTTGTGTCGTTAACCACTTAATGAATGTTATTGTATCGATTATACTGACTACTACAACTACTAGTAATAAGTATAAGGGCTTGCTAAACAGTTACCAGCCTGACTAAGATTTTTAGTCCTTCGGTGGGGTTTAGGGAAGGGATATAAGCTGAGAACCTTATAGCACCCCCATGTAATCAAATGACGTATATATAAAATATATATAAAATATATATAAATATATATCATCTTTTATAGTACTAGCCTATTCTGCAAGTTCAATTTTCTGAACTGTGCATTGAGCACTTTTTTTTATATATATCCATCTTTGGCATGGTAATATCCTGGCCTATTATTTATATTTAAATCTAGCTCTCGTTTAGTGGTCAAGCAATTTTTGTGGTGTGTATCTTTTATAGCGACACATTTTTTAATTAACCAGAAATTTATCTCACATTTACATTCTACAGTTTTTAGTGAAGATCTTTTTTCAAACATTGCACTGGAACATACAAATATGCAAGAATTAGGAATCGAGCATTCACTGAAAAACATTCCAATACCTTAGGCATAAATATATGATAACCTTGTTCAACAAAATAGAAACCATTCTCGCTAGAATGATATGGAGGGCTTTGTTTGCCTTGTGAAAGTATAGAAACAATAATGAACATACCTAAAACCACAGTTTAAGATCAGGAAGTATCCTTCTGCAGTGGAAGAACTATCTTGATTTGAAAAGGATTTAATTGGCATTATGGATAATATAAGGATCAGGAAATATAAAAGCAATTTTCAAAGGAACCTGTCTGTGGAAATAAGAAAAAAAAAACAAACAAACAAAGAAAGTTTTGTTAAAACAATGTATGTATGTATATATATATATATATATATACATGAATTATTCACACAAAAACTAATGCAAAGGTTAATGATTTAAATGGCGAGACATCCATCATCGCCAACAATTCAAATAATATACAAAAACCTCCGTATCCGTTATGAATGAAATGATCCTTGTTTATAAATTGAACAAATTTTTTACTGGTAAATTTAAGAACTAAGTTCATCACCATATTTTATATGAACGCACAACCTTTAAAAATTTAAAATCAAACTCAGCGTTGCTTTTGCGCGCTCCAAAAACAATAACTCATTTTCAATAGCATTTTCGGATACAACAATACATATATTTTCGTTGTACTCTTATTACTAAGAGAAAAAAACAAGAACAACATCTATTCTATACCTGAAGATGTCTGTAGGAACAGACGAAAGCTTGTAGTAAAATAAGAACTAATACGGCAGAAATTTATATAAACAAGGATCATTTCATTCATAACGGATACGGAGGTTTTTGTATATTATTTGAATTGTTTGCGATGATGGATGTCTCGCCATTTAAATCATTAACCTTTGCATTAGTTTTTGTGTGAATAATTCATGTATTTGTAAATTGATTGCATATTTATCGTAATATATATATATATATATATATATATATATATATATATATGTATCATTTATTTATTATAGTTTTATCATATAGACAAAACCATTTTACTCACTACAAAGATGCAACTTGGTTTCAGTGGATTTCAGCTGCACTTCGACGGATGAGAATCGAAAAATGGTTATCAAAAGGTAACTATTTTCGATTCTCACAAATGCACTGAAACCAAGTTGCATCTTTGTAGTGAGTAAAATGGTTTTGTCTATATGGTAAAATTATAATAACTAAATAATACACACACACACTCACACACACACACACACATATATATATATATATACATACATTGTTTTATATGATAAAATTATAATAAATAAATAATTATGGCTCTACTATCGGTATCGAGCCCTCATTTGGATTAATGCTGTGAACGTTGGAATTTATATATTACTTTTCTTCTCACATCACATATATATATATATATATATATATATATATATATATATATATATATATATATATATATATATGTATGTATATTATGAGCCTGAAAGTTTACAAAAGAAAATATCATATGAAGTTACCAGATTTTATAAAAAAAAGATCAATAAAGAAGCTAGAATAGGAATTTGTGATAGAGTCCAGAAGCTATATGAAAAGCAGGCTTTCTTAGCTGCTAAAGATCATAAGGACAATTTCTATACCTGCCTTTCTTTCCACTTCATAAATCAAACTAAGACCGACTCGGGCATTATAAGCCGGGAAATTACACAAAACATATGCAACCTATTAAATGTAACAATGCAAGTAAATCAGTAGAAGCTATCCAATGAATGCCTTTCCTGGTTCAATAACATTAATGATGAGAATAAACAGGTGATGATATAAATGATTTTTATCCTTCCATCATGAAGAAAGGATTATTAGAAGCATTATCTTATGCAAAAGATTTTGTTGACATTACACCTGAGCAGATTGAGTTAATATTGCATTGTCGAAAATCCTTTTTGGTCCATAATGAAGAAGTGTGGGTAAAGAAGTCCAAGGAAGAAAACTTTGATGTCACCCAAGGATCTTTTGATGGAGCAGTGATTTCTGAGCTGATGGGTATATTTATATTAATTAAAATTAATAAAATTGTCCATATTGACAGCTACAGTATTTACAGAGATGATGGGCTAATTGTAGTGCCTCTTAATAGAAGAGTTAATGATGTCATCAGGAAAAAAATCTTTAAGCTCTTTAAGGATTTAAATTTTAAAATCACTGTGGTAATAAACATGAAATTTGTTCAGTATCTAGATATTGAATTTAATCTATTGTCAGGTATGGTTTCCCCATATAGAAAATCTAATGCTGTTTTATATTTGTAAATTTGAAGTTTAATCACCCAGTGTGCGTAATTAAGCAAACCCTGAGTAGAGTTGAGAGCAGATTGTCAAGGAATTCCTCAACAAGGGAAATATTTGACAATAAAAGAAAAACTGAAAGACTATATGGCAGCATTAAAGGAGGAAGGGCAAAAAATCAGCCTTATATTTAAACCCCAGATTTATCAACAACGGATGAATAACAGGATAAGAAAAAGAAATGTAATTTGGTTGCACCCACTGTTTAATCTACAGGTAACAAGAAAAATAGGAAAAATATTTTTGGGGTTAATATGGAAACACTTCCCGAAACCTTCTTAATTGTCCAGAATTTTTAACATCAACACTGTGAAATTGTGTTATAGTTGTACTGGCAATTTAAACATCATAAATAGGCAAAATGCAAGGAATTTGATAACGGATGTACAAAAAGGCAGTGAAAACAACAAGTTATGTAATTGCAGAAACAAAAATAAATGCCCTTGGATGGAGCCTGCTGCATGAAGGGTGTGATTTACCAAGCTGATGTTAAAGATGATAGTGGACAAAAAAGAGTTTATATTGGATGCACTGAGAATACCTTAAAAAATGCTGGTACAACCATGGTTCTTCATTTAAGATACAAACCCATAGGTATTGTACAAAGCTAGAGGACTATGTTTGGAAGTTATGAGAAAAAATAGTAACAATCAAAATGTATAGAGGAGCACATTGAGAAAGGTCAAATCTGATAGGACTGGGAGCAAAACAATCAGAGATAATGTTGAAATATCAACACATTAACAAGTACATTCTCTGCTTTTACAAGCCTAGTTGAATGTGAATAAAGAATTTCTTTTTGCTACACTTACTCCCCTTTTTGAGTTTCCATAATATAATATGGTTAAAATGAAAATTGGGGTGTGTAGAAGAACATAATTTGCCTAGCGACCAAATAGGACCTCATGGTTAAAACCTATGTTACACAGAAGGTAAAATATTTTCATCTTTTTATTGTACTATGAATATAATATATATAAAAGTATAAAGTATTATAATGCTTTGTACATATTACCAAAGAGTATGACAGTGCTATAATGAATGGTGTGTATCAAATATATTACAGTTGCAATATTCAGATGTACCAATTTCTAACCGAAATTAAAATAAAAACAGAAAAATGGCCAAAAGCAGGTAGTGACGGAAGAAAATAGACTTATAAAATAAAGTTATCAAGAACTATTGTTTAATTGATACTAATTTAGGGTGATTGGAAAGTGAGAGTGAGTAATTTGGTTATCTCTTGTCTCCAATGCTCATAATATGCCTTAGTATATTTGAAATATACCTTAGCACAATGTAAGTGTTGTGGGCCAGAGTACGTAGTGTGAAATAAAGACATGTGTCTCCTGAAATGCCCACAACAAACATGGCTGACTCGAAGTATGAGTCCACGTAAAGAAATGTAAAGAAACAACAAGAGCCGATATATATGTACAAACAAATTATTATGTATTAACAAACAAAGGGTTACAAGTAACAACGACAATAATGTGTGTGTAACAAATGAATGTGTAAACATTTGGGCCCAAATATGTAAACTGAGTGAATGTATGTACGTACATGTGTATATGTATTGTTCATGTGTTTCCCATGGTGGGAAAAACACAATCATCTGCGAGAGATTTACATTATTGCCATATAAACAGAAAAGTAAGAAGAAGAGAGCGAGAGAAGATATCGTTGAGTATTTATAGTGTTAGAGAGTTTCCCCTGGGAAAGGTTTCGGAAATTAGGAGAAAATAGCCCGACACAAGGAAGGAAGGATGAGAATAGCTGAAAAAGAAATAAAAGCCAAGTTGAACTTCACATATAAAATATTATAATATTTTAAAAACTAATCAAAAGAAATTATCAAGCAACACATGTTTAACAGTAACTGTAATGTTAATATCATTATATCACTTAGTTTTGTCTGGTTGTCAGACTTGTATAAAAGTGTCACTTCATTTCATTAGCGATCTGGCAACAAACCATGAAGAGTCTCACATCTTATTGCTATCTCTGCCTCCAGACAATTGTCGAAAATCTTGTCATGATAGCAAAAAAAGTGGATAGTGTTTCAGTTTTTCTTTATTTACAAAAAACACAAATTACAAAAAGCAAAAACAATGGTATCTTTTCTGAGTTTGTTTTACCAAAAGGCTGTTACATTGTTTCATGGAAATAATAATCTTCCAGGAAACAGGTTTTGTTGCATCATCATCATCTTCATCACTCCCATGAACCAAGTGTGGTCATAGGGTCACTTCACAGCACCTGACCAGCTCCCTCTAGATGTCTCAGGTGTGTGCCAATATCTGAGTTATTGAATAATCTTCCAGTCGACTCAGTGACGTTGCCATTTCATTTTTTCCTTGTCTGTCTCTTTTTCTTTCAACATGCCAGCAACGATCAAGTTTTAGAGAAAATGGAAACAAAACCTCACTTATATAGAATCAGAAAAAGAGAGCTAAAATTTCTAGTACGTCATTATCTTAAGATATAAATGGTTAATTTCTTCGTAGAAGAATTTACTCATCACAACAAATAAAAATATCCCTTCACTCTAACAACTTGCTACATATAAAAGAGTAACATTGTATTTTTGAAGAAAATGAATCATTTCAGTATAACAGAATTAGTTTTCATAAATCACATTTCTTAAAATTCTAATATTTAAGACTATGAAATAAGATTTTCGAAAGATCCAACCTTTTTTATGAATCATTATTTAAATGGTTACAGAAACAAAGGAATAAATAGAGAGGAAATGAAAGACTTTGAATTCCACTTGGTTCAGTTGATTATTTGCATTTCTGCAACATTTCAATATCTGCTTATTGACGTCATTGTCTCAGTCAGTTGGACTTTACTGCTAACAATTGTCCCCTGAAATTGTCGTCATGATGAATCTGTAATGCTTCCTATACCAACATTAATAATATTCATTCAGCCAAAATTTTGCCACAGTTAATCCAAAATGTTGCCACAGTTGATATACAATTTCCTCTCTCCAAATGAGAGGGTGTGTCCTGGGTAAGATGTTAAACTACATCCGCGTCCTGGGTAAGATGTTAAACTACATCCGCGTCCTGGGTAAAACGTTAAACTACGTCCAGCAGCAAGGCCTCTGATCAGGAGGTTTTGAGGAGTGTGGAACCATCTCTTAATTGATGGTGTTCCCAGGTCCACTCTGATTCGAGGTGGTAGCACCTGTTAGGGTCCCAGCTATGGGCAAATAGTTAACTATTACCATCAATACTTTTTTGAAAAAAATTATTACTAGCAATACAATTTTGAAGGAAATACATTACCAGAAACAGATTTTTGACTAAACAAAATATTACCAGCAATAAAAATTTTTGTCAGCATTAAATAACCCATTGTTTGATATGCCGTTAAACAGAATAAACAAAACCAATCAAAACCAAAGAATACATACTCTATTCATACGAATCTATCCTAAAAATGTTGTCAACATTAAATAACCCATTGAGTTTGATATGCCGTTAAACAAAATAAACCAAACCAAACCAAACCAAACCAAACCAAACCAAACCAAACCAACTGAGATGTTC
The DNA here is from genome assembly GCA_903632075.3 of Acanthosepion pharaonis. Taxonomy (NCBI): domain Eukaryota; kingdom Metazoa; phylum Mollusca; class Cephalopoda; order Sepiida; family Sepiidae; genus Acanthosepion; species Acanthosepion pharaonis. The sequence goes on along the minus strand of CAHIKZ030001269.1, from coordinate 3,279,195 downwards.
TTAAATTCTGACCTCAGGCTATTTTTAAAGTTGCATAGGCTTACAAAGAATTTTTGAAATGGTACATAGGATTTTTGAAATGTTTTGAACATTTTTTGGGTGCTGAATCTAAAAATAACCTCCATTTCTGACAATACATTTTAGTTCTCCTGTTTTAGAATACCATATCCTATGTAAAAACGAGACATTATTGGTTTCATTTGGTTTGTTTTGTTTTACGGCATATCAACCTCAATGGGTTATTTAATGCCGACAACATTTTTCCTGGTAACATTTTGTTTTGTCAAAAATCTATTTCTGGTAATATTTTTTTCCTGAAAAATTTATTGCTGGTAATATTATTTTAAAAAATGTATTGCTGGTAATATTTTTTTCTTCAAAAATTTATTTCTGGTAATAATTTTTTACAAAGTATTTCTAGTATTAAAACCTATGTTTATACTTTTAGAATGCTTTTTTTACCTCAGTTTTGGGATTAACTATTTGCCCATAGGTGGGACCTGAACAGGTGCTACCACCCTGGGTCAGGGTAGACCTGGGAACACCAGCAATTAAGAGGTGGTTCCACGCTCCTCAAAACCTCCAGATCAGAGGCCTTGCCGTTGGGCGTAGTTTAACGTCTTACCCTGGACGCGGACGTAGAGACTTTGTATGATTGAAAATACAAAGAAAAATGTAGATTTAAAATTAAATCCAATCACGGTGTGAAATAAAATGCAACTTCTGAAATATGAAAGAAATATAAGTTAAGTGATTAAAATTTAGATATTGAGAGCCATTGGTAGTTATGGAAAGAACTTCTGCCTATTAGATTTTCATGAAGGTTTAGTAGATTTATCTTGTTTCCAGCAATAAGTTAATAGTAAGTTGCATGAAGAGTCAGCCATGATTCTTTCATCCTGTCTTCTTTGATCTTCCATAACTTTTATGTTCTGCTGGAGTTTTTCATCTTGCTCATCACTAAGACCCAAAATAAATTCTATTTGTGAGAAACTCAAGTTTTTATCGCAAATATTTGATGCAGATTATGCAATGTGATTATATCTAAGGCTATTAAATTACTCCTGGTCATAACTCAGAACAATGCAATTACATTGTTATTATCATTATACGTTATCATAATATAAAAAAAACAGGTGTTTCAGCAGTCAGGAATTCAATAATATTCATATTTTTGTCAGAGTCATTCAGAATTAATTTGAACAATTCCAGACCATAGTTTCTGTTTTAGAATGATCCATCCTATTTCTTGTAACACTTAGTAGAGAATATTGATATTTTCATTAAAGATCATTTTTATCCCAGCTATGTATATCTATGTCATTGTCATCGATCCCCCCCCCCACCATCATCCAGATATTGGCTTGAGGAGAGGAAACAAGAACACAAATATTCTCATACAGAATAGATATTAATCAAAGCAAGAATAAACGCTAAGTTTGTCAAGCTGACAAAACTGATTTTATAAACTCCCCCCCACATAACTTTGCCACACGTACCATATTGTTTATTACATACATAATCTAACACTGAATTTATTACAGTGGTAAAAAAAATAAACACATGGTCAAGTGGTGACATTATGAACCAACTGTGCCTAAATTATCAATAAGACCAACTTCTTTTTTCCCAGCCATTCAGTGGGTTCAACCAGGAATGAAGTGTAACAAATGTATATTTTCTCACCTTACTGACCAAATGAACAAGGCATATTATCATCTTGAACTGATAGCCAATATTAATGTTAGTCTGGCCAAAGAGAATATATTGATTTGAGAATAAGGAAAACAAATACAGAAATGTATTTTCTGGTTGTGGCTTCATTTCTTTATTGTGTGATCAGAAACAGTAACATTATCTTCCTAGAAGTCACCAGTCCAATGCCAGAAGATCTGTCTATCTATCTATCTATCTATCTATCTATCTATCTATCTATCTCAAAACTACAACCTACAGTTTTATCTATTTGAAAACTACAATCTTAAAAATTTAAATATAACATCAATCGCCATCTGTCATCTTAAACCCCATTCATCTTTTATCCTTTATTCACCCCCCCATCCCCAGTCTTTTCTCTCAATTTCACACTCTGTAACCCACTGCATACTAGTGGCATTCGCACCTTAGTTGGGGTGATATGATTAATATATATATATATATATATATATATATATATATATATCACAGTACAACAATGTTATTCTAAACAAAGTCTTAACCAAACTACAAGACAAAAACATCCCCACAAAGAAAGAATGCAACTATAAAAAAAAAAAAAACTGTGCCAATTAAGAGGCAGATGCATAAACAAGGTCAAGTTTTTTGTGGGTTCTACTGAAAACCATTGGAAATCATGTTTCTACCATCACCAAATGATATTAAGCAATATTTAATATACTAACAGCAATGCCCTCTTTAAAATTTTCTGGAAAATAAAAAGTGTACATAACCAAAGCTAATCCCTTTAATAGGAAAGGCAATAAATGTAGCTTACGTCTTTCTGGGAAGTTAATGATACTCTCTGTCTTTTCTACAAATACTTCCATGGTAACTGCTCTGATGAGCTGCTCTCTCTGGTTCCCAGACTCAATGAATTCAAGCGCCCTACGAGGCTGGCATCCCGCTCTCACCCTTACACGTAGAAACCTTCAAATGTAGCCGTCTCTTCTACTCCAATAGCTTCATACCTCGCACCTCTCGCCAGTGGAACACCCTCCCTAATTACTGTTTCCCTGAAAGCTATAATCTCCAACTATTCAAATGTTATGTCAATCGACATCTCCAATTACCTTGATCTACCCACTATCCTTCTCCTCTTCCTTTCTCCTATCACTCTTATCTGCTCTCGCTCCAAATCTTCCGCAACCCCCTGCATCCTAGTGGCTTCACGCCTTGCTTGGGGCACAATGCTTAAAAAAAAAAAAAAAAAAAAAATTTAAATATTTTATCATCAATAATGATTATTAAAGGGTAATATATTTAAATTAAATTATCAATTTAAAAAAAATTTCCTCCATATTATAAAGAATTTTAAACTCACTGTGATGAAATAATTTATTACATGGAACCTTAAAGTGGTCTGTTTTATTTAAATCATATATATATATATATATATATATGTGTGTGTGTATATATATATATATATATATATATATATATATATATATATATATATATATGTATATGTATATAAGTCTGATATCTATCAATCAATCTTTCTCAGTTTTATGCTATAGTATCTATCTATCTATCTATCTTAGTCTGCTCATATTTATCTACCTATCTATCATTTGAATTAAAAGATGATAATTCCTAATGCTAGAACTTGCAAAAGAGAGGTAATCTAAAAAAAGTTTTTGAGGTCAAGACTGTGTATCTTCGAACAAATCAACAAATTCTGATGTTACCATATTGAAAAGATCGGCTGATTGTGTTATAGATAGACAAGCATAAAAGAAAACATATTTGATGATATGAAAACGTGCAAGTCGTGAATGCTTCGAGATCCAGAAAATCATGCAGAAACGACAAGAGACAACAATAGCATCACTTTAGTTAAAGAATTTCCTTTTTATAAGTTACACATTTTATAAAAAAAAACGTGTACTGACGGCCAAATGTTATCTAGAAAAAGGATACATTAGATTCGTCAAGCCTTCCAGCTCCAATGTTATTGGAATAAAGGATAAAAACTGGTTCATTCAACTTGTAAAAAATATAATAAAACTATCCGTTTTAAGTGTAAAACTAACAAGTATAAAGCAGAAGAAGTTGATCTATCATAGTTTAGGACTTCTAGGAATGAGGTTTAAATATCTTAGATAAACCAATATTATTATTACATACGTTATTCTTCTTTGACATCTTACTTTATCACGATCTGTGGATCAAAGCTTTCCAGAAATGCAATCCAGTATACAATCTGAACATATCTTATTATATGTACAGAGTAGAACAACAAACAGGGAACCTCAGACAAAATGTCGGTTAGCTCAAGCGACTTGGCGCTTCGTCAGTCTGCTGATAACCTTACTCGTCCTTCTTTTTTGCTAGTAACGTTTGTACTCTAAAGCTGCCTCCTATAATAAGTATACTATTTTTTACCAGTTTACAGGGTGCGGCTGGTATTTGAGGACAGATTTTATGGATTAGTAAAAAAACTTGCTGAACAAATGAATATAATTATATTTGATTACAACTAAACTATTATTTAATTTTATTCAATAAAACCACCGCTAGCATCAATAACTGCCTCTAAACGAGGTTGAAATCGGCTGCAAGCTCTGATTAATTATTCCTTATTTATGTCAAACATTATTCGAAATATTGCAGCTTTAAGAGAGTCTTTGGTGTTATGAGGCTGTTTATTATCCTCCTTCTCAACAATGCTCCACACATAAGAGTCTAGTGGATTGAGATCTGGAGAGTTAGGGGGCCAAATGTTGGGTGTGATGTAGTCGTACAAAAGGTCAGCCATCCAATCTTGTGTTCGTAGAGCCTTGTGGGATGGAGCCGAGACTTGCTGGAATATGTAAGGTCTGCCATTGCATATGTTGTCAATCCAGGGCTTGACAACTGTTTATAGAACATCAATGTAAGCAGCAGCATTTACTCTAAGACCTCGTGTAAGGAAGTGTGGTGGCATAACATATCCTTCATTGCTAACAACACCCAATACGATAACACTTGAAGAAAATTTTGTGCTCATCATTCTTGGCACCCCAGAAGGATCTGAACAAAGCCATTTGTCATTTCTTCTGTTAAGTTTTCGATCTTGATCAAAATTTTTTATCATCTGAAAAAACAAACAAAAACGAATCACACCAGCGTGTGAAGGATTTTAAGTTTGTTTAAAGCCCTTTTTGGATCTGTTAAAACGGTTTTCTTTTGTTTTTCAGACAAAATTGACCTCTTTTTTATCATGTAGGATTTGTATCGAATGTCTTCATGAACATTCCTGATTTTTTTCAGGCACATGCAGCATGTTGACAATTGACCTCATTGATTGACCTCGGTTTTCATCAATTGTCTACTTGATTTCCTGAATAAATTCGGATGTTCTCACCTTATCAGAACGTACAGAATGTCTTTTACGTTTTGATGCAGACATTTGGAAATTTGTCAGCGTCTTCTAACTCTTTTCGTATCTTGTGGACAACTCTGAGGAAACATGCAATAACCAAATCGCTATGATCAGCCTTTAATGTCACAATCACTGCATGCCTTTTCATTAGTTATCATAGGGTTTGCCATTCTTGATTTCTGAAAAATAAAAGCAGTATTAATCTTAAAGCTGTATGTCCTCAAATACCAGCCGCATCCTGTATACGTGACAAACTGCCAATATTTGATTAGCCATAGAAAACATTAATGCATAAATAAAGTAATAATTCTATAACGAGAAACTATTCTCAATTATATAACATTCAGTTTGGCTTTCGATAGATGATGATATTCCGATGGAAGCGTTTTTCATTTTTGGGTTTATATATGAAAATACATATTTGGAATTTGGATGGATTGAACTGCGAGCTAAAATCAGATCATGCTGCAGATTTTGCAAAGCAAGTGTCAAACATTCAAGAAATCGCAGACAAAATACTGGAACTTGTTTTAAACCAAATTCTGGCAAAAGAAACAAAATTACTACGAATGGTTCTGCCCATACCTGCTACATTTGCTTCCTGTAAGAGATCATTTTCTTCATTAAAGCGAGCAAAATAATTACCGCGTCTCATGTGACTTTTGAAGACATAATTTTGAAGGTAATTTGGTTACAGTAATTGGATATATAGTTTGGTCAACGGCGTAGCCAGGGCCAGCAGTACCTACACTAATTTATATCTCGTGTATGATGTGACCCCGCCTCTTAAAATTAGCTTAAAAATTAGGTCATCAAAAGTCGCATGATACGCGAGTATATCCAGTATATAAGGTTTTCATATAAGTGAAGAGTGATTGAATAATTTCCATGAATAAAGACCATTTGAAGAAGATGAAGCTATAGCGTGGTGCTGATACATTTTATAGCAAAATGATATATGAATTTGCCAAATAGAAAGGAAGATATTCCATTATTTGCAGGTTTTATTATATTCTCAGATTTCTCTCATAACCAATAATGGCCATCATGGCAGGCCCGTTGCCAAAGCGTTACTAATGGGAGGACATAAAGTGCAATTGTACCAAACCGGAAGCGTATCCTATTAATAGAAGTGCATTTTCTCACGTTAAAATTAGTTTATATCACATTCAAATATGTTGGGTGGTGGCTAAATAATGTTTCGGTAGGGGTGGGGGTAAATCTCTGTAGCATGAAACAAAGATTTATCGCCTCTTGAATCAAATCAAATAAAATAACAATAAAAATTAATTATAAATATTCGTCAGAATTGTAAAAACAGTCACATGTCCTGACGAGACCGATACGAGTCATCTTTCTCTTTTGCTCCGTGAAGTTATAGAAACAGGACGCACACATTTCAGGCTCGTAACAAACCAAACAGATAAGTATAAAATTCATATTGTTTTTTGGTACCTAGTATTTTGCAAGTACATACATGCTAACCTCGTATTAAGAATATCGAATCGAGTTCTCTCAGTGACTGTGTGTTTATCTAAAAATAAATAAGCTTAAATTCACTTTCATTACCTCCGTGCACCAATGGCTTAGTGGTAGAATCCCCCGACTGACGCCAATTCAGTCGGGTTTCGATCTTAGCTAGAGAGAAGCAGACGTCTAGCCACACTGATGAGCTTTGAAACAGTCTGTCTGTGGATGACTATATATATATATATAAAAGTGTTTTTAAACGAAGACTTTTGTGTTTTTTTTTAAGTTTTCATATGTTGGTGTATGTTTCATTCACTTTGAATGAGGTCGATATTTCATATTTCCGCACAACAGAGCCACTGTCCCACATGCCGCTTGGTAATTAGCCTGCCTTATTGATTGTATGCCCTGGTTTCACCATTAATATATATATATATATATATATATATATATATATATATAATCAAACTTAATTAATATTTTAAAATAGTCATTCAAAGGATAAATCAATAAAAATAATGTAATTAATGATGAACTGACTTCGCTAACAGATTAAGAAGGCATTATCTCACTGACCACTCGCTGAACGACACGATCCTTGTTTTATTAATTGTACAATGGATTAGATATATGCTTGATTATGATAAATGTTTTTACCGAAAGTACTTGTAGCAATATGAACTGAACATCTAATCCATTGTACAATTAATAAAAACAAGGATCGTGTCGTTCAGTTAGTGGTCAGTAAGTTAATGCCTTCTTAATCAGTTAGAAGAAGTCAGTTCGTCATTAATTACATTAACTTTATTGATTTAGTTTTTCGATGACTATCTTACAATATATATATATGCATATATATATATATATATATATATATATATATATATATATATATATATATGTATGTATATGTATTTTTTAAGCGTTTCACCCCAGTCAAGGCGGGTAGCCACTAGGACGCAAGGGGTTACAGAAGATTTGGAGCAAGATCAGATAGGAGTGATAGAGGAAAGGATGAGGAGAAGGATAGTGGATAGATCAAGGCAACTGGAGATGTCGATTGACATTACATTTGAATAGTTGGAAATTATAGCTCTCTGTGAAACTGGAATAGGGAAAGGAGTTCCACAGGCGAGAGGTGCGAGACATGAAGCTATTGAAGTAGAAGAGATGGATATATATATATATATATATATATATATATATATATAAAATATAAAATCAAACAAAGCTATTTTGCCTCATATAAGGAAGAAACAGCCTACTCCCCATATGAGGTAAAAGGATTTGTTTGATTATTAATTATATTGCTTTGTATAAACAAAATACATTTTTGTGGATCAATTTTAATATTATATTATTATGATCCACTTGAATTATATACCAATCTACCTTGGGCACATCGGCGTGGTGTAATGGTTAGCAAGCTTGTCTCGCTAGATAAGTTACAACTGAAAAGTGAGTTCCTTCCTCACTAGATGCCCCATACTTTCGGCCTTGTGCCACATCTAAGCTATGCTTGGAAAATAACTATACCAATCTACCTTACTATATATATATATATATATATATATATATATATATATATATATACACCAGCACATTCTAAGAATATATTTTTACTAAAAATCTGTAGTGTGTCCGCAAAGTCATTAGAATCGGCTGACTTGCCGGAGCATGTTTTCTATATTTAGCTGTGTGATTTCTTCAAGTTTGAATATCTGACTTTGTTTCGATAAACCAAGACACACATTGTGCCTTTTCTTGTGGAGTAGTAACTGTCTAACTCCTGATAATTCTTTTATGGCGGTCTGAAAGATTAAAAAAAACAAACAAACATTAATAAAACCGTGACTATCATTAAAAGAACTTGAATAATAATATTACAACAAAAATTTAGTAGGCATTAAGTTTTTCGTAATTATTTTGGAAAAATGTCTAAAGACCTTGTGAACATGTAGTGGGAGACGCGCTAATTATTTTGTCAGGTCATAAATGTTTAAAAAGTAAAGGTGATGGTGAAAGATGCGCAGGTGAATTAGCTTGAATTCCGCACACATTTTAAACGTCTTTGTTCAAGAACATTGATAAAACATAAATAGGACGCAAAACAACAAATCTCAGATAATAACAACAATAAGAATAGTTTATATAATATAAAATACACAATAAAAATGTGCTGGTTGAATTTTAGTGAATGAGAGATTTAGTTGGTGAATTTGAAATTTGCTTTTTAAACTCTTATAATGTTCAGTGTCACGTGAGGTTGAGTTTGTAGGAGTTACCTCGTCCTTAGTTCCGTAATTCTTCACCAGGGGTCTCTCACCCCATGCTATAAATACCGGCGACCTCTTGTCTCGATCTCTTTTTCCCTCAGGCCTCGTGCCGCATTCCATCTCGCGTGGAGGTGAGGTAAATCTTTTTTGCTTCTTCATTTCAGCGACAAGATGTAAGCTCCTAGAAGATCAGCGTTTCCCATTTCTGGAAAACGCTATGAACTTTACAAACATTCACCAAAATAACTCTCACCAAAGAACACACACAATGTTATGTCTATGTGCCTTGTAATTTCTTTTAATATATATATATATATATATATATATATATATATATATATATATATATGTCTTGTTGTCTTTTTTCATCCTCGGTTGGACAAATTAAGTTCGCCAATTTTCATGTAGTTGGATCATTTAATATTCTACCAGGAGTTACACACGTGTTTGTAATACAACAATACGTAAATACACACACGGTCTTCTATAAGTTCACTGAATTGAATGTTTTGTTCTATATAATATGTGAAATTTCGATAGAATTTTTTAACCTGGGGTTCATATCTCTATATTTTGCAAATTCGTAACATATAAGATTGGTGCTCTTGTTTGAGATGCGCCCAGTCACAATTATACGCATGCTAGTGTTCCAGAAAGCAGCGAATCAAGATATCTGTGATGGAATGTTTCCTGGAATCACTCTCCCTAGAAAAGGGAGACTTAAAAAAAAAATATGATATACTGAGAATTGGAAATAATTTAGAATTAGATCAAAGGAAGTCTATGCGGAAAGCACACCTAGTTAGAATAATTATTGAGCATATCATAGATAACAATGTCTTCGAAGAGGACACGTTAAATCTGCTACCGTTAGAAATACAAGAGCTATCCCAAGTTGAACTTGAGAAACTTAGAATTAGTACTGAATATGAGAAGTGAAAAGAATGTTGCGGGTCGTATGCTGAGTGAGGTGTATCAGAGGGTATATTTTTATAAAGGTCAAAGTCTTGCGTGTTTGCAATTTGGATCATCCAACAACAAATAGATTACAAAAAGAACATAAAGACAATTGCATAGCAAAGAATGACTGAACAACTTGATTAGATATCAATTATAAAGAGATTTTTTATATACAATAAATACACGTGCAAAGATAAACAGAACGGTTTAGTCTCTTCCAACCGAGTTGTGTCGGATAGAATATTGTCAGTGAGATGTAAAGGCCATTTATAGACATACGGGAGCTACGCAGTCCCAAATCTTTAAAGGTTCCCTGTCGCGTGATTCGAATTTGTTATTGTCCAGAGTATCAGTAAAGATTTTGGTCGTATCCTTCTACATCGGGTTCATCTTGTGTTAGACTTAGTATCGGAACCCATTGTTGTTATACTAGTTCCCAGACTAGCTATGAAAGACGTTGTTACGGAATAAGCTAGCCGGTGGGAAGGTAACTATACGCCCCAAGGTAACGCTTGAACCGGTCACCTCGATAAAAAACGCAGAAAATCGAGGAAGAGAACCCTGGTATATTTCCTTTGTGTGTCATAATTCGAGAACAGTCTAAAGAAAAAGTTAGGAAAGAAAAAATTTGTAGGGTGAAAGACGAGACGATGGAGCTGTTCCAAAATTTAAAAGTTCTGACATGGATTTCAGTTTTCCCTCTGATAGTCTCGTGAGAGAAAATAGTGTTGGTAATATAGAGCCCGCTTTTGATGTTTCCCTATCAAGGAGACAGCTCGTCATAGTACAAGGGAGAGATCCCGAAATCATCACGCTTTTTAATTACCCGTGGGGGTGGGAGTTAGAGGAAGTTCCAACCGGATACTTTGTTAAAACCAATGTGCTTATGAGAAAATGGAGACCACATGTCCCAGCTTCGGAGGACTAAGCAGTTGTCTATCAAGTCGTCATCATCAAAACCTATAGACCAGAAATAGTGAGAACCGCTCATGAAATTCTTCTGGCGTGCCATCTTGGTATAAATAAGACATATAATAAGATTCTGAGACATTTCTATTGGCCTGGAATCTGGAAAGATGTATCTGAACACTGCCTGATTTGCCATATTTGCCAGTGGTGGGAAAGCCTAATCAGAAAATTCCAATTACGCCCTTATACCCCATTCCAGCATTTGAGAAACTGCTGTGACATTGGTAGTATGGAATTAGATTTAGAAAGAGTTCATGTGGAACCTCCGTATAAAAATGGAGAATTGGAAGGGTTAAAAACTTTAAAATTGCTAAGGTGAAAACATAAACTGAAAAATGAAGCGAAGGAAAAAAAAAAGATGTTTTTCTCTTTTCCTTCTGATATAAACAATCTGACATCTGAGAAATGTTGAATGTAAGCCGAAAAAGGTTTGCCAGACCGAAAATGTGAACGCTCTGAAATGTGCAGACAATTAACTTGGACGTATTTTAAAAAGTCATCAAAGAAAGAAAATTCTTTGCCGTTTGAAATAACTTTCAAAAACGCAAAAAGTTGTTATCGGAAAAAAATCATTGTTTTTAATAGTTGTCCTCTTTTTATTGGAATTTCATTATCGGCGGGAAGCGAATGTGAGTAAAGCCAGAAAGTAAACAATAGGTTTTTAAATCAGTCATTTTGAAAGTCGAAAACCAAAATGAAATTCTTTTACGCAAATGACATAGAGATAATTTTTAAACACAAATTTTGTTAACGGGAAATTAGTGTTTGGGTAAATGGCCAATTGTCGAAAGGAAAGTTAAAACAAAGTTTATTGTTAAAGGGATTATTGTTTGGAAATAGCTGATCGCTTTGTTTAAAGGTCGGTGTCATATCTCCAATGTTTGAGAAAATAATTAATTGATGAATAATTAATGAGTACTGAGGTGCGGTAGGAGTCGGGCGAAATACATATAAACCAAACGCTTAGTTGAAGCCAGCAGTTGAAGTGAGAGACGTAGACGAGACATAACAGCGGCGGAGGAGAAGCTGCTGGACCCCACGTGATATGCTGCCGACAGAAGTCCCGACCTATTTCCTTGCGGATGTTTTAACCCGCTCCAAGTTTTAAAAGCAAGAAACACAGTGTCACAGTAAAGAGTTTAACGGGAAGGGTTAGTTTTGTTGTATCAAAGACTATATAAACCAAATGAAAATTAACCTAGCGATCTTCTTCGTTATTCATTATGACATTTGTATTTTCACCAGCGGAAGCATTATTTTCCTTTTCATAGCACGGTTTCACCACAACTTGATTCAGCTCTTAATAAGGGCAGAAATTCGATTTTTACTGCTCTGTTACCAAAGAACACAATGTTGGGTAGGGCAAATGAAGAACCGAAGCGGTTAGCAGATAACCATCAGTTGAGCGGCAGCAGTGTTGAGCAGCGTGGGATGGAGACCAGATCGAGCGGGGCTGGCTGTGTTATAAACCTTTTAGCCGTGTAATTGTATATTGTCTCGGTTTGTTATCCAAGACGTAGTTGGAAAGCCAGTACCTTTTAACAATCATGTGTGCTTCAACTAGATTCCCGGAAGTAATACCTTTGAGAAATATTTTGACTCAAAAAATAGTAAAAGCCCTTATTACCTTTTACACTACTGTAGATTTACTCAGAGTTGTACAGTCAGACCAAGGGTCAAACTTTGGCTCAAAAATATTTCAGCAAAGAGTTAAACAACTAGGTCTTCGATTATTTCCAGAGCCCATCACTTACAATACCAAGGTGTCTTGGAGAGATTTCACTCCAACCTGAAGAATATGATCCGAACATATTGCTTAGACATAAAAAAGAATGGGACGAAGGTATTCCTTTCTTGATGTTTGCAGCCTGCGAATCTGTTTAAGAATCATTAGGATTCAGTCCATACGAATTAGTATTCGGACATTCGATCTGTGGTCCCTTGAAATTATTAAAGGAAAGTTGGTTACAAGAAGATCCGAAGAAAAAAAATCTATTAGACTACGTGTCTCAATTTCGGACTCGGCTAACTGAAGTAAGTGAATTGGCTCGTGAGAATATTTGGTCAGCTCAGCGAAAAATGAAGAATCGATACGATCGAGAAGCAACCAAGCGAAATTTTAACGCTGGTGACAAAGTGTTAGTGTTATTACCTATAGATAGTTACCCTCTCAAAGCTCAATATCATGGTCCTTGCGAGATAGCCAGAAAAGTAAGCAGCCTCAATTACATTATAAATACTCCTGACCGCAGGAAATCAATTCAAATTTTCATATCAATATGATTAAATCCTTCTTCGAAAGGGGAAAAATCGATCCTATTTTATTGGTCCACAGGTTCACACCTGCATCTGAATCAGATGAGAACAGAAAGGAAGTTGTTAAACTCAATAACTCCGAGGTCCTTGCCAACCTCGGGTCAAAACGTCGAGTAACCCCTATCGAAACAAAGATACAAGTTATTATACAATATCCAACGCCAACCAATGTAAGAACTCTGCGAAGATTTGGGGGCATGGTGAGTTATTACCGTAAGTTTCTTGAGAATTTCTCAGACGTAGGTTTACCACGTGTTTAAAAAAATAAGGCTATGTTTAATTGGTCTCTTTCCTCTTAACAATCTTTTGAACAAATCAAAGCCTTATTATGTTCGGATCCTGTCTTCAAAGCACCAGATTTTACTCAGCCATTTAGCCTTGCTGTCGATGCAAATGATTATGGTATCGATGCTGTGCTGTTACAGGTGGGAAAGGATAATATCAAACACCATGTCAGTTATTTTTCAAAAAAGTTTAACACTCATCAGCAGAATTATTCCATGGTAGAGAAAGAAACTCTACTATTAAGTTTGCAACTGTTTGAGGTATATATGTCTTCATCTTGCCAACCTATTATAATTTATACAGATCATAATCCTCAGAACTTTTTACATAAGATGAAAAATAAAAATAGCAGATTAATCTGTTATAGTCTGGTGTTGCAAAGAATATAATTCGGATATACGCCACATCAAAGGTGTCGAAAATGTATGCATTACCGCCTTATCCCGTATCTTGATTAACCCTTGTCATAAGAAAAGCAGACATTTTTCTAGGTGGGGAGGTGTGACATGACCCTCAATATTGAATGTTAAATCAGACGTATGATTAATTTATTAAGGGACACGCTTTCGTTGTGCTTCTTTTATTTCCTTCTTTATATCCTGTCTAGACTGAGTTCATTCTCAGTTGAAAAATAGCGGGAAAGAATCTGTATCAATTAACAACTAGACAGATTGACCTCCTAATGGAGTAAGTAAAAGGTGGTCAACCAATCCCACGGACATGCGCTACCAAGTGAGTTCTTTAAATTGTTATTTTAGTTTCCCGATAATCTCCGACGACAATTTGTCACGAATAAATTGACTCTCATCCTTCGTTCATTAGAAATACGCCGATAAATTTATTCTATTACATGTTGTATATAAGGGGAGATATTATTCCCGAAGATCCTAGATTTATTCAACTACTTGAAGTGTAGTGATTAAGAGAATATTATACCCAAAGAAATCATCCCAGTTTTAACTTGGATGTAATTTGATTACCAGAGGGGAAAGGAAATACAACTACTATTCCGGAATCTTATATCTTGATTTTGTGGAAAGTAGAACTACCGACATTTATTTGGATATTTGAAAATATTCTGTCTATTTGGCATTATGAACATTTGAACTTACAAAGTCATGAAACACAAATGCTTGAACACCCACTATCAGATAAATACCGTTTATTGATTTCACGTCTGTTATCCCATACTCTTTCCACATTCCGTTGTTTTCTTATATAATATTCTTTATAAACGTTCATCTTGTGTTTGTTGTTCATCGACACGTGTGTCGTTTGTTTGTTCCTATCTGAGCGAACCAATCTTTTCTTTTTTTAACATGGGGTTCATATCTCTACATGTTGCAAATTCGTAACTATATATATATATATATATATATATATATATATATATATATATATATATATATATATGAAAACGAAGACTTTAATAAAAGTCTTCATTTTCATAATAATAATTATTATTTGCTCTGTTTTTACATTGAGATCTCTCTGGATTTATATCTTCTTTGGAATTATCTATACGGATTACCAAATAATATCATTTAGTTATATATATATTAAATAAATATCATTAGTTATATATATATATATATATATATATATATATATATATATATATATAACTAATGATATTTAAAAAAATAATTATAATATAGGTTCTAATTGTGTATCAAGCACTGTTTTTAAAAATAAATAAAAACAAAAATACTAAAGAAATTTGGATAATTAACCTAACAGTTCTTTCCTATTTTTCTATATATTTACACACACACACCCACACCCACCCACACACACACACAGAAAGAATGAGAGACAGACAGACACACACGCACACACACACATATATATATATGAAGAAATATAGTTTCAAGGTGTGCTATATTTATGGGATAAAGTGCTCAATATCAGAGATAGAGCTTGTGTAAATATAAATATAAGAGTGAACATTGAAGTCAACACTCGATAGGCTGTTTCATGCTGCCTGACGATTGCGTCCAGCGTGAAACAGCCTGTCGCCTCTGAGTGTTGTCTTCAATGTGCAATTTTATATTTATCTCTCTCTCTCTCTCTCTCTCTCTATATATATATATATATATATACATATATATATATATATATATATATATAGTGGGAGCTGGGAATTGGAAATTAAAAACAAAAACAAAACCACTTCCCCCATAGTAAAAATTAAATAAGAATAGGATATGCATTTTTTTTGTTTGGTTCCAGGAAGTGAGATGATATAATTCTAATGACAGTCAAACCAGCCTGAAGATCTGAAAAGTGAAACTGCAGTAGCATATTCGGGTAATTATATTTTTTAAAGACAAACATTGTTAATATTATTTTATCTTTTAGGTATTGAACACTGTTTGAAATCAGTACAACTAGTCAATTTCGTATTGAAATTTATCCCATAATCGATTTAAGTGTGTGGAGATTATATATGCCAAGATATAATTATGTGAAAATGTGTTTTTAGTTTGAGTGAATTAGAATTAACATTTTGGTTAAATCATGAGTATTTAAAAATCAAATCAAAATTTTTAATTGCTTTCTCTCTAAACAGTAATAATATATTCAAACTATGAGCGCCGTGAATATTAATTAATTCTTTATCCATTATTACGTCTTCAGTGTGTGTCGCTTGAAAAACAAAGTAGGTGTTGCAATTCCGTCGAAATGCATAACTCAAAGAAATAAAAAGTACAGAATAAATAGGTATGTGATCTAACAAACTTTATTTTAGCTCGGAAACAATTTGATTGTGCCCAGTGAACAGAGTAACATATTCATTCAAATATATAAATTCTGGTTGTGGTGTAAAAATCTATAGTGGATAAGTCATCAGAATCTCTCCTCAGTTAAATTCTGGGGGGCTAGGTTTTAAATTACTTGATGAAAATTTGAGCAGTTGGTTGAAGTAGGCATTCTGCATTAAAAGTATGACTGCCTTAAATTAAAATGCAGCACGTGTCTTGTCATCGTGATCCTAATACAAATGCTTTCCAAATTTCTTGTAAAACCAGAGTCACTCGTATTTAAGGCATCCAGACAACTATCAAATAAAGGTTTTTAATTTTTCTCTTACGAATATTCATGGTGTATTTTCTATATATATCAATGTTTTGAAATACTTATGGACTAGATTATGGATAAGTTTGGTTTTGTTTGTTTCACGGTATATCAACCTCAATGGGTTATTTAATGCGAACAAGATTTTTATTGCTGGTAATATTTTTTCAAAAGTGTATTGCTGGTAATATTTTTTTTCTTTGGAAATATATTTCTGGTAATAATGTATTCCTGGTAATAATTCTTTATAAAAAAATGTATTTCTGGTACTAAAACCTATTTTCACACTTTCATAGTGTTTTGACCTCAGTTTGGGGTTAACTATTTGCTCATAGCTGGGACCCTAACAGGTGCTACCACTCCGGGTCAGGGTGGACCTGGGAACACCAGCAATTAAGAGGTTGTTCCACGCTACTCAAAACCTCCTGATCAGAGGCCTTGCTGTTGGACGTTGTTTATCGTCTTACCCAAGACGCAGATGTTGTTTATCGACTTACCCAGGACATCTAGATTATAGAAATGACACTTACTACAGACATCTATTGGATAATAATATTGAGCTTGCTCTAAACAATTTTGAAGTTAAATTATCGCAAACCTGAAACTCTTCAGCAAAATAATTTCATTAGTTTCTCTCAAGGTAGACATCTTTTTCTTTTACTATTACAAAAATACTCATTCATCTATTGTGGCATGTAAGTAACGAGACATTTTCTGATGTTCCCAAGAACATGGTAAAGAGAGGATGAAGAAACTCTGTTGAAACTGGAACTCGGATTGTCACACCAATAACTGCTATGCATCCCGACACTATACAGAAACTAATTTCACGGAATTCTTATCAACTTGTGAAACCTGTAAAAATTTACGATTGTCTCTACATTTTCTAATTATTTATGTTTCTATTAACTGAGCTTCAAACCTACAACTTTGTTTATCAGTAGCTGGAATAAGAAATTGTATTTTTAAAAGGTATTGTCAATTTAGAAATCGTACAAGAATGTCAGGAGAATGCAAATGTTATTTTCCGTCGCGAGAAAATCGAAATGACATTTGAACATTTTGGTTCCAATCTCCGTAAGACTTTTCAATACTCTGCTCTTTTGTTCGTGTTTCCCTGAAGGGCGCCTTTCATATAAATGAGGCAAAAAAATCTGCCACATCAAGTTTGACTAAAAGAACTGAGCTTTGGGAATATCGATTTGATAGAAAATCAACGAACATTTTAAAAAAAAATTTCTTGACGAAAGAGAGAAAAGACGAAACAAACATGAAAATAATGGCAAGGAAGAAAAGTTCAAAGTAGATTTTTATCATCTGACTTGTGATTTAAACATTCTTTTAGGAAAGACTCACAGAATATGCAATTCCACGATTAAAAACAAAACAAAATTGAAGCTTCAGATTATGAGAAAAGATAATTTGATCAAAGTTCCAGGTTGCAAAATAGGCGCTGTTAAGTCTTCTTGATTTTTTTTTATTAGTTTTTATCTTTATTTTTATTTTCATTTTTAGGTTCGTTTTCTTTTTGGAGTTGGATATTCAAGTTTAATGATCAAAAAGCGAAATCTTTTATGCAGGTTGGGGATTTTAGAAAAGAAAAAACAAACTAAATAATCATTTCACATAAACAATTAAAAAAACAGAATAGCAAATGTAGTTAAAATGTAAAATGAACAGTTATTGTTCCTCTTGGCTTCCATAAATTTTCAACCTGCATTTCGTGCTCCTTGTATTTTCTGGAATAATGACCATTTGAAAAGAAATAAAAGAATTAAAAATTTAAATAATTTCGATTATTTAAACAGTTGTAAATTCTCTGTACCAAGTGAAATAAAACCCGAACCTTTTTGAATTTTTAGTTAACATTATTTCAGGAAATACTATAATCTAAAAATAATCTAAAACAAATCCCCAGTTAAATTAAACTGAATAAGTGAAATTGTTTGAGTCACGCATTCGTATAAAAATAGTTTATGACTACAAATGCATTATATGTATAAAAAATATAGTTTACAGGTGTCCCCAATTAATTTCGTAATTCCATTGTACTTTTACAGTCAGGAAGTGCACGCTTGCTCTCCCAGAGCACAAATAACTAAAACAGCTCAATTTCCCTCAAGTACAAGTTAACAGGATCGTGAGATGTAGTATCTAAAATGACAAAGGTGTGGCTAATACAATCAAACGCTGAAAACGAATACTATTTTACGACCAATCGAACCTAAGAAAAGAATTTAAACAAAGAAGGTGTGATTTAAAATCAATCAAAATTTGACAGGGATTGCCATTTTGCAATCAGTTAGATGAGAAAAAGAAGTTTAAATAGTAATATTTTTCAAGCAATTAAAACAGAATATTGAATCTCAACAAATCCTTCTCTGGGAGTCATTTAGAACAAATAAAAGAGGGGGAAATCTTGCTTCATCTGATAAACAAACTTCAACCAGATGAGCTAACGTCAGCGGCTTTCACATATCTCTTTTGTTTTCTCTCTTTCTACAGAAAAGACACTCCATAGAATACTGAACATTTGGCAAACATGAACAACGTGCCCAAAATAAGACGTAGTGTCAAAAGGACGTTTTTTTCCCATGACACCGCTTGTATTTTAACTAACTTCACTATTCGGTAATGTTTATTGTCTTAAAAAGCGATGATTAGAATTGGAATAAAACCTAAACATATGAAAATGAGTTTATACATTTTCTTTGTTCTTGAGAATTTGTAGCGAGCCTAGATTAAAAAAAAATAATATAGGAAAATAAAATATACAAACAAAAAAAAGAATTCAATTTAAAATGAGAGATTTGTTTTCCCTTAAAACCCTATATCTTTCGCTCTCTCCCTTCTCTCTATATACGTCTCTCTCTATACTTCTCTTTCAACTAATGAGAAGGCAAAGAGGAAGAAGAGGAAAAGACTGATCACGGCTTCAAAACGGCTGAATTTTTCTGGTCTATTAGTCTAGTTATTGTGACTAGAAATCTATCAAACAAGAGAGGCTCCACGCATAATTTCCGATATAAAGAAGAATGAAAAAGAAAGGAACATTAGAAAATAAAAGAATTTTGGCCAATGAAAAAAACAAACAAAAAAAAAAGGTTCGTGCCAGTAATCTGGAGCTCTTTCTTAAGAGATATAAACAGACAGTTGAGAGGCAGATATAGGAAAAAGACCGCCTGAGAAACCAGCCAAGAGTGTCGCGTGAAGAAACTAAGCGGTCATCTGCTTAAGACATTTTTCCGCCCTTCTGAGGGCCGAGAATACATCGTAGATCGATGCCATACTAAATCACACTTCAGACAGACAGCAGCCAATAAGATGAAAACTACTACCAAAGTCTGACTAGTAAACTATCAAATACCCAGCCGAACGAACTTTCGCCATCACGAATTAAATAGACTCTCTTCAATCGAAGCCATATAAATGAACATATAGTATTTGTTTATGCGTTTCTGTTCGTTTATTTCCGATAAATATTGCTAAGAACCTTTGACTTTTCTCCATAAATTGACAACAAAAATAATAAACAGTATTTATTTATTTATGAGATTGTTTATTTACACTATTTTATTTATTGCATTATTTATTGAAACGGTTGGCAAAACATCAGTTAATTGCATTTGATTCAAACTTTATAAAAGCTTCAATAATATGAATTTCTTTCCAGTTGGTTCTCGTTTTAATAATTTAATGTTTATAATTTATAAATAAAAATTGTTTTCACATTTATTCCTTTATAAATTGGTAAATGCTAAATATTTCATTGCATTAGTTCTAATTGTATTAGTTTTTATATTGTTGTAAATATAAAATTATTCTTGTAAATAAAAAATCTAATAGTATTTAATATTTTTGTTGTTATATAGTGGGTCAGCCAATTTGTATTGGTTATAAATAGAAATTAAAACTGACCCTCTACAATTTTTACAATATCAAATGTAACAAAGACAACAACAAGAGAAATAATCAAGTAGAAGGTAAAGAAAGCAAACAAAACAAGACCGATAATATATGTATATACAAATATATATTAATAACAAGTTACAATACATGGAAACAGTACAAAGGACGAAGTGTGTGTGAATATTCTGTATGTGCGTGCGTGTGTGAATATTCTGTATGTGCGTGCGTGTGTGAATATTCTGTATGTGCGTGCGTGAATATTGTGCTTAGCGTGTTTCCACGCTATCCCTTGTTAGCGACTACGTTTCGAGGTTGATAGCTGAAAATTCTCTAGGAATAAGAGAGTTTACCTCAAGGTGTCAGTGCACAGGCCTGAAGGAAAAAGAGATAGAGGTGAAGAGTCAGCGGCTATTTATAGCCAGGGAAGAGAGACCCCTGGTGAAAGAGTTAACGGAGTGAAGGAGGAGTTAACTCCGACAGTTAATTCTTAAGAACAAAGAAAATTCAGTAATTCCCTTTTATCATATGTTTATGTTTTATTTCAATTCAAATCGTCGCCTTTTAAAATAATAAACGTTACCGAAGGTTGAACGTAGTTAAAATATAAGCGGTGTCATGGGGGAAACCATTTTAGCATCCCGCTACCACTTTCTTATCAATGTTGAGTTTTGTACAAATCTGTGCAAAAAGAGGATCAACTGCTTACCCAGCTTCATACAGATTTTCAGGAAATATCAGCTTCCAATTGGTCAATAAACACACAAGTGGACGTTGCAATCCACGTACAAATATTTTTCCAGCGCGTGACCAAGTCAATTTTTCCTGCCATTTTTCTGGGAGCCTGACAAGAGATTACATTAATTATAAATAGCAGACACACGCTTGCTCACTGTCTCTTCTCTTCTATTTTCCTGCGAAGATGTAACCTTAAAGGATCCCGTCTCGGCCATGTGCGGTCAGACGTTAAAAACATATTCACGCATGCACGTACGTACGAAATTTTCCAAACTACATTACAAACATACAAAACATTTCCAAACAAGCTACAAGGACTTTTCTCTCTGAAATACTTTTTTAAAGCTCAAAGTTTTTTATTCAGCATTTCTCAGCTTTATAATTCATTCAACTTTTGTGAGCACAGATAAAAATATTTCAATCTTATCAGTAAAACTTTAATTCAGTCAAAGGGACATAACACCAACAAAATAGTAACTTCTATGTATGTACATCATTACACAAAAAATAAATATAAATGTTGTTGTTATAAAAACTGTTTTTGTTCCTTCTTGTGTTTAATATTTTGTGGTATTTACGTTAAATATAAATTGTGTGACATCTACAAATGGTTATATATATTAACATTCCACTACACCATCCTTTTGACACTATGTCTTATTGCTGGCAAGTTTGTTCATGTTTGCCAAATATTTTATCAAGAACATTTCTGCATAATAATCGCGTTGTGAACGATTCTTTATTTTAAGTCCTGGAGCGAAATCTTAATCTTTATTAGTGCGGGAATTATTTTAGTTTGGCGCAATGATTTTAACTGTAATTGGGCTTTAACGCAGACATTTCTAAGTAAATATAATTCATAACTAGAACAACAAGACTATTCATAAAAAGGAAGAAAGCAGAATATTATCTGTTGAAACTTGACTAATGCATGGAATAATAATGCAACACAAAATGTACTTAGAACAAAATGTATTGAAACAGGAAAGTGTACACAATATTTACATATAGTCTTTTGTATATTCCTGGTAAGACCGTTCCTGGAGTCGCAGTCGGGCAGAGTCTCTGGTTGAATCTCTTGATTCCTCCCTCTCTTCCCGGTACCAACCATATTTATATGGTCGGTACTCCACTATGCAAATTAGGTGGATCCTACCACAACATTATCATTAGAGAAAATGAAATGATGAGAAACCATTATAAGCAACTAAATATAATAAACTTTTAGATAACAATAAAAGCTGATTCAAGCATGCAGAAAAAAAAAACATGAAATAAGTTTCCTTTGAGTCAAAGAGATTAAATTGAAAAGTATTTTTAGTTTGAAAGAAAATGTTTTTTGAATGAGTGAAATTTGTTTTGCTTCAGTGTAATACCATTGAGAAAGTCATTGTAGCGAGAGACAAAAGAGTTATCTCCCCTTGGCAAAAAAATAACAATAAAAATTAATTATAAATATTCACTTAAAAAAAAAGTGTCCTGACGAGACCCGCACGAGACATCTTCAGGCGAGAAAGACAATCTTTTTTCTTTTTGCTCCGTGAAGCTATAGATTCGCCATCTCAGGTTCGTGACAAACCAAACGTATAAGTACAAAATTCATATTATTTTTGGTACCTAGTCTTTTGTACGATGGAGTAATGGATAGCGTCTCGGATTGAGGAATCGGAAAGCCGAGTTCGAATTCCAGTCGAATACATTACATTCACTTACTTGATAATACCATCGGGAAAGGTATGAATCCTTTTCTTCTACCCCCCCCAGCTATGGATAAATAGCAGGAGAGACCGGGTTCTATAGCCTTGGATAGCAAATGGTCTACCGCAGAAAGAAATGGCAACCTACTGCGGGAAAAAAACCTGCCTCGTCAGTCATGTATCGAAAGATATATGATCGCCTAAGTGTGAATGGCACATAAATGACCTAGTCTTTTGCGAGTAGATATATGCTAACCTGGTATTAAGAATTTCAAATATAATATATATATGTTGTCGGAGTTAGCTCCTCCTTAATTCCCAAATTGTCACTAGAGGTCATTCTCCTTATACTACAAATACTGGGCGACTTCTGGCCACGTTCTCTTTTTCATTTCTTCATTTCAGCGACTAGAATGTGTAGCTCTCTTAGAAGATCTGCGTCTTCCCATTTGTAGGAGACGCCATGAACATTATACACACATACACGTACGTACGAACCTTCACCAAAGAACAGACACCAACGTTTACACACACACAAATGTTATTGTCCATTGTAAAATTGTTTTGTTTTAATACATATATTTGTTTATATATATATATATATATATATATATATATATATATATATATATATATATATATATATCGGTTTGTTTGTCTTCTTTACATCTTCAGTTCGACTTAATTCCAAGTCCGGCCATTTTCTTGTAGTTGGACCTTTTAATATTCTACCAGGAGTTACACACGTGTTTCTAATACAACAACACACATACACACACGGTCCTCTACAAAGTGTGTGTGTGTGTGTGTGTGTGTGTGTGTGTGTGCAAGTGGTTTTTAGGCGAAGACTTTTGTTTTGTTTGCACTTTTCATATATTTATGATGTCGTACGTTTCATTTATCTTAAATGAGGTCGGTGTGTCATATCCCGAACAGCATACTTGGTGACTACGATGATAAAAAAAGAAACAAAAAAAAAACACATTTTGATGATCATCATATTTGATAACCACGACGAAAAACACATTTTAATAACCACTTATTTGGTGAATTCCAACATATATTCATATATAATACACACATAACACAAATAATAATTACGTAAACAAAATGGAGCAAGCTCACCCCGAGCCGACTGTCCAACAAATAATAATTAAGACACTTGAAATGCAAACTAACATTACCAGTTGTTTCACAATTATTTAATCTCAATTCTCTGTGGGAAACGTAACTTCAAAAATGACCAGATTTTATAATTTTACTGTGTCTCTACCCGCCGGAAATAGTGACGAAAATATCTAGCAACATTTTGGATATTCACAACTAAGATGAGTTTAAAAAAAATGACTGTAATTGAAACACACGAACAAACGAAGGCGAACTGCTAGATGAGTGAATGTCGACCTCCATTTTTACAGTTCGATCATCAATTTACCTTCAAGAAATGAAGATTTAAACCCGACAAAGCTGGAGCAATTGGCAGATGAATTAATGCCTTTAATACAAGACACTGCTAAAGTAATCACGTGGAACTAAATTCAGACGAATAAAGTCCCTACTAAAACCTCAAGAATGCCTTACGATCTCAAGCCCTTTCCAAAAGTCACAATTACAAAAAATATGTAGAGCACACATCTGTAGTGCGAACACGGCGCGTTCACTGGTGCAAATGACCGAACAAAGAAAGAGTTTTGATACAACAACCAGGTTCGCGCCCATCTTCACCAACGCCAAACGACGCGGGAAACTAATTGGGCGGACGACTCTCCCCTCTCCCAAGTTTGGTATTATTACAGATAACAGCAACTTTGGGAAGCAAAAAAATTTTCATTCATAACAGATACCGTTACCAGCTTATATACCACTCCACATAGCTGCGTCAACAGTTTATCAACGGAACGAACAGCTGTATCTCTAACCACGGTTACAGGCTCAGACATACATTGTTACGATCAAATTAAAGCCAAGATAAGTCTACCTACTTTTCGACGACCTTTTCTGTGAATGTTCGTAGTAGCGGACATTCAACACCCCCTACTAGGATTCGACATTCTAAACAAATTAGGTTTATTAATGGATTGCCAACAGAGGACGACCATCAATCCCAGAATATCGTGTTCAAAGAAACTACAAATATTCAACAACTCTATCAACTTGGTCGTGAATAATAAAGCATCTGAGTTCATTTAAAGGCTTTATAAAAATATATCCCAACATTATATCACCACATACCACATACCAACCCAGTAAGTACATATACAGGATTATACCATAGAATTGATATAGACAGACATAATCCTACTTTTACAAGGGGGGCGGGATTTTTGAACTTACAAAATAATGGTGTCTTTACTCCTTCTGATCGTGAATGGGCTGCTCTCCCAACTAAACGTTGTAAAAAAGTGGCAATTTCAGATGCTGCGTTGCTTACTGTGCATTAAACAACATTACAAAAAGTGATAGATACCCCCATCCCGAACATTAATTCAATTGCTGATAAACTAGACAACAAAACAAGATTTAGAAAAATCGACCTGTTATCAGCATGCTATCAAATCAAGATGTACCCAGATGATAAAAAAAACAGCACTTATTTCTCCTCTCTGATTGCACAAATACAAATACATGCTGTTTGGACTAAAGAATTCAGCATCCACTTTTCGAAGATACACGGACAAGACCTTTCAACATGTTGACTGTATATTTATATAGATTGACGATATTCTTATTTTCCACGATGATTCTTTGGCACACATAAAATACTTTGAAACTTATAAAATCCCACATGATAATAATCTAACCATTTCAATAATAAAGTTAACATTTAATGTGACTTCAGTCGATTTTTTGGGTTATAATATTACCTCTGGTGGTATTAGAACTACACAGAATATAGATAGTGCATTACAGAATACTCCCTTCGTAAGGACAGTAAGAATCTTTGTCGTTTTTTAGGCATGGTAGATTTTTATTGAAAATTAATCCCAAACATTGCACAAAAATACATATATGCAATAATACTACATCTGCATTAAATGGCATTGGAATTGCAATCATTTAACGATAGAGAAAGAAAGAAAAAATCAGTGAATTCCCGTCTTTAGCTCACCATCAGACTGACGGTACTGAATATCAGTTGACTATTGACAGCAGTAATTATGCAATTGGTGCAGCCCTACATCAAATAGTAGATTGAACACCAATTCCAATAGGATTCTTCTCTAAAAAGTTAACTCAAACTAGATATTTGACTTTTGATGAGAAACTTTTGCAGTATATTCAGCTACGTTATATTTCAAACATATTATCGTGTGCAAACAAGTTTTATTATTAAATGACTATAAGCCTTTGTGTAGCGCACTCCGTTGTCTAAACCCCTCTAAGTCAGACAACAGCAGCAATTAGCAATTCTCACAGAATATATATCAGATATAGGCCACATAAAGGGAGATCAAAACGTTATAGCTGATTGCTTGTTTAGACCTACCCTAGAAGTTATGGCAGATCTATGTGACTTGCCGCCTATAGCCGCTGCACAACTTAAGGATCCTGTGTAAACATATTAAAACATTTTTGGTCTCATATAGACATACGATAAAAGAAATATGTAATGAATGTCAAACTTGCCAGAAAAGCAAAATTCAGAGACATGCTAACATCAGATATTCACCTTATTGAACAGTTCACTAGTTGCTGTAATATGGTTCACTTGGATATAATTGGCCCACTACCTGTGACTTGAAGACGTTATGAAACATACAATACTCCTTACAGATACGTGTTAATCTGTATTGACGGCACAACTAGGTGGATTGAAGCAGAACCATTACCAGATATAACAGCACGGTCACGTGTTGGGGTGTGGTCCATTTCATGTAATAACCGATCATGGTACTCAGTTTGAGAGTGAACTGCTTTCAGAGCTAGCCTCAATAGATGGCTTCTAGAGATTTTGAATGACTAATTACTATCTGTGAACAAACGGAATGATCAAACGTGCGCATAGAACAATTTAGACAGCATTAATAGCTAGAAAAGAATCATGACTGGACGCCCTTCCAATAATACTAATGGGTATCTGTGGTGCACGTAATTCTTCCAATACTTCACACTTCTTTACAGTTACAGAAATGCATTCCTCATTTGCTAGTAGATGATACTAAAGATAACACAGACTATCAAAAGTTGGCTAGGGAGTTACAACGTACTTTACTTACATTCAACAGACAAGTATTATACCTCTGTAAATAAATCACGTACATTCCGGATGAGCTTAAGACATGAGGAAATGTATGGCTAAGAGTAGACAAAGTTTACACGCCTCTCAAGGCCCTTTAGACTGGTCCCTTCTTAGTGTTTAGTAGAACTGACAAATATTTTGTAATTAAAATGAACAATGACATACAGTCAACTGTATCAATAGATATATTAAGACCACACATTGAACCTAAATGTGATAACAAGTAATAATGAAAAAATAGTGATGATATATTAATGGATGCAAAAACATAGACAAAAATAGTAACCCTAATCATACGAAAGCAGATAGAAAACGAAAAGCCAGTATCACTACTACTAGATACTGCTACTAGGTGCAGAGGTTTGTAGTGACAAAAAGTGGCGAAAAAGTTATTGTCCCTTGACCAAACAAAAGTATCAATAAAAATTAATTATAAATATTCACGGGAATTTAAAAAAACAGTCATGTGACTTGACAAGACCCGCATGAGACATCATTTCATGGGAAAGTCAATATTTCTCTTTTTGCTCCACGAAGCATAAACGAATGTGAACTCCACTGAACAATCAGCAATGAGCCATGTAACACAACTCATCATCTGTATTCTAATGAATAGAGTGTGCAGCAGAATCAGGCCAGAAATTCTTTTGTTGGTGGTACTCAATCTTTCTACTTTTGCACATTTTTTGTTTAGCCATTCTTCTTTAGCCTGCTTGCATTTGATCCTTATTTCATTGAGCAATTTTCTGTATATTCAATTCCATATCCTGGCAGAGTTTTCTGTCTCCTTTGCATCATGTTGACAATCTCATCAGTCATCCATTCGTTTTTTTCTTCTTCATCCCTTCTCTTTTGGGATGAGATATCATTTGCTGATGTCACTAACACATTTCTTAGTGAATCCCATTTTGAGTTTCCATTGTGTCCCTTGATTGGAGTATTGCTGCCATATATGGTCTAGTGCCCCTTCTGTTTGTCTCAAGGTTCTTGATAGGATCCAGAGACGGATATGCAATGTAACTGGCCCTGGTTCAACTAGGCTGGCATCTCACTCACACCATTTCACTGTCAAAACTATTTAATGTAGCCGTCTCTTCTACTCCAATAGCTTCATGTCTCGCACCTCTGTGGAACTTCCTCCCATCTTCCTGTTTCCCTGATAGATATAATCTCCAACTATTTAATTGATGTCTCCCCTATCCTTCTATTCATCCTCTCCTCTATCAGCCCTATTTGCTCTAGCTCCAACTCTCTGTAACCCCTTGTCTGCTAGTGGCTTCCTGCCTTGCTTGGGGTGAAACACTTAAAAAAAATCTTCTTTTCACATTGTCCATATATTTTTCTTTCAGATATAGGTCGCTCAGGAGTTTGTTATAATGCAATTTGGGTGCTGCATTAGGCTTCTTCAGTTTCCCTACTTACCATATATATATATATATATATATATATATATATATATATATATATATATATAGAGAGAGAGAGAGAGAGAGAGTTACTATGCCTTGAGACTGAGTGTAAAAGATTTTTTTTTTTTGATGATCAGAGTTTGTAAAGTGAGCGGGTAGAATAAAAGATTTTTTTTTTTTTAAAGTTTTAATTTAGTATAAGTTCCTTTGCCCCCTATTAAACAAAATGTGATTATCAACCAATTATTTTACTCACACCGGTTACCAAAACATAGTCATCCAGATTACACATGATATATACATGTATATAAGAAAAACATTTTTTTTTAGATTTACAAATTAACCTAACTGGTCTGAAAATTAAAATAAAAATTAAAAAAATGTAACAACAAATAAATAAATTAGAATACATCAAGACTGAATCATGGAAAAACTGATTCTGACTGCACTTTATTCATGTAGAAAATACTTAATTTTATTGATATTCACTATATTACAGAATAATATTTAAGACACTTATAGCAAGATTAATTATTGATGGTACATGTGGTTTATAATGATTTATTAGTATGCATTGTTTGTAGTGAGAGTTCATTTTAATGAGAGATATTGTAAGCAATGCTGTACAGATAATCTCTAATGACACATTTATCAAAGTCCACGTTAACCCATAATTCTCTTGACAGATGTTTCTTAAGCGTTTATTCTTTAGATGATTGTTCCTTAGACTAATATTCCTCAGACCAATGTTCCTTAGTCGAATGTTCTGGATCCCATTTTAAGTTTCATGCGTACCATTGCTACACCATCTTCAGCCAGCTGACTGACAATTGTGTGCTACGGTAAGTATAAGAACTGAAGTAGTAGCTGACCCAGTGAGACACCTTATTGGGAATAATATATTTGATCTGTCATGAGACATTGAGCTCCTTTTTCTCATCATTGTCAATTTTCTTCCTCATAGTGTCTAATTTATTTATAAATATTGGTCTAAAGGAAACATGTCTAAGGAATACTCATCTGAGGACATTTGTCTAAGGAATACACATCTGAGGACCTTTGGTCTACAGTAATATATTTTAATAAATCAACATTTTATTCATGTAGACAGTACTTAATTTTACTGATATTCATTATATTAGAGAATAATATTTAAGACACTTATAGCAACATTAATTATTGATGATACATGTGGTTTATAATGATTTATTAGTATGAATTTTTGTCTATATTTCTGAGATGATGTATTATGTACATTATTTACATTATTCAAGGACACATGGCACAGTGGATAAAGGCATTGGTTAGATCCAGTGACAGGACCCAAAGAGTGTGAGTTCAATACCCGGTTAAGGCAGTGGAGAACTTTCAGAGGGAAATTAACAGGAGATAACTGATAACTGACATCTATTAAACATTGCACGTGGAACTAGAGCAGTCTACCCCAGTGAGCAAAATAAAGGGTTAAGTTCAACATTCCAACCACTTGAAGAAGGCAGGAGCATACAACGGTCGAAACGTTGTAATAAATATGGTGACAAAGATGAGGAAAATAGTCCGAATAATGTAAATAATATGCATTTTTTGTATATTAATACTGAGAGTTCATTTTAATGAGAGATATTGTAAGCAATGCCATGCAGATAATCTCCAATGGTGCAATTATCAAAGTCCCCATTAGGCCATAAATCTCTAGAAATTGAATAAATCTGGTGGCAAGGTGAGACATATCCTTGTCTTATGCCCACACTTCTATTTCTGTATTGTTTTTTCCCCAGTATAAATTCTGGATTATTCTAACATCCTTTCTAGAAGACCAGTTTAAATGGAAATTTTGGGTAAAACATTTCTGGTGCATGAATGTTCTAAGTTTAGAGGATTTGCTTCCATTAAAAATCAGTATTCAAAATCCTGGTGAAAATATATTAGTAAATCACTCCTTCTAATGCACCCATTCTTAATTTCATCTCACATAAGTCTAAAAGTGTAGGTGGTGTAATGGCTAGAGACTCTGAACAAGAAATCAGTGAGGTGAGTTTGAATTCTGGTTGAGATCGTTGCATATATTTTCGAACAATACCCTTGTTATAGGTTAAATAGAAGAGTAGACTGGGGTCTCTAGCTGTAGTTGGAAACCTGTTTAGGAGAAGGACCACTCTGAATTCAAAACAGTATGTTATAAATGTGCCTATGGATCACTCAGCATAGTTGCTGCATTAACCTCAGTTTGGCTCTGTAGTTGTCAAAGAAAGGTGGATGGGCTTGTGCAGAAAGACATGCTCAGAAACAAGCAGCCATGTTAAAAATGTGAGCTCACACTGAATGCCGTGTGCCTTCAGGTTAAAACAGCTCAGATGATGATGTTAAATCTAATTTAAAGAAGAGTGTATCTTCCAGTACTCTCTATGTGCCAATTCCTTTCGCAATATGGCTCTCTACAATTTCCTGTCTTTCGTACCTCCTAATAAAATTTGTCTTGTTATTTCTCATAAACCTTGTTCTGAGATCCATTTATTCAAGTGTACTAAGTAGGTTATACATTGTTTACCTCTATCCCTCTTGCCTTCAATCTGTCCTGTGAATATCATATTTTCCAAGCCCTCTGTCCTCATTATGTGCCCTAGAAATTTCAACTGTCTCTTTCAAATGTTAAGTATTAAATTTCCTTTTTGTTTCTATTTTTTCTAAAACTTTGTTGTTGCTCACATGTTTCATCCACTGTATCCTCATCATCCTTCTGTAGAACCACATTTCTGTTACTTAAAGTCTCTTCTTTATCTTTGAGGAGATTTCCCAGCATTCACTGCCATATAGGAGGACTGATATCCTGTAACAGTTCAGTACTGTACTTGCCTTGAAAATCAGTATCCAGACTTTTATCTGGTTTAAACACTGACCACTGATAGAAAATATTCAAATAACTCGGCTACTAAAAATGTACTTTTTTTAAAAGTTATGAAGTCATTTTTAATGTTATTTGTTCTTTATTTTGTTATTTAGCTTTGTGTATAGTTTCAAATGTTTATTAAGAATATGAAACTCAGCAGTAATTATACATTTAATAGATACTTTATTTTAGAAACGAATACACCTTTTCCAAGACTTAATTAAAAAAAACTCAAGCAATGTAAATTAAACTGACAGAAAGGCCACTAATTATTACGTGCTTTGCATACATCTTTGCTAAGTGTTGTAGAGTAGCTAGCACCACTTCTGCACTCTACCAGATGGCCTGGCTCATAGCCTTAAATAGTCTAAGATTAAGGACTTTAACAGTTGATTAATAAGTTGATACTAAGCTGATTAGTATTCGGACAGATCTTACTTTGTTTGGTTATACAGCATTTGACCTTCCTCTATTCCTTGTTATTTGTTTTGTAAGTTATTGTTCTGTGTTTTTGTATGTATTCATTAGCACTGGATACTGGTGTTGAATAAATATATTAAGTACTCATTCTTCTCTGTGTATCATTTGCCTTGATACAATACTAGGTTTGAGAAATAAGCCTTTTGAAGGACACTTATATTTAGTATCAGAAAGAGAAAGTTGAAATTTCTAGGACACATAATGATGAAAAAGGGTTTAGAGAATTTGACACTCACAGGATATACTGAAGGCAAGATAATCAGAACTTGTGTAAATAAATGACATCATAGGCACTAGTAGAGCCAGTAATAGAAACTAAAATTATTTAGAGCAACAAAATTGTAGACAGCCATGATTGTCTATATCTTGAAGGGGAACAGCACATAAAAGAAGAAAGAATGAAATTAATTCATAATTTGACTATCTGACCCGTGTATAAAGAGACGGCTGAAAACTTGGCAAAGGAAATCAAAAGCAGATAGGAATAGCAAAAGGAAAATGATTTATGTATGAATTTAACTCTTCAGATAAACAATTGTTTTTAACATGCAAACACACAGTCTATCTATCTATCTATCTATCTATCTATCTATCTATAAGGCAAAAATTAATGACAAGATGGAAAACTATTGGACATGTTTCGTTCTGAGAAAATTCACTAAAGAAAATAACATGTCTAATGTTGATAAAACTAGGCGTATAATAATGCCTACCAATTCTATAATAACTATAATTGAAAAGAACCGTTATCTATCTTACCTAGCCTCATAATATGCAATTCCTGCTTCCTCTATTCCTCTTCCTTTAAAACAATGTTATTCCATAACCATCTCCCTTGAGTGGCTCTTCGGCCTTGTATTGGGTGAGCAAAAGTAAAAAAAGAATATATACTTCAAAAGCAATATGGTATTTAATCAAAGCAAAACAATATAATAACATTATAAAATCTGAAAGAGGAATATACAAGCCATATTGTCCTATAAAATCTATTGCAGATGCATCTAAAAATTCAGATAAAAGATTAGATGTGAAAGAATCTTTTGCAAAACAATTTCCCTGGTAATATCTCAAGTTTCGAGAATTCACTTCTATTTAAAATACAATTTGGTTGTCTTTAAACCTTGCACTTGTTCCTTAAAGCGAATGCAGCTGTCAGTTATTGAATAGAAGCCTCAGCACATATAAAGTCATGAAAACAATATTCTGGCTGTTGGTGTGCATGCAGAAATGATGTGACATGTTACACTGTCAATTGTTAATAAGTAGAAAAGAATCTAGAAATTCAATGTCAACATTAAATTCAAGGTAAAAAAAAAAAAATATGTGAACAGTTTGTATAAATTGAGTGATTATAGAAAAGTGAACCAAGGTGTGTTCTTGAATTAGAAACTTAAATTTGATTCAGTAAAACTGACAAGGCTGATTAATGTTGGAACAAGTAGATAAGGTCATCAATGAAAGCAAGAAGAAAGTGTTGGTTCTACAAAATATATGAGAGTAGCAATTAGTAGCAATTGCTGTAGGTGCAAATATTTACCCAAACATTTATAACGACAAATATATTTAGTGATAAGTCTGCTGAGAGGCATGTACTAGCTGGTATTGACTGTGATCTGGAGAAGTTAAACTCTGCGATAATAACACATGAGGACTGTCGTTCAGAGTTTCCATGGCAAATCTTTTGCACCATTACTTTTTTATCAACAGATCCAAAAAGTGAGTATGGTCCAACACAAATCTTCACCACTTGAAACAAATCATTGTGTTGGTTTTCTGACAACTACATCTAATTAGTTTCACACATATCTGACTACTGTGAAAAAATCTACAAAACAACATCAACTTCATCTTGGCACTTGGAATGTACAAACTCTCCAGCACATCTCAGCACCAGAAAGAAAAACAGTTCTGGTCACATTGGAACTAAAGAAGTACAACATTTGCTATAGCTGCACTGAGAAGTAACCATCAGTCGATTACAGGAAACAAGAAAGGGAAATAAGACATCTAACAGTGTTCCTGCTGCACTTGGATACAATACATTCTCCTGTACTGTTTGTGGTCGTTTGTGCAATTCTCAAGCCGGTCTCAAAAGTCATGCCCATCATAGGCATGCAGATAATTAGTTTGTGATCATAGGAACATTGCTAACAGATGCTTCCTCTGTAGCTAAATGGTATAGCATGTCAGGCTATATGATGGTTCTGTGTATGATACAGGTTCAATTCCTGTGAATGGGCGCATATTTTTCTATGAAATTTCTTGAACATTTAGGCTGGTAAATGTTTTTAATACTGTTTATTATAAACAGTGCATTTACTTAAATATTTCTATCTATAATAATAATGTATAAACAAAAAATATATTATATATATATATATATATATATATATATATATATATGATAAAAAAGGCTCAAAGACTAATATTCCATGGTTATAATTTATTACATTGGAATCATAATATATATATATATATATATATATATTTTATATATATATATATATATATATATATATATATATATTGACCACAAATATTATCTATCTATCTATTTATCTATCTATCTCTATATATATATATATATATAGTTAGGCAGCATTTTTTCATTGATGCATGTGTCATTAAATAATATAGACAAGTTTTGTCTATTTATATTTAAAGTAAATTCCTTACATATTGTCTGATAAGCAATGACGTGTTTGCCATTGTTTAGAAATCTTTCATGTAACAAAAACAGACTATCATTATTGTTTTGTCCGTGTATTGTTTAATATATTGAAATGTTATTGTCATCTTTGATAATGGCTTATGTAAGCCGAAAGCTTAGATAGGATTAAAAAACATGTATCAATATGATGATTTTCTTTTGTTATTAAGCTTATCAGACAATATGAAAGAAATTTACTTAAAATAGACAACATTTTTCTATATTATTTAATGAAACATGCATAATATATATATATATATATATATATATATATATATATATATATATGGTATAAGAAGAGAATGACAATAGGAAAATTTTTTTTTTTAATTTTTGTTGACACATTACATCTTCTGACTTTATCAAGGCAAAATTGGAGTGAAATGTTTTTCTTTTCATAGTTACATTCAATCCAAAATTTAAAAAGAAACAGATGCTTTTGCATAAACCTCTTTCTGGCTAATGTTAACTTCCTTTGTGCTAAGTTTTTTTTTTTCCATGTTGAAAATACAGTAAAATTCCCAGAATTGTTCTGTAAATTTTACTATATTGTCAACATGGAAAAAAAATTAAATTTAAGTTATTTGTGTATGGATTGATTATTCTACCTGGGATCAGAGTATTTGTGGATTCCATCTCCATTCAGAATGCAGAATCTGCACACAAAGTTTTAATACAGAAAAATACATACCCACTGCGTTTTATGTGGATTGTTGGAGTAACGAATGTTTCTTGTTAAAATTGATATATGATATAGAAGTTACCTAATACAACTTATATTTTCCAGTTTCTTAAGTAGACTATGAGTGTGTGTGTGTTTTCAGTGCTGAAATTTGAAACAAAGAATGTTTTCAGTTTCAGGAGGGAATTAGATGTATATGGATTACATTAAATTGGTGTGAACAAGAAAAACCTTGCATTAACAGGAATAGCAGCATATACAGCCAAACCAGAGTTATATGCCCTTTTTTAAAAAAAAAATTATTTTATTTTATTTATTTATTTATTTTTGCTTAAAAGCTTTCCAAGGAGAAAGCTTTTTCTCCCCACATCTTACATTTCTGCGTAAATGCTTTCATTTTCTATCAAAATTAATTTTTTCGAGTGAAAATCACACCTGGTAATATTAAACAAAAAAGATTTCTGAGTCAGATTGTGTTTTTCTTTAATATTCTGTGCTGAAACATTTTTAAAAATACTTCCTTGGTTTACATATATAATTTTTTTGTGATAACCACAGGAATATATATTTGCAAAAACTGAAAAGCAATGACTGTTGGAAACTCATGGATTTATTTATAAATAGTTCTAATGATGTGTAAAATACAAAAAGGCATTCAAAAATTTTTCTAAAAAACATTTTTTTTACATTGCATTACTCTAATCATACCGACTTCAACAATTTTAGTAAGAGTCTTTGGAATTATCTCAAAGTTATAATAGTAAAAATTCTATGACTGTATGAGGGGTGGTAAAAAGTTCTCAACCAAACTAATTTCCAAAATCAGTATTTCAATCATTAAGCATCAGAATACTCATTTTTGTAAGGCAGTCAGGATGAGAAAATTTCATCTCCCACCCTCACATATTACAAATCTTCAATTACAACATAATCTTCAATTTCAACGTAATCTTCAATTTCAACATAATCTTTAATTCCAACATATAGCTGAATAAACTGAAGTGCCAAAATATTAGAGACAGTAGCTCACTGGATGATTTCCCTTTCTTAGAACTGCACTCAGCCAATATACCTGACATAATAGGTAAAGAGGGTCTGTAGCTGTGGCAGTGTAGCTGTGGCATTGTTGCTGTATCAGCTATGAAACATTGAAAGGATTTAACACCTTTTAATTATAGAATGGTTTTTAGGACCAAAAATAAAGGACAATATATATTCTGGGTTTTCTTAGACAACATTAGCAAGAGAATGTACACCAGGAATATTTACTTCTAGACAGACATCAGCAACATGTGAAAACTACAGGCACCCACAGGTGATGTGAAAACAGGACTGCTGACAAGTGAGATGGGTGATAATCACTCAAATGAAGGAGAACATTACATCCCAATTCAATTTTGGTGGCATTTAAACCATAAGTCAACTCCTTGTACAGTGCACTCAGCATCCAATGGGTTTTCATAGTTGTCAATAAACAGTTTCATTATTGAGCCCAACACTGCTGTGTGTGTGTGTGTGTGTGTGTGTGTGTGTGTGTGTGTGTGTGTGTGTGTGTGTGTGTGTGTGAAGGTGAGCCACATTATTGAGTGAAATTAAGAAGTCGGTTTGCCATGCAATTAAGTCATCTGTGAGTGGAAGATTTTATACAATTCCACCAGGAGCATAAAGAGAAAGTATTGGATTATGTTCCTTCTTTGTGTCTTCCTGAATAGAACACCACCTAGTGGGTGTCCTGACAGAGAAGGTGGGAGTAAGGTCCACAATATATTGAAGATTGGAATGTTATTGCTCTCTTCTTATTCATTTGAACTCTCCAGTTTCGGTTACTATTTTGTTGGTTTCATCTTGATTGGCATAAATGCTTCAAATAAATACTAAACAAAGATCGTAGGTGGAAAGGAACCAAGAAACCAAGAAAGAGCTCCCAGGTGAGAAGTGTGAGAAAAAAGTTATTAGAATAGAATATATGGTTACATCTATCCATTTCAACAGTGAAAAAAATGAGATCTAGTTGCTAATATAGTAGTTTGTTCAAATAAAATGAACTTAACACTGTTATATTCCGTGATAATAGGCATATATACTTGACAGACACAGTGTATAAAATAAGTAAAGGTTTATTATAATAACCAGTAGAATAAGAATAAAGGTAACAGTTATGCACAAGGTTGTTGCAAGTCAATCCAGTAGAGAGTGCTAGTATTGGAAGGCCGGTAGTTCTCGCATACGCCTGAGTCATACTCAACAGATCCTAGCTAGTCTCTGTAGTCCATTGACTTACAGATACTTATAGGTAGTTACTAATTATAGTGTAGTCATTCATGGGGGTGACACGTTATTCCATTACATCACTTCCCCACGAGCTGAAATTTTCCTCTAGAAAATTTAGCTTTCTAATACTTTCTCTTTTTCAGTTCTGGACTTAACTGCACACTGTATTTTCTTTTCCTTGAACTCTTTTGAGGTGAATAACATCTCAATCCTACAAGCAAAGCTGGTGTAGGAGATGTATCCATGCATTCTGATAAAAATAGTGGGTAATGTTATTTCAAATGTGTCGTGCATCCATGTGTCTTCATGGTAGAGTGTTTACACTGCAAACTGACCATAAGCCATTACTGACCAATTTTGGATCAAAGAAGGGCATTCCAACTCATACTGCAAACCGATTACACCAGTGGGGTGTAACATTATTGAATTACCATTTTAAAATGGAGTACATCTCATTGTAGTTACCACTGTTATATTCCATGCTGATAGGAATATATACTTGAAAAACAAGGTGGATAAAATAAGTAAAGGTTTATTGTAAAAAATCAGTAAAATAAGAATAAAGGTAACAGTTATGCACAAGGTCATTGTAAGTTAATCCAGTATTATGTGCTACTATTGGAAGGCTGGTAGTTCTCACGTAAGCCTGAGTCATACTCAACAGATCCCAGCTAGTATATTTAGCTATCCCGCCCCCATGAGGGTTGCATGTGGCGCAAGGCCGGTTTAACGTGGGTTCTCCAAGCATGTAGGCCTGGCCAAAAGTATTCCTTTTCAAACCTGTATAAATTCAGGGGCAGTCTACCTCCCCGAATGAGACTCTGCCCTTTGGTGGAGCCTCGTCCGGGTTCCTCTCTGCGTGAAGGCAGAGACTTCAACTGTCTAGCTGGAACAGATTGCAGATAGTCTCTGTAGTACATTGACTTACAGATACTTATAGGCAGTTACTACCTATAGTGTAGTCACTCAAGGGGGTAAAAGGTTATTCCATTACATCAAACACATTATGTGTGTATTTTATTTATACCAGGAACAATGTAGCTTATAAAAGAGAAAATTATATTTACGTGAGTACAGATAGCACCAAAAAGGTAAGAAAAATGTGCTTCACTGTATTAAGTGTGCGCATGTGTATGTAACGTAGCTTGTTGAAACTCCAATTTTTTTAAACTCAAATGGAAGTGCTTGCTTCAACATCCACAGCTCATATCATAAAGACAAACATTAGCTTCATTCAGCTCGGCTCATCCACTTTTGAAATTCCATCTAAAATTACCAAGGTCATAAAATATCTTTTCTGACCTATCAAAAAAGAACTATGCAGTTTGCAGCAGCAACTGTTTCTCAGCCTCTAACTTATGATAAAGTGAAATCTGATTTCACTCACAAAGTCAGATCTGACCAGCCTGGCATTAGCAATATACCCCATGGCTGGCAAGAGACTACAGCAGGAGATTCATGCAGGTTAATTCATCCTTATACATGTATGTAGCTTTAATTTATTTGTAGATAAAAGATAACAGTACAATGGTAATATTAAAAGTACCATTATTAGTTGTTTCCTAATAATGGTAATATTAGCCATAATGGTAAGGTTAGGTGTTTTCTTATGAGGAAACATTTGGCATTTATTGGCTGAGTAGCCAGTACTGCTTTCAATATTTTAATTTAGAATCATAACTGTATATGCACATTAGTCTTAACTAATGGAAGGTACTTCAGGGATTTTGTTTAATTTGTACAAGTTCTCACATTTGCCAGTGTTATAATTAAGTATAAGAAAGGAGTTAATGACATGAGCAAAGCTTGAACACAGTACTGATATCATCCGTGACTAAACCATGAAGAATATTTGCATGACAGATTGTTCTGACTTTTCATGCAAGGAAAATGGACTCTAAGAGCAAATATTGAAGTAGGTATCTAACAAAAGAAAGACAGAAAGAAAGGGAGAGAGAAAGAAAGAAAGAGAAAGAAAGAGAGAACGAGAAAGAAGGAAAGAAAGAGAGAGAAAGAAAAAGAGAAAAAGAAAGAAAGAGAGAGAGATCATAGTATAAAGTATTGGACAGTAATGAGATACCAATTATACTGTGACAAGAAGAAAGTTTTCTAATTAATAATGACTATTAGGTTTATTATTACATCAACACATTAGTAAGAAAAGTCAGGAAGTTTGTTGACATTCATAAAGTTCTTGATAAGACTCCTGACTAATAAGAGGGAAACTAATTTGAAGTTGTCAATATCAAAATCGATCA
Source organism: Acanthosepion pharaonis (assembly GCA_903632075.3). Taxonomy (NCBI): domain Eukaryota; kingdom Metazoa; phylum Mollusca; class Cephalopoda; order Sepiida; family Sepiidae; genus Acanthosepion; species Acanthosepion pharaonis. Next base: position 3,239,480 of record CAHIKZ030001269.1, on the reverse strand, counting down.
GAGAAAAACAATTTGTATTTATGTACAATTTAAATTAGCTGCATCTCTAAATTCAGAACTTTCTCTCTTCTGTTGTAGGGACTCCTCCCTAGTTGACCCCCACCACTTCCTATGTCTGGTCATACTGCGCCAAGTGAGGCTATAGTATCTGGTCAGACTTTTTCATCATCTTCCTTTTGCATATCCTCTAGTTTTTTTTCCACTGTCTTGGTGTCTACTCTGTCACTCTAATGGCTCACCTGTTGTCTGAGACAAGAGACATGACCAGACTATCTATATTTGTCCTTCTTGATGGTCTTGATTATGTCCTTCACTCCATTCTACAGTTGAATCCATGTATTGCTCTTCCTGTCATGTAAAGTGATGCCAACCATGATTTAATTCATTTTTACATTGGGCCACTGGTCTCTGCAGTGATGATGTTCAGTACCCCCATGTCTCACTGCCATAAGTCATTACCAACAGAATATATTTATTAAAAAACTTTTTCTTGGTTTTGATTGCTGACTCAGGACTTCTCATGATGTTATAAACTTTTCCGAAAGCTGCCCGGCCAAGCACAATCCTTCTTTTGACCTCTAGAAATAGGGCACCATTTCTAGCAAATGTCTTTCTGAGGTACGCATAACTGTTTTCTTCCTCAATAGACTTTCTATCTGCAATAAATGGTGATAGTTTAGTATGGCTGTTAAACATGGCCTTAGTTTTCCCAAGATGCATGTTAAGGCACCTAATAGTTGGGTCATCACAATGGAGATAGCATTGAGAATTTCTTCTAATTCTTGTGGTGTATGGGTTTGTAGGCATACAAAAGATGATTGTCTCCCTTTCAATTATAATAAAGTTATGAGACACAAGTGACAGCCAGGGGATAGGGTAACAAAAGGCAGTTGTGATGTAAAGCCCAGAGAAGAAGGACATCTCTAGGCTGCAGTGGTAGGTCTTACAGGAAAAATACCACACAGCCTCACCAGGTTCATAGAGAAACCACTGCAACTGTAGTTTTCTCTTTATGAAATAATATAAGTAAGGCGCCTGAGTTTTTACATATTTTTTGTTGTTGCATACATGTTAAAATTTCTCTGTGTGGAATAAATGTATATATAATTATATGTACAACTTAGCATCATAAAATTCTCACAGAGAGCAAAGCATGTTTGTCATTCCTTTTTCTTTCAGCTATTCCATTATGTCTGTACAATATGGTGTTATTACATCATGGATATAATAATGCCAATAACAGAGGAAACACAAATAGGAGATTAAACCTTTCTTCTATAGCATGTGTACCCATTAGGCTGTTCAGATGATGTAATAAGCAAAGTTTTGATAGAAGAGGAGTCCCCTATCTATGTTGATACCCTTGTTCTTAGCTTTGTTGGCTACATCTAGACAGCACATATTCATTTAAACAGACTTTTTTTTTTAAAGACAACTGACAAGTTGTGTCTATTATATGTTTTTATTTGGTGGTTAGTTTCAACAAGACAACCATTTACTGGGCAATGCTTTGGAAAGAGGTATATAAAGCAGACAAGTCAAGTGTTAGAGAATTTTAATGTGTTGGCAGTGAACCATGTAAATATTCACAGTAAGTCAGTTAAATTAAGACTATAAATAATATTACAGTTAATTTGAGCAATAGTAAACAAAATAAGATAAAAATAGACCATAAAATTAATGGCATTCATAAAAAATTTGATATCCTAACATTTTATTTCAATGGAAAAATGTTCGATTTTGTGTCTTTTTGTTTTTCCTAATTTCAGTGAAAACTAAAAATGTCTTGCTTCATTTATTCAAGGAGTTTACACTCAGACAATTGGACATTGATTTGATCCATGTAAACATCTGGCGAAAGGCATTAATCTTTACGTTTTTATTTGATTCATATGTGGATAAAATGGCACATGTTTCTGTTTTATGCCACTCATATTCATTATCTGTAAGGCTTGTTATTCTTTAGAGGAAACATTAATCATGTTTTGGACTTAAAAAAAGGATGTTTTTTTTCTGTCCACCTTTTACTTAAACCTTTCTTTTTATTTTCTGATATTTATTGTCACCCTTGTGTATATCAGAACAATCTTAAGTACTTTTGAAACTGGAGTTGCAATCTTATTGATCCCCAAATAATGAATCTGAATGGTAGACAGGAAAAAATATACTAACAAATTTTAAAAAACTGGGTTTAAAAATGCCGTCATTTGATTGATTCTTTTTATATTTTATGCCAAACTTTGATTATAATTTCTGCTAATATTTCTAGGATCCAATCAATTTGGTAAAACTGGATTTGTCATATAGTGTCATAGCAGAATGTCATGGTGGAATGTCAAGTAATGTTATGGCAAGTGATCATCATCATCATCATCATCATCATCATCATCATCATCATCATCATCATCCAACAAGGTTTTCAATGAAACATCAGCTATTTATAGAAGATTAGAATGTTTTACATTATCTCTCTTTAGGCAGACATGAAAGATTTGAGACATGAAGATAAGCCTCGCATAACAAGTGTTACTATTCCTATAATTTTCTTATAGTTGTTATCAACCAGGAAAATGAAATTAGCAATCTGATTTCAAATTCTGGTTGAGATTTTGTCCATTTACTTCACAAGTCTTTGAGAAAGGCCCAAATCCAATTTTCCCTGCATTCTGAATCATTACATTTTGATAATGGTTTTGTAACGTTATCATTTTTACAGTACTAATGAGAACACAAAACTAAATCTCTTATACATAACATTACATTATCTGTCTATATTTCTGAGAGGAGGTATTATGTACACTATTTACATTATTTGGACTATTGTCCTCATCTTTATCGCCATATTTATTACAATGTTTCTGCCAATGTTCGTTCTGGCCTTCTTCAGGTTGTTGGATTGTTGAACTGAACCCTTTATTTCGCTCACTGGGGTAAACTGTTCCAGTTCCATGTGCAATGTTTAATGGATGTCAGTTATCAGTTATCTCCAGTTAATTCCCCTCTACGGGTTCTCCACTTTTTTCACAGACAAAAAATTTTCTTTTCTCATGTGTGTTCCAACTGTCTTTTTTGTGTATTTTTCCAAAAAATGACACTTTGAAATTGTTTGTTAGCCTCTCTCTGTCTACATCTGAGTTATTTATTCTTCTGATTAACTCCAATCTCCACAAGTCAGTTTTGATTGTCCAATGATGATAGACTATATTTACCACATTCTTCACTTCCGAAAAAACATCTTCCCTGGTGCAAGGAAGCTAATCCTTTAAAGTGGCCTTTTTTATAATGATTTTTTAGTGTGTTTGGTGGATTCAAAACTCCTTCCAAATGGTTGCCAAGATACAAATAAAATCATAGTTAATATTTTTTAAACTGAATCTACTTTGAAGAGCTACAAAGGACAGGGAAAAAACATGGCATGTAGAAGAAGACTTTGATAATTACTGAATTGTTTTTATTCAACCTATGACTAGAGAGATAACTCTTTGAAAGACCAAAAATTTAAAGGTTAATCAGGACTTTGGACTTTTTTTTTAACCTTTTTTTAATAACTTCATTAAGCAATTTTTGATTTAAAAATGATCATTAAAATTATTAAAAAAAAATCTTTTTTCACACTTTATCATTTTTGATTTAATTTAGAATCAAACTCAGAAAATTTGATATTTAATTAATGAGTACTAATCAAGTTTCAACAAATTATTCATCTTTGGCTAATTGAACGATATGAAGACTTTTTGTTTTTTATGGAATAAAATAATATACATAAAGTTTTAGTTTTTAAGTGATTTTTTTTTCTAGAGGTCTAAAAGTGAAATAATAAAAAATAAAAAATCTTCTGTATTCAAAAACTCAGGAAATTAAAAAATCACATCAAAACTTTCATAAGTAGCATCTGAAATCATCCAACTTCAACTTAACTGAAAACATGATAAAATGTCTGAGAGATTTTAATGTCTGACTTTCTGTAAGGAATCTCTAACATGATTACATAAGTCTTTCTTTTTTTAATTTGGAGAAAAAAGCCTAAAAAGTTTTTTTTTATAATATCAGCTTGTCCATTTATGTCTGACAAGTTTCAATTACTTATAACTTCAATAATAATTTGGGTAATTCCGGGGAAATTTGCACACATTACAGGTGTTAATAAAAAGTTAGAGCAGATAAATTTTTATTGAACTTTCTTCATTCCACTTTCAATTATCGTCTTTTTATGCGTGATCAGTGAGGAAGATAGAGTAATGAGATTCAGTCTCCCTTTATAAACAAACCAGTTTGTCTCCTTTTAACTGTTAGATTCTTCAAAACTGCTTTTATCTAAAATTTCAGAAAAAATCTAATAGTAAAAACCTTCTAAAATCCAGTTATAATGCATATGAATTTATTTAAAATTTCAGAAAAAATCTAATAGTAAAACCCTTCTAAAATCCAGTTATAATGCATATGAATTTATTTCTGGCAAATATTTCAAAGAATTAGAAAGTACCAGGAATAAACTATGATTAGAAAATATCTTACCAAAAACATCTTGTCACTGTTGTTGAAAGAAAGTGTATTTAGAAAAATCACTTCCCCATAACTATCTTACCTGACTTATTAAAATAAGTAAGTGCCAAGAGAATGGTTTTAATCGAGAGGAAAAGACAAAAATTGAAGAGTCCACACTTATTCCACATTTTATTTTTTAGTGCAACAATATCCTTGTCCTTTTCTGTTTTCTATTATCAGGTTTTTGATTCTCTGGGACTTGGGTTTTAAACTGGAGAATTTTTTGTTTTAAATTCATATACTTTCAGTCAAAAGACTAAAAGATGCCAAAAATCATTTTGATAAAAATAACAAAGAGATGGCAAATATATTTTCAATATTTAAAGTTTTTTTCTGTCTGGATTTCTGGAATGAAGAGTTATCATTATTTAAATGCAGACTGTTGTCTTCATCTTTGTTGTTGTTATCACAAAGTGATAAGATGAGGGCATGTAAATAATCTAAATAATATTTATTTTTTAAAAACAATTAAATATTTTAAAATATTTTAAAATAGTTGCTTTTTAAGCCAACTAGAGGGTGGGGATACTTTTTAAATATTTTAAAATAGTTGTTTTTTAAAACAGTTAAATGCTGACACTATACTTTTGATATTTTAAAATAGTTTAAAGAAACCAGTTAAAAATGATGATATTTAAAAAAATATTTTTAAAAATATTTTAAAATAGTTTATGAAATATGTGATAGAAAGCAAACACTATTTTTCAGAATTTCATACAAAATCTTAGCCGGCTTAAAGAATTCAACTTTTTCTATCATACTGAGAGAAATAGCTAATTCCCTCAACCAAGTTGTCAATGAAGACTATGCAATGTCACTGATAGCCAATCTAATTGAATGTACAGGTTGATAATTGATCCAAAAAGAAGTTTCCTCACTATGATTTTAGTGAAATAATCAGTGAAAAATAAATTACCAAACTCATGACAAATCTTGTAGTTGCAACAAATTTTCAATGTGGGAGTTTATCGATAAGCTGCTATTTTTAAAATCCAATTTCAAATTTATCTTAACTTTTAAACAAATATGAGTGAAGAGAAAAATTATCTTAAAAATAAAAGCAAGATAAATGGGTTGTAAAAAAATAGGCTTTAACAATCTCAGTTCAAATAATTTCTTCTCAACAAGGTGCGAGAAAAGCATCATTCCTCATGAAAAGAAAACATCAGTCAGATGAAATTCTTGTGTATTATTAGGAAAGATGTTTTCTGATCAGGACAGAAGATTTTAATGGTTATGTTGTATAATTTCTGAAAAAGTCACTTTTCCACCATGTAATGTAACTTACTTGTGGCTTTTCTATAAATATTTTCATGGTAATAGTTCAGATGCACTTTCCCCTTTGGTACCTTATTTTACAAATTTAAGCACAGCTGAAATGGTTAGATGTAACTGTAAGTTTTTTCTCGCACCTCTTGCTTGTGGAACACTCTTTTTGGTTCCAGTCAACGTTGATCTTCAAAAATTTAAATGCAATGTCAATTGTTATCTTTTATCATCTTAATTTCACTTTTTTTTTATTCACCTCTCTTTTTATTAATGTTTTTCTTTTTCTCATGTTCTTTTACACTCAATAAACCCTTGCATCTTAGTGGCTTTATTACATTGCTTTGGGGTGAAATGATTAAAATAAAAAAAGCTGTTAACTTTTTTGAAAAAGAATTCATTTAAAAGTCAAATTTCTAAGTCCTTTATTTAATTTATTTATTTTTATTGTTTCATAAATGAATTGAGAGAAAGAAATTAAAAAAATGGAACATAAATGAGAAAAAATGAAGATGAGAAGATTTTGTAGAGCCAAGCTTTTAAGTGGGAAGGTTTTTTGCTGGTTGAGAAAAATGCCATTCAAAATTATAGCTTTAACACTAACTGCTGATACAGGGTGGAGAATATAGAACTATCTCAGCTATAAAGTAAGGTTCAAGTGCCAAACAATGTCACCTTTACAAATATCTTCATATAATGGAGCTAGTGTTTAATTTATGTCTGGAAGACATATGTATATGTCATTGCAAACCCAAATCATCTTTTTATATATTTTTAAAGTTTACTTTAAAGAAAATATGATTTTTAGAATGTATCATATCATAAGATAACAGGGTTTGTGAGCTGGCTAGAAAATTTTAGGGGTCGTATTATATATTTCTCAGAATTAAAATATTTTGTATAATTCCTGAAAAATTATATGTGCTTTCAGCTGTTTTAGAAAAAGAATGCATTTAAAAGTCAAATTTCTATGTATTTTTTTATTGTCATAATTTTCTGATTGTTTTCACTATAGTATGATTAATTCTGATGATTAATCTTTCCAAATATGAATATGTTTGAGAGTCTAGTAGAAAAATAAAAGCATTACTATCTCTGGGGATAATGAAGGATATCTTTCTAGTCTCTTTCTATTTGAATGATTTCAAATTCTCCTCTCATTAACAAGAGCCATCTTGTATATCCTATATTAATTAACCAACCCGAGAATTTAATTTAGAAATCTCAAAAAAAAAAAACAAGTTCTTCTGATAAACTCATTAAAATTTCCTAATTCAGTGACAAAGAGGTGTTTAAAATGTTTAATAAATCATCAAGAAGAAATAGCAGTTTTTTGGGGTCACACTTGTTGCAAAGAAAAATATATGCTAACTTGGAGAACATCTTGTCTAGATAGTTATACATTTTAGAAACTTGAAATTTGCAATTTTGGTCTTTTCATCACGTCTAATCACAAATTTTTAGTAACTGTAAGTTACTTTGTTGAGAGTTTTTCATGTCCACTGTGCATGGTAGTGTGCGAGTTTATCATGCACAAACATACATACATACAAAAATACAAATCACATAAAACGCCAAGCATTCATTGGTTAATTAATCACCACTATGTTATTATAGACAATTTACAAATCACAACAATGTGACTATTTTTAAGTAGTCAGTTTTGTGCACTTTTGGGAAAAATGGACCACAGAAGGTACCCCAAAGCTTGCTTGCTGATTGGTCTATGCCAACCAATCAGATCATCTGCACGTGAAGAATAATTCTTCCCATGTAGCAATCTGGAGCCTATAGTCACTTATTTAAGCAAGAATTTTTCTTAGCTAATTAGTGAGAATTCAGCTGCCAAACGAATCCATGACAGTTGAAACCATGCGCCAACCTTCTCACTCACACACACCACTCACATGCTGAACATACCTTGTATATACTCACATAATCTTTTCTAACACAGCAAATGTTTTAAGAACAGCCATTATAAGAGACTCTCATGAACATTCTTCCAGTGGACTTTGAAATACTAAAATAACAGTTAAAGAGAGACAACTCTTGTTTATTTCAACCGTTTCTTAAATGCATGCTTTCTTTCACATCGTTGTTTGATATTGTACATCTTATTAAATACATATTTTATGTGTAACAATGTCTTTGGCTTATCCTTTTCTGTGTCAGTCCCGTTTCCTCATCTAAAGTTAAATTGTTGTGGCGAAGTCCGCCACAGGTAGGTAGAGAACTTGGTCAACGTTTTTCTTCATTGGTTCTCAGTTTTTAAATTATCCAGGAGAAAAATATCATGTCATTGTCACTAAATCTGTTATGAGATGACAAAGACAATGATATTGAAAGAAGACATTTAAACTAATGAATTGTTTGTGTAGATGTGAAGTTGTGTAGAAGAACTCTTAGAGAATAGTAATGGAAAGTGAAGAAGAAAGTGTTTGCATGTGTGTGTGTGTGTGTGTGTGTGTGTGTGCGTGTAGGTGGTGTGTGTGTGTGTGTGTGTGTGTGTGTGTGTGTGTGTGTGTGTGTGTGTGTGTGTGTGTGCACGTACCTAGGTGTGGGCTGTATCTCTCCATGTGGCAACCTACATTTTACTGTGTCTGGGTGAAATAGTAAAAAGATGATGACAGAGAATGTTACTACCTATTTATAGGTTTAAGGAGCATCCTTTAGTAATGTTTGTTTTTTTAAGAACACAATGGGGGTAACGCCATAAGTTCTAAAAAAAGCTACTTATAAGATCTTTCTTCTTAAAATAATATAGCAAAGCTTCAAATGTTTACCTAGGTTCTTATCTAAAATAAAAACATTGTTCACCTTAAATTTTCAATGGCACAGACATGAGGCTGATTGAAGTCTCCTAGCCTTGGGGTAGATTCCAACTTTCTTCTTTCAAGAAGTCAAGCCATGATTCTTTCTTGTAGATATTTGTATCATAGGTCAGTGGTATAGTTTTAAAATTGTTCTTTTTTTTTTTTAAAGTATGGAGAGATGAGAGAAAAATAAGTGGAAAGAGATAAATAATGAAAGAGAAGGAGAGAAAAAAGATATTTTTATTAAGATGAGCTTGGTTTTGTTACAAAGATGCAAAAAGGATCAAATTTAGTATATACTAAAAATAGTCAACCGGACCCACTAGTCATTAGCCGAATCTGTGGAAGTCAGACAGAGAATGATGTTGCTTAATAATGGAAGGGAAGATAGTGTTGTAGAGTAGTTTTCACAGTGGAGGCTTGTATTTCAATAAGTCGGTCCTAAAAGGGTCTGATGTACAAAACGTTAGGAACTTGCAATAATAGTTAATGACGCAGCAATCTAGTTGTGATGATTGATACTTCAATGTCTGACATCGACTGACTCACTCAACTCCACTGAGCCCAACTGGTGACCACTATTACTACTATTACTTATTATGTGTGGGAGAGTCTATTACAATAGAATAGGTAATGTTCTAGTATAACAGATAGGCAAAAAAAGAAAGATATAGAAAACACACAGCAGAAGTTTGTAGAAAAATTTATGAATTTCTGGACTACCAATATTCTTGTCCTTATCCTAGGACTCCGAGAGAATATTAATGGAAAGTGGAGAGGAAGAAGATGTTGGCATGTGTGTGTGTGTGAGTGTGTGTGTGTGAGTGTGTGTGAGTGTGTGATTGTGTGTGTGTGTGTGTGTTTGTATCTAGGTGTGGGCTGTATCTCTCCATATGGTAATCTTTTCTTTTTCTTTCTTCAGTTCTTTCTTTTTCATCCAGCTGCCAATGTACATATGCAACCACCACTATACACATATATACAGGGTGGGTACGGTATTTGAGGATATACAATTTTTGGTTATTGCTGTATTTTACTAAACTTCATGCAATTTTTTATCCAGAAAATAATATGACAAACACCCAGCTTACTCAAGGAATGAAAAGGCATGCTTGTTATAGTGGTTTTAAAGGCTGAGCATCATGATTTAGAAATATCTTGATTTTTAAAAGTTACCAGATTTTTCGTCTACAAAATTCATAAGAAGATAGAAACTGAAGATGGAAATGTATTACCAGGTATGAAAGCATAAAAAGCATTCTAAACACTCTGACATCATTAGAACACCTGAATTTATCCAGCAAGTTCAGTAGACAAATGATGACAATCCCAGAAAATCCATGAGATCACTTGCAAAAGATTTCCATATGTCTGAAGGAACAATCGGAAATGTTGTCAGATATGCCATATGTGATGAGGAATGGTAAATTTATGTCATAAAAACAAAAGAAAATTTTGTAATCGGACCTAAAATCTTGTTGGATCTCACCTCATTCTCTTTTTCATTTCTTCATTTCAGTGACTACAATGTAAGCTCTCTTAGAAAATCCATGTCTTTCCATATATGGAAGACGCCATGAACATTATACACACATACACATACGTATGAACATTCACCAAAGAAGAAACACAAATGTTCATATACACGCAAATGTCATTGTCTATGTCCATTGTAAAATTGTGTTGTTTAATACATATATTTGTTTATATATATATATATCGGTCTTGTTTGTCTTCTTTACATCTTCAGTTGGACTTAACTTGAGTCTGGCAATTTTCTTGTAGTTGGACCTCCTTCTAGCAGGAAATAAACAGCACGTGTTTCCAATTCAAAACACGCAAACTCACATGGTCCTCTACAAGATCTTAAACATAAAATCCAGCAGAAGTTGATGTGATTTGTTTTTTCTCAGATGAGAAAAACTTTGGCCAAGATCAGAAGTTTAACATAAAGAATGGTAGATGGTTACATGCAGACTTTTCTGTTGGAATTTCAGAAGAGTCTGCACATAACCATCTGCCATTTTTTATGTTAAATTTCTGATCTTGGCCAAGTAGATCATAAGAACATCATAGTAAGCAAGAACATCATAAGAATATAGTAAGCAAGAACATCATAAGAACATCATAGTAAGCAAGTAGATCATAAGAACATCATAGTAAGCAAGAACATCATAATAACATCATAGTAAGCAAGAACATCATAAGAACATCATAGTAAGCAAGAACATCATAAGAACATCATAGTAAGCAAGGACATCATAAGAATGTCATAGTAAGCAAGAACATCATAAGAACATCATTGTAAGCAAGAACATCATAAGACCATCATAGTAAGCAAGGACATCATAAGAATGTCATAGTAAGAAAGAACATCATAAGAACGTCATAGTAAGCAAGAACATCATAAGAACATCATAGTAAGCAAGGACATTATAAGAATGTCATAGTAAGCAAGAACATCATAAGAACATTATTGTAAGCAAGTACATCATAACATCATAGTAAGCAAGCAAGTACATCATAAGAACATCATAGTAAGCAAGGCTCTATTTTCCTTTTTTATGGAAAGGGCATCTTGATTCAGATTGTTTTTCTCAGGAGCTCATCTTCTATTTCATATCTGAAATGTAAACAAAGTAAAAGAATTAACAAATTTATTTTTAATCCAATATTTTATTACTTCAAATTTTATTACAGTAAACATTTCATATGTGAAATAGAGGCATAGTGGAGTAATGGTTAGCAGCTCAGATTGAGGAATTGGAGAGCTGTGTTTGAATTCCAGTCAAGTTCATTACATTCACTTACATGCTAATATCCTTGGGAAAGGTATAGATCTATTTCTTCTCTCCCTGCTATGGTTAAACTGTCTTGGGTGGCTAGGAGAAAGAGAACTCTGAATTCAAAATACGTGGAGGGTTGATTGGACACCTTGCAGCATACTGTGTTCTCTGTATTCGGCTCTTCCAAAATGTGTGGTTGGTTCTGCACAAGTGATCAACACTATAACCAAATGATATGTATAGCTAGTCTGACTGTTGGGTCTAAGAACTGAGCTGCTTGACACTCTTACATACAAAAAACGATGGGAGAGTCCAGTAGCAGTACATATATATTGAAATTGAATTTAAGCTATGTCTAGATGATTTGCTATGTCCTCTGTTATATTCTTTTTTCTCCTTTTCATTTTTATCTTTTTTTTTTTTTTACTTTTTCATCTTTCTCTCTTTTCTTCTTTCTTTAGTCTTAAAAGTTTAAAATTTTAAGCTACTATTTTCTTTTATTTCTACACTTCTCGGTGTTGAAAAATCCTGCAAGTAATCTCTTGTAGGGTGAAATAGCTATTCAAATAGTGTAATTTTGAATTTCTTTTCTATGTAATTTATTTATATATACTTTGTTATAATAAATACATTAAGCTATCTTTGTGGATCAGTTTTAATATTTTATATTATTAAGATTCACTTAGATTATATACCAGTGGATGATTATTTATATATATATATATATATATATAGGTAATCATCATAATATATATATATATATATATATATATATATATATATATAACAGTGAACATTGAAGTCAACACTTAGAGGCGACAGGTTGTTTCATGCTAGTTGCAATCATCAGGCCACCTGACGATTGCATCTAGCATGAAGTGTTGACTTCAATGTTCACTTTTAAGTGTTGACTTCAATGTTCATTTTATATTTACACACGCTCTATCTCTGATATTGAGCACTTTATCCCATAAATATAGCACACCTTAAGAGTATATTTCTTCATATATATATATATATATATATATATATATACTTTTTTTGCTTCCCTTATCTCCAGTGAATTTCAAGATATGTGCATTTTTTTTTATTCATAAGCTTTGAAAACAGGTCAAAAATCACTAATAAACTATAAGTATTCTGAAAGTTTATGCTCTACTCTTTCAGGAACCACTCCCGAATTATTCAAATTAGGCCACCCTAGGTGAATAAATATTTACAATCTTCTCCTCTTCTTAGGTCGCACTTTACACATCGACTTGAATATTGCAGTGATGTAGTGAATAAGTAAGTTCCATTTATAAAAAGTAGATACAGTTTCAAGGGAAAATGTAGTCTATATCTTTGAAAAATATGTTGAGAAAAACAAATTTAAAAATGCAGTATAAAGAGAAAGGAAGACTTACAGAAAAAAAATGAAGTGAAAGTGAGAAAGAAAATAAAATTTAAAAAAAAAAACTTATTTTGATATTAGGGACTGAACTTCAGACCTCTTAACTTACAAACCTTTTCTTTAACCCTAGAACTAACTTTGGAAATGCAAAAGCACAGACAAGTTATTTGCTTCAATGAAAATGTTTTCTTTTTCTTGTTTCTTATTTGTACTTCTTATATTTTCTGAAAAATTACACTTGAATGGTCTCAATTTTTTTGTTTTGTTTTTAATCTGTCTCCAAGTCTTGACAAAGATGTCTGACCAGAGAGAGTTCAAGGTAAGCTGGCATATGATTGGATGGTAACTTTGTTGGAAGAGAAACATTTTCTCAAAGTGGAAAAAAAAAACAATTTTCAACAAAAGGAAGTGAGGGTGGGAGATGGAGAGAAATTACATTTTTGCTTGGAGAAAATTCAATCTTTCCCTTTTCTGTGTTTTATTTAATTTTTGGTGAGTTGTTTTGTCTTTGTGCTTTTTTGTGGCTTTTGATTACAACATTTTGTAGCCAATCTGTTGTTTGCTTTTTAAGTTAAATTGCAGGATTTTGTGAATAAAACAGCAGCTTTAGACATAATTATTTTTGGTCCACATACCACATTTGATTGCACATATAAGAATACCACTATTCACATTTAATATTACTATATTATAGAGTTAGGCTAAGTCCAAATATCAGTCATCTACAGTGTCTGGATAAAAATTAGTCTACCTCAACTTTGCACATAAAATTTTGGAAATATTTATGTACCATTCTTTTAAGAAAAAAGGGGCCTTATGTACCATTAAATATTAGGAGTTATTTTTTTTAAATACTGAAGAGCTTTAATCATTTAGCCAACTCAATCTAATATGATAAGGTAGGGTTCTCATTCCTGAGCCTGCTGTCATTGTCTTTTCATTCTAACTTTATTCCATGCTGTATTGTTGATGATCTCATTGTAGTAGCTGGCAATTATTTGTTATATAATATAACAATAGGAGAAAATGTGAAACTTTTTCTTGTTTTTTTAATTCACCCCCATGCAAGGCAGTAAAGCCACTAAGACACAAGGGGTTACTGAGTGTGAAAGAATAAGAAAAAAAAAAAAAAAACATTATTAAGGAGTGAGAACAATAGAAGAGGAGGAATCAAGAAGACAGTAAATATTGATTGACATTGCATTTAAATTCTTGAAGATCAAAGTTGGCAGAAGAGAGTTCAACAAGCACAAAGTGTGTGAAAACAAACAATTAGCATAGAATTTACAGTTATATCTAGCCAATTCAACTGTGAATTATTGAGACCTAACTATCAATCTAGTATTGCGCTTAAACTCATAAAATCTAGTACCATAGCAAAGAGTTCATATGAACAATTACCACAAAAGTATTTATAGAAAAGGCCCAGGGAGGCTACTTTATGGTGATGGGAAAGTGACCGAAGCTGAGGTACCAGGTTCAGACCAATAGTATTGCTGATTTTTCTTCTTTGGATTTCATCAAGAAACTCTAAATATATAGCAGGATCATCAGACCATATCTAGCAGTAATATTCAAAGCATGGATGAATGGTAGAATTATAACTATATAAGATTGATTTTGGAGAGAAAAATTGTGTGGCATGACACAGTCAACTAACATTCTTAGCAGCATTTGATTCAATATAATCTTTCCACTTCATATCAACTGAGAATGTTAGTCTGAGAAAACACAATGTGTCATTGTCATGGAGTTTAGTATCAGCCATGATGATAGGAAGGTGAATTTCAGTATAAAAAATGCTGGATTAGTGATGCTGAGTGTTGTTAGAGATAGCCCAGTTGTTATAAAGACTGTTGAAAACATTTATACATCATATATGCTCAATGAAGCTCCATACTTTGAATGTCTGTTGAGTTTCAAGTTCACTCCAGACTTTAAGTGTTACTTATATATACAATTCATTGCTAAACAAATTGGAAAAATAGTCGCCTTAATCTATCATACAAGGAAGTACCTGACTCCTTCTGCCATGCTTAATCTTTACAAGAGTCAGGTTAGGCCAGAAATGGGGTACATTTCCCATATTTCGGATGTCCAATTCTCAATTTCCAGATTTGATAGAGTTCCAAATTGTTTAGTCTTGTAAAGGAAAGCTTGTTCTTCATTTTGGAGTTTCACCCATGTATGCAACATTGAAAGTTGTTAAGTCTTGGACTGGGTGAATTTTACTTTAAAAAATGCTTGATTTTTGATGCTGAGTTTAGTTATAGATTTTCCATTTATTATAAAGATAGCTGGAAATTTGTATATCATATACACTCAATGAAGCTCCATACTTTGAATGTCTGTTGAGTCTCAGGTTCATTCCAAACTTTAACTGATACTTATATATAATCCATTGCTAAACAAGCTGGAAAAATGGTCCCACTCAATATATCACTCAAGGAAGTACCTGATTTGTCCTGCCATACTTTATCAGGTCAGGTTAAATGGAGTACTGGTGCCATGTTTGGACTGGATCTGTTCAATGATAATAATATAATTTTAGAGTTCCAAATCGTTTACAAGTAGTGGATGATTTATTTTTCATGGTATAGCCTCTTTTTCACAGATGCAATATTACATATGTCAAATGTTCTGATGAACTCATTCTTTCATATGACCTTTATAGCTAGGACTTGCCATGCTCTGTCCATGGTGTGGAATCACACACATTTCCTCAGTATTCCAATTGTAAAGTGGCAGTTCCTCTCAGATAGACTTTTCCAGAGAACTACTAAATTGGTAACAAACTCCCTTGTTGATGCTTCCCTGAACACGAGCATCTAACCCTCTTCAAGTTATGAGTCAATTGTTAACTATCCTCTTTATCCTTGTCATCTTCACTTCCTTCTATTTCTTACATTCAAATCACTCTCCTTATTAACTAACCCTCTACCATGAGTGGCTCTTGAGCCTTGATTTGGAGGAACATTAGTCAAAAAATAAATAAATTATTTCATTTTCTATAAAATTTTTCTTCCTTTTTATAACATAAAATATATAATGTTGCTGGGAGAGGATGTCATTGAAAGATAGCTTAAATTCAGATGACTAATATTCAAAATGTCACTTATCATTTACTTCAGTTGAAGTTAAAATTGAATTGTACAACTAGAAACTTGTCTTGTGAGATCAACGCTAAATTAAAAATAACTTCAATATATATGAAAATGACAAACCATCTTTATGAATTTACAAGCGTGATAATTTTATAGAACTGCAACCGACTCTGACCTTAAGGTCAATTTTGCAGATTGTCCAATGATCTCTGTACAAGTCTCAACTTCTTCAACAAGAGTATTTTTTCTTTCAGGTTATTCCTTGTCACAATTATTTGATTAGGATCATGTCCATCAGATGACAAATTAAAGCCAGGAAATATTATCTGACTGGAGTATAAAAGAATCATGACTTATTTTTAAAAGTGGAAGACATCTCAACTCTATAAGAAATATCTGAGAGAGTTCAATGAAAAATAAATTAAATTGTGGATAAGTGTTTTTTTTTAATGTGAATAAGTGTTTTTTTAAATGCCTTTTCCTTTCAAAACAGACTCTCCATAGATAAAATTATATTATTATTTATACATTATTACTTTACATTATTATTTATACATTATTACTTATTATTATTTATACATTATTATTTATACATTATTACTTGACATTATTATTTATACATTATGATGACTTCTTGAGAAATATAGTGGAGTAGTTTTCCATTAATTTCTTCATGGTTTTGAATGAAGAGATTTCTTTCTCCTATACTGGCTTCTACTCAGAATAAGAGATCCCAGTCTACACTACTATTTAACCAATAGCGGGGGGGAGGCAGAAAACATTTCCCAAGAGCATTAGTAGAAATTGAATGCAACAGATTAGAATAGAACTTGAACCTGGCTTGTTAATTCCATTATCTGTGCTGATAGCCATCACATTGTTCTGTCAACCATTGTGGCATAACACTGACAAGATATCTTGTCAAAATATCTAGTAATGAGATAGAAGACAGGGAGAAAGGGATTCATGACTTTCTTAAGAGCATTAGCTAGGCTTTGAACTTTCCTGTGCTGATAGACATTTTGATTCCTTGTAAAAAACACAGACATATGCATGTGTATAGCTATCTTTTGATATGAAATTTCACTATATTATATATAATCTGTTTACTTTATATGACTGAATTAAATATATTGGAAAGAAAGAGATTATATTGAAAAATAAATATTTGTGTGAAATAAATGATTTGCCATCAAAAAACAACAGACTTATTGATATACCTATGTATATGAATATCTATATATTATGCAGATACCAACATATTTGTACATATATACACTGCGTGCCAAATTATTATCAAGATAACTTTTTTTCTAATATTTCAAAAACCGTCCAATCAATTCACATAAGATTTTCACACAAGGTTGGCAACACTGACTTGCGCAATCACTGAAATTTTCGTACTGATCTGCGCAATGTATACAAACTAGCACTATATTTGTTATCACCATGGTGATTTGAGCGTGCCAAATTATTAGAAAAGTGTTAGAATTTAGTGAAAAGATGGGCTGTAAAAGCAGTTTAAGTAATGCTGAAAAGAAAACTATCACCTCAGAACTCTCAAAAGGTCCCTAGAAATTTCTAAAATGATAGGGAGGTGTCATCAAACAGTGAAAAAGTTCACCACTGACCCTACACAAGTACGCAAAAGCGCAGATAAAGGCAAGCCGAGGATTATTTCACGTCGTCTCATGTCACAACTTAAACGAGAGGCTACAAAGAACCCTGGACTTACCAGTCAAGAGCATTTCAGTCGCATTGGGGATCCTACTGTGTCTAAAAGTACTTGGTGTTGGTATCTGAAGGAAATAGCAACAACAGTCAAACCTGTATGGAAGCCTCCGTTGACGAGAAATGACATTCAAAATCGATTGAAATGGGCCGAGGACAATATGAAGATTGACTTCTTTAAAGTTTTGTTTACAGCCGAAACTCGAGCAACACTTGATGGGCCAGATAGATGGTTCAAAGGCTGGGTAATGAATGGACAGAATTGTCATCAGCGTTTGAGACGCCAACATGGCAGTGGAGGCATAATGATTTGGGGTGGTATTATTGGAAAAACATTAGTGGGCCCATGGAGAGTACCAGATGGCGTCAAAATGACTGCTGATGCATACATAGCATTTATGAAAAAGCATCTTGAACCGTGGATGAAAAGGCAAAGAGTTGACTTCAGAAGGGCCATTGTTTTATGCAAGATAATGCTCCCTCACATTCTGCTCACAAGACTACTGAATATTTGAAACAGTTAGGCTTCGATGGACCTCGAAAAATGAAGTGGCCAGCAACCCAATCGAAAACCTTTGGAGCATCATGAAGTGAAGACTGTACACCAACGAATGAGTATTGAGAAGTAATTCTTGACATATCTCGCAGCATATTACAGCAGATGACATCCTACAATTAACAAATTGTATGGATCGTTGACTTCTTCAAGTAATTTCAAAACTGGGAAAGCACATTCCCTATTAATTTGTTTAAAACTGTGCCTTTGTTTGTATCTGTTATTATTATTATTATTTGTTTGGTATATCTTATTTATTAGCTTCTTTTGATCATAAACATTCACCTGCAACATTAATAAACGTTTTGTTTTGTTTGCTCAATTCTGAGAATTTTACTAAACCTTTCTAATAATTTGGCACGCTGAAATCACCGTGCTGATAACAAATATAGCGCCAGATTGTTTACATTACTCAGATCAGTACGAAAATTTCAGTGATTGTGCAGGTCAGTGTTGCCAACATTGTGTGAAAATTTTGTTTGAATTGATTGGATGGTTTTTGAAATATTAGAAAAAAAGTTATCTCAATAATAATTTGGCATGCAGTGTGTATATATATATATATATATATATATATATATATATATATATATATATAAATATATATGAACATATTGAAGTTATTTAACCCTGCGAATTCAGAGGCGACAGGGTGTTTCATGCTAGACACAATTGTCAGGCTGCCTGATGATTGCATCTAGCATGAAACACCCTGTCGCCTCTGAGTGTTGACTTCAATGTTCACATTTATATTTACTTATGATCTATCTCTGATATTGAACACTTTATCCCATAAATATAGCACACCTTAAATATATATATATATCACCTCATACATGGAATAAGCTTATTTCAACTGACATATACAGTTGTAAATATCTCATTATTTAGTTTGTATTTACACTTATATCTTTCTCTTTCTCTCTCTTTATATATTTATATACATGCAGAAATGTTAAGGCTCTTGATATGTCTCAAAGCAAAATTGCAAATTTAAAATTTGGTATATGTCATGTAGCATTACATTATATATAATATGAAAGATGTCACTTAATATTCATTTCAATTGAAGTTTATATATATATATATATATATATATATATATATATAAACTTAAATTCAATTGATATATATATATATATATATATATATATATATATATATATATAGATAGATAAACCTAGTGAGCCAGACAAACCTACCCAGGTTTCACCGAAGCGGATCGTCAGGGAAAGCTGGAGCTGGGTAGGTTTGTCTGGCTCACTAGGTTTATCTAGGTCTTCTATGGTTGTATTGAGCTCTTTTGTTAGTTAGTTGTTTACTCGTGTCGGGTTTTTCTTTTTGGGCTTTAAACCTGTATCTGCGATTTTTTTTCAACAGACTTTCATGTTTCTAGCTCTTTCTTTTTTTAAAACCTTTTTTTCCTTCGAGACTGATTTGATTATTGGTAAATCAAAAATTCGAAGGTTTTTCAAGACGAGTATAGTTACCTATATATATATATATATTATTATTATTATTATTTTTATTATAAGAGGTTATAATAAAAACATGTTGAAATTGCTACACAAAAGCTTTCATGTTTCAATATTTTGTACTTCTTCTGGTGATGATAAGTAACTGGTGATTAAAGAATTTTTAAGGAAATTTAAAAATGAAGTGTTACTTCTTTTTTGAAAGTTAAAAGGTTTGGGGAAACATATAAAAATAGACTTGTGGGTATGTCTTGGATAACCAATTAAATGTCAGATCTGTGCTAAATAGAAAAGTAAGCTCAGAGGGTGGAGTAGGAGGAGTTATTTTTTATGTCATGATAAACCAAAACATAAACAGGCCATCATTGACAATTGTGGAAAATATGTAAGCTACAAATGTATCATGATTGTAGACAAATATGACATGTTGAATTTTTGAAAGGGTGTCGAAGTTAACAGAAATTTTTTTTTTTTTTTTACATTCAGGAAGCTTCTTAAAGTGGGGGTCTGGAGATAAAATTAAAAATAATGAGTGTTCTGAAAAGTTGTTATTGGCCTGATCCAAGTTCTCGAATCTAAATGAACAACTATTTTACAGAATCCTTCTTGGTTGAGCTGAGAACTTTTAGGTACAATGTCCATACAGAGGAAGAAAGAAAGTTTAAATTTATTTCACTTTATTTTCATTTTTTGCTGTTCATAAAGAAAACAAATACATTAATTTTAATTGTTTTCATGAATTCATTTTCAGGAATTGTCAAAAGAAAAAAAGTATTAATGAAATCCTTTCTCAACAGTTCTGTCATAATAACAAATTTCATCTCACATTTCATTCCATCATGGAAAATCTTCTGTTGCTCCTTTCTTTCTCTTAAATTTCCCAAAACAATGGATTGCAGAAAATCAACTTTTGAAACTTTTAAAAAATTTCTGCCTACCAAATTCTAACAAAATTTAATCTCTAAGAATAGTTAATGTTTTTATAGATGAAAATTTGATAGAATTTCGTAGGCAGAAATTTTTTAAAAGTTGATATGAATTTAATTCATGATGTTTAAAATTTATTTTGGTAAAAGACAAAATATTTCAACATTCTTTATTCATGAAATATTATATGTAGTCAAGTTTAAGTTAAGATTTTAAGAATATATCTTGATGCAAAGTTAGAAACTGACCAATAAATGAGAAATAGTTATTTTAAGATTAAATTTATGCCTAGGAGAAAAGGGCAAGTGTCACACAAGACCATTTCATCAATAAATGATTGAGACATGAAATATTTATTACAATTGAAAAGCTCTGTAGGGCTTTCAGCATATAAAACTTTAAGTAATTTAGAACTAATGTTCTTTCAGTTTGACTCTACCAAACTTTTTTGCAAAGTCAAACTGACATTATATATATACTATGTTTCAGCAGTTGCTATTAATCAACTGACATTGGTCAAATTTTAGAATATAATTTTATTTATATAATGAAGGTTTCAGATTATAATATCCATTCTTCTTCTTATTTTATTATTTTACATGTTAATATGTGCTTCTTGACATGCTATAATCTTCATCAATTTAGCTAGAATATTGTCCTCCATTTCATATACATCTGTTTTAAAGATAAACTATAAAATTTCTATTAAATTATTATTAAGTGAAGCCAAGAAGCAATTCCATTAACTTAGCCACTTTAGAACATTTTTTTGGCTTAGCAAGCAATAATCAACTTTGCAGAATATTAAGAAAGGTTTTCATGCATTAACAGATTCTTTAGCTCAAAGTTTCTTGGTACAAACCTGTACCAGTCAAAAACATTTTTGTTCAAAAACTTACAATACTTCTCACTTAAAAGTGTCTTGTCTGAAAAGCTACAATAATTCTCCCTTGAAAATGTCTTGTATGAAAATTTACAATACTTCATACTCAAATGTCTTGTCTTTATTCATGTTTTCATTGTGAAAATATTAATTTGCATTATAAAGTGTGACTTAGTGTACGTATCACAAGAGCTGTAGCTTATAATTAAATTTCCTTTGTACATCAGTGATATTCCATTCATTCTGTTCTTGGAAAATTTATATTTTCTCTAAAATCATCAAAACAAAAACCATGAATTAATTTTTTCGGTGCGTTTAGAAATCTTACCATAATAATTTTTTTGAATAATTTTAGTTTAACAAAGGAACGAAAATAAAACCATTTGTATTACAACAATATTCTATTTTAAGTTAGCTGAATAATTAGTTCAATGGAATTGTAGGATAGAATTTGCTCAGAGTTTGTATGTTTCCAGAGAAATATGCCATAATAAATGGTAAACATTTCTGTCTGAATTTCTGGCATGAGGAGTGATGATTATTTAAACATTCTGATTATTGTCCTCATCTTTGTTGTTGTTATCACAACATTTCAGCTGTTGTGCTCTTTGTCCTTCATCAGGTGTAAATTGATCTGGGTAACATACAAGGAATTGTGAACTGACCCTTTATTTGATCTATGAGGGAAAACTGTCTTTGTTCCACTGTCTATGTCTAGCAATATTTTTATGTTTTATTATTTGTCCTGCTCAGTTATTGCTCACCCGTCTCCAATGAGTTCAAGTAGACACTACCCAACACAGGGATTGAGCTCACAATTACTATGTCACTAAATTCCAGTTTAACTTGGAGCCTTAAACCTAAACTACCTGCTGATTAGTGCTGCTGCTGCTGCTATCTGTGATGTTTGATTGCTGATAATGAAGTTGAAGACTTGTTATCATTTGTCTTGATTTCTGTATTAGCTTTTCCTATAATGTATTTATTTCTATGCTAAGCCTAGTTGATTCTTTCAGACATCTAACTCTTCAGTGTTCTTCTTTGCTCAGTATTTTCCTTCATTTTATAAGATCTGCTGTCTACTCCTTTTCCTCCATATATGATCAGCCATGCCCAATTTCACTGTCTCACTCATCACTATGGCTTTTTAATGCTCCTTCAGCTTTACTTTTAGAAGGTGGCTTGTTTCAAATTTATATCCTCTGTCACAACTGCAAGGGCTTTTTATACACCTGATGAAAACCAGAGAGCACAACAGATGATACATTGTAATAACAAGAAGGACAAGGACAATAGTCCAAATATAAATAGTGTAAATAAAAACAAAATAGTGAACAGTTTGTTTTTGACAAACACAGAGCCTAAATTTTTGCGGTGGATGGGAAATTTTCAGTAAGGTTTCCAAAATTTATTTTGCAAACCTTTGCTTTTTATTTTGCTTTTATTGATTATCTACTAAAACTGGAGCAGATCTTATACATAAGGCCTTTCATAAATGTCTTGATTTCTTAGCAAAAATGCAAGTGAAATCCTATAGCTCAGGTTGAGATGAATATATACATTACGTAAAATAGCCATGCTTCCAACTTCTATAAGACAAGAATTCCTTATTCATTGGAAAATCACATATACCATATTTTTAAATGTAAAAAACATTATATGATTTTTGGTTTAATTTGCTTCAAGGTGATATGCAGTCAGAGCAACTGTAATGGAAAAAGCATTTCTACATGACATAGCAAGCTCCTCTGGTAGGGAATGCAAAGCTAATTCTTTGTTCAAAATTCTTACAATTTGAAAGCTGAAAAAAGACAAAAAAGAGTTACAATAAAATCACAAAAAGAATATGCTGCTCAGCAGGAAATAAAACCAATAACAGACCTTGTTTTAGTGATGTATGTTTCTTCTTAACAGATCTGCTTACAGATTCATGGAGTAAGGCTTGCTGTTGTTAAATATAAGAAAACTTCCTTTTTCTTTGTTGAGTATTAAAGATGAAAGACTAAAATTGCAGAAATGTAAAGCAAAATTGTTTTCTTTTCTTTTTATAAACATTCATTATAAAGAATAAATATGGAAAGGGGAGCTGAAAAGATTCTCCAAATCATCAAACATCACAATTTCATTTTTTTGTATCCATTCTTAGTCAAGCTGAGAACTTTTCAGCACCCCCTCAAGCATAACTGAATTGATTTGTTATAGAACTGCCAAATCTAAAAATAGAGATCGATAGAATTATGACAGGTCAAGAAAATTCTGTTGACCTGAGAAAATATCTACAGACAAACTGCCAGCTTGTGAGGCATTATATAAACAAATGAAAGTTGCATGTGTATATATACACACACACACACACACACACATATATATATATATATATATATATATATAGAGAGAGAGAGAGAGAGAGAGAGAGAGAGAGTGATATCCACATAAGATAGGAATGGATAGAGTACATTTCCAACGTTCAGAAGATTTAATTTAAAAGAGGGCTTAATACAAAAGTAGAGCAATATTCTATAGTGATTTGGACATATTTTTGATGTAATATCCTAAAATAATATATATGTATATATATATATATATATATATATATATATATATATATATATATATATATGTGTGTGTGTGTGTGTGTTATATATATATATTTATTTATATATATATATATATATATATATATGTTTGCAAAAAACCAGCATAGTTTATAGATTCAAGTGCCCTTTGGGAGATTGTATCTCCAATGACTTAAATAATATTTATGTAGTCACACCACAAACTCGCTTTCACAACACTTGACACTACATTTGAATGATAACTCTAACATTTTTAGGCATTTAAAAGAACATGCCTGGCCGCATACACAATTCCGGAAAATCCTTGTTTAAAACTCAACTATACTTAAACATGAAAACAATAAACAAAAACTAAAAATTCTTGAAGCTATATACATAAACCAGTTGAAACCTAACCTGAACCAAATAAAGTATGAAATCTCCACAAATATTCTTAAATGCCTATAATTGATAACCGAAGCCATTGGTTTATACAAACGGCTTCTTATACTTAATACTCCTTGAATTCACTCTCAATGGTCATGTGTTACGTCATGATCTGCAGTGCGATTTTTGCTTCCAGCATCTTATATGCACATGTTTATCATTGCTTGGAAATCATCCATGTAAACAGAAACAGGCTATCATCACTGTCTTGTCCGTATATTGCTTAATATATTGTACAGTAATTGTCATCTTTGATAATGGCTTATGTAAGCCGAAAGCTTAGATGGGATTAAAAAATATGTATCAATATTGTGATTTTCTTTCTTCGTTTAATGATAATGTTATTAAGCTTATCAGACAATATGAAAAGAATTTACCTAAAATAGACAACACTTGTCTATATTATTTAATGAAACATGCATCAATGTGGTATTTTTTGTTTACTTAATATTAATACCATGGGTGAAAAGCCTGAATCCACCTTTCCCTGGAGTCTATATATATGGAGGTACCGAAAAGTTCTAAAATCAACCAAGAAGCCTTCAAAAAAAAAAAAAAGTTTTGGTCTTCAATCATTTGGTTAGATTTTGGGTTAGCTGGTTGGTCTAAGAACTTTTCAACACCCTAAATAGTATGAACTATATGTAGGTGATTATTATAAAGAACTATAATTGTTGAAGCTTGATAGATATGAGTTATTGTTTGCATATTTTACAAGTATGAGGAGGTGCTTGGGCCAAGCCATTTTCCAAAAACTGACCAAACATCAGAAATTCTTTTATTGAATCCCTTCTTGGTTGGGCTGGGAACTTTTCAGTCCCCTCGTGAAAGATATGTTATAAGATAGACAAATGTTGCTAGATGAGTCTCTTTCTCACCTGAACTGTAATTCAGAATGGAATACCTAATCTTAATCTAATCTGAAAATAGAGATCAACAGAATTATGACAGGTCAGGCCAATTCTGTTGATCTGAGAATGTCTCTACACATGATGTTTGAACATTCAAATACTACACTGAAAAAATACCACTGGTTCATGCAAATCTTATGAGAGAAACTGGATAGATAGAACTATTTAAAGTTGTCACTGGTTGTGATAGGATAAAGTCACAAGTCATTGTGATTGAAGGTTTGAGAACTCTGCTGTTGTCTAAATTGCTATTCATGCCAAATGATGCACTCTCTCCCAGCAAAACATAACTAAGCTCCATTCAGTATAGTTGCAGTATAAATCATAGGTGGGGTCTGGAGATAGATGTAGCTGTCCATCATATATATATATATTGTGTATATTTAGGCAGAAATTATACATTAATGCATGTTTCATTAAATAATATAGACAAGTTTTGTCTATTTATTTTAAGTAAGTTCCTTTCATATTGTCTGATAAGCTTAATCATATTATCATTGAAAGACGAAAGGAAAACCATATTGATACATGTTTAAATCCAATCTAAGCTTTAAAGCACAAGCCATTATCAAAGAGGATAATTTCATTAAATCAAACAACAGACGAAACAACAATGATAGTCCGCCCTTGCTGCATGAAAATTTCAAGTAACGACAAACTCATATAAACGAGATGTGGAAGCGAAAATCATGTCGCAGCTTGTGACATCACAAATGACCATGCGAGAGTGAAAAACGAGACGTATTAAGTATGGGAAACCATTGGTATAAACCAATAGCTTCTGTTATAAATTATAGGCATTTAAGGATATTTGTGGAGATTTCATAGTTTATTTTGTTCAGGTTAGGCTTCAACTGTTTTATGTATAAAGCTTCAAGAATTTTAAATTTTTGTTTATTGTTTTCATATTTAAATATAGTTGTGTTGTCAACAAGGATTTTCCGGAATTGAGTACATGGGCAGGCATGTTGATTTAAATGTCTAAAAATGTTAGAGTTATCATTTAAATGTAGTGTCAAGCATCGTGAAAGTGAGTTTGTGGTGTGACCAACATAAATATTATTTAATCTATTGGAGATACAATCTCCCAAAGGGCACTTGAATTTGTAAACTATGTTGGTTTTCTGCAAATTGCTAATGGGGATTGTTGTGGGGAGAATCATTTTGAATAGTTAAGTTGGATATACTAGATTTAGTGTAGTATATGATTAACCTAATTTTTTTTGCTAGGGTCAGGTGTGGATATATTAGTATTTACTAATTTTTTTAGTATATTTTCATCTTGTTTATAATTAGTATGCATTTTACTATGATAAAAGTGATTAATATGTTTTGGAATTAGTTTGGAATTTGTCCTAATGATCCTAAACATAATGCCTTAAAGAATAAACATAATCTTGAGAGGAAGCACAACAAGGGTAAATTGCAACTCTTCCAGTGGCCTAGTCAGAGTTCTGACCATAACGTAAATGAAAACCTTTGGTCGATAATGGACAAGCGTTGCCCATAATGGAAAAGTTAACACTGAGGATGAGCTTTTTCAAAAATTAAAGAAAAACTGGAGAAATATGGCAAAGGATGTTGACTTAATAAAGAATTTAATCTATTGCATGCCACAAAGAATTAAGGCTGTTATTAAAGCAAAAGTTTTTACAATAAAATACTAATACTATAAATTTCTTTTTTGACTTGTAGAATGTACATATCTATACCTGTATTAACATCCTGTATTAATAAATGAATTCTATTACTCACTTGTCTTGGTCAAAATACAAAAATCATCTTTTTATGGGTGCGTCCATTTTTTTGCCTTGTACTGTATATAAAATAGCAGTGCTATTAATTACCTACTCAATTTGATCAATGCTGCATGAGACCTGCACATCCCCTCAAATATGGAATTGTATAGTGTTTCTGAACTTTTGGGTAGAAAAATTGACTAGAATGTGAAGTATTGTCATCACGGCCAAGACTTGGGAAATAGGGAGGATGTTCACATCTAAAAATTTTGTGCATGTGTAAATTATTTAAGATATAATGATTAAAACAACAGAAACGTGATTGAACTGAAATGTTCAAAGAACGATTCAGAATAGGTCTTCTTCATAATGTAAATAATTACATATTCCTTATTGTGCCAGGGACTGAGGTTTGAGATGAGGATCTGACAAAATGTAAGATTTCAAATACTGAGTTTTATGGCAGACAAGAAGTTCCCTTGAGGAAGGCAGATATAATTCAATCTTCTTTCCCTACATTTAGTCTTGTGACATACTAAACTAAGTTTAGTAAATACCAATAAGTAGCTTGCTATGTGGCTGAAATAGTTGAATCAGTGGTTTTAAGTCCAAGTAAGCCTTTTTAACTTAATGTTTAAGGCCAAAAAGCCACTCAATGTAGAGAGATAATGTTGTATAAATGTAAGAGGAGGTAACAAGAACAAATCATGTGGGCATGTAGGAAAGATAATGGTTGATTTTAGACTTTCTGTACAAAATGATTGATTTTATCTTAAACTTTTATTTAGTCATTCTAGAAACAAACAGCTATAAATCTAAACCTTAAATTAATTCACATTGTCGATTGCAATTTCTCAAAAAATCAAAACACATGTGCATTTGTATTTGGACATGGCTTTTAGGAAACAAAAATCAATAAACTTTCTGTATTTCTTAACAGATATTAAAATATTGGATTTTCCAAAAGAAATTTACATTGCGTTGTTTGTATAAAGAATCTGAAAAACTATTAAGAATTTCAGATTCTATAATATTAAGTAGGTTATATTTGTCACGACTATAATCTATAAGATTATCTGCTAATTTGTTAGATAATCTATAATGAAGAATCTACAAAATGAATATCATAATTTGTTACCAAATTCAAGGCCCAAGAGCCACTCTAGGTAGTGTGTTGTTGTATGAATATAAGAAGAGGAGACAAGAAGTGCAGATCATGAGGACATGTAGGAAAGAATAATGGTTGATCTGAAACTTGAAGAGGTTAACATTGTATTGGTTGAGGAAGCATCTACTTGAGTGTTTGTTCCACAAAGCAGAGGCTCTTAGGTAGAAGCAGTTCAAATGGAACTTCCTCTTTACTAATGGTATATGAAGGGAATGAAGTGGTTTGTTTCAGTGTATGAGGTATGGTGGGTCTTAGCTGTAAAGGTCTGAACTGGTAGAACTAATAAATATTGCATGTCATTAACTTTGCCATGGAAAGACTGATAGAGTCATGAGAAACTTGCAGTGTTTCATTTTTTTTTTTTTTTTTAAGCATTTCCCCCCAAGCAAGGTGGGAAGCCACTAGCATGCAAGGGGTTACAGAGAGTTGGAGCAATAGCAAAGAGGAATGATAGAGGAAAGGATGAAGAGAAAGTTAGGAGCATCTGGAGATATTGATTGACATTACATTTGAATAGTTGGAGATTATAGCTATCAGGGAAACAAGAAATGGGGAAGTAGTTCCACAGGCAAGAAGTGCAAGACATGCAGCTATTGGAGGAGAAGAGACAGCTACATTTAACATTTTCAACAGTGAAAGGGTGAGAGCAAGATGCCAGCCTAGTAGAACGCTTAAATTCATGAAGTCTGGGAACCAACAAAAGCAGCTCATTGGATCTGTTACCGTGAAAGTATTTGTAAAAAGATAGAGGAAGGCAATGGCAAGTCTGTGAGAGAGCGACTGCAGACGAGATGCCAGATCAGGGTCAATTACATTGCATATCCGTCTCTGGATTTTATCAAGAACCTTGAGACAAACAGAAGGGGCTCCAGACCATCTATGACAGCAATACTCCATGCAAGGGTGAATGGTTGATTTGTAGGTTTGAAGTATCGACTCTGGTGAGAAAAATTTCCTGGCGCAGCACAGGGAGCCAAATTTCCACTCTGTGCAGTCGCAAAGAGGTGCTCTCTTGGAGGTGACCGGTGGATGAAGCTATTGACTCAATCTATTTGTTCCATTCAAGACCAAGCAGTTGCAAAAAAGTGCTCTCGTGGATTTGAACGTCAGACATTCTAATGGGAGGCAGGGCTGGTTCTCTGTGGTGAGTAATAGAGAGCAGTTTTGTTTTTGAGGCATTAAAGTTAACCAGCCAATTCCTGCCCCAGTCCACAACTGATTGGAGGTCCTTTTGAAGACAAACAGCCAGGTTAGGACCTCCAATCGGTTGTGGACTGGAAATCTGTGGGAAATTCAGGCAACCGCTACTGACTTGCAAGGTTTAATCAAACACAGTCTTTCTAATCACTATTTTTTTTTATTTTTAAACAGTGGAGAGTGATAGAAATGAAGGAAGTAATATAAGGTGAGATCCAGTTCAAATGTATCTTCCATTTAGTCTTTAATTTTCTCAACAAAAATAATTTGCCCATTTTTGTCTGTTGGTTGAGAAAGTTGCATGTTTTGCAAGTATCAACATTTGGTGTGTAAGCAGAATAAAATCCAGGATGTTAGTTTCTACTTTTTCAACTCTTCTGGTCCTCGCCACGTGTAAGATACCAAAAAGCATCCTGTAATCTTTAATGATTGCAGATTACTTCTTCTGTAGAACCACTTTTTTGTTGTCCCAAGTCTCTTCTTCCTCTGTGAGGAGATTGTCCAGCATTCACTGCCATGTAGGAGGACTGATAGAGCATAACAATTAAGTACTCTTTTCTTTGTTTCTAATAAAATTTTCCTGTTTCTTAATATGTTGCTTAGCTTTTGAAAAGCCTTTTTCACTATTCCAATGTGTCTTTAGATTTCCATGTCACATTTTACATCCTCTGTTAAAACACTTCTTAAATATTTAATCTTTTTTCACTATTTACGTTATTCAGACTATTGTCCTCATCTTTGTCGCCATATTTATCATAATGTTTCATCCGTTTTGCGCTCCGGCCTTCTTCAGGTGGTTGGAATGTCAAACTGAACCATTTATTTCACTCACTGGGGTAGACTGTTCTAGTTCCACGTGTCATGTCTAATGGATGTCAGTTATCAGTTATCTTCTGTTAATTCCCTCTCCAAGTTCTCCACTGCCTTAACCGGGTATAGAACTCACACTCTTTGGTTTCTGTTACTGGATCTAATACCTTTATCCTTGAGGATACATGGCACAGTTCTGTTCTTTTGCTCTAATCATACATTCTGTGTTCTTACCATTGATAGTTATTCCTTTCTTCTTGCTTTCCTGCTGTACAATTCTCTGTTGATTCCTATGTCCTATTCTATTCTTGAAAATAGAAATAGCGTATAAGAGCAAGTAGATTATCAAAAGCAAATAAAAGACTGTGAAAAAATGAAAAATACCAAGACTTTGGTTGAGTGCAAAAAAAGTATGAGGTTAAGGGTAGTGCCTGTAATAATTGGAGGACATGGAATGCTGACAAAATCACTAGAATCATTAATGGATGAATTAGAAATGAAGAAAAGTTGAGATGATCCAGACAAATGGGCATGTGAGGGGACTGGGTAAGGTGCTGCACATTTGAGAAGACTTATTATTTTATATAAAAAATATTGAATTAATATTTTGACTTATGTAAGAGAATAACATTCTAGGCTCTCACAGCCTTTCATACTTGTAAATGGAATAGGCAAACACAAATATCTAGAAGCTGAGAGATGGCTATGGCAGATTAGACCATCTGAATTTTCTTTTTAGTATTATCCCTTAAGTTAACTTAGTTGGGATATGTATGTTCATTGGCCTGTTTTTTTTTTTTTTTTTTTATTTTATTAAATCCCCATCCCTTTCCTTGTTAGGTGACAAAATTGTCAGTTCTCTAATGGATGCAGATGTTTTTCATAATTTTTGAGTGTGTGCTTTCCATATTTGTCATTGTGTTTGAATGAATAACTGATTGTGTGAATGTTTGTTAAAATGGCTGATTTATTTACAACCCACTTGCTGCATTATTCTGCCTGGTTAACTACTATTTCTGCCACATTTAAAACTAGGGGGGGGTCTACTGCTACTATTTTCTTTTTGGCTTTGTAAATATATATCTTCTACATTGTACACTGGAGTCAAACATGTTTTAAAAGTTGTTATGATCAAACCCCAAACCAATCAATTAATAGTACATATGCAGACTAGTTAAGACTTCTTAACAAAATTGTGGTATTATGGAGATAGTTGCAAGGCTGCTAAGTAAGAATGTGATGTTTTGTTGAACGGAATATTATTGAATGCATGTGTCAGTGAATGTTGCTAATTAAATAAAAGATAAGACAGTTGCTAATTAGTCTACAAACAAAAAACTGTACAAATTAACAGAAACCAAATCCTTTGAGGACTACCAACAACAGCAACAACTAAAATAGATAGTATGTGTAACTCAAAGAGAAAATAATAACATAATCAAGGTATTGACATTCATCACCACTTCAAGCTAAAGGTTAGGAAGGAAACCCACATCAATATTAGAAAGAGGGATAATGGTTACTGGATTTGAGAAATCTGTTTTCCTAGAAAAATGTTTGAAAAGAAAGATTTTATAAATTTCAACCGAAAACAGTAGTGTCTGCTTGGTCAATGAATGTCAAATGTTTCCTTAGAGGGAAATGGCTAATATTACCATTACCCCACCACACTTTCAGCCATGTATCATATTTTATCTATTAAATCATAAATATTATGGGATAATCTGAGATTAGATTAGATCAGTTTTAGATCATACTAGATATTAGTTCTTAATTAAAGTAAATTATTAGTGCTTTCAGCTGTGTACTAAGTTAATAAACATTAACGCAACCATGTCTAGTATATAACTTTATTTGTGTAACACAGAGTTGTTATATTAAGCGTTTGGTAGTGAGAGAAAGGAATAAGGTGGATTTGAACAAAATTTATTGTTGGCATTTCATACAGAAATGTTAAAGGATAGGTTGAATGTCTGTTTTAGTGGCCTGTCACCAGGATGGTGGTCAGGTGTAAGGATAACGTTGGGTGTTGACCTAATTCTTGTGTGGATTTGGTGTGAAGTCACAGGGTACAATTTAGTTGATCATAGTCATGGTGGAGGGTGGTATATTGTACAGACACATTGAAGCAAGGTGAGATGTCTGTTTCAGTGAGCAATCACCAGGATAGTGATCTAGTGTAAGCCTAGCACCAAGAATTGACCTATTTCTTGTGCTGGCCTGGCTGATGTCACAGGATGTGGTTGGTGCATATTTGGTTGATCAAAGTCATGGTGGTAGGTGGTTTCATTGGTTGGTAAACCTTTTGTGTTGAATGTTGTATTGGCATCACTTTAGTCGGTTGAGTGTGTTGCATGCTTGCAGAGTCAGAGTCATTCTCTTGTTTGTGGAGTCAGAATTGTTGCTTGCAGTGGTAGCTTGATTGTAAAGTTGAAGTTGCTGCTTGAGGAGTTGGAGCTGGTTTATTTTGTGGAATTGGAGTCTCTTGTTTCACATTTGGAGTCACTG
Source organism: Acanthosepion pharaonis (assembly GCA_903632075.3). Classification (NCBI taxonomy): domain Eukaryota; kingdom Metazoa; phylum Mollusca; class Cephalopoda; order Sepiida; family Sepiidae; genus Acanthosepion; species Acanthosepion pharaonis. The sequence goes on along the minus strand of CAHIKZ030001269.1, from coordinate 3,206,666 downwards.
CTTGCAGAGTCGAAGTCACTTGGATGCAGATTTGGAGTCACTTGGTTGCAGGGTCAGAATCACTACTTGTGGAGTCAGATTCACTTATTTGTGGAATTGGATTTGCCAAGATGATGGCATTGGCAGTGAGGAAGGCTTGTAGCTGGGTGGTGTCAATGCTGAGAGGGTATCAAGTCAGTATTTGCTGAGGTGATGATTGTTATCGATGATGAAGGTTTGTAGCTAGGTGGAGTCGAAGATGTTTTAATGTTGAAGTTGGATAGCCAAAGTGGTTAGTTAAGCCTGGGGGTGCTAACGGTCACTGAGATGTGTGGTCATGTGTGGTGGTGGTGGTGGGGGCAGAGAAGATCACAGTAGCAGCAAAGATCACAGCAGTGATAGCAGCAGCAGCAGCAGCAGCAGCAGTGCTCTGTATGATGGCTGGCAGAACTCTGCTGATGGTTGTTCCCTCTTAAGCAGTTCTGGAAGTCTCCAGGGTCATCTCTTTTTCTGGTGGGAATGTTCATGATTGACCACTGACAGAGCTCACCTTGTAGACCAGATGTGATGTGTGTAGCCTTATGCCTAGAAAATGACTTTTGTTATTTCGTTCTCTGCCTTCATGGGATTTACATCCATCCAGCCTGCAGAATGAATCAGAAAGAGATCCAATTGCAATGGTGTATAACAGAGTCAAATCAGAATACAATTTAATGAATTTATACAAATAAAACTCTGTTACTTATTCTTCAACAATAACAACCAGACATCTGGTATGAGTATGCAAATAAAGAGAATAATAGCAATTATTCATACAACTATTTGGAGAGGAGGTATGTTGAAGTAATGGTTAGCAGCTCAGATTGAGGAATAGGAGACCTGAGTTCAAATTCCAGTTGCATCCATTACTTTCATTTAAGTACTAATACTCTTTGGAAAGGAATGAATCCTTTTCTTCTTCCCCCCAGCTATGGATAAATATCAGGATAGTCTGGGTTCTATTGCCTTGGGTGGCATCTGGTGTAGGAGAAGGAAAACTCTGAATTCAAAACAAATCTGGAGGCAAAACTTGATGGGCAGATAGGTGCTCTGGAGCCTTGCAAGGCAACCTATCTAGGGGAAGGTCACTCTGAAATATAACCTGCATCCTAGCATGTTGCTTATATCATGGCAGCCTTTGCACCAGAAAGCAAATAGCGGGCATTGAACAAGAGAGTGGGACTGGGAATGCACAAACCTTTCTCATTGAAATAAATTTCAGGAGGAGGTCATTCTACAACACAAGATGAATTCTTCTACTCTCACGAAAGGATTCATCAGTAATGTGTCGATGGAATACTCATGTGTTCACTCACAATGTGAGAATCCATGTAGCATCCATATATTACTTCAGAGCTTTTCAAGGTTAAAAGTTTAAAATAAATACAAATATCATTGAGAGTTTGAAGTTATTTTTGTTTTTTATATTTGTATTCTCATTTTGAGTTCATATGTCACACAAAACATTGGCAGATCAACCATATAACTACTTCCTGTTTGGCATCCTGGGTATGATGATAAACTACATCCATGTCCTGGGTAAGACGATAAATTACGACCAGCAGCAAGGCCTTTGACCAGGAGGTTTCGAGGAGCATAGAGCCACCTCTTAATCGTTGGTGTTTCCAGGTCTACCCTGACCCAGGATGGTAGCACCCAGCTATGGGCAAATAGTTAATTATTACCAGCAATACATTTTTGAAAAAAAATATTACCAGCTTTACTTTTTTGAAAAAAATTATGACAAACAATACATTTTTGAAGGAAAAATATTACCAGAAACAGATTTTTGACAAAACAAAATATTAACAGCAATAAAAAATTTTGTTGGTATTAATTAACCCATTGAGATTGATATGTCGTAAAACAAACGAAATGAAACCAAACCAAACTACTTCCTGTAGCTCAGTGGGTAGTGATTCAAATTTTGCTTTAGTCTGATGTTTAACTCACATTTCAAAGATGCTGATAGTGAGTGCAGTGAGTTCAATCCTCATTCACTGCTACATGATAGAAGCAGTGTGGCAAAATAAAATGAGATTAATCTAATTTTAAGATGATGTATTTTAATTCATATTAGATATGTGTAAAAGAATTCAGAAAATAGGAACATAAGAAAAACAGTTTTTATTCTTTTTCTTAAAATCAATATCACTCCAAGCAAGGCAGTAAAGCCACTAAGAACACAAGGGTTTATTGGGTATAGAAGAGTTAGAAAACAGAGTTTTTACTAAGGAGTAAGAACAGAAGAAGTGTAATCAGCTGGACAGTAGAAAACGATTGACATTGCATTTAAATTTTTAAAGTTGGCTGGAAAGTTTGAAGCTGGAAGACAGTTCTACAAGTGAGAAAAGAAACAGCATAAAACTTATGGTTACATCTTGCCAGCTCAATTGTAAATTGATGAGAGCTTGTCGCTAGTCTAGTACTGTGCTTAAATTTCAAAAGGCTATGTACCATGGAGAAGAGCTTATCTGAACAGTTGCCATGGAAGTATCTATAGATAAAAAAAAAACACAGGAAGACAAATTTATGGTGGAGGGGAAATGACTGAAACTGATATGCCAGATCAGGACCAATAATATTACTGATTCTTCTTTGGATTTTATCAAGGATCTCTAAATATATGGTCAAAGCACCAGACCATATATGCCAGCAATATTGAAAGCATGGACAAATGGTAGACTTATATATATGCAAGATAGATTCAGGAGAGAAAGACTGTTTAACTTGACACAGTGAGACAACTTTCTTAGCAGCTGACCTAGCAATGGTTTCAATATAGTCTTTCTACTTCATGTCAGCCAACAAAATTAGCTCAAGAATGGGCAATGAGTTACTCTCCTGGAGGAATTAAGTTTATAAAAAAATGTGTTTAGAAAGTTGGCTCATACTTAATAACTTTTGATAATTAATTCATGAGCCAAAACTAATCCTTTAGGCTACTGTCCCATGGATTTAAGTTTGGATTAGAGGATTAATGTGTTAGCGTGGGAATTTGCTGACATATTAATTGAGTTGAGTAGTGCAAACTTAGATCCAATGGAAATAGTGTGATCAGTAATAGTACAGTACTAAAAAGAACAAAATAAGATATGCCTAGACATTGAAAAAACTTTACATTAGTAGATTAAATAAATGTTTCAGTTTCAAAAACCCTGAATTGGCAGAGAAGAGAAGGCTAGAGAACAGAGCTGATGAAATGTGATAAAAATAAAGATCAGGTCAATTGTAAATAATGTAATTGGCAACAACTTCTCATCTTAGAAACCATCCTGGGTATGACAATAAACTACGTCTTCATCCTGGGTAAGATGATAAACTACATACCAACAGCAAAGCCTCTGATCAGGAGGTTTTGATGAGCATGGAACCACCTTTTAATTGCTGGTGTTCCCAGGTGTACCCTGACCCAGGGTGGTAGCACCTATTAGGGTCACATCTATGGGTAAATAGTTAATCCCCAAACTGGGGTCAAAGTACTATGAAAGTGTAAAAATAGGTTTTAATACCAGAAATTATTACCAGCAATAAATTTTGGAAGAAAAATTATTTTCAGCAATACATTATTACTATCAACGCATTTTTGAAAAGAAAAATATTACCAGCAATAAAAATCTTGTCAGCTTTAAATAACCCATTCAGGTTGATATGCCCTAAAGCAAAACAAACCAAGCCAAGCTAAACATGTTTGAAAAAAATATATATTACCAGCTATACATTTTTTGAAAAAAATTTTACCAGCTATACATTTCTGAAAAAAATTACCAGCTGTACATTTTTTAAAAAATATTACCAGCAATACATTTTTGCAGAAAAAATATTACCAGAAATAGATTTTTGAAGGAAAAAATATTACCAGTAATACATTTATGAAGAAGAATATTACCAGCAATGAAAATTGTTGGCATTAAAAAACCCATTGTGATTGATATGCCATAAACCAAACCAACTGAAACCAAACCATCATCTCAGAAATTCAGACAGAAGTCAGTGCTCAAGCCCAGACAAAAGCCAGGATTTCAAATGCTGATTTTCTAAGCAGTCAATCTGCCTTTATTTGAATGATTTACACAAAACAGTCTTCCTATTTTCATTTTCCCCTTCTATTTGTCGGACAAAGATTAGCTCAGTAAATGTCAAGAAATAAGATTTTGCATTGTAATTCCATAAAGGAAAATATACAAACTTCTACAGAATGAAGTTAAGGAATATGAGAAAAAAAGACTAAAAATCAATTTTAAGAAGGCAGAACGGATGGTTGTCAACAAAAAGAAGAGTCCAAAATGCACATTACAAATTGGAAATGCCAGAATCAAGGAAATACAAAAATTTACATATCTAGGAAGTGTTTTATCAAAAGACAGAAAATGTGACACTGAAATCTGATTGTGACAGTGAAAGAGGCTTCCCAAAAGCTAAGCAAAATATTAGGAAACAGGAAAATCTCATTAGAAACAAAGGAAGGAGTACTTTATGACAGATGAAGAAAAAACTGTGTGATTCTACAGAAGGATGCTGAGAATACCATGGACTGAACATATAAGCAACAAGAAAGTCTTAAGAAAAATATAAACAAAAAGGGCATGTATGTTTAGAACCAAAAAGGGACAACTAACATTTCTAGGGAACATAATGAAGAAAGAGGTTTTAGAAAATTTGAAAATTCAGTGGACTTATTGCAGATAAGATGGACAGAGAAAAACAGTGCATAACAAGTTTTTTGTGAAGAGCAGGATTAGGGAAAGATAGCAAAGAGATAAAATTTACTAAAAACTAAAAGTAAAGGAAATTGTGGAGAGCTTTGAGTGATCACGTCCTGAAAGGACATGTTAAACAAAAAAATAAAAAGAATTGCTGAGAATGAAAACAATTATGACATGTTGCATTTATTGCCATGGATCTTTTCAGCCAGTTCGTCATGTGCATTAATTTGATTGAAAAGAAAATTTTTGTTTAGAATTCAAATTTTGTACTGACTGAACTCTATTCATAAATCAAGGGAGATAATTTGTTTTTAATTTGTTTATAATTTGTTTATAATTTTAGCACTATTTGGCACCAAGATGTAGTTTTGCATTTCAAAATGTTTTCTTAATTGTTGCAGTTGGAGTCTTAATTTAGAAATCCATTTTCTACAACATATTGCTATAGTCTTTACTGATTTTTAAAATCACGCCAGTAGTTTTATACTGTTAGTTTTTTTTACTCACTGCAAATTACTTTCTGCCTTATTTTCACTGCATTTCTATTATTAACAATGTACTGATATGATAGTGTAGAGATTGATGATTATCTCCCTTTGGTTGAGATGATGTCATGTGGGTCATGTAATGACTGCTAAGTGATGTCACTTTATAAAGTGACAAAAGTGACTCATATATGAGAACTACCTGGAGTCAAGACACATGAGTTGTTCCTCCTGTCTGGGATTTTACCTGGCTAGCCAGCTGCCATGTTGTGCAGGCAACGTTTTCCTATATATATATATATATATATATATATATATATATATATATATACATGCAACAGATATAGAAAATATCTGTAACTCACAATCCTCAGTTTGGGAAAACCATGACTTGCCATTTTCCTATTTACAGAATTTGCAGACAATTATTATAAAAAGAATGTATAAACATAAAAATGTCTTAAAGTAATTGTCAGACTTTGTCCATTTCATAATGTGTGATGTCATTTGTTTACATTTGGATACGCATTGAGCAGATATGAATGTACGTGAGAGAATCATGGAGGAATATTGTTTAAAGACAGTAAAATCGACCTTGCTCTTCTGTGGCCCAATCAGTTAAAGGCACGTTAGGCTATATGACGGTTCCGTATAGCATACAGGTACAATTCCTGTTGGAGGACAAATATTTTCTGTGAAAATTTCTTGGACATTCAGGCCGATAAATGTTGTTAATACTGTTTATTATAAACAGAGCATTTACTTAAATATATTTGTATCTATAAAAAGAATGTATAAACATAAAAATGTCTTAGAATAATTGTCAGACTTTGTCCATTTCATAATATAATTTTTGGTATCACTTAGTGGAATAAAATTTTCTGTGAGGATGAAGCATGTTTATCATTCCTTTTCTTTCACCTAATCCTTTCCATTCATGAAATAAGGTGCTATTATATCATGGATATAATAATTTCAATAATAGTAGAAATGCAAACAGGAGAATATTCTATTTTCCTATAGTCAAGTGAATATTAGTGAATATATTAGATATAATAATATTGTTTTGCCACTGATGCTTGGATTAATTCTTGGTAACAAACAAAAGGTTTTGTCCTGATTTCTAATACTCAAACTCTATATATTTTTTTTATATCAAACTGAAAAATGACCATTTCTTCATTAATTTGTTCATTTTTTTGTTTTCATCAGTTTGGTGCAAGCAATATGACAATGTTATTAAGAGTGTGAAAGAGAATGAAAAGATTTTAGAAGGCATCAGAAACTTTATCCTAAACAGGGAATAAGAGATAAAATCGCAATTACTGTTCAAAAGTCTGTTGTAGAAAATGGGTAATACTAAGCAGTGGAGTAATGGTAAAGACAGTGGCAAGTGATGAGATAGGCAAAACCTTAACTAATCAGTAAGGTTTTTTGTAAATGGTATACACTCTTGATGTACTGGGCATTTTTGTATCTTGTCATCCTCATGCACATAACTTTTGCCATCATGTGTATTTTTTGCAGTTTGTAATGAAGACACTGAAGATTGTAGAAGAAAGATAGATGAAAGTGTTTAAGTATGATATTTAATTGCTGATTGCCATCTATCGTTTGAGATAAAACCTTAAGCTTTGAGGCACCAGCAATTGTTATAATAAGCATTTGGTTAAAAAGAAAAGGAACACACAAAGATTAAATTTTCAACAGCGTGTATTTGTAAAAATTCAGAATATCAGTTGTTTGAAATATGGCAAAAATTGTTCATGTTCTGTCCTTCAGTTTCTGTTGTTAAGGAAAGTGATTAGGTGTAAGGGTGTTGTCACTAGAGGGCTGGGAGTTGATCTATTTTTTGGGTTGGTTGACTGAGGTCACAGTTAAAGCCAGAACATAGATCCAGAGTGGATTATATATTTGTGGGATTCAACTGAGGTATTATAAATCTTGATGGTTACCACTGAGAGCCTGGTGATATTGAAGCTGGCCTGTCAGCCGCATTCTGTGTGTGAAGATCAGGTAAGATTAGTGAAGCGATCATGGTGGTGAATGCAACAGCACTCTATCTGTTAGTATGTGGCATTTCAGTCTCAAAATGTGTCGGCCATTATGAGGGTCTTACTTTTAAGTAAATCTTGCGATCCTCAGTTTTTTCTTGCGAGAATGTTCATAATTGGCTATTGCATTTTATTGCAGGGATTTATTTTGTTCAAACACATGTGATGCTTGGAGCACCTGCACAGAAAACAACATTTTTATTTTGTGTTTTACTTTCTTAGTATTTACACCTGGCTGACATGTAGAGTGAATCAGAAGGATATCTAATTGCAGCATAGCATAGCACAATGTTAAGGAGTTCAGTGTTTGTCTTGAAGTCACTCCATTGCCCATTAAATATGATATGGATCTGAATATTGTTGCTACACCTGGCCTGGTGCTTCCACTATGTATTTAGAAACTCTTGATAATAGCTAAAGAAGAATCTGCAATGTTACTGGTCCTGATATGGTATCTCAGCTTCATTAACTTTCTCACCACAATAACATAGCTCCCATTTGCCTTTTCTATAAATATTTTCACAGTAATTTTTCTGATGATCTTTCCTCTTTGTTACCTTGACTTTATGAATTGGAGTACTAGATTGGCAGCTAGGTCTCATCATTTTACAGTTGAAATGGTTAGATGTAGCCATAAGTTCTATGCTAATTGTTCATTTTGTTTATTGGGCTGTCTTTTTAATAATCTTTTTCAGACAGCACACTGGCTTTGTAGGATTTTAATTTTGTGAATTTCTTGGGATTCCTCTTGCTCACACATATATACTTTCTCTATATAAGGCTTTGTTAATTTTTTACCAGTCTGTTAGAAGTTAGAATTGCAATTTTCTTCAAACTTTGTAACCAAAGTTTTCTGCTGTCTTTGCAAAGCAAGATGCTACTGGTGATGCAATTGACACTTGATTGATTTAGTTTTTGCAACGTATCAACCCTTTGTGGGTTATTTAAAGTTGAAACATTTTTTTGAGAATAACAATGATTTTTGAAGATATGTCTTACTATTTAACCCATAGCTGGGGAGAGGAGATGGATTCATATCTTTTGCAAAATGATTTGTGTGTGTTTGTCCAAATTCATAGGAATGACTACTAGGCACACTTTCTCTCCAAATTTATAAACAAATCCTACAGATGCATGCTGAGATTTCTTTCCAACCAATAAAAATGGATCAATTTTTGGTAACATCTATGCTATAACCACTTGGCTGTATCACTTTTATGTGTGAACACAGTACTTACTTTGTGAATGTTTTATGGTGGAGTAATGGATAGCGGCTTGGATTGAGGAATTGGACAGCCAAGTTCGAATCCCACTCGAATCCATTACATTCACTTATGTGCTAATAACCTTGGGAAAGGTATGAATCCTCTTCTTCTCCTCCCAGCTATGCAGGACAGACTGGGAACAGGACAGCAACAGGTCTACTGCAGAAAGAAATGTAAACCCACTGCGGGAAAAAAAATCTGCCTTGTCAGTTATGTATCGAAAGATACATGATCGCCTAAGCACATATCCCGTATGGCACATAACTGACTGTTACTTACTGTCTACTTTTGATTTGCATATATATTGTTTACTTAGTATTATTTTCCCCTCTTCTTTTTCTTCCTTATCTTATTGTTTATAGAAAACTTTATCAATTCTGTTTCTTGTGTATTTTGCCAACTACAATTAACCATGGCCAATTACACCAGAGTGCATAATTGAATGTAATGAACACAATTGGAATTCAATCTCGGCTGTTCAATTTCTCATTCTGAGTCACAATCTATTATTCCACCTGCATATTCCATGTGATTAACTAGTGCAACAGCAAATGCAAATAGGAACCATCTGACGAGCTGTAATCTTTGTGTTGGCTTGAAATGATTTCAAACTAAAACCTGCCTTTTATTCATGGTAACATTTATTTAATAAAAATCAGCAGCTGACAGAAGATTTATTACTTCATCTGGAAACAAAAAACAACCTTTTCTTTGAGTGAAAAGAAACAGAATTTTTGCAAAGTTATTTACAGATTTGAAAACTAAATAATGTCTTCTTATAATAAAAAATAGAATATCTTGTGGAGATTACCTCTGCCTTGTTTGCCAGAAGGCTGCTAGATGGCAGTGCTTGAGGACTATAAAAGAAAGTACACGTCCTTTTGTTCTAGAAGGCAGCAGGTACAGAATGTGTGCTGCTACCTCTGGGTAAATTTAATTCCCTCAGCAGCTGACTGCTTAACTTAAGACCCAGCCATATGGTGCATTACATGCATATATTTTCCAGCTTCAAAGCCAAGAAATGTTTTTCTTCCCTTTTTAGCTATATGTGTATGTACAAGTACATTTTCTCTCTTTTTGAATTACACTATTCTTCATATAAAAGTACAACCTTGTGCAAATTAATTGATGCAAAACGAAAAATTCCGTTATTATTTACTTTTTTTCGCATTTGTCCAATGAAACATGGCCGGTGCCCATGTTAGTCCTTCGTATGTCCATTCCACAAAGTCATTCTTTGCAGATTGACCACAGATTCTCAATTGGATTTAAATCAGGAGAGTTTCCAAGCCAGTCAATAGTACTTTGATTTGCTCACTGGTAAAGCTTGCCAGTATGTTCGTGCAGTGTTACAAATTTTTGTAAGCTTCCTTAGAGTAATATCCATTGTAGACAATGGCCTTAGGACAACTAATCAACAGTTAGGACAATAGTGTCTAGGTATGATAAAAATCTGATGTAATCACAGGTGATGTAATATTTTTCAAGACCAAACAAATTTCATCATATACCCTGTAAATAGATTCATATTATTGCACACCACTGCAAATGACCTAACCTGAGGAAAAATAGAAATCAATTACACCCTGTCACTCCAGTGGGTCCAAAACTGACTGTATGGTGAAAGAAAAGAAACTAAAGCGGTTGTTTCAATTAATTTGTGCAATGACGTATATATGCCAAATTTCTCAATCTGCTGAAATTGATTTCTTTTGAAATTGGTGAATTCATTTCTTCTTGAATATCTTCATTGTAATCAGCTGTAACAAGTAGTAACTCCTCACGCTAAAATCTGGTAACCAACAACAACCTTCTCAAATACATACTTTAATATCATTTGCTACATTCTCATTATTAAGAAGAGGAAAACAGGTTGCATGACCAATAAATATATAAAATCTCATTATTTTATGGAATAAATGACATTTATTAGATCTTCTGTTGTGCATATTATTTGATTTGTATGAAAATGAAATAGTTTTAAGCTTGCAATGATAACTTTCTATTTTCATCAGATTTTATAAGAAAAACTTAATCCAGGTATTAAAATATATAATATACTTGGTAGCAATTGATGGTAAACAAATTTGAGGAAATAAGAAATAAAAATATTTTTTTAAAACAATAAACAAAATATAAAACAGGTCATATGTTGCGAGAAGAAAAGTCAGCTGCTGATGAAGGCCAATAAAAGTTAAACCTCATGTAGTTTAAAATAGCTATAGATTTTAATGCAAGTGTACCACTTGTTTGTCAAAATTAACCTCATGATGCAATGCAATGATAGAATTATCAAACATCATAATTAAATTTCATTTGGTATATTGGCATAAAATTGAGACACCTCCTCATTACCGATAACATTTATGAAAAAATAAATGAACACAAGATTATAAAAGAGTTGCAAAGATTTAGAAATGAGACAAAGAAATGATCAATAATACCCATACTTTATGGGTTACCAAAAATACATAAACCAAACATCCTGATGAGATTCATTATACCAGGTATAGGCAGCATCTCTCATAAACTAGCCAGTGTACTAACCAAAATTTTAATTCCACTTGGTACAATTTGCTCCTCACATACATAAAACTCTGGTGGTCTTGTAAATAAATTAAAAAAAGCATAGACATAAAAAACAAATATATGACTAGTTTAGATATAAAATCTTTATACACAAAAGTTCCTGTAAAGAAATGTTTAATTTATTAAAGATACATTTAACTAAAACAAAAATAAAATTACTTATTCAAACATATAAAATCATACAAATATGCCATTTAATCAACAATCAATCTCACTGTTGATAATTTTTATAGATAAAATTTTGGTTTACTGATGGGGTCTCCTCTTAGTGGTTTTTTTTAGAAAGTGGTCCTCTCAAATATATATTACCCCAACATTCTTCTAATTTCAGATATGTAAATAATTCTCTATTAAATAAATCCACAAAACTTAATCTTACACGATCTTGACAGCAAACTGAATAACATCGAACCTACACTATTGTCCTCATCTTTGTCACCATATTTATCACAATGCTTGTACACTCTGGCCTTCTTCAGGTGGTTGGAATGCTGAACTGAACCCTTTATTTTGCTCATTGGGGTAGACTGTTCTAGTTCCATGTGCCATGTCTAATGGATATCTGTTATCAGTTATCTCCTGTTAATTCCCCTCTCCAAGTTCTCCACTGCTTTAACCAGGTATTGAACCCACACTCTTTGGGTCCTGTCACTGGATCTAACTAACACCTTTATCGACTGTGCCTTGACAACATCTGTGTATGAATTTCTGGGTATTATACACCTAATGTCTTCAGCAACTGTTTTTATGAACAATATGAGCTCTGGTAAAAACAAGTGATGATAACAGTAAAAATTGCAATAAGAGCACTGGTAAAAAAACGGTTGCTGGATAAATAGATGAGGACAATAGTCTGAATAATGTAAATAGTGTACATAATACCTAAGCTCAGAAATATAGACAGATATCAAACCCATAGTAGACTTTATTTTTAAATCTGAATCTAATAACACTTTGCCCTTCCTAGATATCATGCTGCACAGAAATAATAATGAACTTCAATTTGAGGTTTACAGAAAATCTTGCAGCAAGAATGACCTGGTCAATTTTTATTCTCACCATTGTAACAAGATTAAATCTAGAATGATTTTAGGATTCTATTTAAGAGACTCTAAGAATCTGCAGCCCACAATACTTACCCAGAGAAGAAATATACATAGAAAACATTTTCAAAAATCTCTAATATTATTATTATTTGATTCACAATGCTAAGAGAAAGGGAAACAAAATATACAACCACAAAAAAGATAACTTTATTAACAACAATAAATTAGTTAAAAACAAGTACATAATACTAGCTACTAACTCCATAACATCCACTATCCAAAACAATCTATCCAATCTAAACAGCATTAAAATAATTACAACTACATCCATCCGAAACAATTATGGATATGATCAGAACCAAAAATATCAATTATAATAATAATTCTGAAGCAGGTGTATATAAAATAAATTTCCAGAACTGCTCCTTATAATACATTGGGGAAACTTGCAGAAATTATTAAAAAAACAACATATCTATGAACACAAAAGAAATGTTAAACAAAGTCTTGATTAATCCCCACTGAACTTTGTTAAGTAATTTTGCAAAGTGGGTCTGTGGCCGTGAGGATTTTCTCCAAATATGGATGCTTCTTACAAGAATGTGAGACAGGCTCTGAATCTTTTCTCTCTTGGGGAATGGATGCTTATATATCTTCCTTTTATCTGGTTGTCCCATGTGTGCACATCCTAAGCACAGCTGGGTCTGCCACCTGTTTATAGCTGCTGACATGCTGAGTGGTTTTAATTTGCACCTGTTTGCTAAGAAGTCATCTTCCAGGTTAGCATGCTGATGCACCTGATTTCTCTGATGCTCTGATCTTATTATCTAGGGTGAATTCAGTACATATTAGGAGCATCAAAGGTTACTTTATGGATGTTAAATTTGTTTCAGACCATCTGATATTTCCTTGTTTGAATTGGATGCTATAAGTTCATAGCTACTTCTTTATTTAGATAGAAACTTACTGAAATCACTGGATTTGATTTTAAATGCTCTGATTAAATCTAACAAAATTACATTTCCAAATTCCAGATTTTGTTTCCATTTTGATTCTTTCAAATAGGTTTCCTTATATATGTTGTTTTTATCCCAGTGTTTCAGCTGCCATACCATCTTTTCTTTTTCAGGTGTCTGTTGCATTCAGTAAGCTACCTTTTATGTCAAATAAAATGTTTTATTTGATTCATGAGGCAATGTTATCCTTATTCCTTAATCTGCCATTCCCAGTTTTGAGATAATTTTAGAACATGTGACCACCAATTATAAGAAAAGAATATATGTCATTATCTCATTAGCAAGTGGAACAGACCTAGATGCAAGCTATGCAGTGGAAACAAAATCAAAACAAGTACAGAAATTTAATGATCTGGGAAGTGTTTTAACAGATGATGGAAAATATGGTATAGAAATGTGAAGGCACCTTGGAATAACAAAAGATGCCTACCAAAAGCTAAGCAAAGTATTAAGAATTAGGACAATTTCATTAGCCACAAAGAAAAGTGTACTGAAATGTTATGTAATATTGGTCCTCTTATATAGCAGTGAAAACTAGACAATTTCCTAACAGAAAGTAACAGAAATGTGGTTCAACTGAAAGAAACTGGGAATTTCATGGATTGAACATGTGAGCAATGAGGAAGTTTTAGGGATAATGAAACTAAAAAGGACACTTCTACTTAAAATCAGAATTGAAATCTCTAAGGCACATAATGAGGAAAGAGAGCTTGGAGAATTTGACACTCATAAGACATAGTAAAGGCAAGAGAGAGAGGAAAGCAGCAAATAACCTACTTAATGAGTTTATGGAAATGGTTGGCAATCCTGGGAGTAGAATAGCTACACATGACAGGAAGTCGTGGAGAGCCATAAACGCCCACGTCCTGAAGGTACACGACAAATAGAAGAAACAGTAGCACCCACAGTTATGATTTTCACATTTGATAGCAGTCTAGTAAACAAAATGTGAATGAAAACATCAATATGGCATCATCCAGTCATAGATATAAACCTAAAAAATCAAGTCATATAATTGTTGATAGCAGACACAAAAATGGAATTACAGAAACTCCTGTAGAAGGTAGTAAAGGAAAGTGTGATGAAAGGACTAACTAGCAATTGTAGAGGGACAGAATCTATGGTTGTTAGCAAGAGAAAACAATAACAAGATACGAGCTATGAATTGGAGATGTCAAAATCCACCAAGTGAATTATCTGAAAAGTGTTTGAATAGATGAGGAAAAATGTGGCATTGATATCTGAAGACACATTGGAATAGAAAAGTATGCCTTCCAGAAGCTAAGCAAAGTATTAAGAAACAAGAAAATTTCATTAGAAACAAAAAGAGTACTGAACTGTTATAAAATATATCAGGAAATGCTGCAGAATTTCTTTACAGATGAGGAAGAAACTTGAATGAACAGAAATGTGGTTCTACAGAAGGATGCTGAGAATACCAGTGACTGAACATGTGAGCAGTGAAGATAAGGAAAAGAACTCCGATACTTAGAATTGGAAAAAAACTTACAAGACATACTGAAGGCCAAAGTGGCACAGGGAAACATTAGGTAACCAAGCTAACAATTTTGTGTGAATAGGTGGCAGAACAGTGAACGAGCAGAATAGTAATGAGACAGACAGTGTTAAAGATACAAAGGAAAGGAAGTTGTGAAGAGCCATGACTTCACACATCCTGGAGGAAGAGGATGTATAAAAGAAGAATATCATCAATTCTTCCAAGTAGATAAAAGCTCTATTTCATTCCCTGAAAGGTGACAGTTTGATTGTCAGATTGGATAGTGTAGGAATTGGGATACAAATAAAAGAAAGATAAAGAAATTCTCTAAAAGAACTTTTGCATAATGGTAGCACCACCATGTCTCAGATACCCAGACAGAATTGGCCTCTCGTTTATTTTTATGTCAGGCAGTTGTGTGATTATGGCTTGTCTCAAAGTGTGTTTGTAGTCTGACTCAACTAATGTACTCAGGCTCCGGCAATCTTGTTAAAAAATGGCAGTTTGCTATAACAGATTGTTGGTTAAAATATTTTGAGCATTTTTCTTGTCAGTTATTTATTTTGTGACTTTATCATTATTTTCTAATTTTTCAACCAAACAAAAATGGATAACCTTAACTAGGACGCTTTTCTCTGGGTCTAAATGTTCAAAAGATAAACGTGCAGAAGTGAGAAATGCAAAAATCTTACAGGGAATGAATAAAGAAAGCTAAAAAGATTTGTTACAATTTCTTTACATATCTATTCTCTGTTTTGATACTAGACATATTTAAGAAAGCTTTGAAAAATGGCAAACATATATATATAAGAAAAATAAATCCATTCAAACATCAAAGCAATCTTAATGTTCTTTTACTATTAATCAAATTGGAACATCTGCTTGGATGATCTTCTTTAATGTGCTATATCCTTTCAGTATGCTGGTAATCATGGCTCTCCATAACTTCCTATCATTGTAGCTCTAAGCCAGAGGTTTGTTTTTCAGGGCTGCATTTTCAGAATGGAAATTTGCTTGCATCTCACCAAATTTTATGTGATAAAAAGTACATTAAAAAAATAAAAAATATAGAGTGGGTTAAAGGGAGATAACCATTGTTTTGAAGTTAGAACATTATTATTGATGACTCTCTCCTCCAATTTGCTGACCCTAGTTACTGCATACTTAATACTTGATTTAATGCAAAAATATCACAATGATATAATTGGTCAATAATTATTTATAACTATTTATACTGGGACTCATGTATTCAATTATAAGTAATCCATAATAATATTTAAAATTTTAAAATCATATTTATTTTTGGCATATGAATTTTATGAAATTTTCTAAATCTTTGATTTTCTTTCAGTTATTCCGCTTCACCTGCTATCCTCTTCTGCCGCACCTATGAGGTGTGTTACATTGTTTGGGAGACACTGCTCTAAGCAATGTTTGTCACCTTACTGTCTCTCTCAGTCCATGTCCTTCCAACCATTTAGTCATATATTTAAATACAGTTAAATCACAGTGATGGCACAATATAACATCAGAACATAATACAACACAATGATGGACGTCTAGTGTAAGACTTCTTTATTAAATAAAAAAATAAAAATAAGATTTACTTTGTACTTTCAAAACAAATGATGTTTGAGTGAGTATAAAGAAATATGGGTTTATTCATTGTTTCTCTGACAATATTCAGCAGCACCTAAGTGATATATTTGTGGTGTTATCAAACATTTTAATGCTCACATAGTTGTTCCAATTGGTTTATGACATAAAGTTATCATCTTTGTCAGAGAATATTGAACTAATTATCATGTACATGATTAAACATTGCAGCATAGTCAGTCAGTCAAGTACCATATGTGATACACATTTGGGTGATCATGCCTCTTTCAATTCATGACCATGTGGATGATTTCACACAGTAGGCTGCTATTTAATTCTTCAGTAGACTGGTTGACAACCAAGGCTATTGAGCCCAGTCTGTCTTGCAATTTGACCTAAAGTTGGAGGGAGAAGAGATAGAGTCCTACTATTCCCAAGGGTATTTGCATGGAAGGGAATATAATGAACCTGATTGGAATTGAAACTTGGTATTATCCATTGCACCATGTTTCACATTCATCATAGCATAGAATTATTTTAAGCATTTCACCCCAAGCAAGGCAGGAGTTCCACTAGCACACAAGGGGTTACACAAAGCGGGAGCAAGAGAAAAGAGGTATGATAGAGGAAAGGATGAAGAGACGGACAGGGAATTTGATCAAGGAATCTGAATATGTTGATTGACATTACATTTGAATATTTGAACATTATAGCTATCAGGGAAGCAAGTAAGAGGAAGGGAAGTGTGGGATAAGAAGCTATTGAAGTAGAAGAGATGGCTACATTTAACTGTTTCAACTGAAAGGGTGGGACTGAGATGCCAACCTAGTAGCACGCTTAAATTCATGGAGTTTAGGAACCAGCGAAAGTAGCTTGCTGGAGTAGTTACCATGAAAGTATTTGTAGAAAAGTTAGAGGAAAGTACCAGATTAGGACCAGTATACTAAAATAAATATTTAAAAGTAATTTTTCTCATAATTTTGGAGTTGAGGGGTTATCATTTACATTCTGACTTATGCCCTCATCTATGTTGGCTTTGTTAGAAAGCATAAAACATATAAAACTAATTTCAAAAGAAGACAAATTTTCTTATGTGGATACAATCAGCATTTTTGAATGACCAGCCAGCGTTACTGTCAAGTGTAAAGGTTTCTCCTGTTCACTAAATAAAATATCATCATCCTCATCATCCTCATCATCATCATCATCATCATCAGTTCCCTGACTGGATGCAGCAGACTGCCTGAGCAGCTCCTGCCATATGTCTTGGTTTTATGCTAATATCTGTGCTGAAATTCATACAGGTATTCATTCATGTGTAATCTATGGCATATTTACTTCAGTCAATTCTCACCAACAGGACGTAGATTCCATCTGTCTTTTCTACAAATATTTTCATGGCAACTGTTCTAATGATTTTTTCCCCTAGTGCATACTGTTAGATTGCCAACTTGGCCTCTTACTAGCTTTGATGCAACAGTTTCTTTTCTCTCACTTCTCACCTGTGGAACTCTTTTCCAATTTCTTGCTTCCCTGCTACCTACAATTTTTCAAAAAAATTAAATGCAATGTCAGGACTACTTATCATGAATGGATCAGTCCATTCATGATATTAAGGAGGGTAATTGGCTCTTAACACAACAGTGTCTATGCTGATGACATCACTCCTCTCTAATAGGTTTGATAATTGGCAGCTGATCTCAAAAATGGCATCCAATCTGTTATTAATTGGACAAGAAATAATTTGTTAATGTTAATGCCTCCAAAATGAAACTGTTCCCTTTTAATCGTCTTACAGAATCTTTTTTTTATCTTCCATCAGTATGACTGATGCTAACCTCCAGGAGAGTGACTTATTGCATCTTCTTGGCCTAACATTTTCCACTGCCATTAAGTCCATGCATTGATAATTGTCACCACATGTGGCTTTGTGCATTTTTGTATTTTGAGATTCTTGATAAAATGGAAAGAGGGGTTCGTAATGTTATTGGTCTTGACCTGGCATCCTGCCTTCAGTAACATTCCTCCCATCATAATGTATTTTCATTGTTCATTTCCTATAAATATTTTCATGATTAGAGTTCAAATGAACTTTCTTCTTTGGTACCTTAACTTTATGAATTTAGGCAGAGTATTAGATTGGCAGTTAGGTCTCATCATTTTATAGTTAAAAATATTAAAGATATAACTGTAAGTTCTATGTTGACAGTTTCTTCTCTTGCACTTTTTGTTGTGCAACTTTCTTCTAGCTTCTTGTTTTTTTTATCAACATTGATCTTCAAAAATTCAAATTCAGTGTCAGTCATCATTTTCTGTTTCTTTGAATGCTGTTCTATCATTTTGTCATCTTTCCTTTATAAGTATATATATATATATATATATATATATATATATATATTGTTCATTAAACACCATCAAAATACATTTATAAGGGCAACAAAAGTTTTTGTTAAGGATAATGACTTATGAAAGTTTAAAGTAATCATGTACATGACAATTTGTATTTAAAATTTCACTAAAAAACAGAAAAATGTTCCGAAATATAGGAAAAATAAATTTAAAAATTCTTTGACAAAACATTTTTCTTGGTCTGTAACCAAACTTGTATGAATGAAAAATTGCCACCCGAAATGAAAATGTACATATATATATATATATATATATATATATATATAAAGAAATTTTTATTAAGTGAATATGACGCCGGTTAAAAAGATCTAAAATAAAAAAAAAACCTACTGTTACCCTTTTGACACCCCACCGCAATCCTCCATAACAATTAAGTTACATATTTGATTTTTGTTTTTACTGTATACATTTCCAATATACTTAAATTCCTGTTCCTTTCCATTGTTTCCTTCACTTCCTTTTCCCCTTCCCTTCCCATCACACCCAATGTCCTGTCTTTCAATCATCATACTCTTGTTATTCTTCAGAAAGTGTTCCATGGTTGTGTATTTTAATTGACCACCTGATTTTTAAACTTTATATATATATATATATATATATATATATATGGAGAGAGAGAGAGAGAGAGAGAGAGAGAGAGAGAGAGAGTCTGCCAAAAAATGAACGTATACACACTTCAAGAAAGGAAAACTTGTCTTTTGTAGTTTTATCAAATAGTGATAACAATCTTTTACAGTATTTTCATTATTCATGGTTTAGCATCAATAAGTCCTAAAAGATGTGAAACTGACTATATTGGTAGACCTTAAAATTGAAAATGCATGTGCAGCAATCCCAGTTGATGCTTTGGCCAATGTTACTCAAATAGTACTTCACCATACTAATAAATGTCTGGAAGCAAAGGCCACCATTTTGAGTATCTCTTGTGATTGTAGCGAAATAAGGGTTCAATTCGACATTACAACCACCTGAAGAAGTAACTTCTATTAATCTAGCAATGCCTGAATAAATTTAATATTACAATATCTATACAAGTTCTTCCTTTCTTGAAATGTTGTTAATTTATGCAGTTAAATATCAATAAATATGTAGTGAATCATTCATAAAATAGAGAAGACAACATTTGGTTGCAACCAGAAAATTGCATTCCCCATCTAAATCTGATGATACACCATAACCTCAATCATCAGTAGCAGAAATATTTCTCAATAAATGCTAAGCAATGTCGAGCCTGGTTAATACCTATATGAGTGACTGCTTGGGAATACCAGATGCATTAAGCTTGGATCTGTCGGTGGTTTAATGGATAATTGCTAGGAATTATTAACTGGAGAGCCATGTTTCAAGTCCTTTTGGGTTCATTATATTCACTTATGCACAAATAACATTGGGAAAGGCATGAATCCACCTCTTCTTCCCAGTTATGGGTTATTTAGTAAGATTTTTATCACTAAACTATTATTATCTCCCAAATAATATTCTTAGAATCTAAAAATATTTTCTGGCTTTAAATGCCCTACAAAGGGTTGATAAGTCATAAAAAATTTTCTTGTGATTCATATTTTCCTTAAAACTTTCTTGTCACTCATATGTTCCATCAAATGGTTTTCTTAGCATTCAACAGTTACTTTGAGTCTATTCTTCATCCGTGAAGTGAGTGTGCAATATCATTCATTTTTTAAAAATTTATTCTGTTGTGGATCAGAAAATTTGGCAAAACCTAAGGCCAGTGATATTATTGATATTTTAAAGAAAAATCTAAGCACATGACATTCTACACACCAAACTGATACCACTGGGAAAGGCATGAAACCATACATTCATGCTCTATTCCACTGCTAATATATCTGGGCATATATCTCATTGATGACAAATTGCTATAACCGATTACATAGTGCATTTTTTGCCATATTCCTTTTTCTTCACTATTTACATTGTTTGGATATTGTCCTCATCCTTGTTGTCATATTTATCACACTATATTGGTCATTGTATGCTCCAGCCTTCTTCAGGTGTTGGAATGTCGAACTGAACCCTTTATTTCGCTCGCTGGGGTAGACTGTCCTAGTTCCACATGCCATGTCGTCTAATGGTTGTCAGTTATCTCCTGTTAATTCCCCTCTCCAAGTTCTCCACTGACTTGTTGAAATCATAGACATAGAACATCACTTGAAAATTTGTAAACTTAAGGAATCAGCACATATGCTAGGCCACAAAAATCTTCTGAGCTGACCAAGCATAGAAACGAATATAATATGGGAACCAGTAATAAGGAATGACAGAGCAAAGTAATAGTAACAACAAAAATTGCAATGTGAGCTCTGGTAAAAATATGCAATAATAACAGCAAAAATTGCAATATGAGCACTGTTAAAAAGATGATTGCTGAAGACATTAGGTTTATACATCCCAGAAAATTCATACACAGATGCCCTCGAGGAAACATGGCACAGTGTATAAAGACGTTAGTTAGATCCAGTGTGAGTTCAATACCTGGTTAAGGCAGTGAAGAACTTGGAGAACAGGAAATAACTGACATCCATTCAGACATGGCACGTGGAACTAGAACAGTCTACTCCAGTGAGCGAAATAAAGGGTTCAGTTTGACATTTCAACCACTTGAAGAAAGTCAGAATGTACAATGGCCGAAACATTGTGATAAATATGGCAACAAAGATGAGGACGATAGTCTGAACAATGTAAATAGTGCACATAATACCTCATCTCAGAAATATAGACAGATTCCTTTTTCTTGTTTAAGAAAATCATTACTATATAATGAGAAAGAGAGAGAAAGAGAGAGAGAAAGAGAAAGAGAGAGAGAGAGAGATTTTCTAATTTATACAGTTACATATGTTCTGCTGTTTGTTTAATCAGACAGAAATTTAAATTTAGAGGTCCTCACCTAAAAATAGACAAATTCTTTGGGGGGAATAATTTTTGTAGATTATTATTTATAAAGATCCTCCTCAAACCATAACATTTGCCAGAATTGAAAAAATATAATTTTTTTTATCACTTTAATATCTGCTCTCCTCTCTCTTGTGTTTGTGCCTGTTGGTAGTTAATGGAAAAGCTTTGAATGATGACTAGTCCAGCAGATTACAACTCCATAGCAGCACCCACTTTGCTGCACCCTGCTCTCCTCTTTGCCATATTTCTGCTTTTGGGTAGGAAAACTTTTAGTGATTCCTAGTCATGAGGATTTCATCCCTCTGGCAGTACCTCCCTTACTGCACTCAGGATGGAGGGTGGGTTTGTATGGCACCAACATGAAAATGTCCACAGGCAATTTTTATCCTAGCCGATATGTGTGCATATGAGCATTCACATTAGACTGCTCTTGTGTGACAGCCGACCACCATGAAAAGGCGTGTAAATACTGGCAGCATTTTTTAAAACAGAAATTCGTATAGGAATAGAAAACCAAAGTAAAACAATCCTCTACTTTTATATGCCATGTCCCTTCAGGAGGTGGGTGATCATAGCTCTCCACAACTTCCTCTCCTTTTTAGCACTATGCAATATTTGATCCCTTACCATTGCTCACTCTTCATGTTCTGGAATTCATTTACACAGGCCGTCCTGGGTATGATGATAAACTACATCCGTGTCCAGGGTAAGAGGATAAAATACATCCAACAGCAAGGCTTCTGATCAGGTGGTTTTGATGAGTGTGAAACCACCTCTTAATTGCTGACCTGGAGTGGTAGCACCTGTTAGGGTCCCAGCTATGGGAAAATAGTTAACCCCCAAACTATGGTCAAAGCACTATGAAAGTGTAAAAATAGGTTTTAATACCAGCAATACTTTTTGTAAAAAATTATTACCAGTAATGCATTCTTGAAAAAAACAAATATTACCAGCAATACACTTTTTGAAAAAAATATTACCAGCAATAAAAATCTTGCTGGCATTAAATAACCCATTGAGGTTGATATGCCATAAAACAAAATAAACCAAACCAAATCATTTACACAGGTTTTTAGGAAAATCAATGACAAAGTGGAAAATTGTTTTTGTATTTCATCCTTCAGGACTTCATTGGACTAATGTGATATTAATGTTGATGTAAATTTTTTTTCATACAAGCTCTTTCCTAAATGTTTGAGTCATGTTCTTAAATAACCTCATCAGATTAAGACTTTCATATGGATGTCATGCATGGTACCAAACAAGGTTAGAAATAAGCTATCAGCTGTATACAATTGTTTTCTCAGATTAATGATTAAAAATGACTCTGACCATTTAGCTATTTTACTTCTTCCTTCTGTCCTTTTTGCCTTTAAAATGAGTGCCAAACCCTCTTTTCTAATAATGTGTCCCAGAATTTCAGCTGTCTGTTTCTGATCCTAAGCAAAATTATCCATTTCAATTCCACCAAATTCAATTTTTCTTTTAATGAAAACTTCTTTCTTCACTTTTGGGTTAATCCTACATGGCTTCACCCGATTTATCAAGATGTTGTTAGGTGGCACTGGTAAACTGCTATAAACATGGGACACTTCCTGTCTTTTCTCTCTTTTCTCTCTTTTTTTTTTTTTCCAGCATGTGGTAGAAGTAATACCAACATGAGAATTGTCCTAAACATTGGCATATTTTTCCTCTGAGTGACTGAACTCTTTCACACACACACACACACACACACACACACACACACACACACACACACACACACGTATATTACTTCCATATACAGATCTACACAATTCCTAAATTTTAATGTCTTATTTCTTTCCAGCAATAATTGCATGTATTCAAGTGTATTTACTCTCTTTTGGTTATCATTTAATAGTTATAATAAACACATGAAAATAGTGTCTTGTTATCATCTATACCATAAACAAGGATATGGGCACATGGCTTAATGGTTAGAATGTTTGCATTCTGGCTATGAGATCCGGGTTTGAATCTCACTATGGTAAATTTGTCAGGAAGGAGACTTCCCAATGTTATTGGACTGCAGGAATCGATTCCAATGTGCGGCAACTTTGGAAAGTGCCTGAAAACCATACCACAGGTTGACCCAAGCCTTGTGAGTGAAATTGGATAGACAGAACCCTTGATCCCATTGACAGCTGTACTAGGACAAAGCCACAAATCACCGTGGCCGAGGGCTTGAGTGTCCTGACCTTGTTCAAACTGTTGATTACGCTAGATAACACAGTCTTTCCTAGAATCTGTAACTAAGGTCTGCTCAGCATAGTTGCAGTATAAACCACAGGTGGGCTCTGTGGGTGTTGAATAAACACAAATGTGCCTGGGCAAGCGTCTGCAACAGGGATTGTCTAGCTTCCCTAGGAGACGGGATGTCATGCATGGCATCAAATCCATTCAGAAATATCTAAACTCTCAGCTGTATAATAATTAATTTTCAGATCAATGATTAAAATTATCTTCAAGGGAATGAAATCTGTAGGACTAAGCAAAGACCACCCTTCTTTGAACCTCATGGATTAGTCCTACAAAGAACAAAGGACTGTACCAAATAACAGAAACATCATCACTTGAAGACTATCAACAACAACAGCAACTAAAATCAATAACGCATGTGACTCGAAGAGAAAATAATGATATGTTCAAGATGTTAAACTTCCACACTATTTCAAACAAAAGATTGAGAAAGAAAGCCCCCCCCACAAATAACAGTAAGTTATTGGAGTTGAGAATAAAAAAATTGATAAATTTCAACAGATGGTAGTAATGACTTCTCAATCTGGACAGCAACAAGACATGACCCAGCCCTTTCTATTGTCATGGAGAAAATACAAAAGGGATGGAGGGATGAGGATAAAAAATGTCAAACTTCCTTTGCTAAAACGTATGAACTTTTAACCTCACAAGGAATACTGACCTGGGGAATGAGGGTAACAATTGAGAACAGGTGCTGAAGATATTTCATGAGGGACACCTTGGAATAGTGAACATGAAGGCACTGAAGTTATGTGTGGTGGCCCTCAATTGACAAAGATACCAAATTAATGACCAAGGAAAGTGAGGGGTGCCAAACAAATTTAAAAATACTCCAGTGTGCCTATTTACATCCTTGGAAATGGCAAAGTTCACCATGCCAATGCATCCATGTAGATTTTGCTGGGCCATTTCAAGGACTCCTATTTTTTATCATGGTAGACGCTTACACAAAATAACCTGAGGCATCTAAATAGCACTACAGTCATGTGCACAATACAACTGATACGAGAAATATTTGCTTGCCATGGAATACCAATCAACTGGTCTTGGACAATGGTTCACAGTTTACATCAGAAGTGTTTTCAACATTCATGCAGGAGAATAGAATCAGACACATCCACTCAAGCCCATTTCATGCAGCCATGAATGGGTTGTCTGAAAGGATTGTACAAACCTTAAAACTCAGCTTCAAGGCACTGGGCCAGGGTGTACCACCAGAGAAAAAGCTGGAAACCTTTCTACTGATCTACAGAAATACACACCATGCAACCAACACTGATGTTCCTGAAGAGAACACTATGATGCAGGCTCAATGTAATGAAACCAAATGTTGAACATATGGTCATGAGCAAATTCTTCTCCGTTGTGGGTAACAGTGGCAAGTGATGTGACTTATTAGTTGGACAGTGTATCCTCATGAGGGATTATAGAAGGAAGTCTAAATGGAATGAGGACACTGGGTCTGTCGAGCTATTTGATTAGAGTAGTTGAGAACATGTTGTGGAAGCAATACATAGACTAGATCCAGAAGGCAAGTGGAACTGAACCTCTCACCACAAACACCTGGTGAAGCTGACAGAAGCAACTGAAGCAACATGATGACCATTGTTTGACAATCAGCCAGCAACACCAAAGTTGCTGCCAAGTAGCCAAGTGACTAGTAGAAGCAGAAGTTGGTGGCAAGATGAGTCTCAAGAGAACTTTGTCACAACTGAAGCTGAAACATCTCCACCTGAAAGACATTATTCCCTAGGAAAGTGATGTCCCACTAAAAGACTGGACTTCTGACACATGGTACAAAATTAATAAATAAAAATTATCAAATGATGTACCACTACAGAACCTCCCTAAACAATAAAGTTAGTTTTGATTAGCAGGGAGGAATTACTAGATATCAACATACAAAACTAAAACATGTAGATATAACGACTACTAAAATTACTAACATATGAATCTAACTCCCTAAAAATATGCTGCTAGTTTTGGACATTGAGAAACAAAGTAGTTGGATTTAGACCACCAAGTTCGGTCACCACATTTCCTTTGTCCTCTTTCCAAACCCCACCTGGTATATAACAGTTTTGATGAAGTTTTCTCGTTGGTACCTCGGCTTCATGGATTTAAGAACAGTACTAGACTGGCAGTTAGGTCCCATAGTTTCACTTTTGTAATTGCTAGTTATAATTATAAGTTCTATGTTGTATAATATAATCACTTGTGGAACTCCCTTCTAGCGTTTTGCTTTCCTGTCAACTCTAATTTTCAAAAAGTTTAATTCCACTCATTATTTTCTGTATCTTTCAATCTTGTTCTTTTATTGGCCTCACTGTTTCTTTTCCACTCAGTAACCTCTTGCATCCTGGTGGCTTTTATTGCTTTGCATGGGGTGTTAATGATTTTTGAAAAAAGATTTTATCGACTAAGTGCAACCTGTTTAGCTACCCTGAGGCTACAATCTAATGACTTCAAATATACCTGAACTCTGCAGAAAAACCCACTATTTTTTATACAAATGGTAACTAATTCTAAATGCACTTTCTTACCATTCAACCTTAATTTTGCTTTTCTTCGGTTGACTCATAATTCATAACATTGAAATAGATAATCAGTTTCTAAACACCCAAATAGTCCAGTGGATTAAAACGTTGGTTTGTGAATTTGGTGACTCATTAAAGTATTTTCATACACTTTCACGCTCAGTAACCTCTGACATCTTAGTGATATTAAAGGTGAAATGAAGGTAAAAAAAATGACATTAATATGAAAAGAATAATAACATTAAATTAGTAAAGTTCAGCAAATCTACTACGTTAAAGATGATTCATCTGACATTTGGTGGACACTGTTTCAGAACAAACTTGGGTTTCTGAGCAGCACACAGTTTCAAGTCCAGTTGACTGTTGAAGGTGAACAAGCACCAGAAATATTGCCAGAAAATGTCAGAAAACTCATCTGTCAGGACTGTTCTAGAACTATTTATCCCTTTACTTTGAATTTGAATATTGAATTTTTATATATATATATCTATATATATATATATATATATATATATATATATATATATATATATATAATCATTTCCTTTATTCTACATTCAACACCATCACTTGCTAAGACACAAGAAGTGTTGAAACAAATGGCTATTTTTGTAGTGATTTTATAACATTTTTATGTTATAATTTTTGAATAAATGATTATATTTGCTCTACTCTGTATTGAGCACTCTTTTTAAGAATAGTATTTGTTGGTTATTGGAATTTATTCTCTATACACCAATCCTATACTTATATATATATATATAAATGGATTTATCCCTGTTCTACTTAGTGTGTTGAGCACTCTATGTTATAGCTTTGTTACTCGCTTGGGGTTTTTTCTTTGGACTAGAAACTTAAGTCACTGGATGATTTATTTCACCCTGATCGGATTTTTCTAGTTCTTTCTTGTTTTTCCAATATTTTTCCTTGCATACCAATTTGATAGACTTAGAAGTTGTGCTATCTGAGTTTTTTCTGACCAGGTATTACTAGTAGTTTAATAATATATATACATATATATATATATATATATATATATATATATATAGACAAACCCCTTTGTAAATGGCTAAAGAAGTGGTTGAAAGCACTTGGGACATAAACAATACAACCAATTCTGCACTCCTTTACTTTCACCAAATGAAAAAATATGTAAGAATGCTGGAAAAACTAAATAAAAAAATGTATTTAAAAGAATGTTTGCTACCCAAATATGCATTAATATCTATCTATCTATATCATCTATCTATCTATCTATCTATCTATATATATATATATATATATATATATATGTATATATATATATACATATATATGATATTTCTTTTATCACATCATATTCTAATCACAGCTAGTGTTTTTACATTTGACAACTTGGTTTGACAATTTTGGCTACAACTTGCGACACATGAATAATTCTCTATAATTCTCTTTATCTATATTTACAATCATTCACTCTCATAATTATAAATGTGCCTAATATTTTTACACTGAGCAAAATTTTAAATTTAAGTTTATTTTCATAAAAGGTTTTGTACATTAAGGAATCAGACACAGATCAGGTTTTTGCTAACAATACAATTTCCACCAGAAAATAGCCATCTACAAAAATGTCTGTCAGTGAGTAATTCCCATTTTTCAGTTTATATTTCAGTCCGTTGATGAAAGACACAGGCGTATCTGAAAATTCTGAGCTTAAAACCTTTCTCTTTGTGCTTGATTTCTGTCATATGGTAAATATTTTATAAATGTTTATCATATTGATTATATTGGTACCTTTTGTTTGTCCTTGTTTTAACTAACTTCTCTACATTTTACATTTGCTGATACATATATATATATATATATATATATATATATATATATATATATGTATATAAGCATGAAACAGAAAATAAACATGTATTTTGATTCCTATATCCACACTGACTATATTTATCTCTGATATTGAGCACTCTTGCAATATATATAAATTTAGAAATTTCGCAATATATAAAAATTTTGCAATATATAAATAAATTTCCAAATATATTGGGAAGAGGGCTGAGAGCTGAAACCCTTTCAATGACTTTTTTTATATGCAGCCTTGTGCAAATTAATTGAAACAAAACAAATAATTCTATTATTATTTACTTTTTATCATATTTTTCCAATGAAACATGGCCCAGTGCACATGTTAGTGCTCTGCATGTCCATTCCACAAAGTCATTCCTTGCAGTTTGACCACAGATTCTCAATTGGATTTAAACCAGGAGAGCTTCCGGGCTAATCTATATTATTTTGATTTGCTAGCTGGTAAATCTTGCTCGTGTGTTTGTGCATTATTACAATTTTCATATGCCTCCTTGGAGTAATGTCTATTGAAGACAATGGCTGTAGGACAATTAATTGACAGTCAATATAATAGTGTCTAGATGTGATGAAAATCTGATGATGCAGTATTTTTCAAGGCCAAACGAATTTCATTATACACCCCAAAAATAGATTCATATTACTGCACACCACTGAAAATGACCTAATTTGAGAAAAAATAGAAATTACACCCTGTCACTACATTGGGTCTAAAACTAGCAGTATCATGAAAGAAAGGTAACTAAAGTGGTTGTTACAATTAATTTGCACAAGGGTGTATTCATCAAATACATTTAACCACATGTAAATCTATAACCATATAGGCTCATGGAATAACCATATTTTTATTAATTAAGAATTTTTAAAAGATTGCTCAAGTAATTGCTAGAATGAAAAGCCTTAAACTAAAGCATGGTAATTCCATCTTGAACAACTTAATATATGTGATACATGTAAAGAGAAACTTTATATGTAAAATCTTTAAGATCTTATATGAAGAACATTTGATTTCCTCTCTTTTTATTATCAAGAGTTTGCAAGTCATAGAATAGTATCTATTTCCTACTCCATTTCCTATTAATCACTATTTTTCTGCTGACATTCACAAAGTCCCTTCACATCATTGCCAGAATTGATCACCCTACCCCAAGCATATCCGACCCATCCATCAATGAATCTCTTGTCCAAATCTTCCCACTCTCTTGCTGCTCAATTTTCTTTACAAGATTTTTTTTTTTTTTTTGCAACTTTGGCAAGTGAACACTATCGTCAAGAATTTCATATTTAACAATCTAGTGTTTATCATCCATAAATCCTTCTTCTAAATATTGATTGTAAATACAGTTTCATTGTTTTTGTTCTCACTGGACATTTGCCCATGTTGTGTGATATGATATCAAATGTGCACTTTATATCATCAGAAACTGACAAGGTTGACAATAAGAGTAACATTACTGTAAGTGTATTCTTGTTGTATAATCTGTAGAGAGTGATTACCATTTTATCTGTTGCTGAAGAGAGATATTTAGTGAAAGAGATGATGTAAGAATAATAGTTGATAGTAGATATACTGTGTGAAGTGAGTAGGCATCGTCAAATTTAAAATAAGTGACAGAATTGTCCAACAAACAGAATTGACAAAGTTCGTAATAAGCAATAACAAGAAAAAGAAAAAACAGGGCAAAAAATAATATAAAGCAAACAAACAATATATGCAAGGCACAAGCAACAGTAAGAAGGCAAAGCAATAGCAATATGACAAAAGTTACAAACTAAGAATTAGTGTTGACACGCAATAACATGTTCAGACAAGTGAATGTAGTGTTCTGATTTCAAGACAAGATAGATCGGGACTGAGTCAGATGAAACCAAGAACCATCCTATTTTATTTTCTAGGAAAAAATCTCAGCCTGCATTTGTGTGCTTCTACCTATAAAGAGGGGGAGGGGCTAGTGTTTTGCCATCATTCCTGGTGATTGTAACCAACATACTGAAGTTTCTTCAAACAAGAGACTGTAGGTAGACCACAGTTATTTTCCCTTGGGTTGAGCTCATAGGAGTTCAGCCCCTTTGGAGAGGAGAACTCTTCTGTCCCTTTTTTCTTTTTGCTTCTGTTTTATTTTAGGAATGATCTTTACCTTCCTGACCACTAGAGGCATCCAGACACATGGAAACTGGTCAACATGTGCACAGCCTAACGTGGAGAAAAAAAGTCATTTTGATTCACTTAGCTACAGACACTCAAAGGCCATAAGGCTGGTATGTTATTTCTTTGTTCTTGTTCTGTAAACATTCTTGTCCCTTGGGCAGTATGAACAATAGTTTGTTTTGGGACATATGTAAATCCTTTTAATATATGTAAGTTGTTTGCCTTATTAAATATTTTGTTTGTTGCAAGTGCCTATCTCATCTTTCTATATTCGCATTTAGTGTTAGTGTATCAATGGCTACGCTAATGCTAATATTAGTACTTGGTGTACTATTGGGAAGCTAAAAAGCATTATTCTTCCTAACACTAAATAACCGGTAAATTATGGCTGGCTGATAAATAATACTAATAAGACTATAAGAATAAAGCTACAAAAATTCATGATACATTTAGCAACATTTAAAAAAATAACGTTTCTTTAAAAAAACAGAGAATGAAGGTAATGTGGAAATGTCTTATTTTCATACATACATGTGTGGAAAGTCCTATTAATGATGTTAAAAGACTTACATTTAGGAGTATGATATTTTTATCTTTTGGTTTGGCACAGTTATCAGTTTAGGGCATTTGTATATCGTGTTGTGATCTATGTGTCATGTGTTTCACTACAGAATGAAAAGTCCCCAAGCAGGGAAATGAGACATGTCCTATCTCTAAGGCTAGCCAATCCCTGTTGTTGACTCTTGCTCAGGCATGTTTGTGTTTGTTCACCACCCAGATAGCCAGCCTGTGGCTTATACTGCAACTATGTTGAGCAGACCTTAGTTACAGTTTCTGGGAGAGAGCAAGGTTATCTAGAATGATCAACAATCTGAACAACACCAGCACACTTAAACCCTCAGTCACGATGACTTGCAACTT
This sequence comes from Acanthosepion pharaonis, assembly GCA_903632075.3. Taxonomy (NCBI): domain Eukaryota; kingdom Metazoa; phylum Mollusca; class Cephalopoda; order Sepiida; family Sepiidae; genus Acanthosepion; species Acanthosepion pharaonis. The sequence continues at coordinate 3,175,333 of CAHIKZ030001269.1, read as the reverse complement.
CGTGCTAGTACAGCTATCAACGGCCCCAAGTGTTCTATCTACCCAATTTCACTCACAAGGCTTGGGTCAACCTGTGGTGTGGTTTTCAGGCACTTTCCAAAGGTGCTGCTCATCCCCACTCCAGTCCGATAACATCACGAAGAAGACTTCCTGACAAATTGTTCAGGGTCAGATTCGAACCCGGGTTTCATGGTCAGAAAGTGAACATTCTAATCACTCAGCCACGTGCCCATATATATATATATATATATATATATATATATATATATATATACCTGAAAATTGCATTCATGTATAAATCAGACTGTTGCCACTTGACGTTGACTTCAGTGACCACTTTTATATTTATATTTGCATAGTCTTATCTGTGATACTGAGCACTTTTGCCCATATATAAAGTATATATATATATATATATATATATATATATATATATATATATATATATCTCATGCCTTGAGAGAGAGAGAGAGAGAGAGATGGAGATGTAAATTTGAATAGGACTTTTAATAATTTATTTAAATTTTAATAATACTGTTCATTTTCCCAAACCAGTGTCAATCTTCTGTTTAGAAAAAAAGACAAGGATTACTGTTCAGACATATGTGCCACTAAATAAAATATTTACAGTAATAACAAGTAGATGTACTATTTAGAGAGCAAAGTCAGTTTTTCAGCTCTGATCTAAGGAAAAAATGTTAGGTGTAAATTTGAATCATGACTCCTGTAATCTATTAGGATTGAAAGGAAACATCACATGTACTGTAGCCATAGCAGTAGTGGTGTGTGTCCATCCTTCTTAAATTTTCCTTTACCTAGACTAATTGCTACTCCAAGGCAGAGAATCCAGTCTGCACTGTTATTTAACCCATAGGTGGAGGAAGATCGGTTCATGCCTTTTCTACAGCCATTAATGCAAAGTAATTGAAACAGAATTAAGTAGGAATCAATCTTGGCATTCTGAATTCAATTGTTACAATGACAATTACTACATTATTCACTCCTCTACACATTCTTCCAAACACATATTTTGAAAGATTACAATGACTATAAACTTTAGTGAGTAACTTGAAGGAATAAACATTTTCAATAAGCTTAACCATTCTGTATAAAGTATGAAGGGGAAGAAAAGCCATCAAACCTAAAACCACTTCCATTATTAAAGAATCAAGATAGGAATTCTCTAATTTGTGAGAGGAATTCAATCTTCTTTGGTTAAGAACATCGTAATTACCATTCCTTCACTATTTCCAGATAGCTAAACTTGCCTGTTGAGTGCTAAAGTACTATTAACAAGCACTGGCTATTTTAGGTATGTGCTGAAAAGTAGATGCCAAATGACTGTCTTGAAATCTCTTGTGGGTAACGTGAAAAATCATATGTGGGTAGGAGGTCATTTAGGCTCCAGGATTTTTCTTGTTTCTATTTTGCCACCATTCTATAAAATAATGAAATTATTGCAAAAGGTATTGTCTATGACATTTTATAAATGGCATGAATGTATTTTTAAAGAATTTTGATATGATAACTGCATGAAATTTTGGTTGATATGCAAAGTTAAAATCAGACTTAAATTTCTTGAATATTTAAGTAGCACATGAAAACAAATTGACACAGATTTTGATATTTACTGTATTTAGTTTGACATAAGGCTATATTTGAGTAATCTTGAACTAGAAAGATGGTGATGTGCCAATCCTTTAGGTGGGGAGGTTCTGCTTGCTTTAAAAAATAAAAAATGGAAGTTCTATTTTTTGATTGAACTGTTGTCAATGAAAAATAAATAGGTAATATGAAGCAATCAACACAATAATAGCAATATCTGAGACCAGAGTTCATTTTTGATTAACTGATTTCATGACATGGTGGAGTAATGGATAGTGGCATGGATTGAGGAATTGGAGATCTGAGTTCAAATTCCATTCGAATCCATTACATTCACTTATGGGCTAACACCATTTGGAAAGGTATGAATCCTCTTCTTCTCCCCACCAACTATGGGTAAATAGCAGGACAGACCGTGTTCTATAGCCTTGGATGGCATCTCATCTACTGTAGAAAGAGATGGCAAACTACTATGGGAAAAAATCAACCTCATCATTCATGTATCAAAAGATACATGATCACCTAAGCGTGTATCATGTATGGCACATAATTAACGGATTTCATTCTCCTACACTGGCAATATTTGCTTACAGATCAATAACTACAAAATAATCTTTGACTTTTTTTCATTTTATCCCAAGAAAGGCAGTAAAGCAAGTAAAATACAAAGGATTACTGAGTGTGAAAGAATAAGAAAATAAAGAAACATTAAGGAATGTGTACCTAACTAATGTTTTTCTTGGTCATATTTACATAATACTCATAATTTGGTTGCTTTCATGCCTTCAGCTAATGTTTTTCATATTCTGCATCTTTTCTCTTTGCTTACATTCACAGCACAAGATTCGTAAAATATTTTTCTTCCTAATAAAAACTCTTTTCATGTTTATTACTTGTCTTTCTTAAATATCTTCTCTGTAGGATTCTCAAAGTATTTTTTTATTGTTATTTGACCTTGATTTAATTTACAATTTTCAACATTGGGTTCTTGCCACTCAATAACTTTATGATATCTTTTCTTTAATGGGTGTTTCTTTCTTATACCAATATTTATTCACCTATATTTTACACACATGTGTGTGTATATATATATATATATATATATATATATATATATATATATATATATATATATATATCATTTCACTGCAATCAAGGCAGTAAAGCCACTAAGACACAAGGGTTACTGAGTGAAAAAAATAAGAAAAAAAGAGAAACATTATTAAAGAGAGAGAACAATAGAAGAGGAGGAGTCAAGAAACAGTTGATAATGATTGACATTGCATTTAAATTTTTCAAAATCAAACTTGCCTCTGAAGCATGGAGCTGGAAGAGAGTTACACAAGCAAGAAGTGTGAAAGAAGAAACTGTTAGCATAGAACTTATGGTTGTATCCAACCAAATCAACTGTAAAATGATGAAACCTTACTGTCAATCTAGTACTACACTTAAATTCATAAAGTCTTGGGAAGATAGCAGAGAGTTAATAAGAACAATTACCATAAAATTATTTATAGGAAAGTCACATGGAAGCTACATTGCTGTGGTGGGAAAGTTACTGAAGGTGAGATGCCAGGTGAAAACCAATAACATTGCTTATTCTTCTTTAGATTTTATCCAGAGTTTCAAAATATGTAATGGGAGCACTAAGCCATACATGCAAGCAATTTTCAAAACATGGATAAATGGTAGACTTATAAGTATATAAGATATATTCGAGAGAGAAAAATTGTCTTTCACCACAGAGTGAAATAATTCTGGAGAGGTAAAATAAGAAATCAAGAATAATCAGGCAGATGTTTATAATCTTTGGTTTCAATTCTACTCTATATAGGCATTTATTTGACAATTCTGTCTGTAGGTGGGGAAGATATTATTAATTCATATTATGTTTAGTATATAAATCAAGCAGAGATTTTCAGGTGTATGGAACAATCTCACCTGAAAAGAAACTGAACAAAGTTTCATTAGTCTGGCACAAGAAGATAATAATAGAGCAACAAGTGAAAAATTATTTCATTACACTTGCAAACTGCTCTGATAGATTGGCTTGTAGAGATACACAAACAGCAAATGTCTCCTTTTTAATTTGATAGTCATGTGATGGCTGGTGAATGACGTCAGGGGATAGAGTGACAAGGGCAGTTGTGATCTAGAGCCCAGAGAAGATAGACATCTCTAGCTCACAGAAAAAACACATGGCCTAACTAGGTTTCAGTTTTCCTTTGAGAAATATTACAAGTAATGTTTCCCTTTTTTCCACACCGTTTGTTGTTGCATATATGTTATAATTCTTCTGCATGGGACACATGTATATGTGTATATATATAATTTTGTGTCCAATACAGCATTATAAATCTCTTGAGAACAAAGCATGTTGTCATTCTTTTTCCTTCTAGCTATTCTGTTCTGCCTGTGAACTACAGTGTTATTGTATATAACAATACAGATATAATAATGTCCATAATGGGGGAAATTCAAATGGCAGAATAAATCTTTCTGCCATAGCTCTCTCCCATTACAGTGGTGACCATGATGTGATTTTTTTTTACCTGGCATGTTATATTATCATCCATTAATGTAGTCAAACATCATACCACTGAAGGTAACCATTTTCACACTGCTGCAAATAAAAAATTACAAGCAACAACAAAAAAAAAATATGCCATATCTCTTTGGGACGTCTCAATTATTTCCCTTTAACTCAACTCTCCAAGTTTTTGATTCACCACTGCTGTAGCCTGGTATTGAACTCACAAATCGTTGGGCCTAGTCACTAGAGCTAACCAACACCTTTATCCATTGGTATCTTGAGATATATAACAAGAATATTATGTCAGATGTGGCAGCAAATGTGGTAAGAAACATTGTTGAGAACAACACAATAAATCAACTCTTTGAGTCTAGTCACTGCATCTAACCAATGTCAATATCTGGGTCATGTGTCCAATCACCTGAAGAAGGCTGAAGCGTACAATGGCCGAAACATTGTAAATATAGCAATTGAGAAATATGTTTAAATCTCAGAGAGAAAGAAAGCCTTGTGATTTTATTCCTTTGGACAGTATCAGGATTGATTGATTGATTTATTTTACAGTTTATTAACCCTTTGTGGATTATTTAATCCAAAACATATTTTGGATTATTAGCATAATACTTCTTTTTCTTTTTTTTGCAAGTGAATATTACATTAACAATTTCTTGAAAATAACCATGAGTTTTACAGATACAAGTCCTACTAATTAACCCATAGCTGGGAGGGGAGATGAATTCATATCTTTCTTAAGGGTACTTGCACATAAGTGAATATAACAAATATAATTGGAATCTGAACTCTGCTTTCCAATCTAGATATCAGGAACAAAAACAATTCTTAGTGGATTTTGCTACTCTGGCAAATAACAAGGCAATGTTGATGAAAATGGAAAGATAGACGATTATTTCAAATTTGAGAGGGAAGTGAGGAATTGAAGGTGACAGCAGTTCCATTTGTTATTAGAGAACTAGGAATAAAAAATAGCTGAAGAAAATAGAAATCAGAGGAAGAATCAAAGGTACCCAGACTACAGTAGTTTTGAAAATAGCCTGAATACTGTGGAGTGTGCTGGGTATTGGAAATTGTTGCTTGATTTTCAGTGTAAGCCACTAGTTACTACTTATATGAATGTTCAATGAACAATAATAATAATAATGGTGATGATGACAATGAGAGAATGAGTGAAAAATTTACTGACTGGCTTTATTTCAACGAACTGCCAATATCAATTCCCCCATTACTATGGAAGGAGACAAAAGTAAAAATAATTCTCAGGGTTGAAAATATAATTAGATTATTCTGATCCTTCTGTTTTTATCTTTAAAAATAAGAGAGCTGTCACCTTTCAGTATGAAACCGACTTTATTCCAAAGTATATTTCTAGCTACTTTACTCCATAGCATTTCCGGCAATTTTTTGTAAGAAAATAAACCTGAATATATAGCGTTTAGCTTCACCTCACTTGAGTTGTTTGTATAAACAGCAGTGAATCAGTTGCTAAGTCTTGTGCTCACAAATTTGACAATCTTTCTCACTCGAATCTATCTTATACCCTTAAAAGTGTACCATTCATCCATGTGTCGAATATTGTTGTCACATCTGGTCTGGTGTTTCTGCTATGTAGCTAGAGATACTTAAAATGTGAAGAAGAATTTGCAAGATTATCAGACCTTACCTGACAACTTGGCTTCAATCACTTTCTCACAGCTGTAATATAGCCTCGCTGTGTCTTTTCTACAAATATTTTTATAGTAATTTTTCTTATGTGCTTTTCTTTTTGTTAGCTCAAATTCATGAATTTAATTGCAGTACTAATTTGGCAGCTAGGTCTCATAATTTCACTGTCAGAATAGATAAATGTAACTTTAAGTTCAATTCTAATAGTTTCTCTTGTACTTCTCTCTTCCAGGTTTTTGTTTTCCTGTCATCTACAGGGTGATCAGTAAAAAAGTGGTAAATTCAGAAAGAAATTTATTTAGCACAAATTAAAAAATCATCATAAAAAAACAGTTAAGTAATTACATGAGAGTCAAATGATTATTGAAGGTCATGAATATTCAAGAAGTTCATTCAAGGTTATTCAAGGTCAATTATTCCTGAAAGTTAAAACATTGATATTAAATTTGCCATTTTTTACTGTGTACCCTGCATAATCTACAAAAAATTAAATGCAGCAAAAATATGTCACATTGAATCCTGTTCTTTTTATTATTCTTTTGTCTCAATAATGTATTCCAAGTTTCATTCATTTTATTATCTATTATCATTAATAACCTGTTGCATCTTAGTGGTTTTATCACCTTGCTTGGAGTGACACAAATGATAAAACAAAAACCATTAGAAATGATTTTACAACAGTTTAGTTTTATGGACAGAAGACAGTTAAACATTTTGATCAAGAGAAGTGTGAGCAGCGTTCGTTGTTTGAAGTCTCTTCTACTGACAGCTTGCTTTAAAAAAATATTATTCTTTTAGTTACATACTAGACGTAATGTGATCATTTGAAAAAAGATTCATGATTTTGTCTAAATCAAATATTAAGCTTCATCTTGTTTATCTTGCACTTTTTCAATATCTAAACTAGTTTAAGAAATAAATATTTATTGCTAGTCAGTGTGAAAGTACAGATATAAATTTATTCATTCTATTTTATGAGCCTTCAAAATGAAGCTAATCATTGTTGTTTGTGACTATTCCTTTCTCTTTTATGAGCCGTGTCTCTTCAGGATGAGGGTGATCATTGTTGTTTGTGACTATTCCTTTCTCTTTTATGAGCCGTGTCTCTTCAGGATGAGAGTGATCATTGTTCTTTGTGACTATTCCTTTCTCTTTTATGAGCCGTGTCTCTTCAGGATGAGGGTGATCATTGTTCTTTGTGACTATTCCTTTCTCTTTTATGAGCCATGTCTCTTCAGGATGAGGGTGATCATTGTTCTTTGTGACTATTCCTTTCTCTTTTATGAGCCGTGTCTCTTCAGGATGAGGGTGATCATTGTTCTTTGTGACTATTCCTTTCTCTTTTATGAGCCGTGTCTCTTCAGGATGAGGGTGATTATTGTTCTTTGTGACTATTCCTTTCTCTTTTATGAGCTGTGTCTCTTCAGGATGAGGGTGATCATTGTTCTTTGTGACTATTCCTTTCTCTTTTATGAGCCGTGTCTCTTCAGGATTGTTCTTGTGACTATTCTTTTTTATGAGCCGTGTCTCTTCAGGATGAGGGTGATTTTTCTTGTCTGTGACCTTCAATTTTTTTACCTCCTAGCAATGTTTTGTGTATCTCTCCCACTCTCTCTTCGGCCTTCCATTAATACAAACACAGGTTTGGTTAGGCAGGTAACTCAGTGCTTCTCTCTTCCCCTCTTATCTTCTATATTTCTTGTTAGTTTTAATTTCTCCAAGCTTTCTTTCCTCATTATTTCAACTGTATTGAGATGATAAGCGTCTTCTTTGTTTCCATTTTGCTTAAAATTTGCTTGCTGCTTATATCTTCTATCCATGATATTCTCAGAATCCTTCTGTAGAACCACCACTCTATGGCCTGAAGGCTTATGGTCATAAAACATTAAAAAAAGACTTTCCATAAGATCATCAAAATTATAAACAGCGAATCTGATCAGTACCTAGATGGCTGATCATTTGGGAATGACAAATGCTGTAAGCTTGGAGGTGCAGGTGGTGTAATGTTTAATGGCTCCCACTTGTTAATCAGAGAGCTAAGTTTCAATTCTAGTTAAGTTTGTTATATTCACTTATATGCAAATACTCTTAGGAAAGATATGAATCCACCTTTTCTTCCCCAGGTATGGGTTAATTAGTAAAACTTGTATCACTAAACTATTATTATCTCAAAAAATGTTCCTCCAATCTAAAAATATTTTCTGGCTCTAAATAACCTGCACAAAGGTTGATAAGCCATAAACAATGAATGAATGAATCAATCTGTTTCCTCAAGTCTCTGTTTTATCTATACAGAAAATGTCCAGCATTTTCTGCCATAGGAGAGGACTGATATTATATAGCAGCTCAATAAGTTTTCCAATATATTATGAATTTACCTAGCTTTTGGAAAGCATAATTATATACACATCCATATACAATGAAGTCCATCTATTCTTCCTCCCAACTATGAGTAAATAGCAGGACAGAGTGAGTCCTATAGTCTTGGTTGGCAACTAGTCTAGGAGAATGAAAACTCTGAATGAGCATGGTGAACGTTGGGCTCCATCAGTCTATCTTGCTCAGAAAAACAACACTGCTACTGTGGCTGCATTCATATATATATATATATATATATATATATATATATATATATATATATATATATATATATATATATATATATATATATATGTGTGTGTGTGTGTGTGTGTTTTACATTTTCTATATATCAAATATATGTTTGTCAGTAATTGTGTCTGCATATATAGATCATTAGGACTGGTGTCTGGTAGAGGTACACTTTGGCCAAAAAGTTGTTTCACCGTGGGGAAAAAATGGATGCAGGTTCAATTCCTGTCAGAGGTACAATTTTTCTTTAGACAGATTTCTCAATGCTGGGTTATAATTGATTTCAATGTTTAATAAAAGAAAATGCAGGGATAGCAACTCAAAAACATGTACATTGTTGACTTCTTTGTGTTGTGGAATTCAGAGATTTCTTTCTCTTAGACTGGTTGCCATCCCAGGCCAAGAAATCCAGTCTACTGAAGCTGAAGAAGAGATGGATTCATCCATTTTCAATTGCATCTATGCGAAAGTGAATGCAACAGGCGAGCCCAGAATTTGAACTGGTATTTACTCCTTCCCCCACTAGAACAAGATGTGACACAAGGTCGGTTTAATGTGGGGACCTGAACGCGTACACCCAGGTAGGGACAAAAATTCCCCTCATCCTCGCAACCGTCGGTCGTGCTGGCCCCGGTGCGAGCACTGATCCCTCCCTCTGGTGAAATGGGTGCCCAGAATTTGAACTTGGCTCATCAATTTCATTTTCTCCTGGACAACTATGACATTAATGCCACAATCAATATTTATAATATTTGAAACCATTGCAAACAAGATACAGAAAATGATATTTATAAAATGTAAGAGAAAATATTAATATCATTTTTTAAATTGGTATTAAGGCTGTAAAGCCACAGAAACATTATTAATAAGTGGGAAGAGGAAAGAGTAATCAGGAAGACAGTAGATAGTGAGTGACATTGAATTTAAATTTTTGCAGATTAAAGTTGGCTGGAAAGCATGGAGCTGGAAGGGAGTTCCACAGATGAGAATTTGAGAAAAGAAGCTGTTAGCATAGAATTTATTACAATTCTAAATTAGTGACATTTCAATGCCAGTCTAGTACTGCGCTTAAATTTTAAAAGTCTAGGTACCATAGTGAAGAGCTCATCCGAACAATTACCAAAAAAAAGTATTTATAGAAAATGTATAGAGAGGCTCTAGTCATAAACAAATTCCAATCCCAGACCACTTCCCCTATAATGAGATACCTTATGCCATCCCAGCCACCAACACAAGCCCCTTATCATAAACAAGGCATCTCTCAGAGGAGGACTCATACTGAAAATAAATTTAAATCCTCACTTCCAGATAAACACTTAAGAGCTGAAGATGGCTGGATTCAAACCAGCTTGAAATAGACTATACTCAAGTTGAGGTAATTTTGTTTTTTGCTGTAAGAATTATATATGCTCTGTTATAATAAATACATCAAGTTCTCTGTAGATCAGTTTTAATATTTGTTATTATTAGGATCCACTTGTATTATATACCAAGGGATCTATTACCTGTACTATATATATATATATATATATATATATATATATATATGAAGAAATATAGTTTTAAGTCTTATGTCTGACATCCATTAAACATGGCACATGGAACTAGAACAGTCTACCCCAGTCAGTGAAATAAAGGGTTCAGTTCGACATTCCAACCACCTGAAGAAGGCCGGAGCATACAATGGCCGAAATGTTGTAATAAATATGGTGACAAAGATGAGGACAATAGTCTGAATAATGTAAATAATGTACATAATACCTCATCTCAGAAATGTAGACAGATAGAGAAAATGGTGATAATTGTATTTGCTTACAATCATGTTGAGCAGGCAGCCAGTGAATGAATTTAACAAAGAAACACATCTGAAATTAGTTCTGACCATTTTAAGCTCTGAATAATAACTTTGTACAAGTCTGTGAAGTTTACAATAAACTTTCTGCTTATCTAAAATGGATTAAATGCTGTCTGAAGTTCAGAGAGAAAACATCTGTACTCCATTGGTTATTTTGACTAATATTCCATTCTTTGTTACTTTTTTAGTCAAAAAACATAGAACAAATAAAAAGGACTCCTGAACATATGTATACTTTGATTTTGTCTTTAGAAAATTATATCAGAAAAATAAGAATATTTGATGCTTGAATTACAACAAAATGGTGGACATCTCATTTATACATAAAATTAGTAATTATTGATCAAATTTTTAATGAGTTATGATGTGGGTCCCAGACAAAGTCCTATCTAATGTCAATTCAGATACAAAATTAGAGCATTAGCCTCAAAGACTATTGCTTGAACCAGTGCCATATTTAGGACAATGAGGTCCTGTGCTGGTAAAGTTATGAGCCCCCTTACTTGGGCCCTGAAGGAGGTAGGCCAGGCCTGCCTACATAATCACTGAAGGAAGTGCGGACCCCACTGGCCAATGAGGCCCTGTGCTTAAGCACACCTAAGCATAATGGTAAATCTGGTACTGGTTTGAACCTCTTTTTTGATCATCTATTTATCTGACATTTGACTTAAAATGACTTCATTTAACCTGGTATATGCAACTGGCATGTGTATCTGGGTTTTATTTCATTTTTATCAGTGGAAATACATATTCACTTTCTGCAACATGAATTGAATTTGGCATGCTTCTCCTAGGTTTAAAAAGGAATTGACAAGAAACCTATTCTATACACTTGGGTTAAATACTATAGAAGGTTCATCATTGGACTAAACCAGCAACTACTCAACACTTTCACCAGACATTTAAAGTGAACTTTCAAACTTTGGCTTTTGCAGACAACTTAACTTACTGGGACTCTACTTTTAACAGTCACAGCTATATTATTTATGTTTTTCTATCCAGTTGGTATCCCTGAATTTACTTAATTATTCCTCCATTACTTGATTCATTGTTGGTTCATGTCTCTTTTTAGTACTTTTAACCATAACACTACTTTTGTACCGTATGTAAATAAATTTTCTATTGATTTAAGTTTATCATTTTGTTGTCTTGTCAGATTCAAGTCTTCTATTTGAAAATGTTAGTGGGCTTCCTGTGACTATATTTATTGGGGCACTATATTTATTGGGGCACACAGGGGGTCTACAACATTCTTGAATTCTACAAGAATGCTTCTCCTTCATCTTGAATAAATAGGAAGGGGATCAAATCAATCATAGGTTGTTGTTGGTGGTGGTGGTGGGGGGGGGTTCTTAAAATAAAAGCAAAATAGTACAATTCTTTCAAATGTCAATTACATCTATCTGTTGCTTTCATTTGGAGTGATGCTAAATTTGATAGCATTTCATCAAGGAATATTAAACAAATATTAATGGAGATTATATTTGATATTTTATTGAACTTCATTAATTTTTCTTATTTGACACATTTCAAATTAAAACCCTCGGCCTAAACCAATGAACCGATAATTCTTTTTCAAAACTAATTTTTCCCCCTTATAGTTATTCTATTCAAATTATTTTTTTGTAACTTTTCATCTACATAAAGGAAATAAATTTATAACAAAAAACAAAATTTTGGTAGGTGATTTCTATTATGAAGTGGGCCCAGTGTACACCCATAGTTGAAATTTTTAATTAAATAAAAAATATTGTCCATGCTAAACAGGTGCCATTTCTTTTTCTGAAGATGATCATGATTTATATTTTTCATGAAGATAAATCTCCTGGAAATAATCCAAAAATGGACTCAGGTCTCAAAGGTATTGATACAACTACAAACATCAGAGAGCAATATATTACCTTGGAATCATCCAGTGAGAAAAAGAAAAAAAAAGATGCCCCTTGTGTGGTCATAAAATGGATAGAAAAATGCAAACTGTCATATTTGTGAAAAATATTTTTGTCAAAACCATTTGGAAGGATTCTGTGCAAATGTGTTTGATGAATTGTAATTTTTAAAAAATGTAATTTTTAATTAAGTTTATAATTTCAAACTCAATGCACGAATGCACTGTAATTTTTCTGTTTCATTGAATACATTTGGATTAAAATTGTTATTTCTTTGTCCATCTATAATTCTACAAACCAAATGCAAAAAAAATGCAAAAAGTTTGAATAGTTTAAAAAATAATAGAAATGGGTCCATATGACCCAGGTGGTATTTAATGGTATTCAGAGGGTTAAGATTCTTTCTTTTGAAGATATTAGAAATTTAGGAAATTTAGAAAGAAAAGTTAATTTTAGATTGCATAAAAAAATGAATGTAATATCTTTTATTAAAAGTTGATAGGATAATAGAATATCTATAATGTTATTCCATACCTAAAGGATTCTAAGTGTGTGGTTTAGATTCAAGACCTCATACTGTGGGATGTTCTGCTATTGAACCCATAGCTGGAGGGGCAAGAGATCAATTCATACCTCTTTCCCAAGAGTATCTGTGAATGTAATTAACTTGACTAGAATTTGAACTTGGCTCTCTCATTCCTAATTCCGAGCTACTTTTTTCTTTTCCCCAAGCCCAAGGGGGTATCATCAAGGGCACCTGCTTTGAAAGTGTGGTGGGGGGGGCATCAAGAGGGCCGTTATGACTGAGCTAAGGGGCATCGAAGAAAAAATCCTTCCAGCAGTTCATAAAAGCATATAAAAGAAGGATGAAAAAAGTGACACAAGGTGGGGGGGGATTTGAAGGGGAAACCATGTACTTTGTTGTTTTGAACTGAAATAAATTGTTTGAGATACAAGTCCTGTTACTTTTCAGAAGGACATTTCATATATTATTTTTTTAATCTGTATTACCCCATTCACAGCAGTGAAGCAATTAAGACACCAGGGGTTACACATCCAAACTTACAGCACCTTGTATTTCCAAGTAGTCACCCATTTGGGTACTGACCATGCTCAAAATTGCTTAACTTTGGTAATCAGATGAGAACTGGTGTCAGATAGAGAGGCAAACTTTGAGGGGAAAAATGGATGCGGGTTCAATTCCTGCCAGAGGTACAATTTTTCTTTAGATTGATTTCAATGCTTAAAAAAGAAAATGTGGGGATAGCAACACAAAAAACGTGTACCTTGTTGACATCTTCTTGGTGTGAAATTCAGAATTTTCTTTTTCTTAGATTGGTTGCCATCCCAGACTAGAGAATCCAATCTACCAAAGCTGAAGAAGAGATAGATTTATCCCCTTTTCAAGCACATCTATGCTAAAGTGAATGCAACAGGCGAGCCCAGAATTTGAACTTGGCTCACCCAATTTGTACTTTTTATTTCATGACAATGTAAGCATCAAAATAAACATGCAGATTTTATGATAAATCGACAAATTAAAATTATTATAAATTTGGTAGTTTTTAGTTCTTTAATTCACATACATCGAAAAATCCAATTCTGGGCTGACAACTATTTTGAATTTCACAGTTGAATAGATACAATGTTTTCTTTTCTAATTCTTTGAGCACCACATTGAATGCATGGCCACCTTTCTACTTTTCAGATAAGAATTGTTATATAGGAATAAAGTATCACTGCCAACACTTGGGTTTGAAAACAGATCGCCAGAGAGCAAACACAGGTGATTCCATTATGCTTGTAACTCAGTAACTCCTTGCATCTGAGTGGCTTTTATTTCCTTGCTTGGGGTAAAATGAAAACAAACAACAAAGGGCACTATAAATAAGACTGGCTATATATAGTGATAGATAAAGAGACATTATTTTCTATCTATCTCTCAGTACTACATCCCTTCAAGATGAAGATGATCATCACTCTCCAAAATAATTAGCAATACTTTCTTCTTTATGATACCATTTTTCATTTTGCGACACCATCCATTTACACAAACTAAAATATGTTATTTGCTGTTTTCCTAAATTTCTTATGTTCAATCTATCTTGTGAGTATTAAATTCTCCAAGCTTTCTTTCCTCATTATGTTTCAAAATTTAAGCTCTTTCTAATTGTTATTACTATTTTTTGTAGCACCTACTCTACTTAGAACCTCATAATTTGTTACATAACCTGTCTATGAGATTTCCAACATTCAATTGAATCATTTTTGTTGTTTCAACTCTTTTCTGTCATATTGTAGATATCACATTATATTCCAGTGCAGTTTTCTTCATTTTTAATGTTATATTTTGATCATTTAGTTTGTGAAAATATTTCCTATTCCAGTGTACCTTTGTTTGCCATCCTATGCATCTTCTGTTTTTACAATGTTGAACTATTTGAATTTCAGTACTTATTTCATTTTCACATCCCCATTGTGTAACTCACATTTTAGGCTCCCCATTTTCCTCACAACTATACATTATGTTTTCTTATTAGTAATCAAGTCTTTTTTGCTTGCTTTCCTGTATGTTGTTAATTTTGTATCTGCATGTATCCTGGTTTTCTAATTCTCCTAGAATCATTTTGTTTTACAGTTTAAATAAATCCGTTGAGAAAATGCGGCCTCGTTGCATTCCTTTTTCTATTTTGCTGTACTCACTTGTTATTGTCTCTTTGCATATAGGATTTTGTTCCTAATAAAAAAGATCCAACCTGAATGACTATGGTAATAAAATAAGCACATCCCATCTCCCCTATTGCTTGTAACCATCCATTCTAATAAAATAAATGTTTTTCACCACTAAAGCAGAAAGAGTCAAATATACAGGGTATGCTGGATAAATTGTCGCCATTTTATATTTTTAATTTTGCACATGTGCATTGTTTGTTTTTGATTTTGTCAACTGCATAGTATAGAAGTATTAGTTGGGCACCATTTGTAAGAAAAAGAACGGCAGAATGCAATTTACTCCACCATAAATTTGGAAGCTCCAATACAAACATTTCAGAGTGTTTGGGTATCAATCTGAGTTCTGTGCAGAGGATGCTGTGTCCTCAAAAGATGTATTGAGAGTGAATAAAACCAAATATCCCATCAGCATCATGGGATTTGGAGTGACCACAAGTGATGGTAATGTTAAGCCTCCATTCATCTTCCCACAGGGCCTCAGATTCAGCACAAAGGCCCACATCAAGAGCCTTGAGGAGACAGTGTTGCACTGGGTCTTAGAGGGTGGCTACAGGCAGACCCTATGTCTGGCAACAGGACTCTGCACTATGCCACACAAACAGGAGAATCTAGTCATGGCTGACAATTACTGTGATGACATCAACCTTTCTGGCCACGTAACTCCCCAGACTGCAAACCCCTTGATTATTATGTGTGGGTCACAATTGAATGAAAGACTAACAAACTCCTTGTAACCCCAAAGATGAACTGAAAGTAAGGATTATACAGCATTCACCAACTTAAACAAGAAGACCACCCAGAAGAGATGCAAGAGATTCTGAAGTTGTCTGGAGGTCATGGTTGAAGCCAATGGTGATTTTATTGAATAAATTTACTTTTTAGTATTTTAATATATTTTTGTTTAATTTTGCTAAATATATCCGTTAAAATGAGATGTCCATGTTATTTTCATTTTTGTATAATTTAGACCACAATTTATCCATCGTACCCAATAGCTTCATCAGGATCTACCTAGAGTTGGTACTATATTATAGTGGCCAAACTAACTATCAGTACTGAGCAAGTCTCATGGTTGCATTGTTTCAGAAATTAGATGAGTATCATTAATTTTTGTTGTTTTTATCACAGCATTTTGATTGTTATGTTCTCCAGTTCCCTTCAGTTATTAATTGATGATGGCTTTCCAATAAGATAATTTAATAAAATTTGCTATGATTTCAGTCACTTCAATTCACATATCTTAATGAAATTCTTGGATCAGATAAAACAACAAAAAAAAATATAAGGATACAGAAAGAAAGTCCCATTCATGATCATGTAGATATGAAAGTCTTTAATCAATATTATTCTATTTTGATGCTTTCTTGAGTATTTTTATCTGCATTGCATTAAATTGTACAAACTGTTTATTTATGTAGTTTTTGTAATACTTTTCCCTCACCTTACAATATGGCTCCATACCTATTACTTTAACTCTCTTTAAGTAATTTATTTACATTATTCGGACTATTGTCCTCATCTTTGTCACCATATTTATTACAACATTTCAGCTGTTGTACATTCCAGCCTTCTTCAGGTGGTAGGAATGTCGAACTGAATCTTTTATTTCGCTCCCTTGTGTAGACTGTTCTAGTTCTGTTTAATGGATGTCAGTTATCATTATCTCCTGTTAATTCCCTCCCCAAGTTCTCCACTGCCTTAACCAGGTATTGAACTCCTCTTTGGGTCCTGTTACTGGATCTAACTAACACCTTTATCCTCAAGGACACATGGCACAGTGGATAAATTTAGTTATATCCATGAAAGGACCCAAATAGTGGAGTTCAATATCAATTAAACAGAACTTGGAGAAAATTAACGGAGATAACTGATGACTGACATCCATTAAACATGGCAAGAAACAGTCTACTCCAGTGAGCAAAATAAAGGGTTCAATTTGACATTCCAACCACCTGAAGAAGGCTGGAGCGTACAATGGACAAAACGTTGTAATAAATATGGCGACCAAGATGAGGACAATAGTCTGAATAATGTAAATAATGTACATAATACCTCATCTCTTTAAGTAGTTAGAGAAGAGATTAACTGAGTTGAAATACATAATGTAATGATGCTAATCTTATTTGGATTGGTGGGATATGATTATATTAAGATGTGACTTAACTTCTTGATAAATTTTATTAAACTTTTGCTTGAATGAAATTTTATGACATTTGCATTTCATATTTATCATATAATAAAAATTTGTAATATTAAAATTAAAACTACTGATTTTAGATAAAATAATTTAAAAGCATTGTCATATTTTCCTTTTTTATGACCTCTAATTTGGAATTTGTATATCATTTACTGTTTACAGAAATATAGCCTACTGTTAACTGAACTGATTTTACTAGTGCAGATTCTCTAGTTGTGAATACTGTATATACTTGCGTATGAACAGAGAAATATGTGATAAAAGAAAAAATAAAATTGATGATAAAATCGGGATTCAGTTTATATTCAAGGTTAATATTTTGCTGATTTCCCCAATTTCAATATCTGTGTAAAAAGTGCTAAAACATCTGCAGTGATTGTTGAAAAGACAAAATAAGCTAAAACTTGAAGGAGGAATTTACACTATAACCTGTAATACTTGCCACAAGGAATACATAGGAGACACTTCAAGGAATTTAAATAAAAGATTATATGAACACAAAAGGGATCTTTTACAAAGCAACAGATTCAGTGCATTAGTTGCTCACCATTAGGAGACTGATCATAATTTTGATTTAAAAATGCTACTCTAATTAAAATAGAAAGACATTTACTGCAGTGTCCATGTTCTTGAAGCATTTCACCTCTTTTGACAGATCGATTTTCACAATGTGCAATTCTTAATAACAAAGTCATAAAAAAAAAGAAACTAAAGGAAATCAGCTGGACTATATACAAAATACATATTTTTATAAAAAATTTAAATTTAAATTTAAGATTCACAATATCCCCTCTCCTTTGTGTGCTTCTAATTTGTCATAGATTTTCCTAAAATTGTTTTTAATATATAAACATTTATATCTCATTTTCCCAGTAATTGCTGTACAAAAAAACACAATTTTTAGTGCTAAAACATAATTTTAGATATATTTTGCAGATAATGTTTAGTACTCACAACATTTATTTATGTTGAAGTTCAAAAATGGTGAATTAAACACTTGCGTTTTTAATTATTCTGTGAATTTTATATATAAACGTTATTTTTTGCATATTCCTTTATTTTCCTGTTATACAACATTTGGGTGTCAAAGCTTTAATAACTTTCCAAAAATGGATCTATTTGTATTTGTATGTTACTAAGCTTTTTAAGGCAGGCTATTTCATTTGATGTCTGCTAAACAGAATCTTGTTATATTTGGAAAATGATGCCATTGTTGTTTGCTAAAAGGAAATAAACAAAAAATCAAGAAACTTGTTGAAACTTTATAGAATGTATGAAATGGTAAGATCATTGTACAATGAATGGAGTTGTGAAACAAAAAGCTATACCCTAAATGGCACTTAAAAACATTTTAGCTATCAAGATGTCAAACCTTCATAAAAATATTTTCCATTTATGGAAATTTATAAAACTGTGCCATGTGAACATAATGTGGTGAATAACTGCCTCAGCTTATACATGGGTTTTGGAATGTAGTTCATTTCTAAGATATGAAATAAGGAAGTTGGTTTATATTCAAATTGGCTTATGTAGACATTTATACCGTATATTTATAAATATGTATTGAAGCAATGAAAATGTTATATGAAACTGAACCCTTTATTTCGCTCACTGGGGTAGACTGTTCTAGTTCCACGTGCCTTGTTTAATGGATGTCAGTTGTCAGTTATCTCCTGTTAATTCCCCTCTCCAAGTTCTCCACCGCCTTAACCGGGTATTGAACTCACAACTCTTTGGGTCATGTCACTGGATCTAACTAACACCTTTATCCACTGTGCCATGTGTCCTTGAGGGTTTTGGATTGTAGTCCATTTCTAAGGTATGAAATAAAGAGGTTGGTTTATATTTGAATTGGCTTATGCAGACATTTATACAGTATATTTATGAACATGTACTGAAGCAATGAAAATATTATATGAAATGTTCATTTAAACTTATATATAGTTACAACCCAAGACATGGTAAAATGACTGATATGAAATATCTGAACAAAGTATAAAATATATAGGACCCAAGACATGGAATTAACAGGATTAACATAATTGACATCCATTAACTGACATCCATTAAACATGGCACGTGGAACTAGAACAGTCTACATTCCTACCACCTGAAGAAGGCTAGAGCATACAATGGCCGAAACATTGTTATAAATATGGTGACAAAGATGAGGACAATAGTCCGAATAATGTAAATAGTGTATATTTGTTGGTTTGCTTCTGAAAGATGAAGCTGTTGTCACCAAAAGGATGCCTGAAGAACAGCAAAATTTTTACACTGTCCCAAGATGCATTGCATTATTTTTTGACAGTAGTTTAGTAATCCTGAATTCAGTGAATCCATTGACCCAGGAAAATTGCCATATACATTTTTTTATGTTTTTGGAGAAAAAAAATATTACTCATCATGTCTACATCAGCTGAGAACTGAGCAAACATTGGCTCAGTAATAGAACTATTGTGGAACATTATCTGACAAAGTTTTTCATTTGAAAACTAAAAAAGCAGACAAGCAAAAAGACTGTAGACAGAAATAATGAATTTCTATCAGCCGGAACTAGTTCCATACAAGTGATGGAAGATACCATTAGTTAAAAAAACAATCTTTACTGTGTGAGATACTTAACTCCTAAAAGCAAGTCTGATCTAAAATAGCACTCTATAAATGTGTCCTTGTCCCACTGTTTGCATCATGGAAACAAATGAAAACTTGCAATGTCATTGAGTTTCTTCAATGAACTCTTTTTTTTTTTTACTTCTTTTTGACTAATCCTGAATCTATTACTCTTTATCAGATTATGCTTCTGTGACTGTTAAATAAACAAAATAGACTGGAAATAAAGAATAGAATCCTTAGCGAGATTTTAACTTGCATCCATTATATTTGAAACCTGTCCTATTAAAAAAAACATGCTATATTTAAATTTTATTGAGTTGTCCAATCACAAACATATTATTTTACACTTGTAATCACTGCAGCTTTCTAACTTTCAAAATTTTTTATTATGAATGTTTGCCCAATAGAAAAGAGGCACTCAAAGTAGAGGGTTACTCAATGATGTTGTACAAGTGTAAGAATTTGAGGTAAGAAGTGCAGTTTATTAAGTATATTAGAGAGATAAGGGTTAGCAATAGACTTGAAGAGATTAAGATTGTAATGATCAGGAAAATATCATCTTAGCAGTCTGTTTTGCAAAGTCACAGTTCTTAGGAAGAATCTTAGTGTAATGTTCTTCTTAATAATGGAATATGAAGGGAATAAGGGTAGTTCATTCTAGTATATGTGACATGGCAGGTTTTAGATGCAATGATCAGGACTGGTGGGAGCAACAGATGTAGCTTGTCAAAACAATTACCCGGTAAATACCAGGTAAATAGTGATAGAATAGTGAGAGACTAGTGACATTATTGTCTGTGGGAAAGGGATTGTATGTCAGAAAAATAATTCATCACTGAAAAGGTTGTGTAAATGCTTTTGAACTTTCTCAAAATGTGCATTAGAGTACTGGGCAGCTCCAGCCCAGATATACTCCAACAATACTCCATTTTTGACTCTTGTAATGATAGCAGAAAGAGTCTGATATTTATTGAAGCACTACAAGGAACTGACCATTTTTAGCGATAGATTATATCTAAAAGTTCCTCTTGAGGTATGGGGTGACATTGTACCAATAGTCCTGCAACAAGTAACCTCACTGATAGAACAATCATTCATCATGGCAGTTGAAAGTTCTAATTCTGCTCAGAGATAGGATATCAGTGTAGTGGATAAATTCTTCTTTTACTATTGATCACATAATACAAAAACCATACAAGATAAAGGGTTACATGAATGGGGTTATTATGAATGTGAGAAATGCCTGTTATGAGGATATGTAGGATAGATAACTGTTGATCTGACTAGATAAAGATTGTAGTGATAACAGAAACATCCTTTCAGCAGTCTATTCCACAATGTAAAAATTTTGTGGAAGAATCTGAGTTGAACTTCCTCCTTATGAATGGAATACAAAGGGAGTAAAGATGGTTTATACCTGTGTACATGACAAGGTGGGTCTTAGCTATATATATGTTAGCCTAGGTTTGAACTAGGGAAAGTATTTCATCAGAAAATATTACATGGAAGTTATGACAGAATAGCAAACCCCTTGTGATGTTTTGTTTGTTAGGAAAGGGGTTTAATAGGGTAGAAAATAATCCATCATCTTGAAGACAGTGTAAACACTTTTGAATTGTTTCTTGGCTAGAAAGAGCGAATTGGGCATCTCTAGCCCAGATGTGGCAACAATAATCCATTTTGATGTGATCTGGCTCTTGTAAAAATAAAGTATGTCAGGTGGAGTCAGGAAATTTCTGGAGTATACCAGTCCAGAAATCAACCATTTTTCCAGGATCTTTAGCAATTGCATTTGGTGCCATAAGCAGATATTAATCAATTTAACATATGCAAGAGACTGAGTATGCTTGAAAGACCTTCCATAGAATTATTTTTTTTTAATTGTATAAAGCCTGAAGGTGACTCAAAGCAGAGGTTTACAGAGTAAGAGGCACCGCTTATGTAGATATGTTTGGAAGATAAGGGCTAAACTTAGACTTGTACAGGTTAAGATTGCAGTGATCGGGGAAGTGGCCTGTTGGGAATCGGGTCCACAAGGCAGCATTTCATGGAAAGAAGCTGCTTGAGTAGAACTTACATTGCACCAGGGGGGATATGGAGGGAATGAGGGTGGTTCATTACAATCTGCATGGCATGGTGGGTCTTAGCTGTAAAGGTTAGGACTGGTGGAACTAAAGAGTGTAGTTAATCTGAACACTCATCATGGAAAGAGCAATAGAGCAGCAAATGATTTGTGACATCTCATCTGTGAGAAAGAAAGTGCAGAGTGGAAAATAATTTGTCACCTGCAAGGACATGGAAAAGTGTTCCATTTCCAGCCTGATCTGGCTCTTGTAATGGTAGAGGATAGCAGGATTAAGGTATTTACAAGGAACCAACCATTTATCCAGCTTCTTTATATACTTGAGGCATGGGTCGATCTCACGTCCCAATAGATGCTAAAGCAATGAGTGTCACTGGTGAGAATTAAGGGTCAGCTTTTTGGTAATAAAAAGTTACTAACTTAGTTCTTAGTGGGAAAAGAACAAACCAATGAGATAAGAAACCTTGGAGAGATCACATCTAGTGCAATTATACTTGTCAATACAATTCTGTCTGAATAAATGTGACCAGTAATAACTGAACTGTCGTTACTACATTGTGTATATAAGTAACCTGTGTTGAGAAGACCACAAAGGTATCATCAGTTATATTTTTTTTTAATCAGTTCACCATGAGCAAGGCAAGAAATCCACTAAGATGCAGGGGGCATTGAGAGAGAAAAATATAAAAAAAGGAAAACATTATTAAGGAGTGAGAACACTAAAAAAACAAGAAGACAAGATAATGATTGAAATTGCATTTAAATCTTTGAAGATCAAAGTTGACTGGGAAGCAGGAAGCCAGAAGAGACTTCTACAAGGAAGAAGTGTTGGAAAATAATTTTAATATAGAACTTAAGGGAGGGAGAGAGACCAAAACATGTAGCATAGACCTTATGGTTCCATGTAGCCATTGTAAAAAGATGAGAACTTACTGCCAATCTAGTACTGCACATAAACTCATAAAGTCTAGGTAACAAAGAGGAAAGTTTATCAAACAATTACCATAAATGTGTTTATAAACACAGAGAAACTACATTATAGCAGTGGGAAAGTGACTGAAGCTGAGATGCCATGTCAGGACCAATAACATTGCTGATTCTTCTTTAGAGTTCATCAAGAATCTCGAAATATACAGAAGTTTGCTGTTGGATATGAATACTCTTTTATTGGCTTGGTAGAAAATATTTGTCACAACACTTCTATAGAATGATTAGAACTTGTAATACAATTCCAATCCTGGTTTTAAAATGTCTTTTCTAAGCCACGAAATACTAATAACCTTGTCTTTTTGATAATCCATTTTTAGCAAGTTAGGATGTCTAGAGACTTTTATACAACACCTGTAGAGATAAGTATGTTATTTTCTGCTGCCATTAAAGTTCTGAAAAGTTACCAGGGAAAAAATCAAATTGTAATTATAAGAATCGTTTCCTTTTATAGATAAATCAAGCTTTTCTATAATACAAAAAATTACTGATGGCTTTTTGTTGGAAATAACTTTATACATTATACACACATATTAAAATAAAAAATGTTGCAAACAAATGTATCCTTTAATTATCACTTTTCACACCTAAAGTTGGAAACAATGAAAAGGTTGACAAAATAACATTTATTTTTATGTGTTGTTGTTTTTTATTAAAAAAACAACAACACATAAAAATAAATGTTAAAAATTATATTTTGGGCTGTATCAAATATGTTTTTTTGTTACATTTTATAAATGAATATTTTTTTTTTTTTATAAATCAACAGAATATTAAAACATTAATATTAAATGTGATACTAATTATAGGATGATGAAAGAAAATGGTTAATTATAGGTTTGTAAGATAAAATGATATTAATTATAGCTTTATGAAAAGTCTGAGATTAATTATAGTTTTTTTTACCTATAAGCCATTAATACCATAGTCGGCATTAAATAACTCATTGAGGTTGATATGCCGTAAAACAAACCAAACCGAACCAAATCAGAATTTCAAAACTTGTCTTAGTCCTAACTCCAAATATTTGTCAGATTATGAGTGTTTGAAGTTAATCAGTTATTGTTAGATGGTCAGTTCTGGATAACTGATACTTCTACTTTTTGCTAGGAAAGACATTAGAATCTTGTAGAAATGAATCAGTTACAGACAAGGTAGATTGTTCTAGTTCTACGTGCCATGCCTCTTCCATATATCTCAGTTATTTCTGTTTAACTCAACTCTCCAAGTTTTGGTTCATCACTGCTGTGGCTTGGTATTGAACTCACAACTATTTGTGTCTATCCACTGAATGTAACCAATCTTCATCCACTGGGCCATGAGTTTTGAATTCAATACCAGCCCACAGCAGTGGTGAATCAAAACTTGGAGAGCTGAGTTAAAGGGAAATAAACGAGACATCCAGAAGAGGTAAGGCAAGTGGAACTAGAACAATATACTCTGGTGGACAAAATAAAGGCTTTGGTTTGAAATTCCAATCACCTGAAGAAGGCCAGAGTATACAATGGCTGAAACATTGTGAATATGGTAATGAAGATGAGGATAACAGTCTGAATAATGTAAATAATGCAAGTACACAATTTTTTGCCATATTTTTCCTGCTTTTTTTTGTCTCTGACACACCAACTTTGAATAATGCTAACAAAATTACCTGAGACATAATTGTTTTCTATTTTTTACTGTTATTTTCTAAATATTAAAACAATTATGGGCAGAAGCTGCCCAGTCTTCATTTTCTAGTCTCAACAGAGTCCAAAGGTGTCTTCAGATCCTCATAGGTGAAAAATGATTTTACACCCTACAACCCTTTTCTCAGATGAAATGTCATAAGCCTCTCAATGCTCTACTGCTATTTCAATTGAAAGTGCTCATATGAGCTACATTACTTTGTCTCACCACTTCTAGCCTTCATGGCTAAGACCTGTCATGCTATGCACATTGTAGCAAATTACCAACATTCCCTTCATATTCCATTGGAAAGATGTAAATTTCATTCTAGCAGCTTCTTTCCATGAACCACTGTTCTGTAGAACTGACTCCCAACAGGATGTTTTCCTAATCTTAACCTGTTCAAATACTGTAAATAGTGTAAATGTCTAGCATATATTTATTTTTAATCATGTGTTTGGATTAATTAAATATTGTTTTAGGTTAGGATTAAAAGCAACCATTTGAAGTGGTTTTAGAATTACAAATGATATGACCAAATCCCAATGGGTATAAGGATAATTGTTTCCTGTTCACTGTTCAATTTCCTTACTAGGAAGTCAATCAAAATTAGGTTTCATAAGTGCAGTACCAGATTGAACTAATAGCAAAAGCAGCAAATAGTATTAAATACATTCAATCTATCTGGTAAAATCAACATTCAACAAGTGAAAGTGAATGTGAAGACTGAGAATAGGGAGGGTTGAGGAGAGGACAAAAGATGAACAGGTTTCAAGAAGACAGAAGATGGCGATTGATATTGAATTTAAATTTTTCAAGATTGTAGTTATCAGGGAAGCAAGGAAATGGAAGCAAGTTCCATAGGTGGGAAGTGTGAGAAAAGAAACTGTTGGAGTAGAAGTGGCAGTTGTATTTAACTATTTCAGCATTAAAACAGCGGGATCTATTTGCCAATCTAGTAGCATGCTTAAATTCATGTAATTGGGGTACTAGTATAAAAAGCTTGTTAGCAGTTGATGTGGAAATATTTGTAGAATATACAAAGGAATACCACGGTCTGGTGGGGGAGTTGTGTCTTTAATTATTCATCATTCCAGGTAACATAATCAGGAGATTAAGTCTACTCAAACATCTCATTAAAATCATTTAACTCATATTATTCTATTACGTTGATAGATGTTTAAATATTTGCCTGTTTTATAATGTCTATCACTAGGCTAGAAAACTATTATTAGTATATTTTGTAATTTCTGGGCTCCTTTTTAACACATACTACAGGTGCTGCACTAGTTTAATAGGGTTCTGCCATGCGTATCTATTTTTCTTAAGTTGTCTGCTTAGAGCCATCAACTCCTGCTGACATAAATCTATGTATCTACAATAGTTATTGTTCATATCTTTCAAGTTGTTGAAATCTGAGACTGCAACTGATTGAGGAACTGGATCAACACCCTTTCAAAAGTGTCAGTAATTATTGGCTCACCTGTTATCCTGACAACAGCTATTGAATGTGTGTCTGATGCAAAAGGACAAGAGAAATAATTGCATCTAATAATAGCGATTAAAGAGGATTTCAGGACAAAATGTTGTGCATTTTAACCTTAAAATTCATCTTTTCAGATCTAAATAATTTAGCAACAAGGAAGTCAGCAAAGATGTCCAACAGTCTTTTATTTTTAAAGAACATCAATAGAAATTTGTTATAAAATATCTCTTCAGAAAGTATCCCACTATTTAATTTATTAAAAAAGGCCTGCCTAGAGTAATGGTGTCATAGTCATCTTCAAATTACTCCCCTTTGAAGTTTCCTTCTCTACAAAATCCTCTTTTGCTATTGGCATCAATTGTTTATGAGAGAAATTTAAAAAAAAAAGGTGATCATCAGAGTGAGTCAACTCTTTCAAGTTTTCCATGTAATACCTGCATGTGATGCCATTTTGAATGCAAATTAGTAGCAGAAAAGTCAATTTAGGTCTATTGGATCTCAATGCATCTATTTTTAGTGTATTCAGATCTTGTAAATCTGGCCGAGTGGTGAGAACATTTGCATTTTGACCAGGAAACCCGGGTTCAATTCTCACCATGGTTGATTTCTTAGGAAGGAGACTTTGTGATGTTATCGAACTGAAGGTGGTTCATCCCAGTGTGCAGCACCTTTGGAAAGTGCCTGAAAACCATACCATGGGTTGACCCAAGCCTTCTGAGTAAAATTGGGTAGACATAAGTCTTGGGGTCCATTGATAAGTATGCTAGTACAAAGTCACAAGTCATCATGGTCAAGGGTTTCAGCATCCTAGCCTCGTTCTAAATGTTGATCACACTAGATAACACACTCTTCCCCAGAAACTGTAACTAAGGTCTGCCCAGCATAGTTGCAGTACAAACCACAGGCGGGCTCTGTGGGTGTTGAATACACAAATGCGCCTGAACAAGCTTCTGCAATAGGGACTGGGTAGCAGCCCTAGTAGATGGGTATCCACGAATACGAATGGCTATACAAAACTGCATTTAGATGGTGGTTCTTTGTATCATGCTAGACAATTTTTCTCACCAGAATTTAGATGATATATTTATAAATTTCTCATTTGCTCATGCTTTGAATATTGCTGTAATATCTGCTCTAGTATTTTTTGATAAAATCCAAAGAAGAATCTGCAATGTTATCAGTTCTGACCTGGCGTCTCGGCATTCAGTGACTTTGCCACTGTTGCAACATAGCTTCCTTGTGACTTTTGCATAAATATTTTCATGATAATTGTTCTGATAAAGTTCCATCTTGACTTTACAAATTTAAGCACAGTATGAGATAGGCAGCTAGGTCTCATCATTTTAAAGTCGAAATAGTTAGATGTGACCGTAAGTTCTATGCTAACAGTTTCTTCTCTTGCACTTCTCGCTTCTGTTTTGGCCTCTTGCTTTCTAGTCAACTTTGATCTTCAAAAATTTAAATGCAATATCAATTGCTATCTTCTATCTTAATACCTTTTCTTTTATTGTTCTCTCTTTAATAATTTTTTTCTTTTTCTTTTATTCTTTCATATTCAGTAATATTTCTTACTGGCTTTATTGCCTTGCTTGGGGTGAAATGATTAGTAAAAAGAAAAAAAAAAGTTCACTTTTTCAATGCCTTTAAAAAAAAGCATCTATTTCTCATTCATAATTATTATTTTTTGAATAAGGAAAGAGCCATATGCTAAATGCATTGAAAAAGAACTTGAGCTTGCTCCAAAAGTGCTAAATTTGCAACTCTGCTCTGGGCAGAATTTCTCACTCAATGGCATCATACAGCTGATCAAGCAATTCAGTAGGAGAATATCTGTTTATTCATTCAAATTAAGGTCTTACAAAGACAGCACAGAATAGCTGACTGATTTTAAAATAAAAACCTCAAATGATTTTATTTAAAAACTTTTAAAACTGTTTCTCAGATATATACACACCATCTTCATATACGCTTACATACATATATTTCAGAAGTACTTAAAATAACTAATTTTATTTTTAAAAATAGATTTATTTTATGTTCTTAGAACTCTTAATACTAAGCAAATAGAACATAATACTCTACATTTGAACTCTAACATTTTTAGGCATTTAAAACAACATGCCTGTTCGCATACACAATTCCGTAAAATCCTTGTTGAAAACACATCTATACTTAAACATGAAAACAATAAACAAAAACTAAAAATTCTTGAAGCTATACATAAAACAGTTGAAACTAAACCTGAACAAAATAAACTACGAAATCTTCACAAATATTCTTAAATGCCTCTAATTCATAACTGAAGCCATTGGTTTATACCAACAGCTTCCCATACTTAATACTTCTCATTTTCACTCTTGTGTGGTTATGTGTGATGTCATGAGCTGTGATGCGATTTTTGTTTCCGCATCTCGTATACATGAGTTTGTTGTTGCTTTGAGATTTTTCATGCAACAAAAACAGACTATCATTATTGTTTCATCTGTGTATTGGTTGATATATTGAAAACTAATTGTCATCTTTGATAATGGCTTGTGTAAGTTGAAAGCTTAGATAAGATTAAAACATGTATCAATATGGTGTCTTTCAATGATAATGTTATTAAGCTTATCAGACAATATGAAAGGAACTTACTTAAAATAAATAGACACAACTTGTCTATATTATTTAATGAAACAAGCATCAATGTATATATATGATGCACTCCCTCGTCATTTTGACATATAAATTTCCAGCAGTTCAGTTCTTAAAACCAAACAGCTAAACTACTTGTACATATAATTTATCATCGGGAAGGCTTCTGCAGAATTAACCCCAAAAATGAATGCCTTAAATTCAGAGTTGTCTTCCTTCTTAAACTGGTTGCTAATCAATGCTAAAGATCCCAGTATACCCTAATATTTGATCTATAGCTAGGGAGAGATGAAAAGATAGATTCATAACTTTCTCAAGAGGATTTTCATGTAAGTGAATGCAACAAAGTTGACTGGAATACAAACTGCTTGCCAATTTCTCATTTTTTTTAATCATTTCACCCCAATCAATGTGGGAATACCACTAGTATGCAGGGAGTTACAGACCCCTCTCCATTTTTTCTTTTAATAGAGAAACAACTGGATATAAAGGGGGATGAGGAAAGGATAAAAAACTGAAGAGAGTTTCAAGAAGGAATAATCGACCAGATTATTCGTGACTGTTGAACTCTCTGCTTTGAGCAGAGAGGAACCTGGACAAAGCTTTGCCAAAGGGAAAAGTTTCATCCAGGGAGGTAGACAGGCCCTGAACCTGTATGCAGGTTCTAAGGGAATATTTTTGGCTGAGCCTATGGGGTTGGAGAACCCACGGAAAAACTCGGCCTTGTGCCACGTACATCCCTTGTGGTGGTGGGACTGTTAAATATAACAGAGTTTCAAGAAGACAGATGATAGTAACTGATGTTGCATTTAAATTTTTGAAGATTGTAGTTTTCAGGTAAGTAAATGGAAGGGAGTTCCATGGAAGGGAGTTCAAACTGAGTAGAAGTGGTCATTACATTTTTACTAATTCAACAGTAAAAGACTGGGACCCAGATGCTAGTCTAGAAGCACACTTAAATTCATCAAGTCAGGTATCAGGAAAAAATACTAGTGAGAGCAGTTGCCATGAAAATATTTGTTGAAAAGAAAACAGAGTAAAGCCATGTCACATCAGTGAGAAAGTGACTGAGTTTGAGATGCCAAGTCAGGATTGATTAAATTGCAGATGATTCTTTGGATTTTGTCAAGAACTTTGAGATGAATAGCAGGAGCACCTGACCAGATACATTATTATAGATGAATGGTAGATTTGTAAATGTTCAAGATGGACTTTGACAAGGAAAACCTGACACAAGGCAGTGAACCAACATCCCATGCAATAGACACAGCTATTGAATGTATATAGTCATTCCACTTCAAGTCAGCTGGAGATGTGAAGCCAAGAAGGTTCAGTGTGTTGCTCTCCATGAGTCTAACATCAAACATACTGATAGGGAGCACAAGGAAGTCTCTTTATGATAGTTAAATGAGAGCAGTTACATTTTGGAGGCATACAAATTTATAAGCCATTTCCTGCCCCAGTTAAACACAGATTGGCAGTCTTTTTCATGAGCAGGGGACAGGTTGACTTTATCAAGTCTGACGAATTTGCTGTTGAGACAGATGTAAATGATAGTGTCATCAGTATAAATGCCTACTTGGGAACTGATGACATCAGAAGGATCACTGATGAAGATGAGAAACACTTTGGAACTGAGGATGGAGCCTACATTCATGTGAAAGGATCTGGAAGTGAGATCATTCAAAATGACCTTCATTTCATGATTTGATATGAATGATTGGATTAAATCAAACAATTGTCCAGTAATACTTTAGCCCTGAAGATTATGTAGAAGACCAGCATGCCAAACCCTGTCAAACGCCTTTGAGATATATAGAGCCACAGCTTGAGGTTCACCATTATTATCAAGAGCTTGATATACATATTTAGTGATGGCCATTAGCACATCAGTGGTAGACCGGGCAAAATGGAAGCCATATTGTTTGTCAGTGAGTAGGTAAAATGCTTAACCACTTCAGTATTGATTAAAGCCTCGAATACTTTTCTGAAATGCAATAGGAGACTAATAGGGCAATAGAAGGTGCTCCAGAATTCTTAAAAACAGGAACTACAAAAGAGGACTTCCAACAAGCAAGAAGGCAGGAAACAGCAAGGTATTAGTTGTAGAGTTTGGAGATAATTGAGCTAGCTCTGGAGCAGATTTCTTTAGGATGACAGCTAGGATCTAATCAAATCCAATTGCTTTATAGGAGCCTAATTTAGAAATAATGTCTGAAACCAGTAATGGGGTTATGCACATATTTGTTTAGTTACTCGAAATGAGTCAAGTGCTGAGTTGGAAAAGATTTTCTGTGCAAAGCATTCAACCTTATCTGCTGTAGATGTCAGGACTTTGAGTTGATTGAATAGAGGAGAGATTGAGGACTTGATGTTGTTCAGCATGCTCTTGCAGAGCCACCAATAATCTCTAAAACTGAACTTGTGAGATGCTATATGTTGTTTCATTCTATCAGTAAACAGTAAATTTGCTAACGCTCGTTATGAAGAGAAACATAGGGACACCTGTTGCAATCAGATGTGTCAGTTTGGTACAGCTATTCTAAATAACTGCATTAGATCATTTCTAAGACATTCAGTTTCAAGTGAGAAAAAGCCAAGGCTTTTAAGTCTATTATGGTTGAGTATATTTTTAATTTCAGGAATCATTCTAGGAAAGTGCTTTTGTACTTTTCTAGCTGTTGTATATCATGCTAAGTGCAAGGCGACTACACACAGGAACTAGATACTAAAATAGGACAAATGTGAGTGATGAATAAAGCTTTAGAAAAGTTTCTTGACATTGTGTTGGAAAGATACTTTGTCAGTATACATTTGGGTTTATTTTGAACATAGCTTCAGTAACTTTAATTTGGAGAATGACAAAGGGAAAGAAAAATGAATAGAATCATGTCAGATCAAAATAAAATGATTTCAGGAACATTTTCCTTTTGCAGTCCCTTTGAATATATTTTAAAGGTACTTGCAAACAAAACCACTCATTACACACTCATATATATATATATATATATATGTGTGTGTGTGTGTGTGTGTGTGTGTGTATATATATATATATATATATATATATATATATATATATATATATATATATATATATATATATATATCTTATTTGGCAAGTATTCATTCAAAAATTATTATTAAAATCAACTGACATTTTTTATTATATTATTTCAGTTTTGTGTATAAGATGTCACATATCTAAATCAAATTAATAGAAAAATTGATTAATGTTTCTGATGCATTTGTTTGAACAAAAACATTGTCACTGCTTATTTACAAAAGAGAAAAAAATGTTTAAAAATTTCACAGACAAAACTTGTCAGTTAATTTCAGTAGAATGTTTCTGTATATATATATATATATATATATATATGTATGAATAAAAAGAGAAGATGAAAACACTTCTGCCGTGTTTTGTCCCCTGAATGGCTTTGTCAATGTAATGTCCCTCAGAGACCAAAATGCTTTGGCTAAGAATAGTTTTTACTCTTGTCTCTTTTTATTCAATTTGTCTCTTCTGCAGATACACTCTGAAATTATTTACACACACACACACACACACACATGTATATATATAAAAGAATTATATGATTGCTTCACAATGTTAATTAAATTTTAAGGTACACAGCTTATAGACAATTTATGCAATACGAAACAGTTATATAATTCTTTTTAATATTAATTTTAGCTGTTTTTTTTACAACACTGATTGTTTAATTACTACCAGCACTTACTGTGCACTATATATATATATATATATATATATATATATATATATATATATATATATATTTATATATATATAGTTTTAAGGTATGATTTATGGCTATGGCTGAGGCTAACACCAAGTAACAACAGAGTCTATTTCATGAATGAATGCAATTTTCATACCATGTATTTTGCTTCAACTATTTATATACACTGGTCAGTGGGGCATTATGTGTAATAGGGTTTATTGTATTAAAATAAAATATATAAAATAAAAAATTGAAATAAACAATTTATGTAAATAGTAAACCAAATTAAGAAACTATGACTGAACACATAAGCAGAAGTAATTGAAATAATAATAAGAGGACATTGAAATCAACACCCAGAGGTGACAGTCTGTTTCTTGCTAAACAAAATTGTCATTTGCAATTAGCATAAAACAGACTGTTGCCTCTGGGTGTTGACTTCAATGTCCACTTTTATATTTAAATACACTCTATCCCTGATATTGAGCACTTTCACTCATAAATATAGCATACCTTCATTCCTCTTCTCTCTCTCTCTCTCTCTCTCTCTCTCTCTATATATATATATATATATATATATATATATATATATATATATATATATATAATAAAAAAGTTAATGTCTCAACCAAGTAACCCTAAAAATATATATATATTTTGTTATTTAGTTAGATTTTGAGAAGTCAAATTTTGAACTTTTCACCAAGTCTTATCTTATCTCTGTTGTGTGTGTCTATTAATTTGCATAAACACATACAAGTCTGCATAACACAACACATAATCACTAATGCCAAATTATTAACAGGTACAAAAAGTATAAATCTAATCTTCATGAAAGAAATATATCAGAATATATATATATATATATATATATATATATATATATATGAAGTGGACATTGAAGTCAACACCCAGAGGTGATAGCCTGTTTCATTCTAAACACAATTGTCATTTGCATTTAGCATAAAATAGTCACCTCTGGGTGTTGACTTCAATGTACACTTTCCTTAATACCTTGAGACCATGGTTTATTGTATATATATATATATATATATATATATATATATATATATATAGCAATGAGTCTAGAAGAATACTCAACAGAATGCAGAAAGCACTGGATGGCCATTTTGTTCTATCTGGGACTCATCAGCAGTGTGCATCCACTACCGAGCATTGAACCCCGACTGTTTCGATACAACGCAAACATCATACAAACTGTTCCACGGGACTTGGTGATGAAGAAGACACAAACTAGACACGATATAGTGTGCTACTCACTCAATTCTGCAGCAATACTCATCCAAGTATTCAGATAACCTTGGAACAGTAATTAATTAATTACTTGTATACCTTATGCTCTGCGATAGAGCGGGGTTAGGGTCAAAAAGCAGTTGTGGCTCTTGGGGCACTAGTTCCGCAGCGATACTCATCCAAGTATTCAGATATTTTTGAAACAGTGCACCAAGAACCATGATTGCTTTTTGACCCTAAGCCGCTCCATTGCAGAGCATAAGCTGGGTCCAGCAAAGTATACAAGTAATTAATTAATTACTGTTCCGAATGTCGAGTCTAGTTTGTGTCTTCTTCATCACTGAGTCCCATGGAACGGTTGGTATGACGTTTGCACACTGCTGATGAGTCCCAGATAGGATGAAATGGCCGTCCAGTGCTTTCTGCATTCGGTTGAGGATTCTTCTAGACTCATTGCTATAAGTATTAATTACTTATATATATATATATATATATATATATATATATATGTATTATTTATTATAAATTGTTACATACAGACAAAAACAATTGTTTTTGTCCATATGTAACAATTTATAGTAAATAATTATTGCTCTACTCTTGGTATTGAGCTGTCTTTTGAATTAATGCTGTGAACGTTTGAATTTATATTCTTTTCATTCTCATTACATTTCTGCATATAGTTCATAACTATATAAATGTGCATCTTCTTGCAGTGTATATATATATATATATATATATATATATATATATATATGTCCTCATCACTTCAGAGCTTACATTTAAGTCAGTAAAAGCCATTTGGAAATTCAAAGAAATTCCTGTGCATGACTTTAAACTTTGCACAGAAAGAAGCCCATTTTTCAGAGTCATTAGTTGAGACACCAGTGATACACACAAATTATACACACAAGCGTTATATATATGTACACCCATAGACATTTGGCCATTGATGAAAATTCCAGCTAAAATACAACACTACTTAAATGATCTGTTTATCTGTATGTAGCTAGAAAGAAACTAAATCATTTCATTAAAAATTGAAAAATAAAAATAAATACTTGGCACTATATAATGAATATATAACAGTTGATATGTCAGAAAATGTCTTTCTCTTGCAAGGGTTTGCAGGAAGTGATTAAATACGCTTAGGGTATTTTATTGAGGGCTTGTACTTGGAATATAAAATTATGGCCCAGACTTAAGGTCACTTTTGTTCTGGTCATTAAAATCTTTTTGCTTTCATCTCACTGGTTCTATATGGACAAACAAAGCTATATATTTATGCATGCAACTATATCTGCAAATATTTTATGAGGACTCCGGAACACATATAAATTTACAGTCGCATTATAATAATTATTGCCAAATCATAATAAATGAAATATTGCAGAGAAGAAATATTCTGCTCTCCCTAATATATATGTATATAATTATATATATATGTATATAATTATATATATATGTATATAATTATATATATATGTATATAATTATATATATATGTATATAATTATATATATATGTATATAATTATATATATATGTATATAATTATATTGTTTAAAATTTGCTATACTTATAGGGGGAAGAGTGCTCAACATTGGAGAATGAGTGTACGTACATATATTGATTAATATTAAATTATATTGATACATATATGATGTAATAAATATGCATACACCTGGTTCCCCCTCACAGTAATATGATTGGCTGGTGTCAGCCATAAATACAGACTGATGTGGAGGTACAGGTCAACGTCTATTGGCTACGCCTATTGCCTATGCCTATTGCCTACACCTATTGCCTACAACTACGACGAGGACCAGTCCATTACGGTTACCTGCTTAATTTTCTTATTCGGTTACAGTAGTCCAAAACCACTTTGCTTCTTCGAACAAATATATCTTTTTTGAGACATATCAATATATATTAAAGGGAGGCACAGTGGTGTAATGGATAGTGGCTCAGATTGAGGAATCAGAGAACTGATTTTGAATTCCAGTCAGATCCATTACATTCACTTATGTGCTAATATCATTGGGGAAGGTACGAATCCTCTTATCTCCTCCCAGCTATGTGTAAATAGCAGGACAGACTGGGTTCTATAGCCTTGGGTGGCAGCTGGTCTAGGAGAATTCAAAACCAGCCTGTAAAGGGTTGGGCTTCATCAGGCTATCCTTGCCCAAGCAACACCACTTCTACTGTGGCTGCAGTACACATGGTGCCCCTAAGACTCTATGGGTTGCAGGATAAAAAACAAAACAAACAAAAAACATATATTTATTGTGATAGACATAGGAAGCAATGCTGCATGGTGAGTTGCAGTTTTATGATCTAACCCTGACATTCAGCACTCTTCTGTATAAATATCACAAAATTTAAACAATTATGAATAAACGAAGCAAGTCCAATGAGTAATTCCTCAGAGTAGATATTTTATCAGTAATTATTATGTAAAATGTCAGCAAATGACCTTTTGTGATCAAAAAAATCATTGGTGCTTGAATCACAATGTTTCTTTCAGTTTTCCTTATTATACTCTCATTGAATTTAATGGATTTATTTGTTTTTTTATGACATATCAACCTTTTGCAGGTTATTTAAATCCAGAAAGCATTTTTAAATCATACAATTTTTGGAGATAATAATGATTTACTAATACAAGTCTTACTAATTGACCCATAGCTGGAGAAGATATAGATTTATATATTTCTCAAGGGTACATGCACATAAATGAAGAGACGCATATGCAATGTGGTTGGTCCTGGCCTGGCATCTCATCTACAGTCATGTGCCGTCGCTTCCCACAGTCTTTTCTATAAGTACTTTCATGGTAACTGCTATTATGAGGTATTTTTGCTGGTTACCAAACTGCATAAATTTAAGTATTTTACTAGGTTGGTATCTCAGTCCCACCTTTCACTGTCAAAACTGTTAATTGTAGCCATCTCTTCTACTCCAACAGCTTCATGCCTCACCCTTCCGATCTGTGAAACTCCCTTCCTCTTACTTGCTTTCCTGACAGTTATAGTCTTCAAAAATTCAAATGTAATGTCAACTGACATCTTTTGATACCTTGGTCTAATTCCCTGTCCTTCTCTTCATCCTTTCCTCAGTTATGTCTCTTTACTCTTACCCCCACTCTCTGTAACTCCTTGCATGCTAGTAGCACTCCTGCCTTGCTTGGGGAGAAATGCTTAAAAAACCCCCAAAAAACAAAAACAAAAACCAAGCCCAACTGGAATTGGAACTTGGCTCTCTGATCTCCAATTCTGAGCTGCTATCATTTACACCAGCAGCACATCTAAGTTTAAAGTACTTGGTATTCTCAAGTGGCCACTCATTTACATTCTGATCAAGCTCAACATTGCTTAACTTTGGTGTTTGTATAAGAATTAGTGTTTCAATGTGGTATAAATGTATGTGTATCATTGGGTTTACAAGATCTAAGCTGCAACTGACAAGACATGGCATGAAATTGAAAAATAGCTGGTATCAAATGGCCAAATAATGTGGAGAAAAGACAACAAAAATGAGGATAATAGTTAAAATAATTTGCAGAATAATATTTAACCACACTTAATTTCTGACAATTCAGAAATAAAGAAATTCATTTATTTCACACACTTTTTATATTGTTTTTGTCATTGTTTTAAACTCATTTCATTTTTGTTGTGGAACAAAGAAACACATTATAATAAAAGTTGTATTCATATTTTATGCCATGGCAATTAGCTCTCATGGAGATTGTCTTTTACACTTTGTCCACTAAATCTCTATATTCAGGCTGTATTCTTTGTCTCAAAATCTTTTGCCATTCCTTTGGTTCTTCATGGTTTTGCTAACTTTGTGGCCTTACAAATCCTGTAGTCCAGTTTGTTTTACTCTTCTGGCTTTAATTAGTGAATCTGACATGTGAGATTTCATTCCAGTTTCAAACAGTAGGTTAAACCATAATTTAACAGTTTATAAACCAAATTGTTAAACAGAATGTATAAAACCTTGAAGAACTTTAAAGATTAACAAGGTTCAATGTTTATTTTAGCATACCATTTGTCATGTCTTCATCAATATTCTTTTGAATCTTATCATTTACTTTTAATAGAACCAATTAAAAAGTACAAGCAAACACAATTTGATTTATTATAACACAAGTTATTTAAATTATATTAAAAATATATCATTCTATTTTCCACTTTATTTTGATTTCTGGAATTTTATTGCATCTGTCAATGGCTGAGTCCAAACTTATCAGATTAAAAGAGCTATAAATGTACGACTAAACTATATTAAGATTCTTCATCCTCATTATTTCCTGGCTGATAAATAACTCACACTTAAAGTTTAGGAATCAAGTAACCAAAGTTACAATTGCATAACCCACATGCTGCAAGGGATGTGTTCAAGTCTCAGCCAAAGATAGTTCCTTGTTCTCAATTCATGAAATTTAACTGGACAGCTGAAGAGCAAATCAACTAAAATAAATGAAATAAAAAATAACAAAAAAGATAAACTGATTAAACTAGTATAGAAATAATAAAAATAAGTGGCCCATGTCAAGGATGGCAATTCATGCAACAGATATACCTACTTCTTGATCCCAAAATACTTATTTGAGAGTAGTTTACTAATGTGTACACTTATCTGTGCTGTCAAACCTTGTATCAGGGCAGTGAAAAAACATTTTTGGCAAGAAAGATGGCAATGGTATAGCAATCAGGGAGATGTTGATGCATGCCTTCTTGAAGGACATTAATGCTAACCTAACTTAAACTTTGAAGCTGGTTTGACAGTTCCATCTTACATGCAGATAATTGCCTCCTATGATTCACAAAATCAAACTGCTCCCTAATTCATACAATCAAACTGACCCCTACCATTCACATAATGAAACTGCTCCCTACCATTCATACAATCAAACTGAGCACTACCATTCCTACAATCAAACAAACTGCATCCTACAATTCATAAAAACAGCTCCCTACCATTCACGCAATCAAACTGCCTCCTACAATTCATACAATCAATTGTTCCCTACCATTCACACAATCAAACTGCCCCCTATGATTTCTACCATTCATGCAATCAAAAAAACTGCCGCCTATCATTCACACAATCAAGCAAACTGCTCCCTACTATTCATACAATCAACTGTTCACTGCCATTCACATAATCAAACTGCCTCCTACCTTTCACACAATCAATCAAACTGCTACCATTCATGCAATCAATAAAACTGCCCCCTTTCACACAATCAAGTAAATTGCTCCTTACCATTCATACACTTAAACAAACTGCCCACTACCATTCACACAATCAAGCAAAATGTCCGTACCATTCATACAATCAACTGTCCCCTACCATTCTCACAATCAAATTGCCCCCATCCATTCATGCAATCAATCAAACTCCCTCCTACCATTCACTCAATCAACCTAACTGCCCTCTACCATTCTGGCAATTCAACTGCCCCCTCCCATTTATGCAATCAAACAAACTGCCTCCTATCATTCACATAATCAAACAAAGTTCAAAGTCCATGTAAAGATGTTTATCTATATACATTCAAGTACATCAGTATATTCAAAGCTTAATGATGAAAAAGTAAATGCACTTAATTTAGGGGTGAATATTAATCATACAAATTGAACATTATACACTGAAACATTTAGATCAAAATTCAACAAATATGTGAATTCTTCATTCATTCTTTATTTTTATTTTTTTAACCATTTCAATCCAAGCAAGGTAATAAAGCCACTAATCTGCAAAGGGTGAAAGAAACTGAAAAAACGTTATTGAGTAGAGTGGACACTAAAAGAACGTGGATCAAGAAGATGGTACATGACGATGTAGCAAGCAAGAAAGGATATTTACTAAATTTAGCCAAATATGGTTTGTATTTATTTCAACAGAACTCTTAAGCTAATAAAAATATATGGAAAAAAGTGCACAAATCTTTATTATTTTTATTTATTAAAAAAACTATTTTGAGAAAACCAAACTTTGATTTATTCATAGAGTCTACTTAAAGATTGAAGATGCGACTGCAATGATTTTTTTTTCTAAGGTCTCCAACTCCTCCTTCAATGATTATGTTTATTTATTTGAAATGACTCCAGGTTATGTAGAAAAACAAAAACAAACCTCATTCTCTGCTACTACAGTCAGCTTTCATTGTCTTTTGCTATTGTGTTGAATAATGTTTACAGGTCACAACTTATTACCAAAAGAGATTTTGTAAAGCAGATAGATCTAATTCACTTGCCTCTTGCTTATTGTAGCTCAAGGCCTTTGCAAGCAGAAAAAAAAAATCTTGATTAAAGAATATCCTAAACAAGAATTGCAGACATCAGACAGAACTCACTCCACATGCACTCAGATAAGTAGTATATTTTGTTGTTTATTCTGTTGAAAAACATACCTTTTTTTAAAATTATTTTTCCCCAAGTAAGGCAATAAAGCCACTAAGACATAAGAGTGATAGATAATATGAGAAAAAAAAACAGAGAATAATAAAAGAATAATAATAAAAAAAAACAGAAGATAACAATTAACATTCATATTATTCGGACTATTGTCCTCATCTTTGTCGCCATATTTATTACAACGTTTCAGCCGTTGTACACTCCGTCCTTCTTCAGGTGGTTAGAATGTCAAACTGAACCCTTTATTTTGCTCACTAGGGTAGACTGTTCTACTTCCACGTGCCATGTTATAACATCAGAACAACCTTTATAAGCTGGACGACACTTAAGATATCTCTCCCAAGTAAGAACGCCCCCCGCATAGTGGAGAATATAACTAAAGACTGTGTGTATGCTATACCGTGCAGCCGACCAAGCATAGACATGAATAGAATATGGGAACCAGTAATAAGGAGTGCCATAGAAAAGTGATAATAACAACAAAGATTGCAATATGAGCACTGGTAAAAAATGGTAGCTTAAGACATTAGGTTTATAATACCCAAAAATTCATTCAAAGACACATGGCTCAGTGGATAAAGGTGTTGGTTAGAACCAGTGACAGGACCCAAAGAGTGTGAGTTCAATACCTGGTTAAGGCAGTGGAGGACTTGGAGAAGCAAATTAACAGGAGCTGACTGACATCCATTAAATGTGGAACTAGAACAGTCTACCCCTGTGAGTCAAATAAAGCAAAGATATATCCGGAGTGGCAACTTGTCCAAAAGTCTTTTTCTCTTAAAGACAAATAAAATGAAGATATATTGTTCAGTGTTTGTATAAATAAAATATAGAGATATACAAAATAGTATGAATGAGAAGAGAGTTTTCTATACGTGTATATGTTTTCTATATGTGTATTTATAGAAAATGAGTTACCATCTGTATTTCAGGATATGTCAATGTTTAAAGCAATAGTATATTCCCTGATACAAATAGCAACATGTTTTCTATTGTAGTGCAGATATCAGTTCTAGTTGTTAAATTGCATAAATTCAAAACAAGGAACTATCTTTGGCTGAGACTTGAACACATCCCTTGCAGCATGCGGGTTATGCGATTGTAACTTTGGTTACTTGATTCCTAAACTTTAAGTGTGAGTTATTTATCAGCCAGGAAATAATGAGAAAACTTTGCCGAAGAATCTTAATATAGTTTAGTCATACATTTATAGCTCTTTAATCTGATAAGTTTTGGACTCAGCCATTGACAGATGCAATAAAATTCCAGAAATCAAAATAAAGTGGAAAATAGAATGATATATTTTTAATATAATTTAAATAACTTGTGTTATAATAAATCAAATTGTGTTTGCTTGTACTTTTTAATTGGTTCTAT
This sequence comes from Acanthosepion pharaonis, assembly GCA_903632075.3. Lineage (NCBI taxonomy): Eukaryota > Metazoa > Mollusca > Cephalopoda > Sepiida > Sepiidae > Acanthosepion > Acanthosepion pharaonis. The sequence goes on along the minus strand of CAHIKZ030001269.1, from coordinate 3,133,956 downwards.
TAAAAGTAAATGATAAGATTCAAAAGAATATTGATGAAGACATGACAAATGGTATGCTAAAATAAACATTGAACCATGTCAAATTTTTAATGTTCTTCAATGCTTGATACATTCAGATAAATAAGTTGCTTTACATACTGATAAATTCAGCTTTAACACATGATTTAAAACTGAAATGAAAAACCCTTATGACAGATTCACTAAGAAGAGCAGATTGAAAACATGTATAAAAAGTTATCTGAAAAAAGTACAAGATTCTTACCACTACTAAAATCAGCATTTCCAACCAAGGAGGTGTTTGGATGGAACCATTTTTCACAAGCCTTGTTTCTGAAACTGATGAATGTTACACTGAATTAAGAGTTTAAAAAAAGGACGTTATTGGAAGGAAAAAAAATTGAGAAGCGAGGTCCTTCTCTGGATTATTTCCACCTGCCAGAGTAATTAAATTTGTGACCAGTGACCATTTTGAAAGATGGCTTGGGAGCCTATCAACACAAAATAAGAAAAATAACTATCTAGTTTAATTACTGCTCATTTATAACATGACAGTAGGTGTCAGTAGATCAGTGAGAAGAACGCTAGATTCAGAGATACCATGTGATCAGCAAATAACTTCATAAACAAACACTTGAATTTACTAATATCATTTATGTATTCTACTGGTAAGAAGGAATTTCAAGTCAGAAGGCTTTTCCTAAAGAACCATTACTTTAAGGAACAAACTCCTGAGAGGATGCTTCCCCAATCACTACAATTTTAACCTCTTCAAGGTTAAGGGACAACTGTTATCGATCCAACATATTCTCATACTTGCTTCTCTTATGACAAAAACTCATTCAGTAACGGCTATTGCGCTTTGTACTGGGTGTATATTTTGTAGTAAAAACAAAAAATAAATTTATTAAACTGTAAAGAATAAAGCAATGGTTTAAAATTTAAAACTTCATCCTGCTTTTTAATCACTTTGTATGTCATGATTTTAAAAAAGATTATCTGCAAAAAAAAAAAATGAAAATGAAAATAGAATTAGAGTAGCTTTATTATTTGAAATACAGTCATGGCATCAAAGGGAATATGTAGCATTCTGCAAGAAGCATACATACATTTTGTGCCACTATTTTTAGGACACATAATGAGGAAAGAAGGCTTGGAAAATTGGATACTTGCAGGACAGATTGACAGGGAAAGGAACAGAAGTAAACAATGCATAACCTCTCCAGTGAGCTTCAATAAATGCATGAAGCAAGGTTTAGGAGAGATAACAAAAAGCAAAATTTATTAAGAACTACAAAGAACAGAAAATTGTGGAGAGCCATGATTGCCAACGTCCTGAAGGGACATGACATATAAAAGAAAATATAATCCCAATCTTTCTATTGTTCTTTCTTAATTAACATTCTCTTGTGAGATCCTATTGTTCGATTATTCCAATTACTTCCCACTGAAGGATATTTCTTGGTCAGAAAGCATATCCGATTTAAGATCAAAAGTACTGGGAAATAGACATATACTACACTCTGATCCTAAGCAGAAATGTATATTGGTTGTATATATAAACAAGCAGAATAACAGTATAAAGTGCAAAAGATTTGGGACAACTACATAAAATGATAATAAATCATTATTTTATTAAGAGGTTAAGATTGTTTAGCAGTGTGTTTTTATCAGTAGTTGTCTTCTTTCTGTTAATATTAGTTTTGAACGCAAGATTTGATAGTCTCAGGTCTTTCACTCGGCAAGTACACAAAATTTTTTAAATGATTTTAAAAACTCCCTTTTATTATTCTTATTTCAAATCAGATTCATGATAACTATAGTTTTATCAATAGTGCTTGAGAACCTTGAGGATTAGAAAATAAGTTCTTGATAAACTGCTTTCTCGAAGTTGAAAAAGCCAATGTTGGGTAAGTGAAAGATCTGAGATGATAAAGTCATATTAATTTCTAAGTCATGTAAGGTGCCTTGTTTAGTAATTGCAGTTGAACCTTAGCTTGCATTTTTATAGTAAAATCATGGCTGAGATTTCTGCTGGAACAAAGATGAACATTGTGATTCTGAAGGGAAAGACGACTCATCCTTTACATTTGTAGATTTCGGCTAAGTACTTATTCCCATTATCCACTGTCCACTCCACTTTAATAATTTCATGATACCTCTAATAGAGAATAATAAAATTGATAATCTTTGAAAAGAGCAGTAAAATTTGGTTGTATGTTGATACGTTTTAATAGTAAAAATTTTTTTATATATTCCAATAGCAACATTTGCTTAGTGCCTGGGTATCTATCACCAAAGCAACACATGCCTATTGCATTAAAAAGGCTTTGGGCAAGGCTTCACCTGAACATACTTGAATTCAAGGAATTCAGTTATTTTTTACATTTAATCATATAAAAAAGCTTTGGTTTTTATTATTCATCCATATCTGACTCTTCCTTCAATGCTCAATCAAAAAAGAAGCAGACCAAACCAAAAATGGAGCATTGTTGCCACATCTGGACAAGAGTTGCCCAATACTCACTTTCCAACCTTGACAGAGTTCAAAAGCATTTGGTTGAGGAATTGTTTTCCAACTTACAACCCTTTTCCCACAGTCCAAATGTTGCTAAGCAATCACTATGTTCCTTAACTCTATTAATCCAGACCTTCACAGCTAGTACATGATAGGCCACATTTACTGAATTGTCTCATCTGCATTTCCTTCATATTTCACTGGTAAGGAAGTAGTTCTAATCAAATAGTTTATCTCCCAAAACTGCTGCATTGTGGAATGAACTCAGGTGAGGATGCTACCCTGTTCTTTCATTCTTAATCTCTTTAATTCTAGACTTAATTGTAATCTGTCCTGCATATTCAAATGTACGTCTTTCTACATCCTTGTTCTCCCTTAAAACTTCATTGATTAACTTGAGTGGATTTTAGACCTTTTATTCAGAGACCAACAGGAAAAAGATGTATGCAAAAATTCTAGAAATAAAAATTCCCAGAAGTTTTTTTGAAAACTAGACATTAAATAAACAATTGAAGAAAAAATTTCTGCTCAAAAATTTTGCACATATTAAATATTTCTGAAATTATATAAATATTGCTTTCAACCACAATAGATTAATTGATCTCACAAGAGATTTTTAACCCCATGAAAGATTCCTGTGGGTCGATATTGATCACATTGACTACACCTGCTTGAATGAAGGCTTGCAAAATACGAAAGCCTAGTGTCCGTAGAGTGATTGTCAAATTAGAAAAGGCAGTTGTTGGAGAGAAAACAGAACAAAGTTAAAATAATGGCGTAAAACAATGGAAAATGACAAAACTGAAAGAATCAGCACATGTAATGTGAGAAAGATCCAATTTGTAAGCCAAGTATAGGTTTGATCAGATATGAAATTTAATTTATAAACTGTCATATCTTCACAATTAACGTTTGAAATCATAGTCGAATTTTTTTTATCAGGGGTCAATTACAGATATTGACAAGAATCCACATCCATCTGAAACACTAAGGAAAGTATATATATATATATATATGAAATGGACAAAGTCCGACAATTATTTAAAGACATTTTTATGTTTAACATTCTTTTTATAGATACAAATATTTAAGTAAATGCTCTGTTTATAATAAACTGTATTAAATAACATTTACCGGCCTGAATGTCCGAGAAATTTTCATAAATTTCAGAAATCGACAGAATTCGAACCTGTATCCTATACGGAACCGTCATTTTTCCTGACGTGCCTTATCACTCGGCCACAAAGGATCGTTCGGTTGGCAAGGTCGAATTTACTGCTTATAAACTTCAATTTTCCATGAATCTCTCACGTATATTCATCTGCTCATGGCGTATCAAATGTAAAAAAATGACGTCACACATTATGAAATGGACACAGTCCGACAATTATTTAAAGACATTTTTTAAAATTGAAGACATGCGCCCCCCAGCAACTTTAACACCACCAAATAAAAACCAATAACGAATACGAACTGCAATTTCTTCCAGATACATATACGCAGTCATCAAAAACAACCAGCTTTAAAATAATAACAAATCAACCTTAAAAAATTAAAAATAATAGCAATTTTTACCTATCATAGTTTTACACAGATCCCCACCACGCGTATATATGTGCGTGCGAGGAAATATTATTTAGCAAAAGAATAGAGAAATGGTCTGATTGTTGACATGTATACATTCACGAGAAATATTCCCTCTGCATCCCTACCTTCGAATTTCAGCAACCAAATGCGTATGAATGTAGACAATAGCACACATATACATACATATGTCAAGTCCCATACTGTCCACATATGTTTATGTTTGTGTGAGCCCCGGCGGGCAAGCGCGTGTGTATGTGTGTCTCCGTACCTCAACGGGTGTACGGGCATGCATCTATGTTTGCGTTAGCATGCGACATCACGACGACGATTCTCCCGCACACTTCCATAATAACACCAATACACGCAATCTACATAAATCCAAAATTTTTAAAAATTAATCAGTTTGTCTGACGATAGCAAAAGCGTGAAACCCAGGGTCCACAAACTCACATCAATCCAACCATATATATATATATATATATATATATATATATATATATATATATATATATATATATATATATGTCAATTTAAAAGAAAAAAAGACCACTTTAAGGCTCCATAGTAATAATTTATTTCACCAGAGAATTTTACTTTTTCTCTGGATCCTCAGACTTTACTTTCAAAGACGAAACGAAAAAATGAATTTAAAATTTACGCTTTTGATGGCCAGTATTAAGCTTATATAAGTTGAATTAGAGGGTGATGAGTAATGGTGTGAGAGACATGGTCGAGTTTAGAGAGTGAAGGGAGAGTTTAAAATTTATCTTTATATTTCTTTTTATTACAATACTTAATATTGAGGAAGGAGGATAAGGATCAGATATTGACATATATATATATATATATATATATATATATATATATATATATATATATATATATAGCCAATCAACCCAAAAGCAAACACTTTTGATTATTTAAAAGATTATATAGAAAATACGAGTAATGATGAAATTTTAAAATAGAAAAGGAATCAGAAAGAAACAGATAAAGTGTCTAGGAGAGATTGAGGAAAGAGAGCTTGGTGAATCTGCCACTCACAGGAAATATTGAAGTGAATAATCAACCTAATGGGCTTGTGTAACTGGATGGCAGAACAGGGATTGGGAAAGATAACAAAAGGACAAACCTTACTAAGAGCTAAAAACGATGGGAAGTTGTGGAGAACCACAATCGCCCACGTCCTGAAGGGACACGGTACATAAAAGAAGAATATATTTATGATTTTATTTCAACAAGATACTACCTTCAAAGAGGTACCATGTTCTATTGTGTCGTGGCCTTTAAAAATCAGTGTCAGCTTTTGCCAAGCAAGAAGACATATTGCACTATTGTAACATTTCTTCAGACAAAGGGTTTTTTTTGTCTTCTTTGACAAGAATAGGAAAATATTTGAAAAGAGAAAACACTAGTAACAGAACAATGTTTCCGGAAACCAAAACCCACCCACCATCTGACGGATGCATGAGAAAACTTAATGAATATCATGCAAACTCATAATCACCAAACCATGAAAGTTTTCTAAGGAAACTGTATCTAGAAGTTTTTTCAGAACAGTGTGTACAATCCAAGTGTAGAAATAAAAATAAACAAAACAAAAAAAATCTTCATTATTTACATTGTTCGGACTGTTGTTCTCATCTTTATTGTCATGTTCACAACGTTTCGGCAGTTGTACGCTCCGGCCTTTTTCAGGTGATTGAAATTTTTGAATTTGTCCTAAAAGAGATATGGCCTTGTGGATAAAAGCGTTGGTTGGATCCAATGACTTGGCCCAAAGAGTTGTGAGATCAATACATGGCTTCGACAGTGGTAAACAAACAAAAAAAGAGTTGGAGAGTTGAATTAAAGGGAGATAACTGAGCTCGCCCGGAAGAGGCATGGCACGTGGAACTAGAACAATCTACCTCGGTGGACGAAACAAAGGGTTCAGTTTGAAATTCGTATCACCTGAAAAAGACCAGAGCGTACAACGACCGAAACGTCGTGAACATGACAATAGAGATGAGGACAACAGTCCGAACAATGTAAAAAATTACAATACCTCATATCAGAAATATAGACAGATAAAAAAAAAATATCTCCCAAATCTCAATGACCGGCACTACTTTTTCCATTAACCTTTAACGATGAAAACAGTTTGTTCAACGTTTCTCCTCAGAGGATCCATCTATGTACTTCAGGATAAGGACGATCATGACTCTCCAGAAATTCCCATCTTTGTGACCCTTAGTTGTTATTCTAATCTTGCTAATACTCCTGTTTAGTCCCGTCCCGTCATCCATTCACACAATCTTGTCAGGCTGTCGGAGTTACCTCCTCCTTAGTTCCTAAATTCTTCACTAGGGGTCATTCTCCCAATACTATAAATACTAGGAAACTTCTTGCCTCTTTCTCTTTTTTCCTTCAGGCCTCGTGCCGAATCCCACCTCGCGTGGAGGTGAGGTAAATCTCTCTTTCTTCTTTATTTCAGTGACAAAATGTAAGCTCTTAGAAGATCGGCGTCTTCCCATTTTGTGGGGGACACCATGAACATTACAAATATACACATACGTACGAACATTCATAAAATACAAACATTCACCAAAGAACAAACACAAACGTTCGTACACACACATTGTCTATGTCCATTGTAAAATCGTTTTGTTTAATACACATATTTGTTGTCATATATATGTATATATATATATATATATATATATATATATATATATATATATATATATATATATCGATTTTGTTTGTTTGCGTGTCCTCTTTATCTTCAGTTGGACTTAACTTGAGTCCGGCAATTTTCTTGTAGTTGAACCTTTTAATATTCTACCAAGAGGTAAAACACGTGTTTCTAATACAACAACACGTAAATACACTCACGGTCCTCTACAAGGTAGGTAGCTCACAGCTTACCCTTATCTCTTGACTTCAGTACGCCCTGTAATCATTAAGTTTTCCAATCATTCCTTCCTCATAAGTAAGTTCAGCTGTCATCCCGATTCTAAACATAAGCGTTTTTTTCCGCCATTGTCATTAAGCCTTCCTCATTGCTTACTCGCTCCGTCCATCTTTAGAATATCCAATAAAAATATTCTTAGTGTCTGTCATCGACTGCCAAATATGGTGTGATAGGAATTTTGCTATTAGGTTATTTTTCAGCTTTTATTGTTTTAAGCATGGACCAACTTTAAATGATCCACGATATCAGGTTATTCTACAATGTACTTACCAGTAACCAGCGATTATCCCAATAAAAAATGTCTTCCAGCAGGGCAATATTTCTTGCCATTTTGCTCCATCAGACAAAAACTGGCTGACAGAAAACAGCATTAAAATCCTTTCTGTCCTGGCCAAACACTGAATATAAAACCACTTAAGAACATTTAGAACAACTAAAACTAACAGAACAGAATTTCTATAACAAGAAGATTTTGTGTGTTCTACCAAAGGGCTCTTCTGTATAGGTGTTCTTTTGTAGAAAATGATTAATTTTATATTCTTATTCTTCTAAGTAATAGATTTTGCTAAATTTGGGGATAATAAATTTTATTTTCGTGTGTCTTTAGCCGGTCTTTTGTGTCCATTTTTAATAGCTGGTACAAGGCCAAATTATGGGAGGGATTGAAAGTGCTGTAATTAAGTAAAGGTATAGGCGAGTGATAACACGTATGGAGTAACGAATAACACGAGATTCATTTAGTATGACATGTTATTCAACTTCCGACTTCGTCGTTTACTCTAAGCCAGTTTGTATTTGAGCGGCACCCCCTTGACCCTGCTTCGAAATATGACTGCGTCTATTACGAGCCTCACATCCCCGTTTACAAAGCTAAACGCATCTTTGCAGTCAGGTGATTCTGCATTTGTTGACGGGCCAATCCTGCACCTATTTCTCTTGGTGTGAAATTGAATTCAAACTATATCCTGGCATAACATTGACACGCTGTTCAATTTTCCAAGAAAGAAAATTCTCTAATGAAAAAGAGTTTTAAGAGTTCATCGAAAACTTTGTCACATTCAGAATTTTGCTCAAAAGGTGTCGAAGGAGCGACTTGATAAGTGGAAAGAAGGCATTGCAAATAATAGTGAATATATAAGTGAGTAAAATATAAATGTACTTTATTTTTGTAAGAACGAAATATATATATTGTACTTTATTTGTTTAAGGACGAAGTTGATAAACAAAAACGGAAATTATTTATGACTCAATCTCACAGAAGTATTAAGAGTGATGATGATAAAAGAAAAAAAAGAGACTTGTTGGCTGAATATAAAAGGAGACTGATCAGGATGTAAAGACTTAGGGGTAGTTAAGAGAGATAGATAAGAGAGATAGATAAGAGAGACAGACAAATAGATAGATAGATAGATAGATAGATAGATAGATAGATAAGACAGACAGATAGATAGATATATAGGTAGATAGATAGATAAGAGAGATAGATAGATCAGAGAGATAGATAAGAAAAATAGATAGGTTATTGATAGATAAGATATATAGATTAATAGGTAAGAGAGAGAGAGAGAGAGAGAGAGAGAGAGAGAGAGAGGTACAACAAAAATATTTGTGCATTATTTCTGTCCAGCACATTAAACTAATCCACTTTTGTATAACACTGCAGTAAGAGAGACGGGTAACGATGATAGACAAGTATAGGAAATGAGTGAAAGCAATAAAAATTATTTTCTTATTTCTATTATCTTAAGAGAAAGCAGGGACTCCCTACCATTAATCAGCACTTATATTTTCGATTCAATAAAAACATCATTATGGTCCTCCTCATTAAGACATCAAAAATAACAAAGCGTACATTTCCTCTGGGAAAAAGAATTAATATTCTGCACTTTTGACGCAATGGAACAAAAAAGCTTTTATATTTTTTAATGAGTTCTCTCAAGTGTTTATTTTTTGAAACCACTTTTTAATTATCGTCTTTTTTTCTGACGGAGGACATGTCTTGTTTTTCACGATCCACATTATCTTATGAAATTAATAAATGCAATTTTCTTTTATTAAAAACAGCTGGTTATCCCCGCTGAAAATTTTACATTGTTATATTTTTAAATTAATTAAAATAAAATAATTATGTTTTGATTTGGAATTTTATGAATTGTCTCGAAGATTTGCGAAGATGTGAAATGCACGTTTAGCAGAGATTTAACAACCAATTTTACACTTGAGGGTAGCGTACGTAAACACTTTGCATGGTGAACGGACACGTCTCGCAGGCCATTGATCGTGTCATTAGTTTGCATCTCAAGCGTAGCGTTTTAACACAAATAAATACCTACATAAACTCGCAAGCTGTTGTCACAAGATCGAACATCACTGAGCTTCATAAACAAACCTCTGTGACATACTCAGATCAGCTTCTTTCTATATTTCTGAGATGAGGTATTATGTACACTATTTATATTATTCGGACTATTATCCTTATCTTCGTCGCCATATTTATTACAAACTTTCGGCCGTTGTACGCTCTGGCCTTCTTCAGGTGGTTGGAATGTCGAACTGAAACCTTTATTTCGCTCGCTGAGGCTGTTCTAGTTCCACGTGCCATGTCAAATGAATGTCAGTTATCAGTTATCTCCTACTTCATTCCCTAAATAATAAATCTATAAAAAGAATGTATAAACATAAAAAATGTCTTAAAATAATTGTCGGACTTTGTCCATTCCATAATGTGTAACGTCATTTGTTTACATTTGGATACGCCATGAGCAAATATGAATGTACGTGAGACATTCATTGAAAATTGAAGTTTAAAAACAGTAAAATCGATCTTGCTAACCGAACGCTTCTCTGTGGCCAAATCGGTTAAAGTCACGTCAGGCTATATGCTGGTTTCGTATAGGATATAGGTTCGATTCCTGTCGGAGGACGAATATTTTCTATGAAAATTTCTCCGACATTCAGGCCAGTAAATGTTGTTTAATACTGTTTATTATAAACACAGCATTTACTTGAATATTTGTATCTATAAAAAGAATGTATAGACATAAAATTGTCTTAATATATATATGTATCTGTAGCTGGTTTAATTTTTCCCTTAATCCTCCAGTGGCGTACGCGCAGACACACACGTATATGTTGTGGCCTTGTTAGGGCCAGAAATAAAGACACAAAGAGAGGAATTTAGTTAAATATATTAACAGAACCAGTAATACAAACATATACAAAAGAGAGTGTTACAGAAAGAATATTCAGTCCGACTCTCTGAGCGGATTGCTTGAAACTTCCGTCTCCAAAAGGCAGTACCTGCTCCTATTTATAGCTGGGAGAGTCCATGCGCGCGTGGGTAAATTACCGTAACAATATATATATATAAAATCAAGTTTAAAGTGAGCAGTGACATAAGCTTTCACGCAACCATTTGACGGTCGATAATTGCAGTGCGCAAAAATAGGAACTCCAATATTCCTAATGAAGTCCAAGATGGTAAAAGTGTAACCGGTGCGTGTATAACACACCAACGAAACTCACCTTTAATCTATCCGACCAAAATCAAAATTTCACAATTAGTAAGAATAAAATTAAAAGAACAAAAGAAACACCAGAAGTGGCTCAATAATATGACAAAGGAGTGGTCGATGTCATGAGGAACAATGGGACCACGGTAAAGGAGCTGTATTTTATATATATATATATATATATATATAGTAGTGAGCATAAAGATCAAAACGATGTTAAGAAAAAGTCTAAATATGAAATAACTTTTTATTTTAAAGCTTCAAAGATCATTTTATCAAGGAAAAATAAGGATAGAAAGGTAAATTATATAATTCCAAAATATAAAGATCAATAAACTTATTTTGATAAGGAGGAGGAGGATCTTGTTGAACTCTCTGGCTCCGGGTGGAGAGGAACATAAACGAAAGGCCGAGTCTCGTTTGGCGAGGTATAGAAACCCGACCCCGGATATACGGGGTCTCCAATCAATTTTTGCCCGAGCCTACACTCTCGGATCGCCCCACATTAAAAAATAGCCTTGTGCCACATCTTGCCTTGTGGGGAGGTTCGTAAATAGGGAAGTTGATTGTGTTAAGTATTTCAAACATCTGCCTATTTATATAGATTCAAAAATATTCTGCCAATTCGATGTCATTCTTATTTTTAAGAACGGATAACTTCACAGAATTGGCCATAAGTTCATGACAACTTGAAAAAAAGAATCATATTAAACATCAACATGCTAATAATATCCCCTCTCGAAAAAGATATTTTTTTCTAATAGCAGGTTCTCATATCACAGGCCAAGAGACTTAATCTCCACGCGTTTTCGTTCAAGTAATTTCTTCCTAAATAACTACGAACTTATATCGACTTTTCGTAACATGCACTTAAGGGAACCAATCCAGACAATTATTTATGTGGCATTTCAGTTTGATTTTATTTAATGTGACGTAAGCAAAATCATTTTTAAAGTGTCCATTAGCAATCAGGGAAACTCTTATGACAATGAAACATAATTTCAACAAAACAGACAAATGCAATTTGCATTCATTTTTAAACAGAGTAAGAGAACGATTGCTTCAAGTCAGGAAGTAGAGTAAGTGGGACCAACAATTACGTACCGAAACACAAACGCACACAGTTTATTGCACTGTTGTACTTTTTAGCAGTAATATTTTGCCTAAACCTATGCAAATGATATAACTTTTATGGCTCTCCATAGATTATTTTTTGTTATCATCTGTGAATTCTTGGGAAATACAGTGGAGTGGTTTTGTTCTTCCCAATTTTGAATTCGGAGCAATCCTTCTCCAAGACAGCCTGTTCTATTATGTTTGTGGGAGAGACAATATGGATTCACACTAAGGACACATTGTTTCTGATCTTCATCAACAATCTTCCCGATATCATGTTCCCTACTAGGTGTTTATACTGATGACGCAACTATATTTACTCTTGTCTTAATAATTAGTACGATAGGTTCGACAATGTCGAACTGGAAGCTGCTATCGAAAATGACTTACAATGTTAAGTAGGGAAAGAAGTAGCTTGTAAATTTTAACGAATCTAAAAGAAAACTCCTAGCCTTTAATAATCTTAGAGAACCATTTTTGCTTTTAATCAGCATGGCTGATGCTAACCTCCAGTAGAATAAGTCACTGTGACCGTCTTGGTCTCACGGTTTACAGTGACATGAAGTGAAGTGACTATATTGAATCAATTACTGGTTCTGCTGCTAGGAAAGTTAGTTCATTGTGTCGGGCTAGACAATTTTTCTCGCTAGAATCCACCGTACACATTTATAAATCCGTGCTTTGAATCTTGTTGCTATGTCTGGTCTCGAGATCCTGTAATATATCTGGAGATTTTCGCAAAATCCAAAGAAGAGTCTGTAATTCTATCGGTCCTGACTTGGCATCTTGATTTTAGTCACTTTCCCACCGCCATGATGTAATTTCCTTCTTTTTCTTTCTCTTATAAATATACCTTCATGACAATTGTTCTAATGACCTCTCCTTGGAGTAGCTCGTACTGCTAGATTGTGGTCCTCGGCAGGTATATATGATTTTGTGAGTCGATATCTAGACATTCAGTTGAAGATGGTTTCTATGGACGGTAAGAGGAGATCTCTATTAATGTGGCCATATACTGCTGTAGGTTGGTATAACTGGTATACAATTTCCTTTGGAGAGATATGGAATCTCCTAGTGTTGTTTGATGGCAAATACCATCAATACATCCCTTTTTCTATGTGCCGTCAGGACGTTGGTGATCATGGCTCTCCACAATTTTCTTGTTCTTTGTAGCTCTTAATATATTTTGTCTTTTTGTCATTTCTCCTAAACCCTATTCTGCCATTCATTTACGCAAGCTCGTTAGGCAAGTCATGCGCTGTTTTCCTATGTCCCTCTTGCCGTCGACATGTTCTGTGAGTGTCAAAATTTCCAAGCCCTCTTTCCTCATTATGTACGTTAGAAATTTCAACAATCACTTTCTGATGTCAAGTATAAGTGTCTTTTTGTTTCCATTTTCGTCTGTTCAAGGGTTCAATCTATGGTATTCTCAGCAACCTTCTTCAGAACCACATTTCTGTTGCTTGAAGTGTCTTGTTCATCTGTGTGGAGATTGTCCAACATTCACTGATATTTAAAAGGATTGATATTACATAACATTTTCGTACTCTTTTCATTGTCTCTAACGGGATTTTCCTGTTTCTTAATACTTTACTTATCTTTTGGAAGGCATCTTTCATTATCCAATGCGCATCCGGATTTCGGTGTGGCACTTTCCTTCCTCTTTTAAAACACTCACCAGAGCGAAAACCAATTATCACATAAATATGGACTGTGATCGTTCAAAAAGTTCATTGAGATGAGCAAATTTTGTCCAGATTATTTCATAGCTTAACATTTACCAGGGATAACAATCGTCATTCCAGTATCACTAACAGAATTGTAATCAGAGTTCTTGCCATATCGGAAGGCTGAGTGCTTTTTGATAGGTTTTTTAACAGTTTTACTTAAATGCAGGATCAATGAACTGGCGAAGGTGATTGTATACCGATGTCCTTGTTTATTCTTGCCGGTCGCCCTTGCAGACTCAACTCGCCTGTTCACAATCTGTTAACTTGTTTGTTGCTGTTAAGTCATTACGGCTTGCCTAACTGCGACCATCCTTAGTGGATTTGTTTGCATAGCTCTGTATTCTTTCCTCATCTGCTTAACCATGCAACGGGCGTTTTCCACCTCGTTCTTTACTCCTTTCTTTTCGAAAGTCCTCTAGCCTTTTAAAGAACACATGAAAAACTAGTTGCTGTTGTCTATGACATTGTGGTAAGTGTCAAAGCCCATTTCCAAAGTGCAGATTATCACTTCTAAAATCACATGTGCATCTATTAAAGAAATGACTAATTTATAAAAAGGACCGATTCTATGAAAAATTAGGGTATAATTTTGGGGAAAGTAATAATGTTTGTAGATTATCACGCATTAAACATTACTGAAGTCACATTTTCCAGAAGTGAAAATATTGATTTATCATTTTAGTAGCTGGCGTCATGTTCATAATATATGTAAAATGTCAAATTGATCACTGATTTCTATGGTATTATCGATACTTTATTTTTATTTACGAATTTAATGTTTCAAATTGTGCTACATCGTCGATAACTGCGTACTACTGATGCCATCGTTTTTCTCACTTCATAATAGTACTCAGTTATCAATGACGTAAGCACAGTTCCACGCTTAACATTTTAAAATACAAAATACAGATAACTCTTTATGAAGTCAGCGATCAATTTGGCTGTATTTGTATTACTAACAAGAACTCCCTTCAATGTATTTATTTTGACAAATGCTGTGGTTTGAGGAAGGTTTAATAAATAATAATAAATGATAGTTTACATAAAGTGATAAAAATTTCCCAATTTACCAAACTCAGGCCAGTTAATTGAAGTAGGCCCGAAAGTAATTTAGAAATTGAAGCACTCAGGTCAAGTGAAATTAATCTTTAATTATCTAGATGAAGCAATTTTATGAATAAAATAACCCCAAATTATCCTGATATAACATGACAAACAAAAACCAATTATTTTCCTTTTGTCTAAATAAGTAATAGACAATGTCACACGTTTGTCGAAAAGTGATATATGATGAAAATATATTCAAAACGTGTACATGCAAAAAGAATTTTATAGTTAGAAATCATTGTTCCAGTAGTAGGAAAAATGACTAGGCAAAGTTATGTAAATATTGTTTCTAATATTCAAAATCAGAAATGTTTGTTTTAGATTCCGAAAAAAATAAATATGGCAAAATAGTAAAACTACCTTTAATATAGTTCTTCTTAGAAAACCCAAATAATTGATTCTATTGGCTACAGAAAAGCAAGATCACATATGACAAATCAGTAATTATTCATATGCCCACGCAAATAAAAAGATAAATTGTGAATAGCAAAAGTTGGGTGTTATCTCTCTTTAGATGTGTAATCACGTGATACATTTGAATAAAAGCTGCGTCGAATTAAAAACAAAACATTTTATTCCTTTTGGATATATATACCAACCTACCCACAAGGTAAGATGAGGCACAAGGCCGAGTTTTAAAGTGGGGGATCCGAGCTGGTAGGCTCGGCCAAAAATTCTCGTATAAAACGGGGGTCGGATAGCTGTTTCCCGAGACGAGACTCTGCCCTTCGACATAGCCTCGTCTGGGGGGATCCCCTCTGCCCGAAGGTAGAGAGTTTAACCAGCACAGCTGGAAAAGATTCCTGCTGGACTCCGATCCAACCCCGGAAACCAGAGTTTGGACTTCCACACGGTGAATATAACCTGAGTAGAATTAATGTAGAAACTAATTTCAATGAATTGCTTTCTCTATATTTTTGGTTGCGCACACACCACACTGAATGAAACATTTGATGTCAGTGGTACTAAAACATGGTCTATTTAGCTACGTTTTGTTTTCGATATGTTTCAGATGTCTTTTTCTATTTCCTTGAACGTGCTTATGGCTTATGTCTAAAATGAAATAGGTCTATGAATTTTAGAAAAATTAAAAATCCGTCTCCAATATTTATAACAGTAGAAAAATCCATTCTTTAATATATTTCTTCTTACGCTATGGAATAGAAATAAGAAAATCAATTACAACATTGGGCAAAGCAAAATTACTTATCTTTAAATTATCTTCGATAAAGAAATAATATAAATAAAATCAATTAAATAATCCCAAGTAATTCTAAATTAATCTTAAAAATATATTTTAATTTTTCAAACTGGTGCAATAATGCAAGAGTAATGAAAAAACATAAAAGCTTATATGAAACTTAAGAAATCATTGTTCCATTTGAAAGGAGAATAGTTGGAGGAAATTATCATATAACAGTTTTTTTGCTCGCAATGTTTAAAAGTGGATGTTAATTTTTTTATTTTTGGAAAGTTGTTTGACTTCTGGTGAAATTATTTTAATCAATAAAATAATTCTGTCTATATTTCTGAGATGAGGTATTATGTACATTATTTACATTATTCGGACTATTGTCCTCATATTTGTCGCCATATTTATTACAACATTTCAGCCTTCTTCCGGTGGTTGGAATGTCGAACTGAACCCTTTATTTCGCTCACTGGGGTAGACTGTTCTAGTTCCACGTGCCATGTCCGATGGATGTCAGTTATCAGTTATCTCCTGTTAATTTCACTCTGAAAGTTCTCCACTGCCTTAACCGGGTATTGAACTCACACTCTTTGGGTCCTGTCACTGGATCTAACCAACGCCTTTATAAACCTAATGTTACAACACCGAGCAAAAGTCATAAGTGGCGACCCAGAGACATTAGATAAAGAATTGGTCAGTATAAGTAGCACCCTACAACGTAACAACTACCCTGGCTACATGGCAGCAGCCCCTCAAAACTGGGATAGGCGGGTACAAGAGGAGGAGGAGGAGGATAACAACACTCAGAAAACAGTCTGCCTGCTTTATGTGAAGGGGTTATCAGAGAAAATACAAAGGATCTGCGGTCCATATAACATCAGGACAACCTTCAAAAGTTTGACGGTGAGCGAAATAAAGGGTTCAGTTCGACATTCCAACCACCTGAAGAAGGCCGGAGCGTACAACGGCCGAAACGTTGTGATAAATATGGTGACAAAGATGAGGACAATAGTCCGAATAATGTAAATAATGTAAATAAAATAATTGTCTACGATTGTCAATAAAAAAACTGAAAACCCAAAAGGTGAGAATCAATAATACATGAAAAACATTAAAATAAAATAAAATAGCAAATTTGAAAAGAAAATGCTTAAATCTTATAAAAATGACTCAACTGAAAAGATTTCATTCCGCCTGGAAATTTTAGCCTTTCTAGCAGACGAATAAAACTCCCAAGACTAATTGCCAGAATTAATTGTCATTTGTACGAAGGATGGGTGGAAAATTTGCTTTCGAAGACACAAATCTGGGGTGTCACCAAATGACCTTTAAGGTTAACTTAAGCACCTACCTAACAAGAGGATGTCTTGTCAGTTGTTATGTCAAAAATTACAACAGGCTTTATTCTTCTTGCAGAATAGTGACACACAACAAAAGACTCACATTACTTTTACATTTTAAAGAATACTTATATATATTATACATATCGATATCTATTGATTTCCAGTCATTATTATTATTATATACACTTAGTTAAGACGAGCTGCATTTACATCGTATAATGACCACATATATATGCATTAAGGTTGCGATATTGTTAGGTAAACCGCTTAAAATGAATGAGCGGTTGATTTTGTAACGTTCGCGGTGAATAATTTTATCGTATTTCAAGACCTCCAATTTTTATGCTCCAAAATCACCAGCCACGTCTTGTACAAGAAGAAAACGATGTTTTCGCATTGATATTTTGTAACCAATCAAAATTCAGCCTTAACAATTAAACTCACTGGACCATCCTTATGATATAAATGAGCAGACATTTCCGTGCTTACGAAAACTACCTTCTCAGTCGAATCCTTGTAACTTTTATAGCAAGGCCTGAAAATGACAGAATCATGTCAGTAGGGCAGCAAACTAATTTCACTTAACACACGAAGTTTCAACCCCTTACCTGTTAATCTTAGGGCCCTTTCAGTAAGCCTACATTTGAACTGTTTCATATTTACCTATAATAGGCATTCAATTTACTTTCTATTCAACCGAGACAATGGTTTCCTCTTCAAATAAACTGTATTTAACCGGAAAAATGAACAGTACAATTAACTTTTAACGACAGGCTGTTTATAATTTGAAAAATTACAATATAAAAAAAACAAACAAATTCAAATTTATTTCATTTACAAAATATAAAAATGAAAATGCTTTGTTATGTTAATACATCGTCTCCAAAAAATAATACAAACAAAATGAGAACAAGATCCTTGGAAGACAATATAGGGTAATCCCTCAAACTACAGGCACGAGCAAACACAATTACATGCCAAACAGAAAAATGTTGAATTGTTTTAACACTTAAGCAAGGATCTATTCTTGTTTTTGTTTATTGGAATTTAGGAAAAGTTATTTGAATAAGTTGACACCTTGTTTTTCATTCAGTCATTGTTTATTCGTTTCTGTTTGTCGGTAAAGCAACGTTAATATTGTTTTTAGACGATTGGAGGAGCAATCGTGGTTTGGAGTTTCTCTCGCACGTATATCAGACCAAACTTAACTCATTGTCACTACAGGTTGTTAGTCTTTATGAAAGACCTCGGTCAAGAGGTTCGGAAGTTTCTATGGTAGCTGCCCATCGCTTGTACATATGAATTCGCAGTCTTATTTCAGCTTTGCTCAGCAACCGCTTAATAGATGTAATCTTGTAAATAAATCCGGATTCAGCTTTTATTATATAATTATACCATAGGTAGACTGTTCTCTAGGTGAATTCTCTGAATCCAAAATCAACTTGGAATTCCTATGTCTCTCTAAGACAATATCGTATGGAAATTTTGGAGGCTTCAATCTAACGTCTCTAGTCAAGTTGGGTGGGGACTGTGTTACTGTCATAGCTAAGATTATGCAATTTCTTTTCAGAGTTGTTTCTTGATCAGTCGTTCACATTGTGTTCAGGTATACGCTAGGTCGACTGAGCAGGTTGATAGTACATAACATGAGTGCTGATTCTTTAAATCGTCTGATCCCTTCTATTTACTTGATATCATTCCACAAAGCTCGATTAACACACCCTTTTCTTCGTATATGATCAGGTATACCTGATTTCAGTATCTCATCTCGGACAACTGCTTGGGGAACATAACTTTTTGTTTTTCGGGCTGTGTCTCAGCTCATCACAATAGATTTTTAAATCCTTTTCTGTATTCTTAATATCACAAGAATTTGCAGAAGTATTATTGGAAAGAATTTTCTTTTTACTTGCAGGTCGCTTCGACTGAGCCCTCCAAATACTAGCAGATTAATTGTAAGTCTGAGGTCACTGGATTTTCACATTCTAAGATCTTTTTTTTATATATGCTATTTTTATGTATCATTTTTGGAATATCAATGAGAAATTTCTAAAAAGAATAAAAGTGGATAGAGATCCTGAACAAATGCTACTGTTTATTACTGAAATTTAAAGCTGTTTTCTATTTTCATGGAGTTGAGTGAGGTCAATCCTTGAACTGAATGTGGTTTTATTTTGTGTAGAATCTAAAATACAAAATAAAATTTCAACGAAGAACACTAAAAATAATAATAATAATAAAAGAAATCCGAAATGAACGAAAGTTAAAAGCTAAAAAGAAAAAGACATTTGTTTTGGGGAAAAGATCCTTTTGCAAACCAAGTTGAAACTAAATAGAAAAAAGTTAATCATAAAAGACGGAAGAGAAATATGATAAATGCTGGATTTTTAATAAAGAATTGCCATTCCCCTTTTTGAATGGAATTTACGTTCCGTGACTTGTCGCGTGACATCTTTAGTTGCTTTCACAGAAAATGGCTAAGAGAAGTACCAATGAATAACCAAATAAAAAGGAATCTTTAAAAAAAGAAAAGACGCCATCTGAGGACAACAGCAATAAAAAAAATGAGCTTTGATTTTTTTTTAAAATTTGAAAGAAATTACAAGTTAACATGTTTCCTTATTCCGACGCACAAAAATGGTCTGAAATCACCAAGGGAGAGGAAATAACAACAACAACAACAACATTATTATTATTATTATTATTATTATTATTATTATTATTAATAATAATAATAATAACAATAACAGGTTATTGACGTCGCATATTTAATAAATGTATTAGTCACTACATGAATGATTTGAAATTACCAAAATGATAAAGAACCAAGTCTGTCTCCAGTGGTAAAGAATTTTAGTGACGATATCACTATGCGAATTTACTAAAGCAACCTTTTAGAGAGAAAAATCAGGGAAATTAGAGACAACATCTGTATAACTTGAAAATGAAACCGTGATCTTTGAACTGGATCAGAAGGAAATATTTAAATATGTTGAAATCATTGAAGGACAAAGGAACCCGTATGCAGCAATGAGAGAGAAAAAAAAGCAGAAAAGAAATGTTCTAAGATTAGGAGCGATAAAAAATTGCTAAAGGCATAAAGTAAGTTTAGAGCGATTAACACTTTACATATTCTTTTAATTTGATAAATTGGAATATGAAAGAGCCTCGAGGAATAGAAAGTTCAGGAAAGTTCTAATCGTATATAAAATACATCATTCCAGACCAGATTTCCAGACAGCTAGTTAGGGAACTGAGACAACCTGAATTCTCAAATAAGACTAAATCCATGTTAAAGTTTGTTTTACCAGCATGAATCAAAAAAGTTCTTCATTCACTAATTAAAGAAGGCCAACAATT
Source organism: Acanthosepion pharaonis (assembly GCA_903632075.3). Taxonomy (NCBI): domain Eukaryota; kingdom Metazoa; phylum Mollusca; class Cephalopoda; order Sepiida; family Sepiidae; genus Acanthosepion; species Acanthosepion pharaonis. Next base: position 3,113,538 of record CAHIKZ030001269.1, on the reverse strand, counting down.
AAAGGAAAAATCTTAAACTATCAAGTTTCAATGGATACAAAATACCTACAAAGGAGGAAAAAAAATCAAACCAGAAGGAATACCGTCGAGCCTAACCAACCTGAAAACTATGAAAAACTCTTCCATATTTGACAAGCGTTTCAATGAGAAGATTAATAGTGACAAAGATTAGACCCATCAGTTGTTTCCTAGTTCCGTGTTGAACCCCAAAACAGAAATGTTTATCCTATCAGCTCAAGATGAAAAGTTACTAACAAGATCTTACCCAGCTCATATTTTAAGGAATAGCGTAGATAAAAAAAAATGTCATTTCTTTCTGCCCATTGTGATTACTAATCATTTAATATCTGGTTACGATTTCCAATCATCAAATGGAACTTAGAATAAAGCAACACGTTAACTGGAAGATATATCATCGTTTGAAACTGAAAAAAAATCATTGCAATTTCCTGTTACTTTGCCTGAAGACTTCGCCTTACATACCGAATACATTATACAAACTAACAGACTAAATATAGTCGAAAATTTAAAAAAAAAACACAAATGCTATATTACATGTATTATTATACTGTCCAATAAAAATAATTTAAGCAAATTAATTTAATAACAAATTAAAATATTAGAACAAAATCCAATCATTAGTCTGAACATTCGGAACAATTGATAAGAATACACATTACAAAATCCAGAATTCCGTATTTTTCTTAAATACAAAAGATTGTTGTATTGAGTACTGTTAACAGATTTCTAAAATAGCTTTCAATCCAATGTGAAAACTAATCCTCGATTAAACCCCACTACTTTACTGTAGATCTTAAGTGTAAGATCGAGTGAATGATTGTATCAAAAAGCAAGTCAAAAGAAAGAGTAAGAAAAATCTGATTCATTATCTCACAATAGCGCAGACCGAATAAAAATGTATTTTTTAGTTAACATTTCTGTTCATTCGCCACTTAAATTATATTTAGATACAGATTGTTGTGTTGGTAATTAGTTAGAATCACAATTATTATCGTAAATAAACAGCAGAGAATGCGTATATATATACACATTCTCTACTGTTTATTTACGATAATAGGAGAGTGTTTAAAATGATTTTCTGTTCACGTATCTTTTCATGGTAGGCGTAATTTGAAATGCCTTTAGAAATGGACATGTGTCTGAGATAAAGAATGTCTGTACATTTTAATAAATGTAATTACTCACAGTTTACAAGAGCAAAGGAAATACAAGTGTATTGAGTGAGTGAAGCCTAGAAGTAGTTTCAGTTGTTAGAGAGTATTTTGATCTCTAGCCACTCCTTTCACTGTTTTGGGAAAACGAGTCACTGGTGGAGTCACTAGATTTTTATAGATAGTAGATTTTTAATTTGACTGAAAAGACCTATTGCAAAACCTCATATTTATCTGTTTTCAGGGGAGACAAACAAAAGTTTTGAATTTACTCAAACCAATTGCAATTGGTTGAATGTTTGTAGGTCGTGACATGTTTTGTTATACCATATGCTAAATTGTTATTTTAGATTTTTTTTTTCGAGGCATTTTGCTGGAATCTGTCGTCTTGATAATAGCCCACTTTGGGTGGCTTTTGTACTTGCTTAAAAAATTATAGTATTTATTAAATTTTGAAACCATCTACCATTATCTATGGATATTTACACAACTTCGTCTGGTAAAAAGCCAAATAATAGTGAATATAAAATAAGAAGATTGTCCAAGGAACGTCATTTCAAATAGGAAGGACTTTCCTTGAAAATCAGCTTTTGTTCATTGACTGTTAAAAATAAAAAATATTTCCTCCTTCTCAGCAAGTCCCATGTAGATATTAAGCAAGATTTTGTCAGAAGGATTATGGTGCACCTCGTGAGAATCGAACTATTTACACGGGAGACTTATTTGCTAACCACTGTTCTGTATTAGACGTTTATATCTTTATTTGTATAAACACCAAAAGCGATTTTATAAGGTCTTACGAGTATTTTCTCGGAGTTGAAAGAATTTATCCGTAACTTTCCTGTCAGATATAGGCAAGACTGAATACATTGATAAAGCTATTAACAGTTTGACGAAGCTCATTCTAGGGAGGAGACCCATCACTAAAATGTTTTTACATTTTGCCATCACTTACATAACACACCAAAAGTAACGCCCAATAGAGTGAATTAAAATGACACCCCAGAACAAAGAGCTCAATACGAAAATGGCTGAGCATTATATGTTATATAATAAATTCAGTTTCATACTTGCTATTCCGTGCAGCCATCAGACGGCAGTCGAGGCCTTTTAGTGAAATGGGTACTTATACTTCCTCGGTTGACCTAAGATGTTACAATAAAAGTAGCTGGTGAGTACACTTACTGTATTCACCAAATAAAATCACTGAGGGAGAAAATACCGATAGAGCAAATAATGGAATAGCCTAATATCACATGATTCGAAGAAAGAAAAAAAAATCCCATAAACACCAAATGTATCAGTGTGTAATCAATAACAAATGTATTTGTGTGTAACTATACCGTTATTTTGCGTTTTATATATGTGAATCTTTATTATTAATTTTCCGTCCACTTACTGTTGCTTTCTATTACACAACTCCAGTATGATAGAGAATTTTTTTTTAGAAGTCGAAACGAAAAGTGTATTTACCCAGTGTATCTAAGTGTTGCGAAAAATACTAAGATGGAGTATATATATATATATATATATATGTCGCCATTTCATATTTTTAATTTCACGTATGCGCATTGTTTGTTTTTGATTTTGTCAACTGCACACTATAATAGGGTCAGTTGGGCACCAACTGTTAGAAAAAAGTGCACCATAACGCAATTCACTCCACTAGAAATTTGGAAACGGCATACTGTACTTCTATTTGTCATTCACGCCAGAAGCTCAAATGCGAACATTTTAGAGTGGGTGGGTGTCAATCTGAAGACGGTGCAGATAATTCAGAAAGAGTTGGATGAGTCTAATGATGATTACGAATGCACGGCAGCTCGGAAAACTCACTCTGACCGTTCAGATAAGAAAAGAGGTCCTGAATTTGTTGGTGCGGGTCTCAGATTCAACAGGGAGGCCTACATTAAGTGCCTTGAAGAGGTAGTGCTTCTCTGGCTCAAGAGGGTGTCTGCTGGAAGACACTACATCTGGCAACAGGACGCTGTACCAATATTATTTTCATTTTTGCGTAATTTAGACGATACTTTATCCATTGCATCCATATATATGAAGAAATATAGTCTTAAGATATTTATGGGATAAAGTGCTCAATATAAGAGATAGAGCGCGTGTAAATATAAAAGTGAACATAGAAGTCAACACTTAGAGGCGACAGCCTGTTTCATGCTAGATGCAATCGTCTGGATACGAGTGCTGTTATTTTTCTCGGCTATTTATATATACGGGTCAATGGTGCATTGTGGGTAGTCTATTTTGGCGGTTATTTTACCGGAAGTCGTTTATTTGTTTATTTATTTATTTGAGTTAAATTATTTTGCTTGTTTTTATATATTTTTATTTTTTATTTTTATTGTTTTATTTTTATTTCTTATCTTATATATATATTTATTTTTTTTAAATTTTTATTTCAATTGGTGTTTTATTAACGGAGTAAAAATTTGTTTATATCGCTTATTTAATAGTTTTGTTTTCGTTTGGGAAGATAATTAAAGCTATTTATTCAATTTTGAGGTTGATTGTTGTAGTTTATTCTAACTATTATTTTTTTAGGGGGTGGGGAACAGTTTTTAATTTGTTTATTACTTCATGTATTTATTTGGATTGATTATCTTTATTTGTTTTTTCTAACGGTTAGTTTATCGGGACCGGTTTGTTAGTTTATTTATTTATTTATTTAGTTGGATGAATTTAGGTCAATTTATTTTACTTGTTATTATTTATTTGTTAAACCCCCAGTTTATGTGCTAAATCCTCGTGTGATCAAATGAACCGAGCGACATCTTCCGAAGAGATAGAAACACGTGTTCAAATATATTTGATATTCACATAGGAAAAAGATAAATAATGGAAAAAAGAAATAGTTGCAGACAATGTATGTCTGCGGACTTAGCGTAGTTGAAAGGAGTATTGTTATCCTGTCAACCGTCCTTGTTGAAAGAGAAGTCTCTTTCAGTTTTTATCAAGCTTTTTTGCTACTAGTAATGTATCTTGGAGTTGCTAGCCCCATTCCTCTGTAACTTGATAGCACTGGTCAGTTTTGTAGTGAGGGAACAGCGTTGTTTCTTGCTGCCTGATTAACGAAGTGGAACAAAAAGAGGACAAGTCTCAATTTGACTTTTATATAGCCAAGATCACGTGAACTTTACGACATCAGTGATTGGTCATTATTTAACCATTCAGTATCCTCGTTTTATTCTGTGCTTGATTAGTTCTATTTTTCTGGCTGATTATGTTAAATTCCAACGCTTATGCTAAATTGATAAAGTAAACATTGATAGAACGGAGATAACAAGAAAACTAGCAATAGTCACATGACCGCTTTTTCAGTTAGCCAAGGCTTATATGGAAGAGAGGTGCTCATTGGCTAGCACAGACTAATCACTGCACATCTAGGTTATCACGTGACAAATCGTTTTTCTCCGCCATCTTCCATCATTCTTTTCCGCCACCAGCCCGGGGCGCGAAATACTAGCTCTGCAGAGAAACTTGAACAGCAAACACACGTCTTCTTAACACAAAACACGGAGAGCAGACGAAGAAAGAACGACGAACGATCTAACCATATTGGAATATATTCCGCCCACAATTTGGACCGAAAAGGAATAAAGCAATGAAGTCGTTTCGTCTCTTAGAAACGGTTAAAGGTTACTCGAAAAGATAACCCGAACACGCCACAGTTCAGCAAAGGTGTCTTTGGACTATCATACACTGGCAAAGGTTTATTCGACAAAATAACCCGTTACCACAAACCCATTCAAAAAGCCACGGGTCAAATAGAAATTATTAAGGCAAGCAGCAGACACTAACTAGTTGGAAGGTTGTATTGCGTTAATCTTACGAATCCCATTCCTATTTGGTGTTGAGACAGACGAGACTAAGTTTAAAACACACACACACACACACGCACACACACACACACACACACACACACACACACACACACATATATATATATATATATTTACATATATATATAGAGAGAGATCAAGTGTTTGAATTCTATATGAGAGTTTTCACATATACGCGCACACACACACACACACACACATACATATATATATATATATATATATATATATATATATATATGTATATATATATATATATATATATATATATATATATATATTAGTCTTTTTTGCATCATCATTTTTATTCACTTACATAATTCTTCCATTCGTTTCCCAATAACCAAAAGACGAACGTTAAAAAAATCTAAAAAACTGAGAGAAAAGAACAAAAAAAGAAGAAGAAAATCATTCAAAGAAAGATTTAATTGTGAACGAAGCATGAAAATCGAGAACGAAAGAAAAACAGAAAAAAAGAAAAACAACTTCGTTGAGCTGGAAAAGAAGTCAAATCAAATTTCGATAGAAATCGTGCAGCTGAGAACAGAAGGAAGTCGGACAAAAGACTTGTTCAATTTATTTTGGTAGTATCAAATTTGCGCGTGCACTTCCAACGCTTTTCATTGACTCAAGAGATGAGATGAGAGAAATCAAGTCGGAGATGTTACAACGCGAAGACAAGTCGTGGAACAGAATGATAAAGGCAAAACTTTAGAAAATAGCAAAGAAAAAATAGTATTCGGTCATTAAAGAAATATTCCTCTGTTTTAGATTTGTTTTTATTTTAGTACTTGATTGAATGCAAAGAAATTGGGTCCCTTCATTTTAATATTGAAATCGATGTTTACGGGCTCCACTTTCAATAAGTAACAAGGGTTAAGCTTAGTTATGTCTGACTCAAGGTCACAATAATCAATCAAGTAAGGATCTAATTCATTGAAAGTGGCTAGCTAAACTAGTCTGCTAATTTTAACTTTGCATATTCAGTCAACTACAATTAGTCTAGCACAATTTATCAGTGGACGAACAACTTGGAAAGATCAAACACAAGCCATGACATTGATATTTAATAAGCTGAGTTTGCCAATAATGGACCACCCGATAACTGTTAAATATTTGTATTCAAGTTTGTTGAGGAGATAGAGATATTGTCTCTCTTTTGAGAGGATGAGTTTACTTATATCCCAAGGAGACTCATTGGAGCATTTGGCAGACAGTTGTAGACAGTAGTCAGTTGCTTTTTACAAGTGAAAACGTAAGTTTGATGTGTTCTAAAAAGAAACCGAAAAGGAACCACAGGGCTTTACCGTGTCTCCCTTGGGGACGATACAAGTAAGACCATCTTTTTATTCGTTCCCTTCACATAGTGCTTAGTTTCTTATATGTGCTTAAATTTATATGTGTTGAAAAATGTTTTACTTATATATGTAATGCATGTTTAGTGTACGTATATTTTACATATAAACTGCTTAACTTATTTCTGGAGGTCACTTCTTTGAGATTTCTTCCGTCCTGTTAAGGTATTCATATAAAACTGATATATTATTTCCTATAGGCATTCCACATTACTTCAAACAAAATGTTAGGAAGGAAATCCCTATCAATACTAGAAAGAGATATAACAGCTACTGTACTTGAGAAAACAATTTTCCTGAAAATTGTTTTAAGAGAAAGATTTTATAAATTTTAAACGTCAGCGGTGCAGACTGTTCGGTCAGTGTCAGCCAATAGTTTCCTTGTAGAAGAAAAAACTTATATTATCATTAGCGTTACAAAAGTGGGCCTTGGAAGTTAGAGAAGACCAATATATCTCCTCTCAAGCGCCATCATCGTTTATTTAGATTGGTAGCATTGCATCTTTGGAAAATGTTTCTTCGCAATCAACCATTGATCTATAATTTTATTGTAATGCAAGCGTGTTTCATTATTTTTTCTGGTTTAATTCCGCAAAACAATTGATGTTTGTTATCTCATTTCCACACATGAAGAGAAAAATCCCAAAAAACTTAGGCAAGGAAATACTTCCGTTTTAAATGAGCACCAAACATGCTGATACTGACCTCCAGTAAATTGACTCAATGCGCCTTCGAGGGCTAATTTTTTTCCGCTGACAGGAAGTAGAAAGGTCTGCTTCTAAGAAAGTTGGTTCACTGAGAAAGTTGGTTCACTGTGCCGTGTTAGACAATCATTCTCACCAGAATCTATCTTGCATAGTCATAAGTCTATCATTTGTCCATGCATTGAATATTGCTGCCACATCGGGTCCGTTGCTTTAGAGATTTGTGATAAAATTCAAAGAATCTAATATTTTATCGCTCCTGATCTGGCATTTCGGCTTCAGTCACGTTCCTACCGCCTTAACGTACGGTCTCCCTCATATTTGGGCATTTGCAGGGAGAGCCCTGATTGGTTGTTTGGGGAACGCTGGCATTCCCAGAGCACATCATGTCCCACCCCAGTCCTTGCGCAGGGGCCTATAAAGACAGAACACACGGAGAGACGAGAACCACTTCCCCTGGTCTGATGCGATTCCCGGCCCTGAAGAAAAATACTCCGACTTAAAGCCTGGTTCCAGAAGTCTTGTTCAAAACTATAACAACAAACGATGTATTACGATAAAGCTAACACTGACGCTTCATCCCTGTTTTTGTTTGATTATTAGATTTGTTAACAATGACATTATTTGAAAGTTGTTACGGCCATAGAAAATTTACTGAATATCTAAAACATTGAAATAATTTAACCTCGAGCAACGACTACACAAGAAGATTTTATCGTTGGAAATACTTCATTAAGAACAATCAAACACTTGCGAAAGACATACCATAAAAAAGTTGAGGTGAAGGGTAGTAGCTTAGTATACCAACGGATGATGCATGCACTCGGGGGCGCAGGCAGACATTTCTAGACAGGGGGTCGGGTCTACAGTGGGGTGCTGTTATACAAGTGAAGCCATGTACACCCGGGCAAGGCCGGGTAACTCGGCTAGTTTACTATATAAAATAAAAATACGAATACGAACTTACATTATACAGATCAATACACAAAGTTTAGCTGAAGCATGAAGAATTCTGAATTAGTATTGGGTTTGATTAGCTATGATCGATACTATACTAAGCCGACTCGCTATATTTTATTTTTCAGTTTTATATAGCATGCGTCAGGTGTTTGAGAAACATTTCAGAAGACTATAAATGAGATAACCTAACGCAATGTTACGCTGCCTGCGCTAATTTTAACATTGTTCTTCCTTTTTCCAACGTATAGAGAATATCAGTGGGTTAACTTTCAAGTTGAAACAGGGGATGAAAAAGGAATTGGTTACTCGCAGGATGAGCTGACAATCACAGATAACCAGCTTTTTGAAAACTGACAGATGAACAGGGAGGGCGACAATCAGAGCTGTGTAGACCCCACATCGTTACCCACGGTGATGCACATCAACTACGTTTTCTTTGATCGTTCAGGCTGCGTGAACAAAGTAGCCAACACTCAAAATCAATACCATTGCCTACGAAAGGGTGGCCGTATGCGTTCTAGTGATACTCTCTTTCAACCTACATGGCCCAGTCCAGTGAGGAGTGGTGGACTGAGAATCTTTCCGATCATGGCTTCCTACCTCTCCTGGTCTATTGTATCAGAGACATCGTAGAGAGGGAGAACAACTGGCGACCCTAAAATATCAGAGATTCATTGAAGACATGATGACCAATTTAATGGAGAATCACTGTTCGAAACATAGAGTTGATTCTGCGGCTACATTAAGGCCATCCTTAACGCTGAATGGAGTTTTATTGAATAAAATGTTACTGTTTTTCTAAGTTGATCACGTGTACAAGCATTCCCACATTTTCCGTATAAGTTATTTTAATTATCTCGTACACCATATGTTATATAAATTAAAGTCAATATTCAACAATGTAAACATCCAGTCTTATAGGATGTTTACTGCTTTTAAATTCAAAGTCGAACAAAAGCAAATACCGGTTTTGATTATTTGGCGTGCTCGTTTTGACAACTATCTTTTGTCAACTATTTCGGTATTAACCGAAATAGCTGACAGAATGATTCCTGCTATAATTTGAGGGCAACTTATCAGAAGCCAAACTAAAAATTTACGGCTCAAATGTCATTAGGCCAATGAAAGAATTATATATATATATATATATATAGTTTTAAATTAATGTTTAATTGTTCATATAACCCTAATTTAATGTCATAAGGTTAATATCCGGGTTTAATTTTATAAAAACTCTTCCCTTTAAGACAATAACCTTCCACCCTCCTCTGACTACTGTCTAGTGCCTTTCGTCTGAGTGAAACATTGAAATGGATAAATTCTGTATTAGTTTTTGATCGTTATTTTCTACTTTAGCTTTCACAGATTAATTTCTATTTCTGACACGAACTCAGTCTATACCGGTGTTTGATAAGACTGACGAATTATATTTTTGTCTGTCGAAATAAACTTATTCCCCATATGAGGTGATTTGGGATTTTATTCTTTATTCATTTTTGCTATCTAATAATAAATAATTTTTTGTGGATCAGTTTTAATATTTTATATTATATTACTAGAATCCATTTGGATTATATACCAACGGATTTGTTACCTTTTACTCTCTCTCTCTCTCTCACTCTCCTCTCTATCTCTCTTTATATATATATATATATATATATATATATATATATATATATATATATATGTATATCTATCTATCTATCTATCTATCTATCTATATATATATATATATATATATATATATATAAATATAAAAGTGAACGTAAAGTCAACATTAGAGGCGAAAGTCTCTTTCATGCTATATATAGCATGAAACAGACTGTCGCCTCTAAGTGTTAACTTCTATGTTCACTTTTATATTTACACACGCTCTATCTCTGATATTGAGCACTTTATCCCATAAATATAGCACATCTTAAGACTATATTTCTTCATATATATATATATATATATATATATAAAGAGAGATAGAGAGGAGAGTGAGAGAGAGAGAGAGTAAAGGTAACAAATCCGTTGGTATATAATCCAAATATACAGATAAAAAATGCGTAAAAAAACGAAAATTTAATATGCTTTTTTTCAGAGGAGCAGAATTGACAAACAATCTGTTAATAGATAACCAGATTTATTATATTCAATAAATCAAGAAAAATTAAAATAAATTATTTGGTTTACCGACTCAAATATTTGGGTCCGATGTGCGTTTCGATATAAAACCCTTACGCCGGTTAACGAGATAAGTCACTTGAACTTGTCTTGAGTTGCTGAATATATATATATATATATATATATATATATATATATATATATATATATATATATATATATATATATATACACACACAGACGCACATATATATATATATATATATATATATATATATATATGATAATGCGCTCAGAGCGGAAATTATTTTTTGCTACAAGTCTTAAGACAGAGACTAAAGGTGGAACACATTTCAAAGAAGCTGTCACTTATTTCAAGGAAAATTCAAATTCCATTCAAAAATGAGGTTTTATTGCTCATTTAAATAATCTTGTACCAGAAGTATTTTTGAATAGACTGTGTGATACATCAGCAAAACAAGTAGACTTCTGCACGACTCACTCTTTAATATTGTACTAAAAACGTTTAACCATATTAAATCAAATTCTTTACGAGACCGCATCTATCATGAATACTGTAATCAAAATGGTGAATAGTTTGAACGCCTTGTAATTCATAAAGAAGTGAGATTGTTGTCAAAAAGTAATTGTCTGCTTCGTTTTATTGCACTTTGGGACTCATTTCTCATTTCTAGCTAATAACCATCTTGGTAGATAAATGGCCTCAGCTAAATGGGATATATTTTACTTATCGGATATATTTGATAAAATTAATTTACTTAATAAACAGTTTCAAGGAGAAAGCTAGGATCTCATATCTTTCAAAGAATGAATACTGTAAGTCGTGCATTATAACTATTTCCTTTTTTGGAATCGATTAACAGTGACATGTACGATGATGACCTCGCACTAGATCACAACGGCGTAAAAAAAAGAAGACTTTGCACCCGCAGCGCCAAATGAAAATACTTAAGAGACAAGGACCATAATGATAAATTAATTTATTTCAATGTCAGATTAGTATCATTTTCTTTGTTAAATCACACACACGCGCACACACACGCGCACACACAAACACACACACACAAACATACATACACACACATACATACACACACATATATAATTGGACATTGAAGTCAACAACCAGTGGTGAGAGTTTTTTTCATGTTAAACGCAATCGTCAGGCATACACTCTATCCCTGATATTGAAATATAGCATACCTTAAAAGTATATTTTATCATTTCATATATATATATATATATATATATATATATATATATATATATATATATACCCAAGTATAGGATTGATGTATACGGAATAAATTCCAATAACCAACAAACACTATTCTTAAAAGAGTGCTCAATACAGAGTAGAGAAAATGCAATTATTTATTCGAAAATTATAACATAAATATGTTATAAAATCATTACAAAAATAGCCATTTTGTTTCAACACTTTGTTGAACATCATCATTTGATAAGACACCAGATGTGTTGAAAGAAAATAGCTTTTTTGTAATGATTTTATAAACATATTTATGCTATAATTTTCGAATAAATGATTATATATATATATATATATATATATATATATATATATATATATATATATATTTAAAGACATGTTTCATTGAATAATTTAGACAAGTTTTTTTATTTTCTGTAGGATCCTCTAATATTCACGGACAAGCTTCTTAGTATCCTTATTAAAGAAAGAAAATTACCATGTTTATACCTAATCATTTATTCCAAGTACTTTCGACATTAGCACACTATCATCATCAGGATGCTGTTTTGGGACATTTGTACATTTTATAACTTAGTTTTGGATATTTGTACATTTCATACCTTGGTTACCTCCCATGACTTTTACATCGTGAAACATTACCGTTTTCACTTCACAAGTAATCTGCAAGGAATGACTTCGTGGAATGGACATACGAAGTACTAACATGTACACTGGGTCATGTTTCATTGGAAAATACGTAAAAAAAAGTAAATAAGGGCGTAAGTATGAAAATGTTCTGGAAGACGATCCACTCTGAATAAAGAACTTTTGAAAATGACTAATGAAACGAGTTCAGGTCAGAATGTCATAGATTTGGCGCCAAAACAATGTGTCATGACCAACTGTCGACACACATCACAAACGAATTGGGAAAATTTGTAATGTGGGAAAAAGAGCTTTCGCTTGAGAACCCAACATAAGGTTCCACCATTTTTTTAATTATCCAGGAATGCCACCTTTTCGGTTTTTTTTTATCGCATTGTTATAGATATTGGAAAATGCGTTTTGTGTCTCAACAGAAAAGGAAAAAGACGACGATTATCGTAAAATGAGAAACCAGTGCCATTTCAAAACTAGGATTCCATCCATCAAGCCTTTGTATCATGTGGGATATGGAAGGGCAAAATAAACACTGCGACATAATACGCAACTCATGTGGCTACTGGAATTAGTCATTGTGCGTTTTTTTTCTGGCCGAGACATTCCGAAACGTAGCCATGGCTACTTGGGGTGTTTTTTTTTATTGAATCCCCATCTCGAGATATATTGCCAACCAAAGCTGAATAAAATCTCTCTGCTTCTTAGCACACCAACAGGTTTTGAACTAAGAGTTATCCTTCTCCTAGAATGGTTTCCAAGCAAGGCTAGAGATCCCCGATTTCTATGTTATTTCACCCATAGATGGCAGATGAAGATATTGATTCATGCATTCCTTAAGATTATTTCTATCGAAGAACGTAACGAACTCGTCCAGAATACGAAGTCGGCTTGCCGGCTTTTTACTGAGCCATACACCGCTACACGACCCGCACCTCATTGCAGGTGTTTATTGCGATCAACTTGATTCGCTAACAGGAAAGGTGTTATTTTCCAGTATGGGAAAACAAAGGCACAGATACCCCCCTCTGCCACCCCACACAAGATCGTTTCGGAGTTTCTTTGACATCCAGATCCTGGGTATGACGATTAACTACAGCCGGCAGTAAGGTCTCTGATCGGGGGACTGGAAGTTTTGAGGAGCGTGGAACCACCTCTTAATTTCTGTTGTTCCCAGGTTCACCCTGACCCAGGCTTGTAGCACCTGTTACGGCATCAGCTATGGGCAAATAATTAACACCCTCAACCTGGAGTCAAAACACTATGTACACCCTTGTGCAAATTAATTGGAACAAACCGCTTTAGTTCCCTTTCTTTCACCATGTGGTCAGTTTTAGACCCACTGGAGTGACAGAGTGTAATCTTTCTATTTTTTCCTCAGATTAGATCATTTGCAGTGGTGGGCAGTAATATCAATCTATTTTCGGGTGTATGATAAAATTTGTTTGGCTGAAAAATATTGCTTCATCCATGATTGCATCAGATTTTTATCACGCCCAGACACTATTGTCTCGACTGTCGATTAGTTGTCCTACGGCCATTGTCTGCGATAGACGTTACTCCAAGGAAGCCTTCGAAAATTGTTACGCTGCACGGACATACTAGCAAGCCTTATCAGTGAGAAAATACTATAGACTAGTACTATAGACTGGTCCAGAAACTCTTCTGATTTAAATCCAATCGAGAATCTGTGGTCAATCTGCAAGGAGCGACTTTGTGGAATAGACACACGAAATAGTAACATATGCACTGCTCCCAAGAAAATTAAATTTCGGCATTAAATGACCCATAAGGAATTGATATGCCGTTAAACAAAGCAAATCGAACCAATATTTGAGATCCTCCATACATAGAATTTTGAGCAGCTACTGTTTTTCACTTGATTCGATCAACAGAACATTTCATAAATGCCAAAATGTTTAGAAGCAAATTAGTTGAAAACAAATACTTTTCGGGTTATCAGATTTATTTAAATGTGGAATCGAAAATTTAGACTGCAGACGCTGCAAATGAAGGTTTGTTTTGTTTTGTTTTGTTTTACGGCATATAAATCTCAAAGTGTTATTTAATGCTGACAAGATTTTTATTGCTGGTAATATTTTTTCTTCAAGAATGTATTGCTGGTAATATTTTTTCCTTCAAAAATGTACTGCTGGTATTAATTTTTCCCCCCAAATTATTGCTGCTATTGCAACCTATTTTTACACTTTCATAATGTTTTCACGCCAGTTTGGGGGGGTTAACTATTCGCCCATAGTTGGGACCCTAACAGGTGCTACTACCCCGGGTTAGCGTGGACCTGGAAACACTAGCAATTAAGAGGTGGTTTCACGATCCTCAAAACCTCCTGATCAGAGGCCTTGCTGCTGGATATAGTTTATCGTCTTACGAGGATGTAGTTTGGCGTCTTCGCGTGTTTTTCTGGTAAAACGTGTATTACTTTTCGGACATAATAATAGATTTGTAGAAGCCCATGTGCAAACGTAGACACAGTAGTTAATAAAATAGCAATTACTATAACAATACTTAACGAATGTCCTATATGTAAGATCTTGCTATGTTTTTACTTCACCCGGGAAGTCTTTATCGACTGAATCACACAGGGCTATACGAACCTGGTTCGAACCCCGCCAAAGAGCACATAATTTTTTTTAAACCTCTCGATAAATCCAGGTCGGTAGACGACAATTATAATGTTTAACAAAACAGAGACAAAACACGTGTATTTTCTTTTATTATATTTCCCTGTATACAAGGCCCAAGAGCCACTCTCACTAGAGGCTGTGTGAGAGGTATGGTTAAGAAGTCAGAGGCACAGTTTAGGAGGATATGTGGGAAAGATAGCGGTTAAACCTAGATTTAAACAGGTTAAGATTGTAGAACATGGGAATATAACGGAATTTGCCATTACTAATAACACCTGACGATTGGAAGGAGTGATTTCCGGAGGTTCCGTCTACGAAACTTTGGAGCCGGGATGTTGAAAGCAACAACAGTCAGCTAAGTGACACACCTTTTACTTACTAATTCTCCCTCTCTCTCTCTCTCTAACTATATATATATATATATATATATATATATATATGATGTTTCATTAAAGACACATACTAGTAGAAAATACAAGCATAATTACCTCACCCACATGTACAAAAGATTAAAAAGAATGGAAGCCTTAATAATAAAAAAGAAAAATCCAAAACTCAATATTAACTACAAACACGGTCACAATCTGCTGACTGTGTTCGGAAAATAAAACATCCGTATAACTTTTGAAACATAAATACAACCCACACATCCAATTAAAAAGTAAGAATAAAATAATCCTTGATAATGGCTAAAAGTATAGTCGAAAAGCACTCGGAATTATAAAACATTTGAATAGTTTCTACACACTCTGTGTCCAGAAAAGAAAACACTTGTTCAAACACAAGAAAAAATTAAATAAAAGGCTTAACCGTATTACTTTATCTGTTGTCTTTAATGAAACGTATAAAATTAGGGATTGCTGCCCTAAATTCTCTCCTCTCTCCTCTCTCTCTCTCTCTCTCTCTCTCTATATATATATATATATATATATATATATATATATATATATATATATATGTTGACATGTCTCCTTGAATAATTTAGACAGGTTTTGTCTACTTATTTTCAATAGGATCCTGTCATATTCACGGATAAACTTCTTATTAAAAAAGAGAGAAATTACCATATTGATACATATCCATTTAGTCCGTGCACATTCGACATTATCACAGTGTCATCATCTGGGTATTGTTTTTTTTTTTTTTTTTTTCTAAGGCAAAATTGTTGTGTTCATCTGAGAATTATTTTTTTTTTTAGCTGTGAAGTGAAAAACACTAGGATTATGTTCTGTCAGGGGAGGTAACTAAGTTTTGAAATTTCTATATATTTTTTAAATTATATATATTTCTAAAAATGTTTCTTAATATATACATACATCACACACACACACACACACACACACACACACACACACACACACACACACATATATATATATATATATATATATATATATATATACATATATCTCATGTTCTTAGCAATCTTTATTAATTTATTCTCACATCGAGTTGTTTTGTACCTTTTTTTTTCCACTTAAAATTCCTTTCCTTTAGGTAACACACCTTATTCAAGTCACATCGAATGACCTTAGTATTATCCAGTTTTCTTATGACTGTTCATATATTTATTTTTTCCAGTTATTTTTACTTTCATGGAATTGGTGTTTTCGCATCCCGATTTCGTGAACAACTTGTGGCAATCCATCATGGCCATAAAACACTGCCCCATGACATCGTCAGCACAAAAGAGATAACCTGAATACAGTTATAGATTGCTGGTAAAAACAAATACGTAGATTATTATTAATGATAGAATCACAAAGTTAGTCTAGTGATTAAGAAAAACAGGACGGACCTTTTAGCAGTTGCTCTATTGAATGAATAAATGCGTCATGAACCTAAGAATTTAGGTAAGACCATTTATAACGTCCGAATTCTGGGAGAAACTGTTTACCCAGTTCGGGAGAAAAAATAATATTAAGAAACAAATGCAGGTATCACGGCGCAACAGAGACCAGAGAACGAATAGAGTGGAATGGAGTTAAAGGCGATTATAGCTGGTGACTGAAAATTCGAAGAATGACGTCATTCGTCTCATGTTGTCTGGCAATACTTGGAAGACTGAGAAACTTACTGTTTGGATAAAAATAACAAAAATTAAGATACTAGTCCAAAATATAATCTATAAGAACTGAAGTGTTTTCTTTTACCGGTGAAAACGATCATAAATACGGCCATAATAACAGAACGATCGTGACAAGAACGCGTCTACGAATAATCTAGTTGCAATAATATCGATAATGTTGATAGTCAAATATACAGCCTAGCAGTCACTACGGCGGTTGCAGTAGCAATAAATTGCGGGAAATAGTAGCACAATTGCAGAGACACGTTTGCAGAACACATATAAAATGCAATGTGTAGCCATATGCGACGTGGTATTAGAAAGTTCCCGGATGTGCGTGATGTGACTGCAGTGATCAACGGAAATGCGCGTGCAGCGAACGCTCATTGGTACCAAGTCTGCTGAGTCAGTCTGTTAATAAGCTTCGTGGTATCAACACGTATTTAATTTTCACTCGATGAACAGACCTACCTCAAATTTTGCGTAAAGCTCGCACATGTCTATTTGGAAGGCTACGTCATACTTTAGGCGAGCGTTCTTTAAGTTGAAAACAGACATTATTGTGGCACACGCATTTCAAGCCCAGTTAAGTGTTGTTTTAAGGCCAAAATTGGTCGATATTACTTCCTACTGGTGGCTACTATCCAACAGGTTGATAAAAATGTCTATAGGGATTAAAAAGGGGGCCGATAAACGCCGAAGGGTTGATTAAAATGTTTTAATGAAAGACAGATATTCGTATAAGTCAAGAAAAATATACGAATTAATATATTTTAGGGATACTCACATTGGATTTATATATAACTAACTTCCTGCTGTTTCTCTGACAGGAATATGATAAAATTCCAAATTTAAAAAGTTTGTCTTCTTAAAATACTAATTTCATCTAAAATGTATTCAGTTTAAATAAAAGAGAGTCTTGAAATGAAAAGATGTGTTGAATACCGAGAAACACTGTTCTAGAAGCACACAATTTAAAAAGCACAGTGTTCTAAAAACGCATACAATTTCAAGCAATATCAATGTTTTTGCTACTGCTTATGAAACAAAACCTTATATTTAATTATGTCAACCAAATTCAATAAAAAAAGTATGTAAAATATTACTAATACGATTACTATTACATTTAGGATTTGGGAATTTTGTTGTTATTGCTGTTATCCGAATAAACACGTCTAGACTCGGATGAAAAATAAAAATCGAAAAATGAATAAAAAATAAAGTTAAAAGGAATTTCATCAAGTAACAATAATGAAATAAAACGTGCAAATAATTTGAAATTAAATAAAAAAAATAATTTTTATTGATATTTTAATTCAAGCCTCGATGTTGATAAGGGATCGAGGATTCTATGAAGGGATCGATGGTCTAAAAACGTTTGATGAATCACGGGTTGAAAATGAGGCTCTCAGAGTAACAAATCAGCAACGCTTCCAGAAATTGTAGCAAGTAGGAATCTTTTAATTTCTCATATGAAAATTGTAAAAATCAGAACCATTGATTTAAATAAGATCTTAAAATTAAAAAGGAACGTTAATTTAAATAATACATAAAATATATTTCCTATCCTACCATTTTTAGGTCTAGTTCAGAAACTTCTTGAATAGTATCTCATATATATTAAAGGGTATATTAAATGACCTCGACCTTTTTCAAAATATCACAAAACATTAGTTTTGTCTAGTGTTTTCTTGGTCGGGAAGAGAAGTTTTAAGTAAAATCATGTACAGAATTTTCAACAAGGTTTCGAGTTAAAATAAGTTTTTTATATAGTGTTTCCAAATTAAAGTTTTAGTTGCTTGTTTAAAGATATATGCGCATATATATACATACATATATACATACATACAGTATTAATAAGCATAGCATGAACTAGACATCTGACTGAAACAATTTCACGTGCCAAGAAAATTACTCAATATAATCCCATAGAAATTAAATTATCAAGCATCGAATATAACCTGGGCCATTTCGACGTGGTGTAATGTTTAGCAGGCTTGTCATGTTCCATCAATTAATACTGGATTGTGAGTTCGATCCTCACTAGGTGCCCCATTCCTTAGTACTTTTGCTATATCTAATCTGTGCTTAGCCTAAAGAGGGTAATGATGATACTTGCATGGCTGAATTTTAGCTTTTAATTTCTTATATTTTGTTAATGTTTTATACAGCATCTTCATCAAAGTTGAAAAATTCATTATATTATTTTCATATTCGGCGGTTTGGTGTGGATTTAGATTTCAGTAGCAGCAGAAATATTGAAGCTACCGACGTAAATCAATCACCAATTGAAATATCGAGTTGTTATTCAATTTCTGACCCTAGAATACATTACGCCTCAGGAAAATGTCTGCCCTGGGTTTGGCTGTTAGTATTCAGCTGTCAAACGTTGTCCTGCTGAATCGGAATCCCTTAAAGAAGAACCAGGATCAGGACAGCCTGCGGAAGGAAACTTTTGCTGAAAGAGAAAGAAAATCAAATAAAATCATTCTTTTCATGTTGCAATGACATTAAGAATAATGCACTAAAACCTTTGTAACATTCCCCGCAGCTATAGTGTGTGTGTGTGTGTGTATATATATATATATATATATATATATATATATATATATATATATATATATATATATACACACACACACACACATATATATATATATATATATATATATATATGTTTATGTGTGTGTGTGCGGGAGTGGGGAGAGGCAGATAATAAAACAGCTAATTGTTAAAGGGGAAAATGCCAAACACCAGACTTACCAATATGAACTGGAATGTAATGTCAACAAACACAAAAAGAAAAGCGATCAGGGATCCCGAGTTTTAAGCTAATCGATGATAAAGTTTTTATCGTTTGATGATAGCTTTAGCGTGAAGCTCGATTTCCTATCATATTCACTGAGCACTTTTTGATGTGTGTTGTTGTTTATATATATATATATATATATATATATATATATATATATATATATATATATATATATATATATATATGTGTGTGTGTGTGTGTGTGTGTAATGGAAGAGGTTATAGTACTTCCAACGAGAGAAAAGTGTGTATATTAAAAAGAAGAGAGAAAGCGCAAACGTTTTTAGTTGTAATGTGCATTTTAAAAAAAAATAATATGCTTTATTTTCACTTATTTTGCTACATGAGTTTCCAGTCACGCGACCGTCATCAGGCAAAGGATGGAGGTTTCCAAATATTATTAAAACTAATTATTTTTTTTTCTTATGTTTTTCGATGTTAAATATTCTCGATATGAGACATTCTTTTTATTTGTGGTCTGGAGCCCCTTCTGTTTGCCTCGGGATTCTTGATAAGATCCAGAGGTCGATATGCAATATAATTGGTCCTATTTTGGCATCTCGTCTGCAGTCGCTCTCCCACAGACGCGCCGTCGCCTCTCTCTGTCTTTTTTACAAATACTTTCATGGTAATTGCTCCGAAGAGCTGCATTCGCTGGTTCCCAGATTTCATTAATTCAAGCGCCTTACGAGGCTGGCATCCCACTCTCACCCTTTCACTGTTAAATGTAGCCGTCTCTTCTACTCCAATAGCTTCATATCTCGCACCTCTCGTCTGTGGAACTCCCTTCGCTATTCCAGTTTCCCTGAGAGCTATAATCTCCAACTATTCAAATGTAATGTCAATCGACATCTCCAGTTGCCTTGATCTATCCACTATCCTTCTCCTCATTCTTTCCTCTATCACTCCTATCTGATCTGGCGCTAAATCTTCTGTAACCCCTTGCGTCCTAGTGGCTTCCCGCCTTGCTTGGGGTGAAAACGCTTATATATATATATATATATATATATATATATATATATATACCCACACACAGGGTGTATCAAAATACTTTGGGGCTGGGTTCCTGACATCAAAACAAGATAAAATGTCCGTAAAAACATATGTCCAAAAGTCCACCTTATAGGTCAACACAGCAACTCATAACAAATGTTCAAAATGTCCTACGCTTGCTTCTACACATGCATGCGCCCGTCGGATCATTGATTGGTGGAACATTTCAAATACTATCACACGGTGTCGAATCAATTCGCAGGCTCCCCATGACACATTGATGAGATTTCTCTTCATTATTAATGTCTGCTGCAGAAAGCACATAAGAATCCAGTGATCTGAGGTCTGTGGAACGTTCAAGGCTATAGAACCGATCCTACCTATACATCTTTCATGGTAGATGTCAGCCAGTTCACTGCGAACAATGTGATTAAAATGTGTTGGAGCCCCATCATGTATGAACCACATGCGTCTTCGCATTAGCAGGGGTACATCCTCTAGCAAGTCTGGAATTTTTTTCGAAATAAAGTCCCTGTAGCTTCTGTAAGACGTGCTAGGAGAACATATAGATCTACCAGACAGTCACCTATAATTACAGTCCACACATAAATCGTAAATTGATGCGGTGTTTAGCCTGTTTTGTAGCATAGAGATTCCGATTCGCCCACTATTGTTTGCTCATCTGTAAACAAGATACAAGAGACAAATAACAGAACCGCAGTTTATGCAATAAACCATCGGCAAATGTTCTCCCGCCGTGAGGGATCAGAAGGGGAAGGATCCTGCACACATTGCAAATAAGACGGACGCAGGAGCTGTTACCGAAGTGCCCTCCACCCGGTACTACGAGATATACGACATGCTAGAACCACTTGACACGTGTGCTCATACCTGGATCGTCTACGAGAGCCTGCTGAATGTGTTTCTCATGGTCAGACGTACCAGCGGCTTTCGGTCTTTCTCGATTTTCGGTCTTTGTGGTGCCACGGACCCTGTCTCAGCAAGGCAAAGATAAACAGCAGCACAATTTGTATTACTCGGTTGCCTTCGATCTGAAAACGCAATCTGATAGAGGTGGGGTAGCCTCACGTCCATTAACCATTCGCGAAGACCGTATGCAAAAATCCTATCTGTCGGCTCACGATATATTAATCCATTGCCAAACGGGACTTTTCTCAGTTAACTCAATAATACACACGTTAAACGTTGAAGAGCGACTAGCCAGGAACATACACGAATGACAAATGTAATCTACATGGTAACACATCGCCATTTACCGTCAACTTAGTTTAATCTTAATAACTTTGCGGACATATGTTTATATGGACTTTTGTCCTTGTTTTAGTGTGAGGAACCGCCCCCCTGAATTTTGTACAGGTATTTTTTGATGCAGTGTATATATATATATATATATATATATATATATATTATATATATATATATTATAATTTTTATCATATAGACAAAAACAGTTTACTCACTACAAAGATGCAACTTCCTTTCGGTGCATTTCAACTGCACCTCGATGTATGAGAACCGAAAATAGTTATGAACAGTCCTGCTAGTAGGCAAGCCGTATGTGAAACGTTATTTCCTTTCTTCCATTTGCTTGAGAAAAAATATACATAGAACAAAAAGGTGACACAGTGAAACAATAGTGCTTGTTGATAGCTCGATAGATCGATTTTTTTTGGTTCTGCTGTGATCGAAAATGGCTCTTCTTGAAGCCTGCAAACGGCTTGCAGTGGTTATTACAGATGTGGTGTGTTTTGTAAATTCTTTTCAGTTTACTCTTTGGTTTTCATGGGATAGGTGAGATCTGAGTGTTATCTGCAAGTTTACTGACACACCATGGATGTTAAGTTTCTTTCAGAATATTAATGAGGGTTGTTTTTTGACAGGTCTACCAATATGAATCTTCCTGTGCTTAATATAACACATGCGGAGAAGATTCCCTCCTAACGTCATAAGAGACCGACTTCATTTTTTATTTCTCGTTGAGAAAGGACACAGGATTGTCTGAAAATTCCGATTTCAAGGTCTTTTCTCATTATAATTCTATTCGGTCAAAAGACTTACTAATATATTTTTTAAGCATTTCACACCAAGCAATGCGGGAGTGCCACTAGGATGAAGAGAAGGACGTGCAATAAATCAAGGCAACTGAAGATGTCGATTGGCATTGCATTTGAATAATTGAAGATTATAGCTATTAGGGAAGCAAGTAGAAGGAAGTGAGTTCCACAGACTGGAAGTGCGAGACATGAAGCTATTGGAGCAGAAGAGACGGCTATATTTAACAATGAAATTGTGGGACTGAGAGTCCATCCGAGGAGCACGCTTAAATTCATGCAGTTTGGGAACTAGCGAAAGTAGCTCGTCGGAGCAGTTACCGTGAAAATATTTGTAGAAAAGACAGAGGGAAGCGACGGTACGTCTGTGAGAGAGCGACTGTAGACGATTCACTATAAAATTATTATAACAAATTCAGAAAAAATCCCCCATAAGAGACCAACATCATTTTTTTTTTATTTCTCGTTGAGAAAGGACACAGAGGTGTCGGAAAATTCCGATTTTAAGGTTTTTTTCTTATCATACTTCTATTCGGTCAAAAGAGCTACGAATATAGAATAAATATTACTAGTCTTATTATCAGTATTATTAGTTTTGCTGTTTTTATCCCCCGAATTTCTCTTATCGGCCTACTATATCTAAATACTACTTTATTCTATTTACAAGCCTGATCTACTGTATATAAGAATGGAAATGCGTGTTTGTGTTCAAGAAGCAATATGCACTTGAAGAGAGTGTCAGACATTCGCCCTTAACTAATTCGTCTTGCTGATCATTACAAAAAATAATAAAGTTCACCTTTACTAGGACTCCACTATTCTCATCCCCTTTCAAACTAGGTTGAACTTCATGGACGGCACAAGAGACATAATCAAAATGATATGATAAAACAACAAAAATAAGGATGTTCTTTTGGATAATTAATAGAATTAAACAATGTTTCGTCTCAAAATTACGATCATTAAAAAGACGGACTGTATATGTCATAATAACATTTACTAGATATTGCATTCGCTTCCTTGTAAAATCCCATTATTTACGAAGGTAATGATTCTTCTTGTAATAGAAACAAGACCCCCTATGATGATTAGAGATTTTTCCATGGGTGTGCCCGTAATGTAACTTTTGTGCCAGACAAAATTTCGATTTGTATAACCTTAGTCACGCCAACACAACAATGTGTTGTTATTATTACCGTCACTATGCTCTAGATATGTTTCTCTTATGACTTTTAAAATAAAAGAAAGAAAAAAAAAACACGTGTATATGTGTGTGTGTGTGTGTGTGTGTGTGTGTGTAGAAGTAGAAAGAACACTCTCTTTTCGTCAGACCACCCTTGTATCAAAACATTATTTTATGAATAAAAGTCTTTCACTTTAAAAAAAACATATTGGGTCGCTTGAGCCAATGTTTATTATGGCAATACAGAGTTTGTTATGTTAAAATCTGCATAAAGACTAGCACACATTTCAAGGATTCTGTTATTCTTTCACCGTGCACTGGCAATCTTGAATTTCACGTATTTTAAGCTTAAACAAAATGAAGACTTTTATATGAAAAACAAAATTTTATTTCTTTTACTGTTTTTTGAAAAAATATATTTTCTCAATATTTTATTTTTTAAAATTATTTTTAAAAAAATAATATTTTTAACGGCGGATTAGAAAATTTAAAATTAAAAAATGTAAACTTTTTAAATAATTTCGCTAACTTTTAAAATGCTTTTGATTTTTTCACAGTGTTATTTCCAGGTATATTTTAGTTTTTACTATATTGTACCACCATTTAATCTGCGAATAGCGACACGAAATGAAACTTCAGAGATCTGAGTTCGAATTCTCGTCGGGTTCATTACATTCACTTATACGTATATATCCTTAGGGAAGGTATGAATCTGTTTCCTCCTTTCAGCTATGGGTTAAATAGTTGGACTTGTATCTGGAAAAAGACACTGTTATTTTCGGAAAATTGTTAAAGCAATATTCACTGGCAAAAACGATTCTTACGACCCAAAATGCAGTTCGGCTTTAAATAACCAAGAAAAAGTTAAAAAGCGGTAATCAATCACTCTTAATCTCTGAGATTTTGACGTGTTTTTCTGTACAGTCGTCTATCGGAAATCGTTTCAAATTCTTTGTGTTCTATATCTTGAATTTGTATTTCAACCATAGATTTTATATTGCTTGTTTAGAAAAAACACTTTGTCAAATCTCCTTGACTATGCATATAAGAATTTTATTCAATATAAGCACACTAGCTTCATAACTGTCCGAATCCTGAGAAATACTTTGAAAAATTCTTCACAATTTCAATATTTGCCCTTTTCAAATAATCTGCATTTGCTACTAAGTAGCTATTATCTTAAAACTTGATTGTAGTTTTTACTGTTTATCTTTTGTGCTATTCTCTTGCATTTCACTCTTGCTTAAAAGATCGCTTATGAATGAGGAATCCATTAAGTTTAAAGATAATCGTTAAATTGATTCTTTTGTCGTATTGCTTTTAAATATTTAATCTTTTTAAAGATTTATGAAATTACATTTAATAATTTTCTTACAATTAACGAGGAACTTAGTTGAGTTGCTGTCTTTTCTGTTAATTACCTTACTTAGCTCTCTGTGACTCATGCCATGTTTGTCATTTGCATTTGGCGGGAAACGTAGCAACCAAACTTGTAGTTAATTATTGCCTTCTATTTTAGTTAATTGATATTCATCAAAGATCATTTTATGATGTAACCGTAAGCAATATGAAACCAAAACCAAAGTTTAAATATAGAATTATATTATTACAACTGAATTTGTTTCTCCAAATGAGCTTTTAAAAAACATTAATTATTCTCGATTAATCTGTTTCAACTAATGTCTCCTTGTTTATTATAGTCAGTGTTTCAGTTGTTTTGAAGTTTCAGCGATATACAACAGGCATCTTTTTCACATATCTTTTGTATTTAGTAACATTATGGGAATTCTGAGCCGGGTCTTTCATTCTGTTTGAATGTCTGTGATAAGGAGTTAAGATTTACTGTAGAACTAATGCCTTCATCTTTACTGTTGTCATCACAACGTTTTAACCTTTGTGTCCACGGATCTTCTTCAGGTATCTGTGGTTCCGAGTAACCTTCAGGAAATTTCGAAATTAACATTTTATTTAATCTACAGTTGTCAATTGCTTTCGTTTCGCTGTCAATCTCTCGGAATATCTTGTTCATATTTAGAACTGCTCACTTATTACTAGTTGTGTTCACTGAATTTCATGACATTGAAACAGTGAGTTCAAACCGTGGACCGTTTATAGCAATAAGAAATAATGTCAGAATGTTAAAACACTGGTTCTCGTACAATCACCGAAGTTAAGCAACGACGAGCATGGTCAGTATCTGCATGAGTGACCACTTGGAAATTGCGAACTCTGTAGGCTTGGATGTGCGGATGGTGTAATGGTTAACAGCTCGGAATTGAAAGTTGGAGTTCGTTATACAGGGCGTCCATAAAGTTCGGGTGCACTTTAAAAAAATGTATAACTTTATTTGTCTTTGCGATAGAAATAATTTGTAAAAAGGATTAGAAAGAAGTAAATCTATATTTTCTAAGGTTTTATTGAAATTTTATTTAAGTTTCCACATGTCCTGCATCATTAGCAATATAAAGAGTAATACGATTTTGCAGTTCGGGGAAAACATTTGCCAACTGATTTACAGTAATGCCTGAAATCATATTAGTTATTTTAGCTATACTTAAAAGTAGGTACATTAAACTTTATAACATTTTTACAGATTATTTCTATCGCATATACAAATAAAGTTATACATTTTTTAAAGTGCACATGAACTTTATGAACAACCTGTATCAAATTACGAGAAAATCCCCCCTGGGAAAGGTATGAATTCACCACCTCTTCCTCCGATTAGTTAGTAGGAGTTGTATCAATAAATCATTATTATCTCGAAAACATACTAAAACATATTTTCTGCCTCTAAATAACCTGCAAAGCGTTGATAAGCCATAAAAACGAATCAATCAACCAATCAAACTAAAATAATCCATTAGTTGCTTTATATGATATATATATATATATATATATATATTGCTGTAAATATATAGCTGTATATATATATATTACTATATATATATATATAATATTAGTGGCAAATATACACATACATATGCAATATATATTAAAGACATATTTTTATGTTTAACGTTGTTATTTTATAGATACAAAGTATTTAAGCAAATGCTCTGTTTATTATAAAAGACATATCTAAATAACATTTACCGGCCTGAATGTCCGAAAATTTTCTTTAAAATTTTCGTTCTTTGACCTTGTTCGAACCTGCCATCTTACGGAACCGTCATATACGCTGACGTGCCTTTACCAGATAGCTACAAAGAACCAATCGGTAACAAAGTCAATTTACTGCTTATAAACTCCAACTTTCCATGAATCTCGTAAATTCACCTTGTCTCTGGCTTCGTATGTAAACAAAGGCACGTCATATATTAAGAAATGTTCCAATTTATTTATTAAAGACATATCTATAAAATAACAACGTTAAACATAAAATATTCGAAATAAAGAACGAAAATTTTCTATGAAAATAACATTCAGGCCGGTAAATGTTATTTAACATTCAAAATTTATCATAAACAGAGCATTTGCTTAAATACTTGTATCTATAAAATAACAACGTTAAACATAAAAATATGTCTTTAATAAATAAATTGTCGGACCTTGTCCATTTCTTAATATATATATATATATAGATAGATATATTGTTGTATATATATATATATATATATATATATATATATTACTGTAAAAACATTAAGCTGAATATTACTTGGCATAATTAAAGACTGATGGAAAAAAGGAAAGAGGAACACAACCGGTTTTGCTCCCGCTCTTCAAAGTTTTAATTGGGAGAAAAAGAGTAAAAAATACAATAAATCTAAATTAGCGAATGATTGATAAGAGGAAAAAAGCAAAAAAAAAAAGTAGTGGGAGAGTACTAGAGAGTAATAATAGCAAGCCCCAGCGAACAGTCACGCTGTTTACAGAGAGATGATTTGCAAGACTTGATATACAGTGACGATAGTACTTTTAGATAAAATAAAGGGTGTGACTGGGACAAAACAGTAAACCAATCAACACTAAATATATATTAATTTTAAGTGAGATGACTGTGTGTATGCATTTGAAAATTGCCTTTCTATTATCAACGTGGTGAGCAGCAGGAATTGAAGTAATATTTAAAAATGACACAACACTTATTTATATCCCCTCCCCTAAAAAATACTACTTATTACGCATAAAAGTAATTTTGTTTTATTTCCAAATTCCTTGAAGACTACCCAGATCGACAGAAACCTGAAGAAGCCGTACACCTTAACATCCGAAACGTGATAATTAAAGCGATGAGGAGAGTAATCTGAGTAGAAATAATGTAAATGATAATAACTTATAGAAATGCAGACAGAAAAATTCACGAGTTTGTTCAAAATGAAGACATTAGTAAATTCATTGCAGCATTTAGTTCTACATTCGAGCTGTTAAGAAATGTTGTTCCAAAATGTCCACAGAAAGGAATTTCAAGAACCATTAATCTTACACTTGGAATTCATTAATAACTGGCGTATCCACAAAATGGCGAAATCCTTGAGAAGAAAAGAGATTTCTTAGTCTCGCGTGTTTTTATTTTAATACACGAGACTTTAATAATCAGTTTTATGAATATAGAACAGTGATTGTCGAGTTGAGGAACCGAAAGGAAATTATTAGCAACTTCTAAAGATCCGATAAAAAATTAAGCCCAAAAATTGTAGAAGTAAATATCAGCTAAAATCAACAAAGATGAGAATGATAATCCGAATTATATGAAATATTAAAACAGTTCTTATCTCCGAAGTTGAGATAATTTTCTTCTTCGCTTTCATCAAGGTGTAAAATATTTTAATGGCGGTGTTTTTAATTTAATATTTGTAATAATATCATAAATAATCCTTAAGTGATAAAAATCAATTAATTGAACTAATATTAAATTACTTTGGGCCTCATGTTGATGCTTGTTGCCAAATGTTAAGAAAGACTAACATGGCAAGAAGCACCCAGGTTTAGAGGAAGGAGAATATGTGTATTTAAGTCCTTATTAGAGAACCAAGAGCATATCTATATAAACACTTGACTAATATAAACATTGTCGTGACTCCAATGAATACAACTAAAGAAGTAAAGTATTTCAGGAAACAATACAAGAAAATTTTTAAATTCATTAATAATGTTTATTAATCAGAAAGGATGACATATTTATGAATAAGCAATGCATTTTGACATGAGAATATCACCTGAAGAAAGACATTGGGAATAACGTCCAGAAACGTTATAACAAAGAAACAACAAAGATGAGGACAATAGTCCGACTGTTAATAATGAAGTATAAGTTGTAGAAAATCTTAGAGTCTGTCAGTTACGTGCCATGTGTGATACACGCATAGGCAATCATGTTTCAATACATGAGTGATGACGCAGATTTTTTCCCGCAGTAGGTTGCCATTTGTTTCTGCGATATACAAGTTGCCATCCAAAGCTATAGAACACAGTCTGTCCTGCTATTTACCCATAGCTGGCGTGGGTGGGGAGAAGAAGAGGATTCATACCTTTCCCAAGGATATTAGCACGTAAGTGAATGTAATGGATTCGACTGGAATTCGAACTCGGCTCTCCGATTCCTCAGCCCAAGCCGCTATCCATTACACCACCGTGTCTAGAAACCCTAGCATTTCATCAATATCAAACACCGACTACAGCTGATTGAGCTTAATACATGCAGCTATGGCATTATCTTCTGGACGTGGAATGAGTGGCTGAACTTTGGGAGTCAAAACGATTGCGTACATCTTTAGCGGGTAGGATACGCTTACCATAGAAAAAAGTAGATAATAATGGTTGACGAAAATATTCCTCTTATTTTTGAAGATAATTGTTGCTAATTTTAACTCTCTTGAAAATACATATCAAATTAATTCCACCACAATCTGCTTAGATAGTTGACTATTGCCTATGCTTACGAGACACTGTAACATGATTATGGCTTGATAGTCAAATTGGCATTTATAAATCGTCTAGAAATATTTTTGCTTTCGTTTAAATTCAGATTAAAAATAAAAGCCTTGTGTATAAATCGAACTGTCATCCTTATGGATGCTTTCACATGCTGGAAAGTGAGGGGAAACCACTCACTTATTATTATTGCCATTTTCCCTTATAGACCAAACAGCCAGGTTGCATTGAAGAGAGGAAATGAATATTCTTTGTAGATGGTTTGGAAAATATTATCTTTATTGATGGTCCAAAATTGCACAGAAGTATTCAACCGAATAAATATCGGAACAACGACTTTGTTGTGAGAATTGCTGAAAACATTTTGGAATTGACACTACCAATCTTTTATATACAAACATGCAACTTTTTTTTATGGAAAGAAAAATGCTGTTTTTTCCTAAATAACATTCAGCAAATATTGAAAGAATCTACAAAATGGATCTCTAAAACTGACTCTAAAAGTTTAACCAACCAAACTGCTCCACACACCACATTCAGTAGATCCCTACAGCCTGCTTCATTCCGATAACTGTTTATTTCTATAATCCTGCAGTGATTGTAAGACGGCACTTACTGCTTTCTTGTGTATCGAGGAATTGTCAATGAGTTTATGTTTATTGCATAAAAAATCTACCGAAAATGATTGTCTATTGACTATTGTTATATTGTTGTAAACCACAGTGTTGTAATCCAATTCGTCGTTATAGCCGTGGCTACTTTAATTCTACATTTTAATTTTATCGTTCTTGTCTTTTAGAATGACCAGAAATAGCTCAAAAGTTTAAATATTTTCCAAAACCGAAGCAAAATACTTAGAAATATGAAAATTCAGTTAGAGAAAAAGAAAATAGTGCTGTGTCGTTATTTGATATCAATCCTCTTTTAGGGAAGTGAATGTTGGACAATCTCTTTACAGATAAAAAGAAAACTAAAGCCAACACGCATATGGTTTACACTATTTACATTGTTTGGACTATTGTTCTCATCTTTATTGTTATATTCCCGACGTTTCGACCGTTCACATCGCACAGTGGATAAAAACGTTGGTTAAATAATCCAGTGCCTTGACCCAAAAGAGTTGTGAGTTCAATACCTGACCACAGTAGAAGTGAACAAAAACTTGGAGAATTGAGTTACTAAAAGTAGATAACTGATATTGAGATATCCAGAAAAGTCATGATACGTGTACTAGATAAATGGTTCGGTTCGAAATTCCAACGTATATCACCTGATGAAGGCCGGGGCGTACAACGGCCGAAACGGCGTAATTATGACAATAAAGATGAGGACAATAGTCCGAACAATGTAAATAGTGTAAATAGTTACAACACCTCATATCACAAATATAGACAAAGAAATACGGTTCTACAGAAGAATAATAAGAATACCATAGGCGGTGCTTATAAGGAATGAAGAAGTCTTAATTGAAATGGAAGCAAAAAGAACGCTTATATTCAGAACCAGAAACATACAGCTGAAATTATTTGGACACAATGAAGAAGGAACGATTGAAATAGTTGATGTCCACATCTCATATCGAAGGTAGAAGGAAAAGAGAGAAGCAGAAGTCCATTTACCTGCGTAGCTTGGCTGAAATGGATGACATAAAGACAAACGTTATGAAAAGCTACGAGGTATAAAGATTTTAAAGAGTCCAGCACATAGACAAGCAGCGGCGATGTCTTCTATCGAAATCTGACAATTCCTATATTGCCTGGAATATACGGAATTGTGAAATGGTTGCAACTATTTTTTTTTTATTGCAAATTAAGTAATTGTTAATTAGCATTACAATTTACGAAGATTAGTTAACAGACGTCGTGATAGCTTGCTCACCAGATCTTGTTGGGTTGCAATTATCTGTCTAGTTGACAATTAGTCGTGATTTTTAAAGCTTCGATGAAATTCGAACTCAAAGGCGTTACTTTGAACGGTATAAAAATTATGGACGTATTCACCAGTCAAACAGTGGACACTAAATCGCCTCATATTCGAACATGCATACAAAGTTTTAAGTCAATTTAATAATAATAATATATGTTAAATATAAAAGTAAGCTAGTACGCCATTATTTCATTTTCTTTAATGCGAAGTTTACAAAAAAAGAAAAATTATTAAAGTAAAATTTATATAATATTTTCTCACATTCTTATCGTGAGGTTCAATGATTTTAAACATTTTTGGCAGTGACCCAAAATTTGATCTAAGATCATGGAAACCGATATTCTTGCAAAATAAGATTGTATTTTTTAGATAAAATTAAAAAAATATATCGATAGTTATGAAAGAAAAATTAAAAGTAATTTACAATGTTTTATTGATTATACACAAAAATAATTAAAAATAAAAATAATTAAATCTCGGTTCATTAAATCCGAAATATTTTATCCGTGGCCCTTAATTTCAAGGGTTTACTGCATTTAAAGAGTATAAATATTTTTATAACAAGGTAAAAAATCCTCTGCGCAACACAGAAAACGATTACACAATGGGTTCTTCACTGATAACTTGTTAATACAAATCTCTTGCCGTTATTCATAATAACAATATTACCCCAACTTGGCTTGATAACGAAGAGTAGTCAGTATTCAAAGAGACAGAAAACAAAACCATATCACAATTATCTCTTTTTACAGAAATATTCACCCAATACAAACAATAAAAAACAAGAGTTCAGAAGATAACGATAGACATTGCAGTTGACTTTTTGAAGATCAAAGTTGACAGGGACGCAAGAAGCCGGAAGAGAGTTCCACAAGTTAGAAGTGCAATAGAAGAAACTATTAGAATATACGGTTATATCTAGTCTTTTTAAATGAGGTACTAAAGGGGAAAGTTCATCAGAACAATTATCATGACAGAATTTATGGAAAACGCACAGGGAAGCTACATTACGGCGGTGTGAAAGTGACTGAAGCTGAGATGCCAAGTCAGGACCAATAAGATTGCTGATTCTTCTTTGGATTTTATCAAGAATCTCTAAATATATAGCAGAGGCGCCAGACCAGATGTAGCAGCAATATTCAAAGCGAGGACGAATGGTAGACTTATAAATATGTAAGACCGATTCTGGCGAGAGACATTGTCTGGTTCGTCACAGTGAACCAACTTTACTAAGTTCAAAATGTAGTGTTTAGAGAAAAAAAAACAAAAAAACAAAAGCCAAAAAAACACTCTCTCCTGAGAGAGTGTGTTATTTTCCGCCTTTGGCAAAAAATTGCTAGTTGATTTTAACACCTCGAAACCAAAACCATTCTCTGTTAATCATCTTAAAGATCACATTTGCCTTTCACGGCTGGTGTTAACCTCCAGGTGAGTAACTGACTGTTGTTTCTTGGTCTCATGCTTTCCACTGAAACGGAAACATTATACTGAATCAATTGCTAAGTCTGCTGTTAGGAAAGTTGGTTCAATATGTCAATTTCTCTCGCCACATTTGTAAGTCAGCCATCGCTTCGTGTATCAAATGCTGCTGCCACATCTGTTCTGGTGCTTCTTCTCTATATCTCAAGATCCTTGCCAAAATCCAAAGATGAATCGGCAACGTTATCGGTTCTAACCTGGCATCTCGGCTTCAGTTATTTTCTTACTGCGTTCTTTTTCTGCATTTCCCTTTGGTATCTCGACTTCGCGAATTTAAGCGCAGTACTAGATTGGCAGGTAGGTCTCATCATTTTGCAGATGAAATTACTATGTTATTAAGTTCTATGCTAATAATTTCTTCTCTCGCACTTCTCGCCTGTGGAACACTCTTCTGCTTTCTACTTTTCTGTCAACTACAATTTTCAAAAATATAAATGCAGCATCAATCGCTATCTTTTGTTCATGTTCTTTTATTGTCCTGCTTTTTTACGCTCCGTAAGACTTTGAATCTTAGTGGCTTTATCGCCTTGCTTATGGGTAAAATTAAAAAAAAAAATTCTGAAATGCCCGTCATTTACCTCTGTGTCAAATTAATCTCGGTTTGGTAAATATTTAAAAAAAATCTTGCACTGTGTTAGTGATAAGTTGTATATTTATCACCAGAGTAGAGGTCGATGTTCAAACTGTAAAAAGCCAATAATTTTAATGCGGATATTTAAGGCATACAAAACGAATGACACAACACAATTTTTCTACCTACATCCCACTGAGCCAGACTAAAAAAAAAAAGGGTAGTCATACTAATAACAAAGTGACAGCTATCGAACATTTTCTGGTTAGTGCTTTTGTCATCCGAGCCATTCAGTATTTACTCGTTATTTGCAGGATACTTGAGGAATATATGTCTGGCACCAAAATTGACATAGGCCAACAAATTCCAGTTAACAATAGCAGAAAAACAGAGAACGTTTTAGTGAAAAAGAAGACTGGTCAATTTTTTTTTTTCATAGGGTGGATTTGTCGATTTAATTTATCACGTCATCTTATCGTTATATATTCTTAACGATAAAATTGTTTTGTTTTTTTTACTTCTTGGCGAAGTCACATAGCAAAAAACAATTTTTTTAGCAAGTAAGCATTTAACTGATGGTCGTATTTGATCTCGCAATGTTATACATGATGTTTGTGATCCTTTCCTCTACAGCATCCGGCAGCTGAACTCTGTTAACTTTTATTCAAGATTGTTGTCTTTATAAGCTTTCCACTTTCTTTTTATAAATAAAAATTTTCGGTCGATGTATTCTTCTGCCTTCCTTACTTTTTTGTTGTATTCAGTTTCATGAATTCGCCTTGATTTATTTTCTTGCTTTCATCTTCCATCTAAATGAATTCCCAAGGCTAGCAATAAAATACACCTGAAGATCATAAATGAATGGATTCATTAGAAAAATGTCTCTCAAATGTGTACAGTGAGTTTGATTTACACAAAAGCTGGTGCCGGACTAAACTGAGAAAACAAAAGATGAATAGAAGAGTACAAATGATATATTGAATAATGAAGATATTTAGTTTTAGAATAAAAATAATCAATGTCTTTATTCAGAATGAGAGTAAAATTATAGGATACCGCTTACGTTTTTATTTTCTTTCGTGTAATTTAGTACTATGAGACAGGATAGATTTTTTTTTTGCTGAATAAAATGAAAATAATAACGCTTTAAATTATTGCTGTTGCCAAATCTGTCTATAGACCATGATTAAAATATTTCCGTTTTAATATGCAATTAATCATAATCAGTACATTTACGGAAGACAAAAGAAACCTGTGAAAAAGTTTTAGATTTTTATCGCTTTGCCTTTATATATTAAAGTAAATAAATTTAACCATCAGTATCTTATGGTTGCCCAAGTGTAGCTTAGATGTGGCACAAGGCCGTAAGTAGGAGGTACTCAGTGAGGATCGAACTCACTACTCAATCATAATTGTTCTAGCGAGACAAGCTTGCTAACCATGACCCCACCTCGAGGTGCCCAAGATTCTTCTTTCGAAATAAAAAAAAACAAACAAACCAAAAACTATTACACAAACACACACGAAGGTGTGGTGAAATGTCCCAAGGTCAACCCATTAGCCAAAGTCTGACTAAATGTCAGTTTTTTTAAAAGCCCCTTCTATATCGGGCTGAGAATCTACCAGCACTCCTCTAGTGTGTGTGTGTGTGTGTGTGTTTGTGTGCGTTTGTGTGTGCGTGTGTGTCTGTGTTTGTATGTGTGTGTTTGTCTGTGTGTTTGCGTTTGTGTGTGTTTTTGTGTGTGTGTGTTTGTGTGTGTTTGTATGTGTGTGTTTGTATGTGTGTGTGTGTTAGCGTTTGTGTGTCTGTTTGTGTGTGTGTGTTTGTGTGTGTGCGTGCGTGGAAGTGAGCGTGTGTAAACCAGGAAGTAAAAGAATAAAAATATTGGGTGAATATATATATATATATATATATATATATATATATATATATATATATATATATATATATATATAACATACTGGCACCGAATTTCATCCTGTTGTTTTCAACTCTGCAACCGGAAAAGAAAAGAAACGCCGAAAACAACTCTGCGATTTTGAATAGCTCTTTATTCCGCCTGCTGTGGCAGGAGGAAAACGGAGAAGCAAAAAAAAAAAAAAATGAAGGTGAAAAAAATGGAAACCAATTTGAATTGAATCCCATGCAAACTAAAAAATCCGAATTTTCTTTTTCAGAAACAATACAATACATGGCTTCTTGTAATATTTCAATAAATCTCAGTTTTTTCTATTTTCTAAATGTTCTATTATTTTTTTTAAAGTTCCGTGCTTCCAAAAACATATTTTGATTCCATCACCATTTATTCTTGTTCATAGACAATGCACCTATTTTCAACATCGAGGCTTTAGCTTGAGGAAAAGAATCGACTCTCCTCATCTTAGAAATTCTTAAAGTAGAAGAAAAAAAGGAACATACAATTGAATTTGGATTCCTATATTGCTCTTTCGCAAATTACGCAACGTAAGTTTTCGAAAATAAACGGTGACGATTTAAGAACACATTTTTTCAAAAGCCTAGATTATCTTACAGAGGCTCCAAAGGGTTAATAACTTTTAATAATGTTGATTTCATGATCGACCCAGTAATACAAAAATAGAGGTGACTAAACTACAAAAGAAGTGAATGTAGCAGCCTGCTTCAAAAGGAATATGAAAGCAGGCACCACCGAGTAAGCACGTTGATACACTGGGAACTGTGCAATCGAAATGGGTGTGATTTTATAAATAAATAGAATCAGCATAAACCAAAAGGTATCTTAGAGAAAAAGGTAAGACTAAGTTTTCGAAATATGGAGCAATCACTTCAGACAAGAGAGAAAAGCTGATCTTTAAGCTGTAAGTACGAAAACGAGCACATGTTATAAGTAATGGGAAACGAAGGAAAGAACAAATAATAGATCTAAGTCCGAAGTAAATGTTGAATAATCTCTTCACAGATGAAGAAGAGACTTGAGTCAACAGATATGTGGTTCTACATAAGGATGATGAGAATAACATGGATTGAACATGTGATTGACGAGGAAGTTTTAAGGAAAATGGAAAATAAAACTTACAAAGAAACTTTGTAGAATTCAACTCACACAGATTGAAGACAAGAAAGGCACAGACGAATGACCCTAGCTAACGAAATTGTGTAAAATGTTGACAAAAGAGTGGTTAGGAAGGATAGCAAAAATATAAACCTTACTAAGAGGTACAAAGGATAGGACGTTGTGGATAACCATAGACGCTTACGTCTTGAAGGGACACACCACATAGAAGAAGAATTGTATGAGGTGACGGATTTACTCATATACCCCCATGTGTATACCTCTGCATTTTTTTTAATAAAAATATTCATGACAAATATTCTAGTGAACTCACCTCCCGTATCTGTCTATATTTCTGAGATGAAGTATTATGTACACTATTTACATTATTCGGACTAATGTCCTCATTTTTGTCGCCATATTTATTACAACGTTTCGGCCGTTGCACGCTCCGGCCTTCTTCAGATGGTTGGAATGTCGAACTGAACCCTTTAAAGGTTTTCAAGGACACATTGCGTCTTAGTGGCACAGTGGATAAAGGCGTTAGTTAGATCCAGTGACATGACCCAAAGAGTGTGAGTTCAATACCCGGTTTAGGCGGTGGAGAACTTGAAGAAGGGAATTAACAGGAGATAACTGATAACTGACATCCATTAGACATGGCACGTGAAACTAGAACAGTCTACCCCAGCGAGCGAAATAAAGGTTTCAGTTCGACATTCCAACCAACTGAAGAAGGCCGCAGCGCACAACGCCCGAAACGTTGTGATAAATATGGCGACAAAGATGAAGACAATAGTCCGAATAATGTAAATAGTGAACTCACCTCGTTTAAACTTTGCCTGCATGAATTTAAGTGTACTACTAGATTGGAAAATAGGTCCCACCGTTTGACTGTCGAAATACCTCGATGTAATCGTTAGTTGTATTCTAATTGTTTCTTTTCTTGCCTGTGGAACTCTCGCATCTTTTGTCCTACCACAGATCTCCAAAAATTGAAATGCAACGTCAATTGCCATATTCTATATTTCTGAATCATGTTTTTTTTTATTGTCCTTTCTCTTCACGAATGATTTCTTATTCTATTTCAGTCATAGTAAGCCTTTGCGTCTTAGTGGCATTATCACCTTGCTTAGGGGTTAAAAAATATTAGAAAATAGTAACATTTTTTAATTTTTACTTTTTGCCTTATTTCTTCTTCGTTCTTACTACCGTTCTAAGATATGAACACGAAAACTAATTTAACTCTGTATACAAATTCGTATATAGTATTTTACCGAATTGATATAATGTTTGTTTTAAAAACATATAAGAAAATTACATCGTACTTAACCAGTAACATATATATTTCGAAATATAGTTTTAAGTAGCATAAGTTTTTTTTATCCACTATTTTTTACGGAACCATTTACAAAACAACTAATCACACACTCAAAAAGATGGATAAAATATGATAAAGAATAGAAACGGTGCCAATGTGCAATGTGACTAATTAGATTCAAGTCTGAAGACATTTTTCTCACCCTCCAGTCCGTGTTTTGTTTCTTCAGACAAGAGAAAAATTTAAAAAAAAAAAAAACTGTATTAAAATATGAAGACTGGCAGATATCTACCGCCGTTGTTTGGAGGTTTTCCTCCGGGAGGTATTGAAAGACGACTCGAAGAAGAACTAAGTCTGTTTTGAGAGAAAAAAAGAAAGGAAAAAAGATTTCATAATGGAAGTAAGTAAAAAAGTATTTCTGCGAGAAAATAATTGGTGATCTTTAATGATGTCTGCCTGATCTGCGCTCAAGATTGAAATTATTCTTTCTTGGTGAGTTTTTAAAGATAATTCAATAACTAAAAAATGTACGCCTTAAGATAGGAGAGAAAACGAAAAAAACAATCGACAGCTACGAATTTTAAGGGGAATTTTAAAAAAGTAAATGCTAGTAAAAACGTTCCAAAAACATAAATGATAAATGTTAAAATGCGATTGAATTGAGGCAAAAACCAAAATTATCTGAAAATAATGATAAAAAACAATTGTATAAAGAATGTAAAAACAGTAATATTCGTAGTAATAAACATTAAGATAACAGAATGAGAAGCATTGAAAAACTGATATCAGCCATTAAAAAACAAACGCTTGAATCAGAAAAGACGAAGTACCTTCATATTTTGGTTGTACTGTTCAAAAGAAACAGTTAACGCTTATTGAGTTAGTTTGTCAATCGGCTTCGTCATATCGACTCATATTCCAATATTACAGGAGTTTTTGTGACGTTGTGTTTGGACAGTTTTGCAATCTTTACGATGGCTGACAAATTCGAGTATCAGATTTTGCATGGAGCTTGGCAAATCTGTTACCAGAATCCTTGAATTGCTTCTGGTGAATTTTCTTCAGTAATATTTTGTAGGCCGAACGCGGCGCGGGAAATTGAGTCAGCATAAACTCTGGGTTAGTCCTCTTCTTCAGCTATAGTTTAAAATTCAAACTAATAATAGCTGAGAGGTAAAAAGATAAAAAGAAACCATTTTATTCATATGTTTACTCTGAGGAACTAAAACTAAATTGATTAATGATATCGCGATAAAATAGTAATTTAGAAAACTTCCATGCATAACAACAAATATAGTTTTGTATTTCATTTCAGAGATGAATAATTGTCAATATTCTTGTATTATCGAACTATTGTTTTCATTTTGGTTGATGTTGCTATGGATGTAACGTTTCGACCAAGTATCTTCTTGCCATCATCAGGCGTCTACTGATATGGGATATCTATTGATTATTGTGATATTTTGTCTCTGTGCTGTAAGGTATTGTTCGTTGCTGCTTAATTGGCACTTCACTGCTTGATCCAAGAATTGTAACACATGTATAAACAACTCCTATGTCCACTGTTAGAAATAATACAATATTAGCAAAAGTAGTAAAGGAATGCAGAAGACGTTCTAAGAGGCCTTTGAGGATCATGTGACAATCCGTTGCTGAGAATAGTTCAGTTGCGGCTTAGCTCACAATGAAGAACGCAGTCGCGATTCGGCGCCCTGAATAACATAAAATCTCTCTCTCTCTTTTTGGCTCATTGCATTTCACGTACTGCTTGATTTTGCTTCATATATGTCAGGATTTATCTGTGTTGGACATATATATGTGTAACTAATATTTATTGTATTGCATTTTTGTATGACATATTTGTATATATCAGTGTTGTATAGAAAAGGTTTTCAGGTATAACTCATTTTTGAAAACAACGTATATTTCCGCGTATAAGGCGACCTTTAGATAAGACGAAGTAAAAAATATAGTCAATTTTCATGATTTTATTCTATATCTGTAGTATAAGACAACTGCTTATTGATTATATGAAGATGATGTTATTGGAAATGTTATTTTCTCCTTAGAAATTCAAAATAAACGAAATAAAAACAGATTCTATACACGTTTTGTTTACGTTTCATCACGTGATCTCTTGCGAATATTGATTCTTCTTCCTATTTCTCCCTATATCTAAACAGTTACAAACAGCCTGGTGTACTAATGGCCATTTATTCATACTTTATCGACAATCAAAAAATACTGCTAATAACAATATGTACAATAATAGTACATTCCACTTTCAACATTTTTTATTGAATCTTTTATTCATTATAAACATTGCTGTGAACGCAATCATAACTCTATGTTTACATTTTCTCAACTGAGCTTTGCATGGATACAACTTGATTTCATTGATATAGAATTATTTTTCATATAGGTAATTTATTATGAAGTTACACCAGTAATACATAGTGTAGAAATGGTTTTATTACTTTTATTATCAGTTTATTTGATAATTTGATTTTTTCATGTACTTTATTTGTTATCACACCGAGGCCAAGGTTAGCCTGCCGATAAATAACACTGAGAATTTTAATGTTTCTTATTTAGAATTGTAGTAAAGACGACCCACAAATTTTAAGGATGATTTCTGGGATTTAAAGGTCGTCTTATACCCGGGAATATACGGTAACTTATTTGATTTATTCTAGTTCTTCCTTCCGTCGTATAAAGGTGTTAGTATATCACTAGTATAGTAACGCTTCTAGCAGACGTTGGAGACTAG
The DNA here is from genome assembly GCA_903632075.3 of Acanthosepion pharaonis. Lineage (NCBI taxonomy): Eukaryota > Metazoa > Mollusca > Cephalopoda > Sepiida > Sepiidae > Acanthosepion > Acanthosepion pharaonis. The sequence continues at coordinate 3,072,745 of CAHIKZ030001269.1, read as the reverse complement.
AGAAGATGAAGGTAATTCTTTCTTTCCAAGTAATTTGTTAGTAGCAATCTCCTTTTAAGCTTTCATTTAATTGGTGAGGTGATTATGTCAAACCGATATCGAAGATCTGAATATTATATGTTTACAACGCATAGAGCGTTGTGTTTTTATCTTTTTATGGGCGTAAACTGTTCTAAATTTCCAATGCATCATCGCACTATATCCGAATTAGTATCTGCCTATCCTGTATCGAAGTTTTTAGTGTAATCGTGCGACGCTACCATAAACCAGACCTTGCCAAAATCTTTGAATCGCGAGACCTTTTTTAATAAAAGAAACCTGTAAAATCTCCCCTCAACCTCATGTTTGTTAAAATAAATTCAAAATCTTTCTGTTTTGTGACGTACGGTGATCGTTAATAATTAAATATAACTCAAGACTTCAATGTTAAACTAAAGAGTATTTAATTACAATCGAAAATAAATGTTTAACAAAAACAAAAAATTAAATGTCAACTAAAGATAATTAACCATTTCAGTGAATACCTTGTTAGTAGCGCGGCTCGGCTTAACGCCTGGTAAATGTTAAATCAAAACCCAAATCATCGAGGCACAATAATTCACACTAATTCGACTGGATAGTTCCACTCAAGAGTCACTCAATAATCACTCCAGTCAGTAGCCTGACACCGCTATTTATACACCTGGTAGAAAACATATTCACTCGGTGTCGGTAGTTACTCATTTTCTCCCTATATGACACTCTGCCTGAGGATCCTCTGACCATTGGCAATTTTTGCGACATAAGACCAGACATGTAAAAATCGAATTTAGAAAAGATTTTACAATACTTCGGTGAAAACATTACCCTGAGAAAATTCCTCGTCCTTTTAACAAAAGTAAATTAAGTATTTATTCATTCTTTCAGCGGGGGGGGGGGAGTACATTTTAAGCACCTTTTTTTTCAAATTCAAGAAATGGGTGGCTCTGCGCTGAAATTACTAAATTTAAAATTTGATGATAACAGGGTTTTTTTTTCGCAGAAAAATATTTGAGTAACCAGATCCTTAAGGTAGAATATAAAACTGAAAAAAATTCAACTGCCTTCGTGACCCTACTAAATTTTGTTCCATACTCCTTGTGGGGTAGCGCGACGCACTTTAGAAATGGCTAGAAACGTCTTCCCGGATTAGATTTCGACATTTGCGTACGAACACAGATAATTGAGACAAAAAATTATTTAATCGTAGTTAACAATTAAATGTAATTCAGTGTTGCAAGCTGCTTTGTTTACAATAATTACTCGGCAAAATATCAATTGCATGAAAATGTTATCAGCCATTTCTGGTTCGATAAACATGGCGCTTTATATTTAGTTTCACGTGCTTAAAGTTTCTACTGCGAAGAAAATTATCATACAGGTTTGCTAAATTAAGATGGAGTCTCTTCAAGCAAACTTTTACGTTTAACGAAATTCTCTTAAAGAAACTCTAAATGTTGTAGCAGATAATAGTATTTAATTAGGTAGAAACTTATAATATTCAAATGAAGATCTATTTCAGACCAAGAATGTTGCTATAAATTATGTAGACGGTAGAATCTACTAAATATAAGGTTGTTCGGGAAATAATGTCCGATTTTAGAAGAAACCTTTTGTGTTCTCATATATTATTATGAAAGTTGTACAAACATATGTTATTGATTCCTAACGATTAAAGTGTCTAATCCTTCAGGATTAAGTTCTCAAATACCTGGCGTACCTTCTGTATACATTGGAAAATTGTATTAAGTTGTTCAGAATATAATGTCCGATTGTAGAATAACCCTTTTAATTGTGTTCTAATAAATTATTATAATAGTTGCACATATATTACCCATTCCTAATGATTAATTTGTCCTCTTTGTTATTTTATATCAATCTCGATCAGAATTTAACTTAAAACATTAGATACCTTTCATGTTGAACAGGAAAAAAAAAAGGAGAGATGCGTTTACTTTTTTTGTAGGAGTTTAAGCATGGGTATAATGTTTCCCAAATTGCTACGAACGTTAACAGAGCATGGGGTGAAGGATCCACTTGTGGTCAAACATTACGGAGCTGGTTTCTGAAGTTCCGCAGAGAGGATACGAGTCTTGAAGATCATTGTAGTAGAAGAAATCCATCTTCAATTGAAAATCAATATCTGAAACATTAGTGAAGCAAAGCCCACATCAAAGTGTGAAAGAAATGTCCCAAAATAATGAGCGTCTGCATTTCAACAATATCAGACCATCTAAAAAAATTGGCAATAAATGGGTTCCATATGAACTTAGTGAAAGTCAAAGAATTTGAAATTTTGAAGTGTATTCGATACTGCATCTGCGCAATTCGAATGATCCTTTTCTTGATCGAATGGTGATCTGTGATGAGAAATGGATTCTTTATGACAATCGTAAATAACTTGATCAAACACTTTCCAAAACGGAAATTGCACCAAAAACAGATTATGGTAAATGTCTAGCGGTCCACCATTGGTATCATCCATCATAACTTTCTAGATTTCTAACCAGAGTATCGCCACCGAAGTTTACTGTCGTCATTTGGATGAAAGACAAATTCAGTTAAGCAAAATGCGACCGACATGGTTAATCAATGAGGTCCAATTCTGCTTTCCTCACAAAACCAGGCCACATGTTGCCAGGATAACATTGAAGAAGCTCACCAACTTGGGATACAAGACCTTGTTATATCCACCATATTCTGCTGATATCTCGCCCACTGACTATTACATTTTCAAGCATCTTGACAATTTTTAAATCAAAAGACATTCAACATTTCTTGGTGTTCTAACCAAGAGTTTTAGTGTGAAAACATAGATTCGAGGGTAGAAATGCATAGATATTCTGAGTTCCTATTATGATTGATTCAAACGTTGTTTAATTCGGGCATAGAATTTGTTTCTAAATTCGGAAAATATTTTACGAACAAACCTATTAAGATTTGCTGCTAAGATTTATTTTCATGTAATGCAATCTACTTTCATCCATCCAACAAAAAAAAAACATTTTACTACTTCATTATTCGACGAAGAACAGATGAATATATATATATAAATCTGGAATCAGACAACATTTTTTAACTGCATTAATTTTTTTAAAAATCATTTCACCCGAGAAAGGAGATAAAGCTACTAAGACGCAAGAGATTACAGAGAGTGAAGGAAACTGAAAAAAAACATTACTGGGGAGAAAGGACAATAAAAATAACAGGATTCAATCAAGCAGATGATGATGCAGACTGTAGTTGGAAACTAAGCTATAAGCCGGGAGAGAGCTCCACAGGCGAGAAATGCGAGGGAAGAATAGAATTATGAGTAAATTAGAAAAGAATTTACAGTTATATTTTGCAATTTCAGCAATATTACGATGAGACCTAACTGCCAATTTAGTACTTACATTCATAACGTGGAGATGCCAAAAAGGAAGGTTTATCAGAACAATTGATAAAGAGAGAATAAACCCAGATAAACCACGTTACGGGAATGGGCAAGTGATCGAAGACGACAAGCCAGGTTAGGACCGTTAATATTGTAGATATTTCTTCGGATTTTGTTCATATTATTATTACTATTATTATTAGAGAGTAACTTACCAGCAATGTTATGCTGGGGTGCAAATATTTAACGCCCAATATACACCTCATGACACCCAGTCTGATATTATACCAAGCACATGTATTATAGCCATTATATTATGTGCGATATGGTGACGCTGTTTTGCAGGTGATTTATCTTTAGGTAACCAAGTCTATTCGCGCGATTTCGGATTGGCGCGCTTCCCAAGTATCAAGATGTAACTTTTAAGTCCCCTTGGCTGCCTTATCTATGAAACTTTAAAAAATACAACCCTTTCGACACTCAACCAGCACCTCCAACTACTACCATACAAGAACAGAGATGCACATCATCATCATCATCATCATCATCATCATCATCATCATCATTCGCTCGATTTTAGCTTTCAACCGAAAATATTGCCTTTGTTCTTCATCAAGTTGTTAGACTTCAAACTGAAACCACGTTTCGCAGAACATTTGCGGTGTCAAGTAGCGCAGACTTCTGAACCAATGTCATTGATACTAGACTTTATTAAGATTTTCTCGATGTTTCCGTGGTATAGACCCCAACGACCCAATGATAACTGGATATATTCCTGGCCTGAACGTCTCAACTTCTGACAGATTCAATCTGGAGGTTAAAGTCAATGTGCTTGTCTGTGTGTGTTCATTTATTTTGACAATATAGCATGCTCATTTTGTTTTGTAAAGGAAATCCTGTCAGAACGTGAACATCCGACCGGAAGGCCAGCAGACACTATTTGGACTACGAGTGCTTGTAAATAAATATAAATTTAAGTTTTTTTTTTGCGATAGAAGTAGTTGCTATATTATTTACAATGCAAGCAGGATATGCCACGTAAGTTGAACAAACCCGAAACGAGAGGAATTTTTTTTTTAGTAGAAATATATTTTTCTACTTATTTAGATTGGCTTTGTCTGAATCTAACTTTTTTTAAGAAAAATACTGTTAACAAAGAAACAAGGAAATGGCTGTAAACTTCAGGTTCAATTTTCTGTGTAATACGAAAGTCGAACCGTTTTATAGGTTTTACAAAATGCGACAAATCCCAATTCTTCTGTCGCCTATGAGGTTTGCCATGTCATGTTACAGATACCGGCATTGTTTCACCTATTTCACCTCTGACGTTAAAACATGCACATCGTTTTAGCAGACGCCAAAAATATGATGTGAATATTTAGCCTAGAATCAATATTGAAGCTTCTTTCTCTTCAATCTCCCCACTTGAGTTTAATATTGATAACAATGCCGAAAATAAGAAACTGTAAAATGTAAATGCCAAAAACTTAATATTTTTAAATGCTTTGTCCTCATAGGACATAAGGATACATGGCTCTCCACAAATCCTTTTACTTCATTTAACTGTGAATCTCAACGACATTAATGAATGATAGGGTTTTCTCCTCACTCCAATGCCTGAAAACATTCTATATTCAACAACAGAATCTATCTATCTATCTATCTATCTATCTATCTATCTATCTATCTATCTATCTATCTATCATAATTTGTACCACATAGAGGTTATAGCAGATATGGAAAATGTGAAAGGAAGAATATAAAGAAAGTCTTACTTGTAATGGCCACGAAAGGATATGGTCAAGCCAAGTGATGTATTTTATGTTCCTTTTTTTTCGGAAAACTTTCTTTTGTTCGTTCTCCTAACTGCCGATGGCGATCGCCTCTGTCTTCGTCGGGAGCGAATCAGCAACTGTCGTCAACCAATGGCTGCCATCAGGTTTTTCAGGGCTAGTTAGGACATTATTAAATTATGTCCTGTAAAAAGGGATATAATTACTTTCTGCGTTCCTACAAGATCCTGAGTAGATTCTCATAGCGTTCTCCACTGTTTTAAATCTGTTATCTTTCCCTTAGACCGGCTGACATCGAAGCCTTGTTAGCCCAGCTTAGCCAGCAGTTTCACACTTTGTTGAAGGCGAAGAGAAAACTTGAATACAGGCCTTTTCTGAGGGCATTAATGCGAAAGTGAAGAGAATAGACTAAGCAGGAATTTGAATTCGGATCTCTGATTTAGAAAAATCGTCGAAAAATCCTTATGATATTAACCTGTTATTGTAATAAATTCCAGAAGAATATCCCATGTTGAAGTGGTTATACGTCCAAAAGTTAACGATTGCATAAAGGACATTATTGGATTATTACCGCCATAGATACTAGCAATACTGATGTTATCGAGGTATTACAGTCTGAAGTATATAAAATATACAATTACAATAACTATTTGTATTGTCCTAACCACTGAACAATTTTATGAGACTATCGCGAGATTTACAGGTCAGTTATTAATAACAATGCGTTATACTGCTTTAATCTCTGTGCGCACGTGTTAAAATGTCTCCAAAATATTAGGACATTTTAGTCACGTGACACTATAATCGATTCCACCACTTCAAACTCGGAAACTCTGCACCGGCTGTATTGGCTTTTATTTCCTTTCGAAAGTACTAGGAACGTTATACTGTCGATATCAGACCACTAATTCAATACGGCTAATGAAACAAAAAAGTTTAACATACATTCCTTTTTTAAAAAGTTGAAACAAGAAACATGCTTGTGACAACAAATAACTTACTTTTTACGGCCAGCGACAAGGAACTTGCTTGCGACAGCCGGCAACAATGAACTTGCTTGCGACAACCGGCGACAAGGAACTTGCTTGCGACAACCGGTGATAAGGAACTTGCTTGCGACAATCTGCGACAAGGAACTTGCTTGCGACAACCGGTGATAAGGAACTTGCTTATGACAACCGGGGATAAGGAACTTGTTTACTTGCGACAATCGGCAACAAGGAACTTGCTTGCGACAACCGGTGATAAGGAACTTGCTTGCGACAATCTGCGACAAGTAACTTGCTTGCGACAACCGGTGACAAGGAACTTGCTTGCGACAATCGGTGATAAGGAACTTGCTTGCGACAATCTGCGACAAAGAACTTGCTTGCGACAACCGGTGATAAGGAACTTGCTTGCGACAACCGGTGATAAGGAACTTGCTTGCGACAATGCGACAATCGGCAAACAAGGAACTTGTTTGCGACAACCGGCGACAATCGATAAGGAACTTGCTTGCGACAATCTGCGACAAGGAACTTGACAATTGATAAGCGACAACCGGTGATAAGGAACTTGCTTGCGACAATCGGTGATAAGGAACTTGCTTGCGACAATCTGCGACAAGGAACTTGCTTGCGACAACCGGTGATAAGGAACTTGCTTGCGACAATCTGCGACAAGGAACTTGCTTGCGACAACCGGTGATAAGGAACTTGCTTGCGACAACCGGTGATAAGGAACTTGCTTGCGACAATCGGCAACAAGGAACTTGCTTGCGACAACCGGTGATAAGGAACTTGCTTGCGACAATCTGCGACAAGGAACTTGCTTGCGACAACCGGTGATAAGGAACTTGCTTAAGACAATCGGTGATAAGGAACTTGTTTGCGACAATCGGCGACAAGGAACTTGCTTGCGACAACCGGTGATAAGGAACTTGTTTGCGACAACCGGTGAGAAGGAACTTGCTTTGCGACAATCGGCAACAAGGAACTTGCTTGCGACAACCGGTGATAAGGAACTGTTTTTGCGACAACTCGGACAAGGAACTTGCGACAACCGGATAAGGAACTTGCTTGCGACAATCGACAACAACGGTGATAAGGAAACTTGATATGAACTTTTGCGACAATCTGCGACAAGGAACTTGCTTGCGACAACCTTGGTGATAAGGAACTTGCTTGCGACAACCGGTGATAAGGAACTTGCTTACGAAACCGGTGATAAGGAACTTTGCGACAATCTGCAACAAGGAACTTGCTTGCGACAACCGGTGATAAGGAACTTGCTTTACGACAATCTGCGACAAGGAACTTGCTTTATGACAACCGGTGACAAGGAACTTGCTTGCGACAACCGGTGATAAGGAACTTGCTTGCGACAATCTGCGACAACCGGTGATAAGAACTTGCTTGCGACAACCGGTGATAAGGAACTTGCTTGCGACAACCGGTGATAAGGAACTTGCTTGCGACAATCTGATAAGTTTGCAAAAATCTGCGACAAGGAACGCTTGCGACAATCGGTGACAAGGAACTTGCTTTGCGACAACCGGTGATAAGGAACTTGTTTGCGACAATCTGCGACAAGGAACTTGCTTGCGACAACCGGTGATAAGGAACTTGCTTGCGACAATCGGTGATAAGGAACTTGCTTGCGACAATCGGTGACAAGGACAACCGGTGATAAGGAACTTGCTTGACAACCGGCGACAAGGAACTTGCTTGCGACAACCGGTGATAAGGAACTTGCTTGCGACAACCGGTGATAAGGAACTTGTTTGCGACAATCGGCGACAAGGAACTTGCTTGCGACAACCGGTGATAAGGAACTTGCTTGCGACAATCGGTGATAAACTTGCTTGCGACAACGGTGACAAGGAACTTGCGACAAGGAACTTGCTTTGCGACAACCAGTGACAAGGAACTTGCTTTGGTGACAATCTTGCGACAAGGAACTTGCTTGCGACAACCGGTGATAAGGAACAACCGCTGACAAGGAACTTTGCGACAACCGGTGATATGAACTTGTTTGCGACAATCTGCGACAAGGAACTTGCTTTGCGACAACCGGTGATAAGGAACTTGCTTGCGACAATCGGTGATAAGGAACAATCTGCGACAAGGAACTTGGTTTGCGACAACCGGTGATAAGAACTTGCTTGCGACAATCGGTGATAAGGAACTTGTTTGCGACAATCTGCGACAAGGAACTTGTTTGCGACAACCGGTGATAAGGAACTTGCTTTCGCGACAATCTGCGACAAGGAACTTGCTTGCGACAACCGGTGACAAGGAACTTGCTTGCGACAACCGGTGATAAGGAACTTGCTTTGCGACAACCGGTGATAAGGAACTTGTTTGCGACAATCTGTGAGAAGGAACTTGCTTGCGACAACCGGTGATAAGGAACTTGCTTGCGACAATCGGTGATAAGGAACTTGCTTGCGACAATCTGCGACAAGGAACTTGCTTTGCGACAACCGGTGATAAGGAACTTGCTTAAGCGACAATCGGTGATAAGGAACTTGCTTGCGACAACCGGTGATAAGGAACGACAACCGGTGAGAAGAACTTTATTTACGACAACCGGTGACAAGGAACTTACTTTGCGACAATCTGTGATAAGGAACTTGCTTGCGACAATCTGCGATAAGGAACTTTTGCTTGCGACAACCGGTGATAAAGGAACTTGTTTATGACAATCGGCAACAAGGAACTTGCTTGCGACAACCGGTGATAAGGAACTTGCTTGCGACAATCGGTGATAAGGAACTTGCTTGCGACAATCGGCAACAAGGAACTTGCTTTTGACAACCGGTGATAAGGAACTTGTTTGCGACAATCTGCGACAAGGAACTTGCTTGACAACCGGTGATAAGGAACTTGTTTGCGACAATCTGCAACAACAACCGGTGAAGGAACTTGCTTGCGACAACCGGTGATAAGGAACTTGCTTGCGACAACCGGTGAAACTTGCTTGGTGACAATCGGTGATAAGGGAACTTGCTTATGACAATCTGCGACAAGGAACTTGCTTGCGACAACCGGTGATAAGGAACTTAACTTGTTTGCGACAATCGGTGATAAGGAACTTGCTTGCGACAATCGGTGATAAGGAACAACCGGTGATAAGGAACTTGCGACAATCTGCGACAAGGAACTTGCTTGCGACAAACCGGTGATAAGGAACTGGTTTGCGACAATCGGTGATAAGGAACTTGCTTGCGACAACCGGTGATAAGGAACTTGCTTGACAATCGGTGATAAGAAACTTGCTTGCGACAATCTGCGACAAGGAACGACAAACAACCGGTGATAAGGGAACTTGATTGCGACAATCAAGACAATTGCGACAAACCGGTGATAAGGAACTTGCTTGCGACAATCTGCGACAAGGAACTTGCTTGCGACAAACTTTGCGACAACCGGTGATAAGGAACTTGCTTGCGACAATCGGTGACAAGGAACTTGACAACTTGTTTGCGACAATCGGTGATAAGAACTTGCTTGCGACAACCGGTGATAAGGAACTGGTTTGCGACAATCGGTGATAAGGAACTTGTTTGGACAATCTGATAAGGAACTTGTTTACGACAACCGGTGATACAAGGAACTTGCTTGCGACAATCGGTGATAAGAACTTGTTTGCGACAATCGGCGACAAGGAACTTGCTTGCGACAACCGGTGATAAGGAACTTGCTTGCGACAATCGGCGACAAAGGAACTGCTTGCGACAACCGGTGATAAGGAACTTGCTCTGCGACAAGGAACTTGTTTGTGACAACCGGTGATAAGGAACTTGCTTGCGACAATCGGTGATAAGGAACTTGAACTTTGCGACAATCTGCGACAAGGAACTTGCTTGCGACAACCGGTGATAAGGAACTTGTTTGCGACAATCGGTGATAAGGAACTTGCTTGCGACAACCGGCGATAAGGAACTTGTTTGCGACAACCGGTGATAAGGAACTTGTTGCGACAATCTGCGACAAGGAACTTGCTTGCGACAACCGGTGATAAGGAACTTGCTTGCGACAATCGGCAACAAGGAACTTGCTTGCGACAATCGGTGATAAGGAACTTGCTTGCGACAATCTGCGACAAGGAACTTGCTTGCGACAACCGGTGATAAGGAACTTGCTTGCGACAATCGGTGATAAGGAACTTGCTTGCGACAATCTGCGACAAGGAACTTGCTTGCGACAACCGGTGATAAGGAACTTGCTTGCGACAATCTGCGACAAGGAACTTGTTTGCGACAATCTTGCGACAAGGAACTGCTTGCGACAACCGGTGATAAGGAACTTGCTTGCGACAATCGGTGATAAGGAACTTGCTTGCGACAACCGGCGATAAGGAACTCTTTGCGACAACCGGTGATAAGGAACTTGCTTGCGACAATCGGCAACAGGAACTTGCTTGGCGACAACCGGTGATAAGGAACTTGCGACAACCGGTGATAAGGAACTTGCTTGTCAATCGGCGACAAGGAACTTGCTTGCGACAACCGGTGATAAGGAACTTGCTTGCGACAATCGGCAACAAGGAACTTGCTTGCGACAACCAGATGACAAGGAACTTGCTTGCGACAATCGGCGATAAGGAACTTGTTTACGACAATCGGATAAGGAACTTGCTTGCGACAACCGGTGATAAGGAACTTGTTTGCGACAATCTGCGACAAGGAACTTGCTTGCGACAACCGGTGATAAGGAACTTGCTTGCGACAATCGGCAACAAGGAAATTGCTTGCTGATAAGGAACTTGCTTGCGACAATCTGCGACAAGGAACTTGCTTGCGACAACCGGTGATAAGGAACTTGCTTGCGACAATCGGCCACAAGGAACTTGTTTGCGACAATCGGTGATAAGGAACTTGCTTGCGACAAACCGATCAGACAAGAACTTTGCGACAACCGAACTTGCTTGCGACAATCGGTGATATGAACTTGCGACAACCGGCGACAAGAACTTGCTTGCGACAACCGGTGATAAGGAACTTGTTTGCGACTTGCGACAAGGAACTTGCTTGCGACAATCGGCGACAAGGAACTTGCTTGCGACAACCGGTGATAAGGAACTTGCTTGCGACAACCGGTGACAAGGAACTTGACAATCGGCAACAAGGAACTTGCTTGCGACAATCGGTGATAAGGAACTTGTTTGCGACAATCGGCGACAACCGGTGACAAGGAACTTGCTTGCGACAACCGGTGATAAGGAACTTGCTTGCAAATCGGCAACCGGGTGATAAGGAACTTGCTTGCGACAATCGGAACTTGACAAGGAACTTGCTTGCGACAACCGGCGACAAGGAACTTGCTTGCAACAACCGGTGATAAGGAACTTGCTTGCGACAACCAGCGACAAGGAACTTTTGCTTGCGACAACCTGCTTGATAATCTGCGAAAGGAACTTGCTTGCGACAATCGGTGATAAGGAACTTGCTTGCGACAATCGGCGACAAGGAACTTGCTTTGCGACAACCGGTGATAAGGAACTTGCTTGCGACAATCGGCGACAAGGAACTTGCTTGCGACAACCGGCGACAAGGAACTTGTTTGCGACAATCGGTGATAAGGAACTTGCTTGCGACAATCTTGTTTGACAATCTGCGAAAGGAACTTGCTTGCAACAACTTGCTTGGACAAATGATAAGGAACTGTTTGCGACAACTGAAGGAACTTGCTTGGCGACAATCGGCAACAAGGAACTTGCTTGCGACAACCGGTGATAAGGAACTTGCTTGCGACAATCGGTGATAAGGAACTTGCTTGCGACAATCTGCGACAAGGAACTTGCTTGCGACAACCGGTGATAAGGAACTTGCTTGCGACAATCGGCAACAAGGAACTTGCTTGCGACAAACCGGACAACCGGTGATAAGGAACTTGCTTGCGACAATCGGCAACAAGGAACTTGCTTGCGACAACCGGTGATAAGGAACTTGCTTGCGACAATCGGCAACAAGGAACTTGCTTGCGACAACCGGTGATAAGGAACTTGCTTGCGACAATCTGCGACAAGGAACTTGCTTGCGACAACCGGTGATAAGGAACTTGCTTGCGACAACCGGTGATAAGGAACTTGCTTGCGACAATCGGTGATAAGGAACTTGCTTGCGACAATCGGCAACAAGGAACTTGCTTGACAATCTGCGACAAGGAACTTGCTTTGCCAACCGGTGATAAGGAACTTGCTTGCGACAATCGGCGACAAGGAACTTGCTTGCGACAACCGGTGACAAGGAACTTGTTTGCGACAATCGGCAACAAGGAAAATTGCTTGGTGACAACCGGTGATAAGGAACTTGCTTTGCGACAATCGGCAACAAGGAACTTGCTTTGCGACAACCGGTGATAAGGAACTTGCTTGCGACAATCGGCGACAAGGAACTTGCTTGCGACAACCGGTGACAAGGAACTTTAACAACCGGTGATAAGGAACTTGCTTGCGACAATCGGCAACAAGGAACTTGCTTATGACAACCGGTGATAAGGAACTTGTTGCGACAATCGGCGACAAGGAACTTGCTTGCGACAACCGGCGACAAATCCTGCTTGCGACAACCGGTGATAAGGAACTTGCTTGCGACAATCGGCGGAAATGCTTGGTGAAAGAACTTGTTTGCGACAATCGGTGACAAGGAACTTGCTTGCGACAATCGGGGAACTTGCTTGCGACAACCGGTGATAAGGAACTTGCCTTGCGACAATCGGTGACAAGGAACTTGCACTTGCGACAATCGGTGATAAGGAACTTGCTTGCGACAATCTGCGACAAGGAACTTGATAACAAGGAACTTGCGACAACCGGTGATAAGGAACTTGCTTGCGACAACCGGCGACAAGGAACTTGCTTGCGACAATCGGCAACAAGGAACTTGTTTGACAACCGGTGATAAGAACTTGCTTGCGACAATCGGCGACAAGGAACTTGCTTGCGACAATCTGCGACAAGGAACTTAGGACAACCGGTGACAAGGAACTTGCGATAAAACAACCGGCGACAAGGAAACTTGCTTGCGATAACCGGTGAAAGGAACTTGCTTGCGACAATCGCGAACAAGGAAACTGCTTGCGACAACCGGTGATAAGGAACTTACTTGCGACAATCTGCGACAAGGAACTTGCTTGCGACAACCGGTGATAAGGAACTTGCTTGCGACAACCGGTGATAAGGAACTTGCTTGCGACAATCGGTGATAAGAACTTGCTTGCGACAATCTGCGACAAGGAACTTGGTTTGCGACAACCGGTGATAAGGAACTTGCTTGCGACAATCTGCGACGAACTAACCGACAACCGGTGAAAGGAACTTGCTTGCGACAATTGCTTGCGACAAGGAACTTGCTTGCGACAACCGGTGATAAGGAACTTTGCTTGCGACAATCGGTGACAAGGAACTTGCTTGCGACAATCTGCGACAAGGAACTTGCTTGCGACAATCGGTGATAAGGAACTTGCTTGCGACAATCTGCGACAAGGAACTTGCTTGCGACAACCGGTGATAAGGAACTTGTTTGCGACAATCGGTGACAAGGAACTTGCAAGACAACCGGTGATAAGGAAATCGGTGATAAGGAACTTGCTTGCACAACCGGTGATAAGGAACTTGCTTGCGACAATCTGCGACAAGGAACTTGCTTGCGACAATCGGTGACAAGGAACTTGAAATCGGTGATAAGGAACTTGCGACAACCGGTGATAAACTTGAACTTGGAACTTGCGACAATCTGGATAAGGAACTGCTTGGCAACAACCGGCGATACTTGTTTGCGACAACCGGTGATAAGGAACTTGTTTGTGACAACTGGTGATAAGAACTTGCTTGCGACAACCGGTGATAAGGAAACTTGTTTGACAATCTGCGACAAAGGAACTTGCTTGCGACAACCGGTGATAAGGAACTTGTTTAAGACAATCTGCGACAAGGAACTTGCTTTGCGACAACCGGTGATAAGGAACTTACTTGCGACAATCTGCGACAAGGAACTTGCTTTGCGACAACCGGTGATAAGGAACTTGCTTGCGACAACCGGTGATAAGGAACCTGTTTGCGACAACCGGCGACAAGGAACTTGCTTGCGACAACCGGTGATAAGGAACTTGTTTGCGACAATTGCGACAATCGGTGACAAGGAACTTGCTTTGCGACAACCGGTGATAAGGAACTTGCTTGGCGACAACTGGTGATAAGGAACTTACTTGCGACAACCGGCAACAAGGAACTTGCTTGCGACAATCTGCGACAAGGAACTTGCTTGCGACAACCAGCGATAAGGAACTTGCTTTGCGACAACCGGTGATAAGGAACTTGCTTGCGACAACCTGATAAGGAACTAGGACAGCAACCGGTTGCGATAAGGAACTTGCTTGCGACAACCGGTGATAAGGAACTTGCTTGCGACAATCTGCGACAAGGAACTTGCGGTGAAAGGAACTTGCTTTGCGACAATCGGCGACAAGGAACTTGCTTGCGACAATCGGTGATAAGGAACTTGCTTTATGACAATCGGCAACAAGGAACTTGCTTGCGACAACCAGTGAAGGAACTTGTTTGGAAATCTGCAACAAGGAACTTGCTTGTGACAACCGGTGATATGAACTTGCTTGCGACAATCTGCGACAAGGAAATTGCTTGCGACAACCGGACAATCTGATAAGGAACTTTGCGACAATCGGCAACAAGGAACTTGCTTGCGACAACCGGTGATAAGGAACTTGTTTGACAATCGGCAACAAGGAACTTGCTTGCGACAACCGGTGATAAGGAACTTGTTTGCGACAATCTGTGACAAGGAACTTGCTTGCGACAACCAGTGATAAGGAACTTGCTTGCGACAACGGTGATAAGGAACTTGCTTGCGACAATCTGCGACAAGGAACTTGCTTGGTGACAACCAGTGATAAGGAACTTGCTTGCGACAATCTGCGACAAAGGGAACAACCAGTTTAAGACAAGGAAACTTTGCAAGGAAATTAACCAGTGATAGAACGACAATCTGCGACAAGGAACTTGCTTGCGACAACCGGTGATAAGGAACTTGTTTGCGACAACCGGCAGAATTGCTTGCGACAACAAGGGAACTTGCTTGCGACAACCGGTGATAAGGAACTTGCTTATGACAATCTGCGACAAGGAACTTGCTTGCAACAATCGGTGATAAGGAAATTTGCTTAAGGACAATCTGCGACAAGGAACTTGTTTGCGACAATCAGTGATAAGGAACTTGCTTGCGACAATCTGCGAAAGGAACTTGCTTATGACAACCGGTGACAAGGAACTTGTTTGCGACAACCGGTGATAAGGAACTTGCTTGCGGCGACAAACCTCTGCGACAAGGAACTTGCTTGCGACAACCGGTGATAAGGAACTTTGGCTTGCGACAATCTGCGATAAGGAAATTGCTTGCGACAATCTGCGACAAGGAAATTGCTTGCGACAACCGGTGATGAGAACAATTGCGACAATCGGCAACAAGAAAATTGCTTGCGACAATCGGTGATAAGGAACTTGTTTGCGACAATCTGCGACAAGGAACTTGTTTGCGACAGGAACAAGGAATCCATTTGCGACAATCTGTGACAAGGAACTTGCTTGCGACAAAGGAACGTCTGGACAACCAGAAAGGAACTTGCTTGCGACAATCGGTGTGTTAACAAACATGAACTTGCGACAACCGGTGATAAATCGGCAACAAGGAACTTAACGCGACAACTGCGACAAAGGAACGCGCGACAAGGAACTTGAACTTGCGACAAGGAAATTTGCGACAAAGATAAGAACTTGCTTGCGACAACCGGTGACAAGGAACTTGCTTGCGACAACCGGTGATAAGGAACTTGCTTGCGACAATCAGCGACAAGTGAAATTGCTTGCGACAACCGGTGATAAGGAACTTGCTTGCGACAATCTGCGACAAGGAACTTGCGACAATCGGCAACAAGGAACTTGCTTGCGACAATTCAAGTTGAACGACAATCGCGATAAGGAACTTGCTTGCGACAACCAGTGACAAGGAACTTGCTTAAGACAATGGGCGACAAAGGAACTTGGTTTGCGACAAGGAACTTGCGGCAACAGGTGATAAGGAACTTGCTTGCGACAATCTGACAAGGAATTGCTTGCGACAATCTGTGATAAGACAACGACAACCGGTGATAAGGAACTTGCTTGCGACAATCGGCAACAAAATTGAAACCGGTGATAAGGAACTGCGACAATCTGCAACAAGGAAATTGCTTGCGACAACCGGTGATAAGGAACTTGTTTGCGACAATCGGCAACAAGGAACTTGCTTGCGACAATCTGTGATAAGGAACTTGCTTGCAACAATCGGTGATATGAACTTGCTTATGACAACCGGTGATAAGGAACTTGCTTGCGACAATCTGCGAACTTGCTTGCGAAAGGAACTTGCTTGCGACAACCGGTGATAAGGAACTTGCTTGCGACTATGGGTGATAAGGAACTTGCTTTGCGACAATCTGCAACAAAAACCGGCTTAAGGAACTTTTATGACAACCAGTGATAAGGAACTTGCTTTGCGACAATCGGCAACAAGGAACTTGCTTGCGACAACCGGTGACAAATCGGAAACTTGCTTGCGACAATCTGCAACAAGGAACTTGCTTGCGACAACCGGTGATAAGGAACTTGTTGCGACAACCGGTGATAAGAACGCCTGGCGACAACCGGTGATAAGGAACTGCTTGCGACAACCGCTGATAAGGAACTTGCTTTGCGACAATCGGCAGCAAGGAACTTGTTTGCGACAACCGGGAACTGATAAATCGGAACGGAACTTGCTTGCGACTACCGGCGACAAGGAACTTGCTTGCGAAATCGGAACTTGCTTTGCGACAATCGGTGACAAGGAACTTGCTTGCGACAATCTGTGACAAGGAACTTGCTTGCGACAAACAGTGATAAGGAACTTGCTTGCGACAACCGGTGATATGAACTTGCTTGCGATAACCGGTGATAAGGAACTTGCTTGCGACAATCGGTGACAACCGGTGTTAGGAACTTGTTTAGACAACCGGTGATAAGGAACTTGCTTGCGACAATCGGATATGAACTTGCTTGAACAATCGGTGATAAGGAACTTGTTTGCGACAATCTGCGACAAGGAACTTGCTTGCGACAACAACCAAGGAACTTGCTTGGTGACAACCGGGAAACTTGCTTGCGACAATCTGTGACAAGGAACTTGCTTGCGACAACCGGTGATAAGGAACTTGTTTGCGACAATCTGCGACAAGGAACTTGCTTGGTGACAACAATAAGGAACTTTGCTAACAAATAAGGAACTTGCTTGCGACAACCGGTGGTGATAAGGAACTTGCTTTGAATGACAATCGGTGATAAGGAACTTGCTTACGACAAGGAAACTTGTTTGCGACAACCAGTGAACCTTGCGACAAGGAACTTGTTTGCGACAACCGGTGATAAGGAACTTGCTTGCGACAATCGGCAACAAGGAACTTGCTTATGACAACAGGTGATAAGGAACTTGCTTGCGACAATCTGCGACAAAACTTGCTTGAAATCTTGCTTGCGACAAACGGTGATAAGGAACTTGCTTGCGACAATCGGCAATAAGGAACTTGATAACCGGTGATAAGGAACTTGCTTGCGACAATCGGCGACAAAGGAACTTGCTTGCTTACAACCGGTGATAAGGAACTTGCTTTGCGACAATCTGCATAAGGAACTTGTTTAACAACCGGTGATAAGGAACTCGCACGACAATCGGTGATAAGGAACTTGTTTAAGACAATCGGCGACAAGGAACTTGCTTGCGACAACCGGGTGATAAGGAACTTGCTTGCGACAACGGTGATAAGGAACTTGTTGCGACAATCGGCAATAAGGAACTTGCTTGCGACAACCGGTGATAGGAACCTGTTTGCGACAATCTGCGACAAGGAACTTGCTTACGACAACCGGATGATAAGGAACTTGCTTGCGACAATCGGTGATAAGGAACTTGCTTGCGACAATCTGCGACCTGCTTTAGGAACTTTAACTTGTTTGCGACAATCGGCAACAAGGAACTTGCTTGCGACAACGGTGATAAGAACTTGTTTGCGACAATCTGCGACAAGGAACTTGCTTGCGACAACCGGTGATAAGGAACTTGCTTGCGACAATCTGCGACAAGGAACTTGCTTGCGACAACCGATGATAAGGAACTTGCTTTAAGACAACCGCTGATATGAACTTGTTTGACAATCGGAAACAAGGAACTTGCTTGCGACAACCGGTGATAAGGAACTTGTTTGCGACAATCGGCGACAAGATACAACTGGTGAACTTGCGCGACAATCTGCGACAAGGAACTTGGTTGCGACAACGGATGACAAGGAACTTGCTTGCGACAACCGGTGATAAGGAACTTGCTTGGTGACAATCGGTGACAAGGAACTTGCTTGACAACCGGTGATAAGGAACTTGACAATCTGCGACAAGAGAACCTGCTTGCGACAACCGGTGATAAGGAACTTGCTTGCGACAATCTGCGACACTTGCTTGCGACAACCGGTGATAAGGAACTTGCTTGGTGACAATCGGTGATAAGGAACTTGCTTGCGACAACCAGTGATAAAGGAACTTGCTTGCGACAACCGGTGATAAGGAACTTGGTTGCGACAACCAGTGATAAGGAACTTGCTTACGACAATCGGCAACAAGGAACTTGCTTATGACAACCAGTGACAAGGAACTTGCTTGCGACAACCGGTGATAAGGAACTTGTTTGCGACAATCTGATGACAAACTTGCTTTGCGACAACCGGCGACAAACTGGCTGCGACAACCGGTGATAAAGAACTTGTTTGCAACAACCGGTGATAAGGAACTTGCTTGCGACAATCGGCAGATAAGGAACTTGCTTGCGACAACCGGTGATAAGAAACTTGCTTGCGACAATCTGCGACAAGGAACTTGTTTGCGACAACCGGCATGATAAGAACTTGCTTGCGACAATCGGCGACAAGGAACTTGTTTGCGACAACCGGTGATAACAAGGAACTTGCTTGACAAACCGGTGATAAGGAACTTGCTTGCGACAATCGGCGACAAGGAACTTGCTTGCGACAACCGGCGACAAGGAACTTGCTTGCGACAATCAATAAGGAACTTGGTTGCGACAATCGGCGATAAGAACTTGCTTGCGACAACCGGTGATAAGGAACTTGCTTGCGACAATCTGCGACAAGGAAATTGCTTGCGACAACCGGTGATAAGGAACTTGGTTGCGACAACCGGTGATAAGAACTTGTTTGCGACAATCGGCAACAAGGAACTTGCTTGCGACAACGGTGATAAGGGAACTGTTTGGACAATCGGCGACAAGGAACTTGCTTGCGACAACCGGTGATAAAACTTGCTTGCGACAATCTGCAACAAGGAACTTGCTTGCGACAACCGGTGATAAGGAACTTGCTTTGTGACAATCGGCAATAAGGAACTTGATAAGACAACCGGTGATAAGGAACTTGCTTGCGACAATCGGCAACAAGGAACTTGCTTGCGACAACCGGTGATAAGGAACTTGCTTGCGACAATCGGCGACAAGGAACTTGCTTTTGCGACAACCGGTGATAAGGAACTTGCTTGCGACAATCGGCGATAAGGAACGGTGATAATCGGTGATAAGGAACTTGTTTGCGACAACCGGTGATAAGGAACTTGCTTGCGACAACCGGTGATAAGGAACTTGCTTGCGACAATCGGCGACAAGGAACTTGCTTGCGACAACCGGTGATAAGGAACTTGCGACAATCTGCGACAATTGCTTTGGACAACCGATAAGGAACTTGCTTGCGACAATCTGCGACAAGGAACTTGCTTACTAACCGGTGATAAGACAACCGACAAGGAACTTGCTTGCGACAACCTGTGATAAGGAACTTGCTTGCAACAACCGGCAAATCGCTTTTGCGACAACCGCGGTGATAAGGAACTTGCTTGCGACAATCGCGACAAGAACGACAAACAAGGAACTTGCTTGCGACAACCGGTGATAAGGAACTTGCTTGCGACAATCTGTGACAAGGAACTTGCTTTACATACAACCGGTGATAAACTTGCTTGGACAACCGGTTGGAACTTGCTTGCGACAATCTGCGACAAGAACTTGCTTGCGACAACCGGTGATAAGGAACTCTGTTTACACAATCGGTGATAAGGAACTTGCTTGCGACAATCGGCGATAAGGAACTTGCTTGCGACAACCGGTGATAAGGAACTGCTTGCGACAATCGGCAATAAAGAACTTGCTTGCGACAATCTGCAACAGGAACTTGCTTGCGACAACCGGTGATAAGGAACTTGCTTGCGACAATCAGCAACAAGGAACTGAACCGGTGATAGGAACTTGCTTCTGCGACAAGGAACTTGCTTGCGACAACCGGTGATAAGAACTTGCTTGCGACAATCTGCAACAAGGAAACTTTAAGGAACCTTTTGCGACAACCGGTGATAAGGAACTTGCTTGCGACAATCGGCAACAAAGAACTTGCTTGCGACAACAATAAGGGAATCTGGCAACCGGTGATAAGGAACTTGCTTGCGACAATCGGCAACAAGGAACTTTTGGCTTTGCGACAACCGGCGACAAGGAACTTGCTTGCGACAACCGGTGATAAGGAACTTGTTTGGTGACAACTTGACAAGGAAACCTGCGGTGACAAGGAAATAACTTGCTTGCGACAATCGGCGACAAGGAAATTGTTTATGACAATCGGTGATAAGGAACTTTACTTGCGACAATCGGCAACAAGGAACTTGCGCGACAGCCAAGATAAGGAACTTGCTTGCGACAATCTGCGACAATCTGCGACAACCGGTGATTGAACTTTGCGACAATCAGTGACAAGGAACTTGGTTTGACAATCTGCGACAAGGAACTTACTTACGATAACCGGTGATTGCAAGGAACAATTTGCGACAATCTGCGACAAGGAACTTGCTTGCGACAACCAGTGATTGGTGAAACCGGGAACAACTTGCGACAATCGGGTGACAAAGAACTTGCTTGCGACAATCGTTGATAAAGAACTTGTTTGACAATCCGGTGATAAGGAACTTGCTTGCGACAACCGGTGACAAGGAACTTGCTTGCGACAATCGGTGACAAGGAACTTTGCTTACGACAACCGGTGATATGAACTTGCTTGCGACAATCGGCAACAAGGAACTGCTTGCGACAACCGGCGACAAAGGAACTTGCTTGCGACAATCAGTGATAAGGAACTTGCTTGCGACAACCGGTGATAAGGAACTTGCTTGCGACAACGGTGAATCGGTGATAAGGAACTTGCTTACGACAATCAGGACACTGATAAGGAACTTGCTTTGCGACAACCGGTGACAAGGAACTTGCTTGCGACAACCGGTGAAGGAACTATTGAACAATCGGTGATAAGGAACTTGCTTGCGACAATCGGCGACAAGGAACCTGTTTTGCGACAACTGGGTGATAAGGAACTGTTTGCGACAACTCTGGAACTTGCTTGCGACAACTGCGATAAGGAACCTGGTTATGACAACCGGTGATATGGAACTTGCTTTGCGACAATCGGAAACAAGGAACTTTGCTTATGACAACCGATGATAAGGAACCATTGGTTGACAACCTGCGACATGAACTTGCTTGCGACAACCGGTGATAAGGAACTTGTTTGCGACAATCGGTGATAAGGAACTTGTTTGCGACAATTCAGATAAGGAACTTGCTTGACAACCGGCGATAAGGAACTTGCTTGCGACAAGGAACCGGTTTGCGACAACCGATGGATAAGAACTTGCTTGCGACAACTATGACAAGGAACTTGCTTTGCGACAACCGGTGATAAGGAACTGTTTACAATGACAATCGGAACCTGATAAGGAAACTTGTTTGACAATCGGTGATAAGGAACTTGCTTGCGACAATCGGCGAATAGGAACTTGCTTGCGACAACCGGTGATAAGGAACTTGCTTGCGACAACCGGTGATAAGGAACTTGCCGGTGACAATCTGCGACAACTTGGTTATAACAACCGGCAGATAGCGGAACTTGTTTGCGACAATCTGCGACAAGGAACTTGCTTGGAAACTGATGTTGCTTGCGACAATCGGTGATAAGGAACCTGTTTGGCACAACCGGAAGATAAGGGACAACCGGTGATGGAACTTTTGCGACAATCGGTGATAAGGAACTTGCTTTGCATAATCTGACAAGGAACTCGGCGAAATAAGGAACTTGCTTGCGACAATCGGTGATAAGGGAACTTGCTTGGCGACAATCGCGACAAGGAACTTGCTTGCGACAACCGGTGATAAGGAACTTGCTTGCGACAATCTGCGAAAAGGAACCCGCTTGCGACAACCGGTGATAAAGAACTTGCTTACGACAACCGGTGAGAAGGAACTTGCTTATGATAATCGGCAACAAGGAATCCTGTTTGCGACAACCGGTGATAAGGAACTTGCTTGGCGACAATCTGCGACAAGAACTGCTTAGGACAACCGGTGATTTAAGACAATCGGTGATAAGGAACTTGTTTAAGACAACCGGTGACAAGGAACTTGCTTGAACAAAGGAACTGCGATGATAAATAAGGAACTTGTTTGCGACAACCGGTGATAAACTGCTTGCGACAACAAGGAACTGCTTGCGACAAACCGGTGATAAGGAACTTTGCGACAACCGGTGACAATCGGCAACAATCGCTTGCAACCGGTGATAAGGAACTTGCTTGCGACAATCGGTGATAAGGAACTTGCTTGCGACAATCAAGACAAGGAAATTGCTTGCGACAACCGGCGATAAGGAACTTGCTTGCGACAACCGGCAATAAGGAACTTGTTTGACAATCGGTGATAAGGAACTTGCTTTGCGACAATCGGCAACAAGGAACTTGCTTGCGACAACCGGTGATAAGAACTTGTTTGCGACAATCTTGACAACAACCGGTGCGACAAGGAACTTGCTTGCGACAACCGGTGACAAGGAACTTGCTTGCGACAACCGGTGATAAGGAACTTTGCGACAATCGCGACAAGGAACTTGCTTGCGACAACCGGTGATAAGGGAACTTGCTTGCGACAACCGGTGATAAGGAACTTGCTTGCGACAATCTGCGACAAGGAACTTGCTTTGCGACAACCAGTGATAAGGAACTTGCTTGTGACAATCGGTGATAAGGAACTTGTTTGCGACAATCGATGATAAAGAACTTGCTTGCGACAATCTGCGACAAGGAACTTGCTTACGACAACCGGTGACAAGGAACTTGTTTGCGACAATCGGTGACAAGGAACTTGCTTTGCGACAACCTGTGATAAGGAACTTGCTTGCGACAACCGGCAACAAGGAACTTGCTTGCGACAATCTGCGACAACAATCTGGAAATTGCGCGACAACCGGTGATAAGGAACTTGCTTGCGACAATCGGTGACAAGGAAACTTGGTGACAACCGGTGACAAGGAACTTGCTTACGACAATCGGTGACAAGGAACTTGCTTGCGACAACCGGTGATAAGGAACTTACTTGCGACAATCGGCAACAAGGAACTTGCTTGCGACAACCGGTGATAAGGAACTTGCTTGCGACAATCTGTGACAAGGAACTGTTTGCGACAACGGTGATAAGGAAATTGCTTGCGACAATCTGCGACAAGACAAGGAACCAGTGATGCTTGCGACAACCGGTGATAAGGAACTTGCTTGCGACAACCGGCGACAAGGAACTGCTTGCGACAATCGGCGACAAAGGAACTTGCTTGCGACAACCGGTGATAAGAACTTGCTTGCGACAATCTGCGACAAAGGAACTTGTTTGCGACAACCAGTGATAAGGAACTGCTTGCGACAATCGGCCGATAAGGAACTTACTTGCGACAATCGGTGATAAGGAACTTGCTTGGCACAACCGGTGATAAGGAACGCTTTTGGTGATAAGGAACTTTTGCGACAACCGGTGATAAAGGAACTTGCTTGCGACAATCTGCGACAACCAGCGAACTTGCTTGCGACAACCGGTGATAAGGAACAAGTAACTTGTTTGCGACAGCCGGTGATAAGGAACTTGCTTATGAATCTGCGACAAGGAACTTGCTTGACAATTAAGACAATCTGCAAAAGGAACTTACTTGCGACAACCGGTGATAAGGAACTGATGGGAACGACAAATCTGCGATAAGGAACTTGCTTGCGACAACCGGTGATAAGGAACTTGCTTGCGACAATCGGCGACAAGGAACCTGCGACAATCGGCAACAAGGAACTTGCTTGCGACAACCGGTGATAAGGAACTTGTTTATGACAATCTGCAACAAAGAACTTGCGACAACAAATTGCGGTGACAATCGGTGAACTTGTTTGCGACAATCTGCGACAAGGAACTTGCTTTGCGACAACCGGTGATAAGGAACTTGCTTGCGACAATCTGCGACAAGGAAAATTGCTTACGACAACCGGTGACAAGGAACTTTGCTTGCGACAACCGGTGATAAGAACACTTTTGCGACAATCTGCGACAAGGAACTTGCTTACGACAACCGGCAGTGATAACAATCTGCGACAACCGACAAGGAACTTGGCGACAACCAGTGATAAGGAACTTGCTTGCGACAATCGGCAAAAGGAACTTGCTTGCGACAACCGAACTTGCTTGCGACAATCTGCGACAAAGAACTTGCTTACGACAATCTACAACAAGGAACTTGCTTGCGACAATCGGTGATAAGGAACTTGCGCAACAATCTGCGACAAGAACTTGCCGGACAACCGGTGAAAGGAACTTGCTTGGTGATAAAGGAACTTGCTTTGCGACAATCAGTGATAAGGAACTTGTTGCGACAATCGGTGATAAAGGAAATTACGATAACCGGTGATAAGGAACTTGCTTACGACAATCTGCGACAAGGAAAATTGCTTGACAACCGGTGATAAGGAACTTGCTTGCGACAATCGGTGACAAGGAACTTGCTTACGACAATCTGTGACAAAAGAACTTGCCTGCGACAACCGGTGATAAGGAAACTGTTTGCGACAATCGGTGATAAGAACTTTTTTGCGACAACCGGTGATAAAGAACTTGCTTGCGACAATCGCTGATAAGGAACTTGCTTGCGACAATCGGCGACAAGGAACTTGCTTGCGACAACCGGTGATAAGGAACTTTGCTTGCGACTACCGGTGATAAGGAACTTAAGTGCGACAATCTGTGACAAGGAACTTGCTTGCGACAACCGGTGATAAGAACTTTTGCGTTTGCGACAAGGAACGGTGACAACCGGTGAACTTGCGACAATCTGCGACAATCGCTGATAAGGAACTTGCTTTGCGACAATCGGAAAGGAAACTTGTTTGCGACAATCTGCGACAAAGAACTTGCTTGCGACAACCGGTGATAAGGGGAACTTGCGACAATCTGCGACAAGGAACTTTGCTTGCGACAACCAGTGATAAGGAACTTGCTTGCGACAATCGGTGATAAGGAACTTGCTTTGCGACAATCTGCGACAAGGAACTTGTTTACGACAATCGGCGATAAGGAACTTGTTTGCGACAATGGGTGACAAGGAACTTACTTGCTCTGCGACAAGGAACTTGCTTGGTGATAAGGAACTTGCTTGCGACAATCGGTGATAAGGAACTTGCTTGGTGACAATCGCCGACAAGGAACTTGCTTTTGCGACAACCGGCGATAAGGAACTTGTTTGCGACAACCGGTGATAAGGAACTTGTTTGAGACAATCGGGTAACAAGGAACTTGCTTGCGACAATCTGGTGATAAGCGAACCTGTTTGCGACAATCGGCAATAAGGAACTTGCTTGCGACAACCGGTGACAAGGAACTTGCTTTAAGACAACCGGTGATAAGGAACTTGCTTGCGACAATCGGTGAACAAGGAACTTGCTTATGACAATCTGCGACAAGGAACTTGCTTGCGACAATCGGCGACAAGGAACCTGCTTTGCGACAACCGGTGATAAGGAACTTGCCAGACAATCTGCGACAAGGAACTTGCGAACTCAAGGAACTTGCTTGCGACAACCGGTGATATGAACTGCTTATGACAACCGGTGATAAGGAACTTGCTTGCGACAACCGGTGATAAAGAAACTTGCTTTTGCGACAACCGGCGACAAACTTGCTTTGCGACAAACTGCAACAAGGAACTTTGCTTGCGACAAACGGTGATAAGGAACTTGTTTATGACAATCTGCGACAAAGGAACTTGCTTGCGACAACCGGATGATAAGGGAACTTGATAAGGAAACTTGCTTTGACAATCTGCGACAAGGAACTTGCTTGCGACAACCGGTGATAAGGAACTTGCTTGCGACAATCGGTGATAAGGGTGAAATCGGTGATAAGGAACTTGCTTTGCGACAATCGGAACAAGAACTTTGCGACAACCGGTGACAAGGAAATTGCTTGCGACAACCGGTGACAAGAACTGCTTGCAACAACCGGTGACAAGGAACTTGCTTGCGACAACCGGTGATAAGGAACTTGCTTATGACAATCGGCAGATATGAACTTGCTTGCGACAATCTGCGACAAGGAACTCCTTTGGCGACAACCGGTGATAAGAACTTGGCTTGCGACAACCGGTGATAAGGGAACTTGCTTGCGACAATCTGACACAGGAAACTTGCTTCAACAACCGGTGATAAGGAACTGAAACAACCGGTGATAAGGAACTTTTCTGCGACAAGGAACTTGCTTGCGACAACCGGTGACAAGGAACTTGTTGCGACAACCGGTGATAAGGAACTTTGCTTGCGACAATCTGCGACAAGGAACTTGCTTGGTGACAACCGGTGATAACTTGCTTTTGACAACTTAAGGAACGCTTGCGACAATCTGCGACAAGGAACTTGCTTACGACAACAGGTGATAAAGGAACTTGTTTACACGACAATCTTATGACAAAGGAACTTGGCGACAACCTGTGATAAGAACTTGCTTACGACAATCGGCAACAAGAAAATTGCTTGCGACAACCGGTGATAAGGAACAACAATCGGCAACAAGGAACTTACTTACGACAACCGGTGACAAGGAACTTGTTTGCGACAATCTGCGACAAGGAACTTGCTTGCAACAACCGGTGATAAAGAACTTGCTTGCGACAATCTGCGACAAGGAAATTGTTGATAAGGAACTTGCTTGCGACAATCTGCGACAAGGAACTTGCTTGCGACAACCGGTGATAAGGAACTGATATGAACTTGCTTTGCGACAACCGGTGATAAAGAACTTGCTTGCGACAATCGGCAACAACTTGCTGCGACAACCAGAAACCGATGATAAGGAACTGTTTGACAACTAGACAACCAGTGATAAGGAACTTGTTTGCGACAATCGGTGATAAGGAACTTGCTTGCGACAATCGCCGATAAAACTTGCTTTATGAAATCTGGTGACAAGGAACTTGCTTGCGACAACCGGGTGATAAGGAACTTGTTGCGACAATTCAGACAATCGGGTGATAAGGAACTTGCTTGCGACAATCGGTGACAAGGAACTTGTTTGCGACAACCGGTGATAAGGAACTTGTTGCGACAATCGGCAACAAGGAACTTGCTTGCGACAACCTGCGACAAGGAACTTGCTTGCGACAACCGGTGACAAGAACTTGCTTATGACAATCGGCGACAAGGAACTTGTTTAAGACAATCGGTGATAAGGAACTTGCTTGCGACAATCTGCGACAAGGAAATTGCTTTGCGACAACCGGTGATAAGGAACTTGCTTGCGACAATCAATTGCTGACAACCGACAAGGAACTTGTTTGACAATCGGCACAAGGAACTTGCTTGCGACAATGATAACCGGTGAGAACAGGAACTTGCTTGCGACAATCTGACAAGGAAATTGCTTTGGTGACAATCTGGACAAGGAAATTGCCGCGACAACCTGGTGAACCTGCTTGCAACAATCGGCATGACAAGGAAACCGGTGCTTGCGACAACCGGTGATAAGGAACTGGTTTGCGACAATCTGCGACAAGGAACTCATTGCGACAACCGGTGACAAGGAACTTAAGATTGCGATAATCTGTGACAAGGAACTTGCTTGCAACAACCGGTGATAAGGAACTTGCTTGCGACAACCGGTGATAAGGAACTTGCTTGCGACAATCGCCGATAATTGTTTAAGACAATCTGCGACAAGGAACTTGCTTGCGACAACCGGTGATATGAACTTGTTTGGTGACAATCGACAAGGAACTTGCTTGGCGACAACTGGTGATAAATTGCTTTGCGACAACCGGTGATAAGGAACTTGTTTAAGAAACCAGCAACAAGGAACTTGTTTGGAGACAACCGGTGATAAGGAACTTGTTTACACAATCGGCGACAAGGAACTTGTTTGCGACAGCCGGCGACAAGGAACTTGCTTGCGACAATCGGAACAAGAAATTGCTTGCGACAACCGGTGATAAGGAACTTGCGACAATCGGCAACAAGGAACTTGCTTGCAACAACCGGTGACAAGAAACTTGCTTTAATACAACTGGGCAAGAACTGCTTGGCAAATAAACCGGTGATAAAGGAACTCTGGTTGCATAACCGGTGATAAGGAAACTTGCTTGCGACAACCGGCGACAAGGAATTGCGACAATCTGCAACAAGGAACTTTGCTTTGTAACAACAGGTGATATGAACTTGCAACCGGTTGGAACAATTATTGAAATCTGCGACAAGGAAATTGCTTGCGACAACCGGTGATAAGGAAATTGCTTGACAACCGGTAACCGATAAGGAACTTGTTTGACAATCGGCAACAAGGAAATTGCTTGCGATAACCGGTGATAAGGAACTTGTTTGCGACAATCGGCAACAAGGAACTTGCTTGCGACAACCGGTGATAAGGAACTTGCTTTGGTGACAATCATGACAAGAAACTTGCTTTGGACAACCGGTGATAAGGAACTTGCTTGCGACAACCGGTGATAAGGGAACTTACTTGCGACAATCGCTGAGAAGGAACTTGCTTTGTACAATCGGCGACAAGGAACTTGCTTTGCGACAACCGGTGATAAGGAACTTGTTTGCGACTACAAGTGATAAGGAACTTTGCTTGCGACAATCTGTGATAAAGAACCTGTTTGCGACAACCGGTGATAAGGAACTTGTTTGCGACAACCGGTGATAAGGAACTTGTTTGCGACAATCGCTGATAAGGAACTTGCTTGCGACAATCGGCGACAAGGAACTTGCTTGCGACAACCGGTGATATGAACTTGCTTGCGACAATCTGCGACAAGGAACCAAGCTTTGCGACAACCGGTGTTATGAACTTGCTTTGCGACAACCGGTGATAAGGAACTGCTTGCGACAATCTGCGACAAGGAACCTGCTTGGTGACAAACTGGCGACAATCGGTGATATGAAACTTACAATTGCGACAAGGAACGGTGATAAAGGAACTTGCTTGCGACAACCGGTGACAAGGAACTTGCTTGCGACAATCGGCAACAAGGAACTTGTTGCGACAACCGGTGATAAGGAACTTGCGACTTGCGACAATCTGCGACAAAGGAACTTGCTTGCGACAACCGGTGATAAGGAACTTGCTTTGCGACAACCGGTGACAAGGAACTTGTTTGCAAATCTGCGACAAGGAACTTGTTTGCGACAAACGGTGATAAGGAACTTGCTTGCGACAACCGGTGATAAGGAACTTGCTTGCGACAACCGGTGACAAGGAACTGGCTTGCGACAACTGGTGATAAGGAACTTGCTTGCGACAAACCATAAGGAACTTGCCTACACAAGGAAACTTGCTTGACAACCGGTGATAAGAACTTGCTTTGCGACAACCGGCGACAAGGAACTTGCTTGCGACAACCGGTGATAAGGAACTTGCTTGCGACAACCGCTGATAAGAACTTGCTTGCGACAACCGGTGATAAGGAACTTGCTTGCGACAACCGGTGATAAGGAACTTGCTTGCGACAATCGGTGACAAGGAACTTGTTTATGACAAAGGAACTGTTTAAGTGATAGAACTTGCTTAGACAACCGGTGATAAGGAACTTGCTTGGCGACAAGGAACTTGACAACAAGGAACTTGCTTGCGACAACCGGTGATAAGGAACTTGCTTGCGACAATCTGGTAACAAGGAACTTGGTTTGCGACAACCGGTGACAAAGGAACTTGCTTGGCACAATCTGGTGATAAGGAACTTGCTTTGCAACAACCGGTGATAAGGAAACTTGCTTGCGACAACCGGTGATAAGGAACTTGCTTGCGACAATCGCTGACAAGGAACTTGCTTGCGACAATCGGTGCGACAAAGGAACTGCTTGCGACAAACGAGATAAGGAACTTGCTTGCGACAACCGGTGATAAGGAACTTGCTTGCGACAATCGGTGACAAGGAACTTCGTTTGCGACAACCGGTGATAAGGAACTTGCTTGCGACAACCGGTGATAAGGAACCTGCTTGCGACAATCGGCATAAGAACTTGTTTGCAAATAATCTGCGACAACCTGGCTTGCGACAACCCGGTACAAGGAACTTGTTTGCGACAATCGGTGATGACAAGAACTTGAATTGCCTTGGTGACAACCGGTGATGAAAACTTGTTTGCGACAACCGGTGATAAGGAACTGCTTAAGATAATCAGCGACAAGGAACTTGCTTTGCGACAACCGGTGATAAGGAACTTGCTTGCGACAATCTGCGACAAGGAACTTGCTTGCGACAACCGGTGATGAAATCGAACTTGCTTACGACAACCGGTGATAAGGAACTTGCTTTGCGACAATCGGCAACAAGGAACTTGTTTGCGACAACCGGTGACAAGGAACTTGCTTGCGACAATCTGCGACAAGGAAACTTGCTTGCGACAACCGGTGATAAGGAACTTGCTTTATGACAACCGGTGATAAGGAACTTGCTTTATGACAATCGGCGACAAGGAACTTGCTTGCGACAACCGGTGATAAGGAACCTGTTTGCGACAATCCGGTGATAAGGAACTTGCTTGCGACAGACAATCTGTGGCGACAAGGAACTTGCTTGCGACAACCGGTGATAAGGAACTTGAACAATCTGCGACAAGGAACTTTTTGCGACAATCGGTGATAAGGAACTTGCTTGCGACAATCTATGACAAGGAACTTGCTTTGCGACAACCGGTGATAAGGAACTTGTTTGGTGACAACCGGTGACAAGGAACCTGTTGGACAACCGGTGATAAGGAACTTGCTTGCGACAATCTGCGACAAGGAACTTGTTTGCGACAACCAGTGATAAGGAACTTTGCTTGCGACAATCGGCGACAAGGAACTTGCTTGCGACAATCGGTGATAAGGAACTTGCCGACAACCGGTGATAAGGAACTTGCTTGCGACAATCGGCAATAAGAACTTGCTTGCGACAACCGGTGATAAGGAACTTGCTTGCGACAACCGGATAAGAACAAGGAAACTTGCTTGCGACAATCGGCGATAAGGAACTTGCTTGCGACAATCGGTGATAAAGAACTTGTTTATGACAATCGGTGACAAGGAACTTATTGCGACAACCGGTGATAAGGAACTTGCTTGCGACAACCGGCAGATAAGGAACTTGCTTGCGACAACCGGTGACAAGGAACTTGCTTGCGACAATCTGGTGATAAGGAACTTGCTTGCGACAATCTGGCGACAAGGAAACTTGCTTTATGACAACCGGTGATAAGGAACTTGCTTGCGACAACCGGTGATAAGGAACTTGCTTATGACAATCGGTGACAAGGAACTTGTTTGCGACAATCGGTGACAAGGAACTTGCTTGCGACAACCGGTGATAAGGAACTTGCTTGACAATCGGTGATAAGGAACTTGCTTATGACAACCGGTGATAAGGAACTTGCTTGCGACAATCTGGCGACAAAGGAACTTGAACTTACGACAACCGGTGATAAGGAACTTGCTTGCGACAATCGGTGACAAGGAACACTTGAAACCGGTTAAGGAACTTGTTGCGACAATCGGCGACAAGGAACTTGAACAACCGCTTGGTGACAACCGGTGATAAGGAACTTGCTTGCGACAATCTGCGACAAGGAAACTTGCTTGCGACAACCGGTGATAAAGGAACTTGCTTGCGACAATCGGTGATAAGGAACTTGCTTGCGACAATCGGCGACAAGGAACTTGCTTGCGACAACCGGTGATAAAGGAACTTGCTTGCGACAATCTGCGATAAGGAACTTGCTTGCGACAACCGGTGATAAGGAACTGCTTGCGACAATCGGTGATAAGGAACTTGCTTACGACAATCTGCGAAAGGAACTTGCTTGCGACAACCGGTGAATCGGCTTGCGACAACCGGTGATAAGGAACTTGTTTGCGACAACCGGTGATAAGGAACTTGCTTGCGACAACCGGTGACAAGGAACTTGCTTAAGACAACCGGTGATAAGGAACTTGCTTGCGACAATCGGTGATAAGGAACTTGCTTTGCGACAACCGGTGATAAGGAACTTGCTTTAACCGACAATCTGCGACAAAGGAACTTGCTTGCGACAACCGGTGATAAACTTGGAACTTGCTTGTTACAGACAACCGCGACAAGGAACTTGCTTGCGACAACCGGTGACAAGGAACTTGCTTGCGACAACCGGTGATAAGGAACTTGGTTTATGACAATCTGCGACAAAGAACTTGCTTGCGACAATCGGCGATAAGGAACTTGACAACCTTAAGGAACTTGCTTTGCGACAATCTGCGACAAGGAACTTGCTTGCGACAACCGGTGATAAGGAACTTGCTTATTGACAACCGGTGATAAGGAACTTGCTTGCGACAACCGGTACGCGGAACAATCCGGTGTTAAGGAACTTTTGCGACAATCGGTGATAAGGAACTTGCTTGCGACAATCTGTGACAAGGAACTTGCTTACGACAACCGGTGATAAGGAACTTGTTTTTGCGACAATCTGCGACAAGGAACTTGCTTGCGACAACCGGTGATAAGGAACTTGCTTTATGACAACCGGTGATAAGAACTTACTTGCGACAATCGGCAACAAGGAACTTGCTTTGCGACAACCGGTGATAAGGAACTTGCGACAATCTGCGACAAGGAACTTGCTTGACGACAACCGGTGATAAGGAACTTGCTTTGCGACAATCGGCGACAAGGAACTTGTTTGTGACAACCGGTGATAAGGAACTTGTTTGCGACAATCGGCAACAAGGAACTGCTTGCGACAACCGGTGAAAGGAACTTTGCGACAATCTGCGACAAGGAACTTGCACGACAACCGGTGATAAGGAACTTGTTTGCGACAATCTGCGACAAAGAACTTGCTTGCGACAACCGGTGATAAGGAACTTAGTTTGCGACAATCTGACAAGACAAAGGAACTTGGAACTTGCGACAACCGGTGATAAGGAACTTGCTTACGACAATCCGATGACAAGGAACTTGCTTGCGACAACCGGTGATAAGGAACTTGTTTGCGACAACAATTACGACTTGCGACAAAGGAACTTGCTTGCGACAATCTGCGACAAGGAACTTGCTTGCGACAACCGGTGATAAGGAACCTGTTTAAGACAATCGGCATAAAGGAACTTGCTTGCGACAACCGGTGATAAGGAACTTGCGACAACCGGTGATAAGGAACTTGCTTTGCGACAATCGGCAACAAAGGAACTTGCTTGCGAC
Source organism: Acanthosepion pharaonis (assembly GCA_903632075.3). Taxonomy (NCBI): domain Eukaryota; kingdom Metazoa; phylum Mollusca; class Cephalopoda; order Sepiida; family Sepiidae; genus Acanthosepion; species Acanthosepion pharaonis. The sequence goes on along the minus strand of CAHIKZ030001269.1, from coordinate 3,038,885 downwards.
AAATCGGTGATATGAACTTGCTTGCGACAACTATGGACAAGGAACTCTGTTTAAGACAACCGGAGATAAGGAACCTGCTCGCGACAACCGCTGATGCGTAAGGAACTTGCTTTGCGACAATCGGGAAGGAACTGCTTGGCGACAACCGATGATAAGGAACTTGCTTGCGACAATCTGCGACAAGGAACTTGCTTGCGACAACCGGTGATAAGGAACTGCTTGCGACAACCGGTGATAAGGAACTGTTTGCGACAATCGGCAACAAGGAACTTGCTTGCGACAAACCGGATGATAAGGAACTTGTTTGCGACAATTCGCGACAAGGAACTTGCTTGCGACAACCGGTGATAAGAAACTTGCTTGCGACAATCGGTGATAAGGAACTGGCTTGCGACAATCTACAAGGAAACCTGCTTGCGACAACCGGTGATAAGGAACTTGCTTGCGACAATCTACACAAGGAATTTGTTTGCTATCAAATCGGTGATAAGGAACCTTGCTTGCGACAACCGGTGATAAGAACTTGTTTGCGACAATCGGTGATAAGGAAATTGCTTGACAAACCGGCGACAAGGAACTGACAACCGGTGATAAGGAAACTTGCTTTATGACAATCGGCAACAAGGAACTTGCTTACGACAACCGGTGATAAGGAACTTGTTTGCGACAATCTGCGACAAGGAACTTACTTGGTGACAACCGGTGATAAGGAACTTGTTTGCGACAATCGGCAACAAGGAACTTGCTTGCGACAACCGGTGATATGAACTTGCTTAAGACAACCGGTGAGAAGGAACATAAGACAATCGGCGACAAGGAACTGCGCGACAACCGGTGATAAGGAACTTGCTTGCGACAATCTGCGACAAGGAACTTGCTTGCGACAACCGGTGACAAGGAACTTGCGACAACCGGTGATAAGGAACTTGTTTGCGACAATCGGTGATAAGGAACTTGTTTGCGACAACCGGCGACAAGGAACTGTTTGCGACAACCGGTGATAAGGAACTTGTTTGCGACAATCTGCGACAAGGAACTTGCTTGCGACAACCGGTGATAAGGAACCGGTTTGCGACAATCGGTGATAAGGAACTTGCTTTGCGACAATCTGCGACAAGGAACCAAGCGATAAGGAACTTGCTTGCGACAATCTGCGACAAGGAACTTTGCTTGCGACAACCGGTGATAAGGAACTTGCGACAACCGGTGATAAAGGAACTTGCTTGCGACAACCGGTGATCGACAACTGAACAAGGAACTTTGCGACAATCAGGTTGGAACGACAATCGACAACAAGGAACTTGCTTGCGACAACCGGTGATAAGGAACTTGTTGCGACAACCGGTGATAAGGAACTGCGCGACAATCGGCAACAAGGAACTTGCTTTGCGACAACCGGTGATAAGGAACTTGTTTGCGACAATCGGGAAATTGCTTGATAACCGGAACTTGCTTGCGACAATCGGTGACAAGGAACTTGTTCGGTGACAATCGCGACAATCTGTGATTGCTTGCTTGCGACAATCCGGTGATAAGGAACTTACTTGCGACAATCTGCGACAAGGAACTTGCTTGCGACAATCGGTGATAAAAGAACTTGCTTGCGACAATCTGTGACAAAGGAACTTGCTTGCGACAACCGGGTGATAAGGAACTTGTTTGCGACAACCGGTGATAAAGAACTTGTTTGGTGACAACCGGTGATGAGGAACTTGCCCGCAACAACCGGTTCCAGTGATGAACTTGTTTGCGACAACCGGTGACAAGGAACTTACTTGCGACAACCGGTGATAAGGAACTTGCTTGACAATCTGCGACAAGGAACCTGCTTGCGACAACCGGTGATAAGGAACTCTGCTTGCAACAAAGGAACTTGCGGTGACAACCGAGTGACAAGGAACTTGCTTGCGACAACTGGTGACAAGGAACTTGCTTGACAACCGGTGATAAGTGATAGGAACTTGCTTGCGACAATCCGCGACAAGGAACTTGCTTGCTTGCAACAACCGGTGATAAGGAACTTGCTTGCGACAATCTGCGACAAAGAAATTGCGACAAGGAACTTGTTTAAGACAACTGATAAGGAACTTGCGACAACAAGAACTTGCTTCGACAACCGATAAGGAACTTGTTTGCGACAATCGGTGATAAGGAACTTGCTTGCGACAACCGGTGACAAGAACTTACAATGCGACAATCGGCAACAAAAGAACTTGCTTTGCGACAACCGGTGATAAAGAACTTGCTTGCGACAATCGGTGACAAGGAACTTGCTTGCGACAACCGGTGATAAGGAACTTGTTTGCGACAATCTGCGACAAAAAGGAACTTGCTTACGACAACCGGTGATAAGAACCGGTTTGCGACAACCGGTGATAAGGAACTTGTTTGCGACAATTGCTTGCGACAACAAGGAACTTGCTTGCGACAACCGGTGATAAGGAACTTGCTTGCGACAATCTGCGACAAGAACTTGCTTGCGACAACCGGTGATAAGGAACTTGCTTGCGACAACTGCAGTGATAAGTGAACTGAAGCTTGCGACAATTCAAGACAAGGAAACTTGCTTCAGACAACCGGTGATAAGGAACTTGTTTGCGACAATCGAAGATAGAAGGAACTTGCTTGCGACAATTCAAGACAAGGAACTTGCTTGCGACAACCGGTGATAAGGAACTATTGGCGACAATCGGCAACAAGGAACTTGCTGGCGACAACCGGTGATAAGGAACTTGCTTGCGACAATCGGCAACAAGGAACTTGCTTCGTGACAGCCGGTGATAAGGAACTGTTTATGACAATCTGCGACAAGGAAATTGTTTGCGACAACCGGTGATAAGGAACTTGTTGCTGTCTGCGACAAGGAACTTGTTTGACAACCGGTGATAAGGAACTTGCTTGGCATTATAGACAAGGAACTTGCTTGACAAGGAAAGGAACTTGCTTGCGACAACCATGACAAGGAACTTGCTTGGTGACAGCCGGGGACAATGAACTTGTTTTATGACAATTCAGGACAAGGAACTTGTTTATGACAACCGGTGATAAGGAACTTGTTTACATTAATCCAGACAAGGAACTTGCTTGAGACAAACTGGTGACAAGGAACTTGTTTGCGACAATCGGTGACAAGGAACTTGTTTGCGACAACCGGTGATAATACTTGCGACAAAGAATAAGGAACTTATTGACAACCGGTGACAAGGAACTTGTTTGCATAAACCGGTGACAAGGGAACTTGTTTGCGACAAATCCGGTGATAAGGAACTTGGTTTATGACAACCGGTGACAAGAAAATTGCTTGCGACAACCGGTGATAAGGAACTGACAATTCAGTGAACAAGGAACGTTTGCGACAGCCGGTGATAAGGAACTTGCTTGGCGACAACGGTGATAAGGAACTTGCTTGCGACCGGTGATAACAAACTTGCTTGAAACCGGTGATAAGGAACTTGCTTGGACAATCGGTGATAAGGAACTGCTTGCGACAATCTGGCGACAAGAACTTGCTTGCGACAACCGGTGATAAGGAACACTTGCGACAATCGGTGATAAGGAACTTGCTTGCGACAATCGGCGACAAGGAACTTGCTTGCGACAACCGGTGATAAGGAACTTGCTTGAGACAATCGGCGACAAGGAACTTGCTTTGCGACAACCGGTGATAAGGAAACTTGTTTGCGACAATCGGTGATAAGGAACTTGCTTGCGACAATCGGCAACAAGGAACTTGCTTGCGACAAACTGATGATAAGGAAATTGCTTGGTTGACAACCGGCATAAGGAACTTGTTGGAAATCTTAAGGAACTTGCTTGCGACAATCGGCAACAAAAGATGAACTTGCTTGCGACAATCGGTGACAAGGAACTTGCTTTGCGACAACCGGTGACAAGGAACTTGTTTGCGACAACCGGCAGATAAGGAACTTGCTTGCGACAATCTTGCGACAGACAAGGAACTTGCTTGCAATAACTAAGACGACAACCGGTGATAAGGAACTTGCTTGCGACAACAGTGATAAGGAACTGTTTACGACAACCTGCGACAAGGAACTTGCTTTGCGACAATCCAGCGACAAGGAACTTTGCTTTGCGACAACAGGTGATAAGGAACTTGCTTAAGACAATCTGCGACAAGGAAATTGCTTATGACAACCGGTGACAAGGAACTTGCTTAAGGAACTGACAACCGGTGATAAGGAACTTGTTGCGACAATCGGAAACAAGATAACCGGTGACAAGGAACTTGTTTGACAAGGAACTTGACAAACCGGTGACAAGGAACTTGCTTTGCGATAATCGGTGATAAGGAACTTTGTTTGTGACAATCTGTGACAAGGAACTTGCTTGCGACAACCGGTGATAAGGAACTTGTTTATGACAATCGGCAACAAGGAACTTGCTTGCGACAACCAGTGATAAGGAACTTGTTTACAACAATCTGCGATAAAGAAACTTGCTTAGACAATCGGGTGCGACAGGGAACTTGCTTGCGACAACCGGTGATAAGGAACTTGCCCGACAATCGGTGATAAGGAACTTTGGTTTAACTACCGGTGATAAGGAACTTGCTTGCGACAACCGGGTGATAAGGAACTTGCTTGCGACAACCGGTGATAAGGAACTTGCTTGCGACAATCTGCGACAAGGAACCGGTGATGGAACTTTGCGACAACCGGTGATAAGGAACTTGTTTGCGACAATCTGCGACAAGGAACTTGCGACAACCGGTGATAAGGAACTTTGCGACAATCGGCGACAATTGCTTGCGACAACGGTGATATGAACTGCTTGCGACAACCGGTGACAAGGAACTTGCTTATGACGGCAACAAGGAACGCTTTGTGATAAGAACTGAACAATTGCTTGCGACAACCGGTGATAAGGAACTTGCTTGCGACAATCGGCGACAAGGAACTTGTTTATGACAACCGGTGATAAGGAACTTGCTTGCGACAATCTGTGAGAAGGAACTGCTTTTGCGACAACCGGTGATAAGGAACTTGCTGCGACAACCGGTGATAAGGAACTTGCTTGCGACAACCAGTGATAAGGAACTTGCTTGCGACAACCGGTGATAAGGAACTTGTTTGCGACAATCTGCGACAAGGAAACTTGTTTGCGACAACCGGTGATAAGGAACTTGTTTATGACAATCGGTGACAAGGAACTTGCTTGCGACAACCGGTGATAAGGAACTTGCTTTACGACAACCGGTGATAAGGAACTGCTTGCGACAATCGGTGATAAGAACGACAAAGGAACTGAACTTGCGACAACCGGTGATAAGGAACTTGTTTAAGACAATCTGCGACAAGGAACTTGCTTGCGACAACCGGTGATAAGGAACTTGCGACAACCGGTGAGGAACTGACAATCGGAACTTGCGACAAAGGAACTTGCTTTGCGACAACCGGTGACAAGGAACTTGCTTGCGACAACCGGTGATAAGGAACTTGCTTGGAACGACAATCGGTGACAAGGAACCTGCTTGCGACAATTGCGACAAGGAAACTTGCTTTGCAACAACCGGTGATAAGGAACTTGCTTGCGACAATCGGTGATAAGGAACTTGTTTGCGACAATCTATGATAAGGAACTTGCTTGCGACAACCGGGAAGATAAGGAACTTGCTTATGACAAGGCGACAAGGAACTTGCGACGACAACCGGTGATAAGAACTTGTTTGCGACAACCGGTGATAAGGAACTTGTTTGGTGACAGCTGCGATATGAACTTGCTTGCGACAATCTGCGACAAGGAAATTGCTTGCGACAACCGGTGATAAGGAACTGTTTATGACAATCTGCGACAAGGAACTTGCTTGCGACAACCGGTGATAAGGAACTTGCTTGCGACAACCGGTGATAAGGAACTTGGTTTGCGACAATCGTTGGAACTTGCTTACAATCTGCGACATGAACTTGCTTGCGACAACCGGTGACAATGAACTAAGACAATCTGTGACAAGGAAACCGCTTGTAACAACCGGTGATAAGGAACTTGACAATTGCGACAAGGAACTGCGACAAGGAACTTGGTTTATGACAACCGGTGATAAGGAACTTGCTTGCGACAACCGGTGACAAGGAACTTTTGCGACAAATCATGACAACCGGTGATAAGGAACTTGCTTATGACAACCGGTGATAAGGAACTTGCTTGGCAACAACCGGCAACAAGAAAACTTGCTTGCGACAACCGGTGATAAGGAACTTGCTTGTGACAATCGGTGATAAGGAACTTGTTTGCGACAATCTGTGACAAGGAACTTGCTTGCGACAATCGGTGACAAGGAACTTGGTTGGCGACAACCGGTGATAAGGAACTGTTTGGTGACAACCGGTGACAAGGAACTTGCTTTATGACAAACGGTGATAAGGAACTTGCTTGCGACAATCTGTGACAAGGAACTTGCTTGCGACAAATCGGTGATAAGGAACTTGCTTGGCAACAAGGAACTTGGTGGCGACAACCGGTGATAAGGAACTTGTTTGCGACAATCGGCAACAAGGAAAATTGTTTGACAACCGGTGACAAGGAACTTGCTTGGGAAACTGACAAGGAACTTGTTTAATAAATCGGCAACAAGGAACTTGCTTGCGACAATCGGTGATAAGGAACTTGTTTATGAGACAATCTGGCGAAATTCAAGGAACTTGCTTGCGAAGACAACCGGATAAGGAACTGTTTGCGACAACCGGTGATAAGGAACTTGCTTAAGACAATCGGCAACAAGGAACTTGCTTGCGACAACCGGTGATAAGGAACTTGCTTGGTGACAATCGGTGATAAGGAACTGTTTGCGACAACCGGCGACAAGGAACCTGCTTGCGACAATCAGATAAGGAACTTACTTGCGACAAATAGGTGATAAGGAACTTGTTTATTAATCTGGGCAACAGGAACCGTTTTGGTGACAACCGGTGATAAGGAACTTGCTTGCGACAATCGGCCAATCTTTGCGATAACCGAACTTGCTTGCGACAAACTGGTGATAAGGAACTTGCTTATGACAACCGGTGATAAGGAACTTTGCTTGGTGACAATCTGCGACAAGGAACTGGTTTGCGACAACCGATGACAAGGAACTTGCTTGCGGACAACCGGTGATAAGGGAACTGATGCTTGCGACAACCGGTGATAAGGAACTTGTTGCGACAACCGGTGATAAGGAACTTGCTTGCGACAATCGCAACAAGGAACTTGCTTGCGACAACCGGGTGAACCGGTGACAAGGAACTTGCTTGTTTGCGACAACCGGCAACAAGGAACTTGTTTGCGGACAACCGGTGATAAGGAACTTGTTTATGGTCAATCGGCGACAAGGAACTTGTTTGGCGACAACCGGTGATAAGGAACTTGTTTGCGACAATCGGCAACAAGGAACTTGCTTGGTGACAACCGGTGATAAGGAACTGTTTGACGACAATTCGAAATTGTGATAAGGAACTAAGCTTGGTGACAACCGGCAACAAGGAAAATTGCTTTGATAACCGGTGATAAGGAACTTGTTTGCGACAATCTGGCGACAAGGAACTTGCTTAAGACAAATCGATGATAAGGAACTTGCTTGCGACAATCTGCGACAACCGGTGAAATCCTGCTTGGTTGACAATCGGTGATATGAACTTGCTTACAATCTGCTTGCGACAACCGGTGACAAGGAAATTGCTTGCGACAACCGATGATAAGGAACTTGCTTGCGACAATCTGCGACAAGGAACTTGCCCGCGACAACCGGTGATAAAAGAACTTGTTTGCGACAATCGGCCACAAGGAACTTTTGCGACAACCGGTGACAATCGTTGACAAGGAAACTTGCTTTGGTGACAATCTGGTGATAAGGAACTTGTTTATGACAACCGGTGATAAGGAACTTGTTTGCGACAACCGGACAAAAGGAACTTGTTTGCGACAACCGGTGATAAGGAACTTGCTTTGGGTGACAACCGGTGATAAGGAACTTGCTTGCGACAATCGGTGACAAGGAACTTGCTTTGCGACAATCGATTGACAAAGGAACTTGTTTGCAACAACCGGTGATAAGGAACTTGCTAACTTACTTGCGACAATCTGCGACAAGGAACTTGCTTGCAACAACCGGCAATAAGGAACTTGGTTATGACAACCGGTGATAAGGAACTTGCTTGGTGACAACCGGTGATAAGGAACTTGCTTGCGACAATCGGCAACAAGAAAATTGTTTTATGACAACCGGCAGATAAGGAACTTGGTTATGATAACGAACAATGACAAGGAACTTGCCTTTTGCGACAACCGGTGATAAGGAACTTGCTTTGCGACAATCAGACAAGGAACTTGCTTGCGACAACCGGTGATAAGGAACTTGCTTTGCGACAACCGGTGATAAGGAACTTGCTTGCGACAATCGGCGACAAGGAACTTGCTTAAGACAACCGGTGATAAGGAACTTGCTTGCGACAACCGGTGATAAGGAACTTGCTTGCGACAATCGGCGACAAGGAACTTGCTTGTGTGACAACGACGGTGACAAGGAACTTGCTTAACAACCGGTGATAAGGAACTTGCTTGCGACAATCTGTGACAAGGAACTTGCCCTTGCGACAACCGGTGATAAGGAACTTGCTTGCGACAACAAGACAAGGAACTTGCTTATGACAAACGGTGATAAGGAACTTGTTTGCGACAATCGGCGACAAGGAAATTGTTTGCGACAACCGGTGTTATGACAACCGGTGATATGAAACTTGCTTTGCGACAACTAAGACAAGGAACTTGCTTGCGACAACCGGTGACAAGGAACCCGTTTTTCGCGACAATCGGTGATAAGGAACTTGCTTGCGACAATCGGTGATAAGGAACTTGCTTGCGACAACCGGTGATATGAACTGCTTGCGACAATCGGCAACAAGGAAATTGCTTGCGACAACCGGTGATAAGGAACTTCTTGCGACAATCTAGACAAGGAACTTGTGAAATAAGGAACTTGTTTATGACAACTAGGATAAGGAAATCCTGTTTACTGACAATCTGCGACAAGGAAATTGCTTGACAACCGGTGATAAGGAACTTGCTTGCGACAACCGGCGATAAGGAACTTGCTTGCGACAACCGGTGATAAGGAACTTGCTTTGCGACAACCGGCAACAAAGAACTTGCTTGCGACAACCGGTGATAAGGAACTTGCTTGCGACAATCTGGCGACAAGGAACTTGCTTGTAACAACCGGTGATAAGGAACTTACTTGCGACGACAACCTTGCTGACAATCTGCGACAAGGAACTTGCTTGACAATCGGTGATAAGGAACTTACTTGCGACAACCGGTGATAAGGAACTGTTGCGACAATCGGTGATAACGAACTTGAAATGGTGATAAGAAATTGCTTGCGACAAACCGGTGACAAGGAACTTGCTTTGCGACAATCCGGCAATAAGGAACTTTATGACAATCGGCTTGGTGACAACCGGTGATAAGGAACTTGTTGCGACAATCGGCAACAAGGAACTTGCTTGCGACAACCGGTGATAAGGAACTTGCTTGCGACAATCGGTGACAAGGAACTTGCTTGCGACAACCGGTGATAAGAACTTGCTTGCGACAATCTGCGACAAGGAACTTGCTTGCGACAACCGGTGATAAGGAACTTGCTTGCGACAATCGGTGACAAGGAACTTGTTGCGACAACCGGTGATAAGGAACTTGTTTGCGACAACCGGTGACAAGGAACTTGCTTGCGACAACCGGTGATAAGGAACAATCGGTGATGACAACGCTGATAAGGGCGACCTGGAACGCGACAACCGATGACAAGGAACTTAGTTGCGACAATCGCTGATAAGGAACTTGCTTGCAACAACCGGTGACAAGGAACTTGCTTGCGACAACCGGTGATAAGGAACTTGTTTGCGACAATCGCCGATAAGGAACTTGTTTGCGACAATCTGCGACAAGGAACTTGCTTGCGACAACCGGTGATAAGGAACTGTTTGCGACAATCTACGACAACTGAACCGGTGATAAGGAACTTGCTTGCGACAATCGGCAACAAGGAACTTGTTTGCGACAATCGGCAACAAGGAACTGACAACCGGTGATAAGGAACTTGCTTATGACAATCGGCGACAAGGAACTTGTTTGCGACAGCCGGTGACAAGGAACTTACTTGCGACAATCTGTGACAAGGAACTTGCTTGGCAACAACCGGTGATAAAGGAACTTGCTTGGCACAACCTGCGATAAGGAACTTGCTTTGCGACAACCGGTGTTATGAACTTGCTTGCGACAACCGGCAGATAAGGAACTTGCTTGCGACAACCGGTTTAGACAACCGGCGACAAGGAACTTGCTTGCGACAACCGGTGATAAGGAACTTGCTTGGGTGACAACAGGTGATATGAACTTGCTTGGTGACAAACTGGGACAAGGAAATTGGAACTTGTTTGCGACAACCGAGTAATCTTGTTTTGCGACAATCGGCGACAAGGAACTTGTTTGCGATAACCGGTGATAAGGAACTTGCTTGGCGACAATCTGCGACAAGGAACTTGCTTGCAAACAACCGGTGATAAGGAACTTGCTTGGTGACAATCGTGGTGACAAAGAACTTGCTTGCGACAACCGGTGATAAGGAACTTGCTTGCGACAACCGGTGATAAGGAACTTGCTTTATGACAACCGGTGATAAGAACTTGTTTAATTGACAACCGGCAATAAGGAACTTGCTTGCGACAACTGCGACAATCAAGACAAGGAACTTGCTTGGCGACAATCCGGTGATAAGGAACTTGCTTGCGACAACCGGTGATAAGGAACTTGGTTTGCGACAACCAGCGACAAGGAACTTGTTTGCGACAACCGGTGATAAGGAACGCACGACAATCGGCGACAAAGGAACTTGTTTGCGACAACCGGTGATAAGGAAACTTTTGCGACAACCGACAAGAAATGATAAGGAACTTGTTTGCGACAATCTGCGACAAGGAACTTGTTTTGCGACAACCGGTGAAAGGAACTTGCTTGCGACAACCGGTGATAAGGAACTTGTTTGCGACAATCGGTGACAAGGAACTTGTTTGACGACAACCAGTGATAAAGAACTTTTGCAGTGACAACAGGTGACAAACGGTGACAATCTGTACAAGGAAATTGTTTATGACAATCTGCGACAAGGAACTTGCTTGCGACAACCGGTGATAAGGAACTTGCTTGCGACAATCGATAACAAGGAACTTGCTTATGACAAATAACCGGTGATAAGGAACTTGTTTGGCGACAAATCGGCGACAAGGAACTTGCTTGCGACAACCGGTGACAAGGAACTTGCTTGCGACAATCGGTGATAAGGAACTTGCTTGCGACAACCGGTGATAAGGAACTTGGTTTATGACAACCGGTGACAAGGAACTTGCTTGCGACAATCGGTGATAAGGAACTGTTTAAGACAATCGGCGACAAGGAACCTGTTTGCGACAACCGGTGATAAGGAACTGGCCGCGACAATCGGTGATAAAGGAACTTGCTTGCGACAATCAGTGATAAGGAACTTGCTTGCGACAATCGGTGATAAGGAACTTGTTTGCGACAACCGGTGACAAGGAACTTGCTTGCGACAACCGGTGATAAGGAACTTGCTTGCGACAACCGGTGATAAGGAACTTGCTTGCGACAATCGGGAACTTGTTTGCAACAATCTGGAAACTTGCTTATGACAACCGGTGATATGAACTTGCTTGCGACAATCGGGTGATAAGGAACTTGTTTGCGACAATCAAGGAACTGCGATAAGAACTTGTCGGTTAAGAACACAATCGGTGATAAGGAACTTGCTTTGCGACAATCGGCGACAAGGAACTTGCTTGCGACAACCGCGATAAGGAACTTGCTTGCGACAACCGGTGACAAGGAACTTGCGACAGCGACAATCTGCGACAAGGAACTTGCTTGGCGACAACCGGTGATAAGGAACTTGCTGATAAGGAACTGTTTGCGACAATCGGCGACAAGGAACTTGTTTGCGACAACCGGTGACAAGGAACTTGCTTGCGACAACCGGTGATAAGGAACTTGCTTGCGACAATCTGGCGACAAGGAACTTGCTTTGCGACAACCGGTGATAAGGAACTTGCTTGCGACAATCTGATAGGACAAGGAACCAGTGGCTTGCGACAACCGGTGATAAGGAACTTGCTTGGTGACAATCGGCGACAAGGAACTTGCTTGCGACAACCGGTGATAAGGAACTTGTTTGCGACAATCTGACGACAAGGAACTGGTTTGCACAACAACCGGTGATAAGGAAACTTGTGAGAAGGACAACCGGCAACAAGGAACTTGCTTGACAACCGGTGATAAGAACTGTTTATGACAACCGGTGATAAGGAACTTGCTTTGACAACAACCGGTGATACAAAGGAACTTGTTTTGCGACAACCGGTGATAAGGAACTTGCTTGCGACAATCGGTGATAAAGGAACTTGTTTGCGACAATCTGTGACAAAGGAACTTGCTTGCGACAACCGGTGATAAGGAACTTGCTTTTATGACAATCTGCGACAAGGAACTTGCTTGCGACAACCAGTGATAAGGGAACTTGCTTGCGACAATCGGTGATAAGGAACTTGCTTGCGACAATCTACGACAAGGAACTTGCTTGCGACAACCGGTGATAAGGAACTTGCTTTGCGACAATCGGTGATAAGGAACTTGCTTGCGACAATCTGCGACAAGGAACTTGCTTTGCGACAACCGGTGATAAAGAACTTGCTTGCGACAATCGGACAAGAACTTAATAGACAACCGGAAACTTGCTTGCGACAACCGGTGATAAGGAACTTGCTTGCGACAACCGGCAACAAGGAACTTGCTTGCGACAATCGGTGATAAGGAACTTTTGTTTGCGACAAGGAACTTGGTTTATCTGGTGATAAGGAACTTGCTTACGACAATCGGTGCGACAATCTGCGACAAGGGAACTTGCTTGCGACAACCAGATAAGGAACTTGCTTTGCGACAATCGGCGACAAGGAACCTGTTTGCGACAACCGGTGATAAGGAACTGCTTGCGACAATCTGCGACAAGGAACTTGCTTGCGACAATCGGCAACAAGGAACACTTGCGACAATCCGCGACAAGGAACTTGCTTGCGACAACCGGTGATAAGGAACTTGCTTGCGACAACCGGTGATAAGGAACTTGCTTTTGCGATAAGGAACGGTGACAAGGAACTTGTTTGCGACAATCGGCAACAAGGAACTTGCTTGCGACAATCCAGGTGATAAGGAACTTGTTTGCGACAATCTGCGACAAGGAACTTGCTTGCGACAACCGGTGATAAGGAACTGCGACAAACTTGCTTGCGACAACCGGTGATAAGGAACTTGCTTGCGACAATCTGCGACAAGGAACTTGCTTTGCGACAACCGGTGATAAGGAACTTGCTTGCGACAATCTGCGACAAGGAACTTGTTTGCGACAACCGGTGATAAGGAACTTGCTTGCGACAATCTGCGACAAGGAACTTGCTTGCGACAACCGGTGACAAGGAACTTGTTTTGACAACCGGTGATAAGGAACTGCGGTGACAAGAACTGTTTGCGACAACCGGTGATAAGGAACTTGTTTGCGACAACCGGTGATAAGGAACTTGTTTGCGACAATCGGTGACAAGGAACCTTGCTTGCGACAACCGGTGATAAGGAACTTGCTTATACAATCTGCGACAAGGAACTTGTTTGCGACAACCGGTGATAAGGAACTTGTGCTTGCGACAAGGAACCGGTGATAAGGAACTTGCTTGCGACAATCTGCGACAAGGAACCGGTTTAAGGAACTTGACAACCGGTGATAAGGAACTTGTTTGCGACAATCGGCGACAAGGAACTTGCTTGCGACAACCGGTGATATGGAACTTGTTTGCGACAATCGGCGACTGCGACAAGGAAATTGCTTGCGACAACCGGTGATAAGGAACTTGCTTGCTGATAACAATTTGCTGCGACAAGGAACTTGCTTGCGACAACCGGTGACAAGGAACTGCTTTGCGACAATTCAGTGACAAGGAACTTGCTTGCGACAACCGGTGATAAGGAACTTGCTTGCGACAACCGGTGATAAGGAACTTGCTTGCGACAACCGGATAAGGAACTTTACTTGACAAGGAACTTGCTTTGCGACTTGCGACAAGGAACTTAAACTTGCGACAATCGGTGACAAGGAACTTGCTTTCAACAACCAGTGATAAGAACTTGCTTGCGACAATCGGCAACAAGGAACTTGCTTTGCGACAATCGGCAACAAGGAAATTGCTTGCGACAATCTGTGACAAGGAACTTGCTTATGACAACCGGGCAACAAGGAAATTGCAACCGGTGATAAGGAACTTCTGTTGCGACAATCGGTGACAAGGAACTTGCTTGCGACAACCGGTGATAAGGAACTTGCTTGCGACAACTGCGACAAGGAACTTGCTTGCGACAACCGGTGACAAGGAACTACTTGCGACAACCGGTGACAACCTTGGTGATACAAACGGCAAACTGCTTGCGACAACCGGTGATAAGGAACTTGTTTGCGACAATCGGCGACAAGGAACTTGCTTGCGACAACCGGTGATAAGGAACTTGCTTGCGACAATCTGCGACAAGGAACTTGCTTGCGACAACCGGTGATAAGGAACTTGCTTGCAACAACCTGTGACAAGGAACTTGCTTGCGACAATCGGTGATAAGGAACTTGCTTGCGACAATCTGCGACAAGGAACTTGCTTTGCGACAACCGGTGATAAGGAACTTGTTTGCGACAACCGGCAATAAGGAACTTGTTTTGGTAAGGAACTGCTTGACAACCGGTGATAAGGAACTTGTTTGCGACAATCGGCGACAAGGAACTTGCTTGCGACAACCGGTGATAAGGAACTTGTTTGCGACAATCTGCGACAAGGAACTTGCTTGCGACAAACCGGAACTGATTGCGACAATCTGCGACAAGGAACTTGCTTTACGACAACCGGTGATAAGGAACTTGTTTGCGACAATCTGCGACAAAGGAACTTGACAACAATCGGAAACTTGTTTGCGACAATCTTGCTTTATGACAACCGGTGATAAGGAACTTGCTTTTGACAACCGGTGACAATCGGCGACAACCGGCACAAGGAACTTGCTTGCGACAATCAGCGATAAGGAACTTGCTTGCGACAACCGGTGATAAGGAACTTGCAAATCAAGATAAGAACTTGCTTGCGACAATCTGCGACAAGGAACTTGTTTGCGACAATCGGTGATAAGGAACTTGCTTCAGACAATCAGCAACAAGGAACAATCCCGGCGACAAGGAACTTGCTTTACAACCGGTGATAAGGAACTTGCTTGCGACAATCTGCGACAAGGAACTTGCTTGCGACAACCGGCAACAAGGAACTTGCTTGCGACAACCGGTGATAAGGAACTTGCTTGCGACAATCGGTGATAAGGAACTTGTTTGCGACAACCGGTGATAAGGAACTTGTTTGCGACAACCGGTGATAAGGAACTTGTTTGCGGCAACAATCTGCGACAACCGTGAACTTGTTTGCGACAACCGGTGACAAGGAACTTGCTTGGCACAACCGGTGATAAGGAACTTGCTTGCGACAACCGGTGATAAGGAACTTGTTTGACAACCGGTGATAAGAACTTGCTTGCGACAACCGGGGTGATAAGGAACTTGCTTGCGACAATCTGCGACAAAGGAACTTGCTTGCGACAACCGGTGATAAGGAACTTGCTTTGGTGACATCGGTGACAAGGAACTTGCTTTGCGACAACCTGTGATAAGAACTTGCTTGCGACAACCGGTGATAAGGAACTTGCTTGCGACAACCGGCGATAAGGAACTTGTTTGCGAAATCGGACATGGAACTTCTTTTGCGACAATCGGCAACAAGGAACTTGCTTTGCGACAACCGGTGATAAGGAACTTGCTTACGACAAATCGGTGATAAGGAACTTGCTTGCGACAATCGGCAACAAGGAACTTGCTTGCGACAATCGGTGATAAGGAACTTGCTTGCGACAACCAGTGACAACCGGTGATAAGGAACTTGCTTGCGACAACCGGTGATAAGGAACTTGAACAAATCTGCGACAAGGAACTTACTACAATCGGCAACAAGGAACTTGTTTGCGACAACCGGTGATAAGGAACTTGTTTGCGACAATCTGCGACAAGGAACTTGCTTTGCGACAACCGGTGATAAGGAACTTGCTTGCGACAATCGGTGATAAGGAACTGCTTGCGACAACCGGTGATAAGGAACTTGCTTGCGACAATCTGGTGACAAGGAACTTGCTTGCGACAATCGGCAACAAGGAACTTGCTTGCGACAACCGGTGATAAGGAACTTGTTGCGACAATCGGAAACAAGGAACTTGCTTGACAATCGGCGACAAGGAACTTGCTTGCGACAACCGGTGATAAGGAACTTGCTTGCGACAACCGGTGATAAGGAACTTGTTTGCGACAATCTGCGACAAGGAACTTGCTTGCGACAACCGGTGATAAGGAACTTGCTTTGCGACAATCGGTGATAAGGAACTTGCTTTTTACAACCGGTGATAAGGAACTTGTTTGCGACAATCGGTGACAAGGAACTTGCTTGCGACAACCGGTGATAAGGAACTTGCAATCTGCGACAATCTTGCGACAAGAACTAAGGAACTTGCTTACAATCGGTGACAACCGGTGATAAGGAACTTGCTTGCGACAATCGGTGATAAGGAACTTGTTTGCGACAATCTGCGACAAGGAACTTGCTTGCGACAACCGGTGATAAGGAACTTGTCATATTAACGGTGATAAGGAACTTGCTTCTGTGACAACCGGCGACAAGGAACTTGCTTGCGACAACCGGTGATAAGGAACTTGCTTGACGACAACCGGACAAGGAACTTGCTTGCGACAACCGGTGATAAGGAACTTGCTTGCGACAACCGGTGACAAGGAACTTGTTTGCGACAACCGGCAGATAAAGAACTTGCTTGCGACAACCGGTGATAAGGAACTTGCTTGCGACAATCTGCGACAAAGGAACTTGCTTGCGACAACCGGTGATAAGGAACTTGTTTGCGACAACCGGTGATAAGGAACTTGCGGCGACAATCGGAACAAGGAACTGTTTATGCGACAACCGGTGATAAGGAACTTGCTTGCGACAATCGATGACAAGGAACTTTTGCGACAACCTGCGACAAGGAACTTGCTTGCGACAACCGGTGATAAGGAACTTGCTTTGCGACAACCGGCGACAAGGAACTGGTTTGCGACAACCGGTGATAAGGAACTTGTTTGCAATCTGCGACAAGGAAACGGTGACAACCGGTGATAAGGAACTTCTTGCGACAATCTGGAACTTGCTTGATAAAGAACTTGCGACAATCTGCGACAAGGAACTTGCTTGCGACAACCGGTGATAAGGAACTTGTTTGCGACAATCGGTGACAAGGAACTTGTTTTGCGACAATCGGCGACAAGGAACTTGCTTGCGACAATCGGTGATAAGGAACTTGCTTGCGACAATCACCGACAAGGAACTTGCTTGCTTGCGACAACCGGTGATAATGAAACTTACTTGCGACAATCTGCGACAAGGAACTTGCTTGCGACAACCGGTGATAAGGAACTTGCTTGCGACAATCTGCGACAAGGAACTCGGACAACCGGTGATAAGGAACTGCTTGATAAGGAACTTGCTTGCGACAATCTACGACAAGGAACAACCGATGATGCTTTACTTGCGACAATCGGTGATAAAGACGACAACCGGTGATAAGGAACTTACTTGCGACAACCGGTGATAAAGAACTTGCGACAATTGCGACAATCGCCGACAAGGAAACTTGCCCGACAACCGGTGATAAGGAACTTGCTTTGCGACAATCGGTGATAAGGAACTTGCTTGCGACAATCTGCAACAAGGAACTTGCTTGCGACAACCGTGATAAGGAACTTGTTTTGCGACAATCGGACAAGTGAAAAGGAACTTGTTTGCGACAATCGGCGACAAGGAACTTGCTTGGTGACAACCGGTGATAAGGAACTTGCTTTGACAACCGGTGATAAGGAACGGCTTGGTGACAAGGACAAGGAACTTGCTTGCGACAATCGGTGATAAGGAACTTGCTTGCGACAATCTGCGACAAGGAACTTGCTTGCGACAATCGGTGACAATCGGCATAAGGAACCGGTGATGCTTGCGACAATCGGTGACAAGGAACTTGCTTTGCGACAATCGGCAACAAGGAACTTGCTTGCGACAACAGGTGACAAGGAACTTGCTTGCGATAACCGGTGAAGGAACTTGTTTGCGACAATCTGCGACATAAGGAACTGGTGATAAAGAACTGGTTTGCGACAATCGGCAACAAGGAACTTGTTTGCGACAACCGGTGATAAGGAACTTGCTTGCGACAATCGGCAACAAGGAACTTGCTTGCGACAACCGGTGATAAGGAACTGCTTGCGACAATCTGCGACAAGGAAACTGCTTGCGACAACCGGATAAGGGAACTTGTTTGCGACAACCGGTGATAAAAGGAACTTAGGAAATCTGTGACAAGGAACCTTGCGACAACCGGTGACAAGGAAATTGCTTATGACAACCGGTGACAAAGATAAGGAACTTGCTTAGGAACAATCGGCGACAAGGAACCCGCTTTGCGACAAATCGGCGATAAGGAACTTGCTTGCGACAACAACTTGCTTGCGACAAGGAACTTGGCTTGCGACAACCGGTGATAAGGAACTTGCTTGCAATCCGACAAGAAATTTGCTGCGAACAACCGGTGATAAGGAACTTGCTTGCGACAACCGGTGATAAGGAACTTGCTTGCGACAATCGGCAACAAGGAACTTTGCTTGCGACAATCGGGTGATAAGGAACTTGCTTTTGACAATTCGGTGATAAGGAACTTGCTTGCGACAATCGGTGATAAGGAACTTGCTTTGCGACAATCTTGATATGGAACTTGCTTGCGACAATCTGGCAACAAGGAACTTGAACTTGTACGACAACCGGTGATAAGGAACTTGCTTGCGACAATCGGCAACAAGGAACTTGCTTGCGACAACCGGTGATAAGGAACTTGTTTTGCGACAATCTGCGACAAGGAACTTGCTTGCGACAAACTTGTGACAACCGGGAACAAGGAAATTTTACTTTACGATAATCTGCGACAAAGAACTTGCTTGGTGACAACCGGTGATAAGGAACTTGTTACAGGAACTAGGAACTTTGCGACAACCGCTGATAAGGAACTTGTTTGCGACAATCGGCGACAAAGGAACTTAAGGAACTTTTGACAACCGGTGATAAGAACTTGCGACAACCGGTGACAACTTGTGATAAGGAACTTGCGACTACCAGTGCGACAATCTGCGACAAGGAACTTGTTTGCGACAACCGGTGATAAGGAACTTTGCTTTGCGACAACCGGAGGCGGAACTTGCTTGCGACAATCGGCAATAAGGAAAACAACCGGTTTGCGATAACCGGTGACAAAAACCATTGCGACAACCGGTGATAAGGAACTTGCTTGCGACAATGCGACAAGGAACTTGCTTGCGACAACCTGGTGATAAGGGAACTGCTTGCGACAAACCGGTGATAAGGAACTTGCTTGCGACAATCTGCGACAAGGAACTTGCTTGCGACAACCGGTGATAAGGAACTTGCTTGCGACAATCGGTGATAAGGAACTTGCTTGCGACAACTGGTGATAAGGAACTTGCTTTGCGACAATCGGCAACAAGGAACTTGCTTAAGACAACCGGTGATAAGGAACTTGCTTGCGACAATCTGCGACAAGGAACTTGTTTGCGACAAATCGGTGACAAGGAACTTGCTTGCGACAATCGGTGATAAGGAACTTGCTTGCAACAACCGGTGATAAGGAACCGTTTGCGACAACCGGTGATAAGGAACTTGCTTGCGACAACCGGTGATAAGGAACTTGTTTTGCGACAATCGGCGACAAGGAACTTGCTTGCGACAACCGGTGAGAAGGAACTTGCTTTGCGACAACCGGTGATAAGGAACTTGCTTGCGACAATCTGCGACAAGGAACTTGCTTGCGACAACCGGTGATAAGGAACTTGCTTGCGACAACCGGTGATAAGGAACTTGCTTGCGACAACCTGCGACAAGGAACTTGTTGCGACAATCGGTGACAAGGAACTTGCTTAAGACAACCGGTGATAAGGAACTTGCTTGCGACAATCGGACAAGGAAATTGTTTATATTAATCTGCGACAAGGAACTTGTTTATGACAACCGGTGATAAGGAACTTGCTTGCGACAATCTGCAACAAGGAACTTGCTTGCGACAACCGGTGATAAGGAACTTTGCTTCTGCGACAAGGAACGGTGAACCGGGAAAATTGCTTTGCGACAATCTGTGACAAGGAACTTGCTTGCGACAACCGGTGATAAGGAACTTATTTGCGACAATCGGTGACAAGGAACTTGGTTGCGACAATCTCAGACAAGGAACTTTGCTTACGACAACCGGTGATAAGAACTTAGCTATGACAATCTGGTGACAAGGAACTTGCTTGCGACAACCGGTGATAAAGGAACACTTGCGACAATCGGTGACAAGGAACTTGCTTGCGACAATCTACGATAAGGAACTTGGCTTGCGACAACCGGTGATAAGGAACTTGCTTGGTGACAAACCGGTGATAAGGAACTTGCTTGCGACAACCGGTGATAAGGAACTTGCTTGCGACAACCGGTGATAAGGAACCGTTTGCAATCTGACAACCGAACTTGATTGCGACAACTGTTTGCGACAATCGGTGATAAGGAACTTGCTTGCGACAACCGGCAGATAAGGAACTTGCTTACGACAACCGGTGATAAGGAACTTGCTTGCGACAATCTGCGAAAAGGAACTTGCTTTGCGACAACCGGTGATAAGGAACTTGCTTGCGACAACCGGTGACAAGGAACTTGCTTGGTGACAATCGGTGATAAGGAACTTGCTTGCGACAATCGGTGATAAGGAACTTGTTTGCGACAATCTGCGATAAGGAACTTGTTTGCGACAATCGGCGACAAGGAACTTGCTTGCGACAACCGGTGATAAGGAACTTGAGTTTGAACGACAATCGGCAACAAGGAACTTGCTTTGCGACAACCGGTGATAAGGAACTTGCTTGCGACAATCGGCGATAAGGAACTTGCTTTGCGACAACCGGTGATAAGGAACTTGCTTGCGACAATCTGCGACAAAAGGAACTTGTTGCGACAACCGGTGATAAGGAAATCTGCGACAAGGAACTGTTGGTGACAACCGGTGATAAGGGAACTTGCTTGCGACAATCGGCAACAAGGAACTTGCTTTGCGACAACCGGTGATAAGGAACTTGCTTGCGACAATCACCGACAAGAACTTACTTGACAATCTGCGATAAGGAACTTGCTTGCGACAACCGATGATAAGGAACTGATAATCGGATGATAAGAACTTGCTTGCGACAATCTGCGACAAGGAACTTGCTTGCGACAACCGGTGATAAGGAACTTGTTTGCGACAATCGGTGATAAGGAACTTGTTTGCGACAATCGGTGATAAGGAACTTGCTTTATGCGACAACCGGTGATAAGGAACTTGCTTTGCGACAATCTGGTGAGAAGGAACTTGCTTGCGACAATCGGTGATAACTTGCCGACAACCGGTGAACTTGTTTGCGACAATCTGGTGACAAGGAACTGCTTTGCGACAACCGGTGATAAGGAACTTGCTTGCGACAATCTGCGACAAGGAACTTGCTTTGCGACAAATCAACTTGCTTGGTGACAATCTGCGACAAAGGAACTGTTTGCGACAACCGGTGATAAGGAACTTGCTTGCGACAACCGGGTGATAAGGAACTTGGTTTGCGACAATCTGCAACAAGAACTTACTTGCGACAACCGGTGATAAGGAACTTCGTTTACGACAATCGGTGATAAGGAACTTTGCTTGCGACAATCGGCAACAAGGAACTTGTTTGCGACAACCGGTGACAAGGAACTGTTTGCGACAATCTGCGACAAAAAGGAACTTGCTTGCGACAACCGGTGATAAGGAACTTGCTTGCGACAATCGGTGATAAGGAACCTGTTTATGACAATCTGCGACAAGGAACTGCTTTATGACAACCGGTGATAAGGAACTTGCTTGCGACAATCGGCAACAAGGAACTTGTTGGTGACAACCGGTGATATGAACGACAACAAGGAACTTGCTTGCGACAATCGGTGATAAGGAACTTGCTTGCGACAATCTGTGACAAGGAAATTGCAACAACCGGTTTGCGACAACCGGTGATAAGGAACTTGTTTGCGACAATCGGTGATAAGGAACTTGCTTGCGACAATCTGCGATAAGGAACTGCTTGCGACAACCGGTGATAAGGAACTTGTTTGCGACAATCGGCGACAAGGAACTTGCTTTGCGACAACCGGTGATAAGGAACTTGACAATCGGCAACAAACCGGTGACAAGGAACTTAAGGCGACAAACCGGTGATAAGGAACTTGCTTGCAACAATCTTACTTGCGACAAGGAACTTGTTTGCGACAAATGCATGATAAGGAACTTGCTTAAGACAACCAGTGACAAGGAACTTGCTTGCGACAACCGGTGACAAGGAAACTCGTTTGCGACAATCGGCATAAGGAACTTGCTTGCGACAATCGGTGACAAGGAACTTTACTTGCGACAACCGATGATAAGGAACTTGTTTGCGACAATCGGGTGACAAGGAACTTGCTTGTACAACCGGTGATAAGGAACTTGTTTGCGACAATCGGCAACAAGGAACTTGCTTTATGACAATCGCTGACAAGGAAACTTGTTTGCGACAACCGGTGATAAGGAACTTGTTTGACAATCGGCGAACAAGGAAAATTTGCGACAACCGGTGATAAGGAACTTGCTTGCGACAATCTGCGACAAGGAACTTGCTTGCGACAACCGGTGATAAGGAACTTGTTTGCGACAATCTGCGACAAGGAACTTGCTTGCGACAACCGGTGATAAGGAACTTGCTTGCGACAACCGGTGATAAGGAACTTTTGCGACAATCGGTGACAAGGAACTTGCTTGCGACAATCTGTGACAAGAACTTGCTTTGCGACAACCGGCGACAAGGAACTTGCTTGCGACAATCGGTGATAAGGAACTTGCTTGCGACAATCTGCGACAAGGAACTTGTTTGCGACAACGGCGATAAGGAACTTGCTTGCGACAACCAGCAACAAGGAACTTGTTTGCGACAACCGGTGATAAGGAACTTGCTTTGCGACAATCGGTGACAAGGAACTTGCTTGCGACAACCGCTGATAAGACAATCGCTGATAAGGAACTGTTTGCGACAATCTGCGACAAGGAACTTCTTGCGACAACCGGTGATAAGGAACTTGCTTGCGACAATCTGCGACAAGTGAACAACCGGTTTGCGACAATCGGCGGTGACAAGGAACTTGTTTGCACGACAACCGGTGATAAGGAACTTGTTTGCGACAATCGGAAAATAAAGGAACTTGCTTAAGACAATCTGCGACAAGGAAATTGCTTTGCGACAACCGGCAACAAGGAACAAGGAAACCTGTTTGCGACAATCGGCAACAAGGAACTTGTTTATACAACCGGTGACAAGGAACTTGTTATGACAATCTGTGACAAGGAACTTGCTTGCAACAACCGGTGATAAGAAACTTTTGCGACAACCGGTGATAAAGAACTTGTTGCGACAATCGGTGATGAGGAAATTTGGTGCGACAAGGAATCCCTGTTTGCGACAACCGGTGATAAGGAACTTGCTTGCGACAATCTGCGACAAGGAACTTGCTTGCGACAACCAGCGACAAGGAACTTGCTTTGCGACAACCGGTGATAAGGAAACTTGTTTATGACAATCTGTGACAAAGGAACTTGGTTAGCGACAACCGGTGATAAAGGAACTTGTTTGTGACAACCTGTGATAAAGAACTTGCTTGCGACAATCGGTGACAAGGAACTTGCTTGCGACAACCGGTGATAAGGAACTTGCTTGCGACAACCTGCGACAAGGAACCTGGAACTTTTGCGACAATCGGTGATAAGGAACTTGCTTGCGACAATCGGCAACAAGGAACTTGCTTGCGACAACCAGGTGATAAGGAACTTGCTTGCGACAATCTAAGACAAAGGAACTGCTTTGCGACAACCGGTGATAAAAACTTGTTTGCGACAATCTGCGACAAGGAACCGGCTTGCGACAATCTGCGACAACTGGTGACAAGGAACAAGACTGCTTGCGACAACCGGTGATAAGGAACTTGCTTGCGACAATCTGCGACAAGGAACTTGTTTGCGACAACCGGCGATAAGGAACTTGCTTGCGACAACCGGTGATAAGGAACTTGCTTGCGACAACCGGCAACAAGGAACTTGCTTGCGACAACCGGTGATAAGGAACTTGTTTACGACAATCTGCGACAAGGAACTTGCTTGCGACAATCGGTGATAACAACCGGAAAGGAACTTGTTTGCGACAATCTGCGACAAGGAACTGCTTGCAGACAACTTGGATAAGGAACTGATGATAAATTCAACAAGGAACTGCTTGCGACAATCTGTGACAAGGAACTTGCTTGCGACAACCGGTGATAAGGAACTTGCTTATGACAACCGGTGACAAGGAACTTACTTATGACAATCGGTGATAAAGGAACTTGCTTGAGACAATCTGCGACAAGGAACTGACAACCGGTGAACTTGCTTGCGACAATCTGGTGACAAGGAACTTGCTTGCGACAACCGGTGATAAGGAACTTGCTTGCGACAATCGGCGACAAGGAACTTGCTTTGCGACAACCGGTGATAAGGAACTTGCTTGCGACAACCGGTGATAAGGAACTTGACAATCTGGAACAAGGAACTTGCTTGACAACCGGGTGATAAGGAACTTGCTTGCGACAATCGGTGATAAGGAACTTGCTTGCGACAATCTGATAAAGAAACTTTGCTTACATACAATAAACAAACTTGCTGACAATCTGCGACAAAGAACTTGCTTATGACAATCGGTGACAAGGAACTTTACTTGCGACAACCGGCGACAAGGAACTTGTTGCGACAACCGGCAACAAGGAACTTGCTTGCGACAACCGGTGATAAGGAACTTGCTTGCGACAACCGGTGACAAGGAACTTGTTTGCGACAATCGGTGATAAGGAACTTGCTTGACAAGGAACAAACCGGTGATAAGGAACTTGCTTGCGACAATCGGCGACAAGGAACTTGCTTGCGACAACCGGTGATAAGGAACTTTGTTTGCGACAATCTGCGACAAGGAACTCCTGGTTGCGACAACCGGTGATGATAAGGAACTTGTTTGCGACAATCGCGACCAAGGAACTTGCTTACGACAACCGGTGATAAGGAACTTGTTTGCGACAACCGGGTGATAAGGAACTTGCTTGCGACAATCGGTGACAATGAACTGTTTGCGACAACCGGTGATAAGGAACTTGCTTGGCGACAAATCGGTGATAAGGAACTTGTTTAACAATCGGCAACAAGGAAACTTGCTTTGCGACAACCGGTGATAAGGAACTTGCTTGCGACAATCGGTGATAAGGAACTTGCTTGCGACAATCTGCGACAAGGAACCTGCTTGCGACAACCGGTGATAAGGAACTTGCTTGCGACAACCGGTGATAAGGAACTTGCTTGCGACAACCGGTGAAAGGAACTTACTTGCGACAATCGAACTTGCTTGCACTTGCGACAACCGGTGATAAGGAACTTGCTTGCGACAACCGGACAAGATAAGGAACTTGCTTGCGACAATCTGCGACAAGGAACTTGTTTACACGACAACCGGTGATAAGGAACTTAATTGTTTGGGACAACCGGTGATAAGGAACTTGGAACTTGCGACAATCTGCGACAAGGAAAATTGCTTTGCGACAACCGGTGATACTTGCTTGCGACAATCTGCGACAAGGAACTTGCTTGCGACAACCGATAAGGAACTTGCTTGCGACAACCGGTGATAAGGAACTTGCTTTGCGGCAAATAAACAACCGGTGATAAGGAACTTGACAACCGGCAATAAGGAACTTGCTTGCGACAACCGGTGATAAGGAACTTGTTTGCGACAATCTGCGACAATCTTGCGACAACCGGTGATAAGGAACTTGCTTGCGACAACCGGTGATAAGGAACTTTACTTGCGACAATCTTGGTGACAACCGGTGATAAGGAACTTGCTTGCGACAACCGGTGATAAGGAACTTGCTTGCGACAAACTGGCGGACAACAAGGGAACTTGGTTTGCGACAACCGGTGATAAGGAACTTGGTTTGCGACAATCGGATAAGGAACTGATAAGGAACTTTTATGACAATCTGCAACAAGGAACTTGCTTGCGACAACCGGTGATAAGGAACTTGCTTGCGACAACCGGTGAAAGGAACTTGCTTTGCGACAACTGGCAAAGGAAACTTGTTGCGACAACCGGTGATAAGGAACTTGCTTGCGACAATCGGCAACAAGAACTTGCTTGCGACAACCGGTGATAAGGAACTTGCTTATGCACAATCTGGCGACAAGGAACTTGCTTGCGACAACCGGTGATAAGGAACTTGCTTGCGACAATCTGCGACAAAGAACTTGCTTAGGACAACCGGTGATAAGGAACTTGTTTTACACAACCGGTGATAAGGAACTTGTTTGCGACAATCGGTGAACTAAGAACTTGCTTTAAGACAATCCGGTGATAAGGAACTTGCTTGACAATCGGTGACAAGGAACTTGCTTTGCGACAACCGGTGATAAGGAACTTGCTTGGTGACAACCGGTGATAAGGAACTTGCTTAAGACAACCGGTGATAAGAACTTGTTTGCGACAATCTGGCGACAAGGAACTTGGTTGCGACAACCGGTGATAAGGAACTTGTTTGCGACAATCGGTGATAAGGAACTTGTTTGCGACAATCGCGACAAGGGAACTTGCTTGCGACAACCGGTGATAAGGAACTTGCTTGCGACAATCGGCAACAAGGAACCTGCTTGCGACAACCGATGATAACCGGTCGGCAACAAGGAA
Source organism: Acanthosepion pharaonis (assembly GCA_903632075.3). NCBI lineage: Eukaryota > Metazoa > Mollusca > Cephalopoda > Sepiida > Sepiidae > Acanthosepion > Acanthosepion pharaonis. Next base: position 3,011,776 of record CAHIKZ030001269.1, on the reverse strand, counting down.
CTTGTTTGCGACAACCGGTGATAAGGAACTTGTTTGCGACAATCTGCGACAAGGAAACTTGCTTGCGACAACTCGTGATATGAACTTGCTTTAGGAAATCTGCAACAAGGAACTTGTTTGCGACAACCGGTGATAAGGAACTTGCTTACGACAATCGGTGATAAAGAACTTGTTTAAATCGGCAACAAGGAACTTGCTTGATAAGGAAACTTGCTTGCGACAATCTGCAACAAGGAACTTGCTTGCGACAACCGGTGATAAGGAACTTGACAATCTGCGACAAGGAACTTGCGGCGATAACCGGAACTTGCTTGCGACAATCTGCGACAAGGAACTTGCTTGCGACAACCGGTGATAAGGAACTTGCTTGACGACAATCTGGTGCGACAATCGGGAAAGGGAACTGCTTGCGACAACCGGTGATAAGGAACTTGCTTGCGACAATCTGTGACAAGGAACTTGCTTGCGACAACCGGTGATAAGGAACTTGTTTGCGACAATCGGCAATAAGGAACTTGTGATAACAGGAAAGGAACTTGCTTGCGACAAATGCGACAATTGCTTGCGACAATCGGTGAAGGAACTTGCTTGCGACAACCGGTGATAAGGAACTATTTAGACAATCGGCAACAAGGAACTTGCGACAACCGGTGATAAAGAACTTGTTTGCGACAATCTGCGACAAGGAACTTGTTTAGTGACAACCGGTGATAAGGAACTTGTTTGCGACAATCTGCAATCTGCAACAAGGAACTTGCTTGCGACAACCGGTGATAAGGAACTTGCTTGCGACAAACTTACGGTGATAAGGAACTTGGTTTGCAACAATCTGCGACAAGGAACTTGCTTGCGACAACCGGTGATAAGGAACTTGCTTGCGACAAACTCTGCAACAAGGAACTTGCTTGCGACAACCGGTGATAAGAACTTGTTTATGACAATCGGCAACAAGGAACTTGCTGATAACCTTGCGACAACCTGTGACAAGGAACTTGCTTGCGACAACCGGTGAACTGAACTTACTTGCTTGCGACAATCGGCGAAAAGGAACTTGCTTGCGACAACCGGTGATAAGGAACTTGCTTGCGACAATCGGTGACAAGGAACTTGTTTGCGACAATCAGCAACAAGGAACTTGTTTGCGACAACAGGTGATAAAGGAACGGTGATAAAGGAACTTGTTTGCGACAATCTACGACAAGGAACTTGCTTTATGACAAACCGGTGATAAGGAACCGGCTTGCGACAATCCAGACAAGGAACTTGCTTGCGACAATCGGTGACAAGGAACCTTGCTTGCGACAACCGGTGACAAAGGAACTTGTTTGCGACAATCGGATGGAACCAAGCTTTGGCAACAAGGAACTTGTTGCGACAATCGGCAACAAGGAACTTGCTTGCGACAATCGGCAACAAGGAAAAGTTTGCGACAACCGGTGATAAGGAACTTGCTTGCGAACAATAAGGCGACAAGGAACTTGCTTGCGACAACCGGCAACAAGGAACTTGTTTGCGACAATCGGTGATAAGGAACTTGTTTGCGACAATCTGCGACAAGGAACTTGCTTGCGACAACCGGTGATAAGGAACTTGACAAGAACTTTGCTTGCGACAACCGGTGATAAGGAACTTGCTTGCGACAACCGGTGACAAGGAACTTGCTTGCGACAACCGGTGATAAGGAACTTGCTTGCGACAATCGGTGATAAGGGAACTTGTTTGCGACAATCGGCGACAAGGAACTTGCTTGCGACAACCGGTGATACAAGGAACTTGTGCGACAACTGCGACAAGGAACTTGCTTGCGACAATCGGTGACAAGGAACTTCATGGCGAAACCGGTGATAAGGAACTACACAATCGGTGATAAGGAACTTGCTTGCGACAACCGGTGATAAGGAACTGGTTTGCGACAATCTGCGACAAAGAACTTGCGACAACGGTGATAAGGAACTTGCTTGCGACAATCGGTGATAAGGAACTTGCTTGCGACAATCTGCGACAAGGAACTTGCTTGCGACAATCGGTGATAAGGAACTTGCTTGCGACAATCTGCGACAAGGAACTTGTTTGCGACAACCGGTGATAAGAACTGCAGACAACCGGTGATAAGGAACTTGCTTGCGACAACCGGTGATAAGAAACTTGGCTTGCGACAACTGCGACAAGGAACTTGCGCGACAATCGGTGACAAGGAACTTGCTTTGCGACAACCGGTGATAAGGAACTTGCTTGCGACAACCGGCGACAAGGAACTTGCTTGCGACAACCGGACAATTTGCGAACAAGGAACTTGCTTTATGACAACCGGTGATAAGGAACTTGTTTGCGACAATCGGCAACAAGGAACTTGCTTGCGACAACCGGTGATAAGGAACTTGCTTACAATCTGCTTGACAAGGAACTTGACAACCGGTTTGCGACAACCGGTGATAAGGAACTTGCTTGCGACAATCCGGTGATAAGGAACTTGCTTGCGACAACCGGTGATAAGGAACTTGTTTGGGCGACAATCGGTGATAAGGAACTTGCTTGGTGACAACCGGTGATAAGGAACTTGTTTGCGACAACCGGTGACAAGGAACTTGCTTGCGACAACCGGTGATAAGGAACTTGCTTTAAGACAATCGGCAACAAGGAACTTGCTTGCGACAACCGGTGATAAGGAACTTGCTTGCGACAATCGGCGACAAGGAACTTGCTTGACAACCGGTGATAAATGAACGACAAGGAACTTGCTTGACAACCGGTGATAAAGGAACTTGACAAGGAAACTTTATGACAACCGGTGACAAGGAACTTACTATGCAACAACCGGTGATATGAACTTGTTTGCGACAGGAACGGTGATAAGGAAACTTGCTTGCGACAATCGGTGATAAGGAACTTGCTTGCGACAACCGGTGATAAGGAACTTGCTTGCGACAATCTGCGACAAGGAACTTGCTTGCGACAAATCGGTGACATAAGGAACTTGTTTGCGACAATCGGTGATAAGGAACTTGCCCGACAATCTGCGACAGGAACTTGCTTGCGAAACCGGTGATAAGGAACTTGCTTGCGACAATCGGCGACAAGGAACTTGGTTTGCGACAACCGGTGATAAGGAACTTGCTTGCGACAATCTGCGACAAGGAACTTGCTTGCGACAACCGGTGATAAGGAACTTGCTTGCGACAATCGGCAACAAGGAACTTGCTTGCGACAACCGGTGATAAGGAACTTGCTTGCGACAACCGGTGATAAGGAACTTGCTTGCGACAACCGGTGATAAGGAACTTGCTTGCGACAACCGGCAATAAGGAACTGATAAGGAACTTCCCTTGCGACAATTGCGACAAGGAACTCGGCGACAAGGAACTTGCTTGCGACAATCGGTGATAAGGAACTTGTTTGCGACAATCTGCGACAAGGAACTTGTTTGCGACAACCAGTGATAAGGAACTTGCTTGCGACAATGCGACAAGGAACTTGCTTGCGACAATGACAACCGGTGATAAGGAACTTGCTTGCGACAATCGGCAACAAGGAACTTGCTTGCGACAATCGGTGATAAGGAACTTGCTTAGACAATCTGGCGACAAGGAACTTGCTTGCGACAAAAATCGGTGATAAGGAACTTGCTTGCGACAATCGGTGATAAGGAACTTGCTTTGCGACAATCGGTGACGAGGAACTTGCTTTGACAACCGGTGATAAGGAACTTGCTTGCGACAATCGGTGACAAGAAATCTGCTTGCGACAACCGGTGATAAGGAACTTGCTTGCGACAATCACGATAACAAGGAACTTGCTTTGCGACAACCGGTGATAAGGAACTTGCTTGCGACAATCCGGTGATAAGGAACTTGCTTGCGACAACCGAACTTACAAGGAACTTGTTTGCGACAATCGGTGATAAGGAACTTGCTTGCGACAACCGGTGATAAGGAACTTGCTTGCGACAACCGGTGACAATCGGCATAAGAACCTTGTAAAGGAACTTGCTTGCGACAACCGGTGATAAGGAACTTGCTTGCGACAATCGCAACAAGGAACTTGCTTGGACAACCGGTGATAAGGAACTTGCTTGCGACAATCGGCGACAAGGAACTTGGACAACCGGTGATAAGGAACTTGTTTGCGACAATCGGCGACAAGGAACTTGCTTGCGACAACCGGTGATAATGAACTTGTTTGCGACAATCTGGATGACAAGGAACTTGTTTGCGACAACCGGTGATAAGGAACTTGCTTGCGACAACAACTGACAACCGGTGAAGAAACTTGCTTGCGACAATCGGTGATAAGGAACTTAAGTTTGCGACAATCGGCAATAAGGAACTTTCTTGCGACAACCGGTGATAAAAGGAACTTGCTTGCGCGACAATCTGCGACAAGGAACTTGCTTGCGACAATCCGGTGAAAGGAACTTGCTTGCGACAATCGGTGACAAGGAACTTGCTTGCGACAACCGGTGATAAGGAACTTGCTTGCGACAATCGGCAACAAGGAACTTGCTTGCGACAACCGGTGATAAGGAACTCTGCGACAAAGGAACTTGCGACAACCGGTGATAAGGAACTTGCTTGCGACAATCGGCGACAAGGAACTTGTTTGCGACAACCGGTGATAAGGAACTTGTTTATGACAATCGGCAACAAGGAACTTGCTTGCGACAACCGGCGACAAGGAACTTGCTTTATGACAATCGGCAACAAGGAACTTGCTTGCGACAACCGGCAACAAGGAACTTATTGCGACAATCGGCAACAAGGAAATTGCTTGCGACAACCGGTGATAAGGAACTTGCTTGCGACAATCTGCAAACAAGGAACTTGCTTGCGACAACCGGTGATAAGGAACTTGCTTGCGAAATCTTGCAAGGAACTTGCGACAATCAGCGACAAGGAACTTGCTTTAGACAACCGGTGATAAGGAACTTGCTTGCGACAATCGGCAACAAGGAACTTGTTTTTGACAATCTGCGACAAGGAACTTGCTTGCGACAACCGGTGATAAGGAACTTGCTTGCGACAATCGGCAACAAGGAACTTGTTTGCGACAATTGATCAGGAACTTGCGACAACCGGTGATAAGGAACTTGCTTGCGACAACTCTGCGACAACAAGGAACTTAAGACAACCAGCGACAAGGAACTTGCTTGCGACAACCGGCAACAAGGAACTTGCTTGCGACAATCGGTGACAATCGGCAACAAGGAACTTGCTTGCGACAAATCAAGGAACTTGCTTGGAACTTGCTTGCGACAATCGGTGATAAGGAACTTGGTTTTGCAATTGCGACAATCTGCAACAAGGAACTTGCTTGCGACAACCGGTGATAAGGAACTTGTTTGCGACAATCGGCAACAAGGAACTTGCTTGCGACAATCCGGTGATAAGGAACTTGTTTGCGACAATCGGCAACAAGGAACTTGTTTGCGACAACCGGTGATAAGGAACTTGCTTTGCGACAATCGGTGACAAGGAACTTGCTTTGCGACAACCGGCAACAAGGAACTTGCTTGCGACAATCTGCGATAAGGAACTTTTATGACAACCAGTGATAAGGAACTTGCTTTGCGACAATCGGTGATAAGGAACTTGCTTGCGACAACCGGTGATAAGGAACTTGCTTGCGACAATCGGCAACAAGGGAACTTGCTTGCGACAACCGGTGATAAGGAACTTCTGCGACAAGGAACGACAACCGGTGACAAGGAACTTGCTTTGCGACAACCGGTGATAAGGAACTTGCTTTGCGACAACCGGTGACAAGGAACTTGCTTGCGACAATCGGCGATAAGGAACTTGCTTGCGACAACCGGTGATAAGGAACTTGCTTGCGACAATCGGTGACAACCGAAAGGAACTTGCTTAATCTGCGACAATCGGCAACAAGGAACTTGCTTGCGACAACCGGTGATAAAGGAACTTGTTTGCGACAATCGGCAACAAGGAACTTGTTTGGACAACCGGTGATAAGGAACTTGTTTGCGACAACCGGTGATAAGGAACTTGCTTTTGCGACAATCGGCAACAAGGAACTTGCTTGCGACAACCGGTGATAAGGAACTTGTTTAAGACAATCGGCAACAAGGAACTTGTTTGCGACAACCGGTGACAAGGAACTTGCTTGCGACAATCGGCATAAGGAACTTGCTTGTGATAACCTTTGCTTGACAATCTGCAACAAGGAACTTGCTTGCGACAACCGGTGATAAGGAACTTGCTTGCGACAATCTGCGACAAGGAACTTTGCGATAACCGGTGATAAGGAACTTGCGACAATCTGCGACAAGGAACTTGCTTGCGACAACCGGTGATAAGGAACTTGCTTGCGACAATCGGCAATAAGGAACTTGCTTTGCGACAATCCGGTGATAAGGAACTTCGTTTGCGACAACCGGTGACAAGGAACTTGCTTGCGACAACCTGTGACAAGGAACTTGCTTGCGAACAACCGGTGATAAGGAACTTGCTTGCTTGACAACCGGTGATAAGGAACTTGCTTTTGACAATCGGCAACAAGGAACTTGCTTGCGACAATCTGCAACAACAAGGAACTTGCTTGCGACAACCGGGTGACAAGGAACTTGCTTGCGACAATCGGCAACAAGGAACTTGCTTGCGACAACCGGTGATAAGGAACTTGCTTTGCGACAACAATCTGACAATCGGTGACAAGGAACTTGCTTGCGACAATCTGGCAACATAACTTGAACAACCAGTGATTGAAACTTGCTTGCGACAATCTGGCAACAAGGAACTTGCTTGCAACAACCGGTGATAAGGAACTTGCTTGCGACAACCGGTGATAAGGAACTTGCTTGCGACAATCGGTGATAAGGAACTTGCTTGCGACAATCTGCGACAAGGAACTTGCTTGCGACAACCGGTGATAAGGAACTTGCTTGCGACAATCTGTGATAAGGAACTTGCTTGCGACAACCGGTGATAAGGAACTTGCTTGCGACAATCTGCGACAAAAACCTGCTTGCGATAAACCGGTGATAAGGAACTTGCTTGCGACAACCGGTGACAAGGAACTTGCTTGCGACAATCGGCGAAAGGAACTTGCTTGCGACAATCGGTGATAAGGAACTTGCTTGCGACAATCTGCGACAAGAACTTGCTTACGACAACCGGTGACAAGGAACTTGTTTGCGACAATCGGCAACAAGGAACTTGCTTTGCGAACAACCGGTGATAAGGAACTTTACTTGCGACAATCTGTGACAAGGAACTTGCTTGCGACAACCGGCAACAAGGAACTTGAACTTGCTTGCAACGGTGACAAAGAACAACAATCGGTGATAAGGAACTTGCTTTGCGACAACCGGTGATAAGGAACTTGTTTGCGACAATCGGTGATAAGAAAATCACTTGCTTGCGACAACCGGTGATAAGGAACAATCTGCGACAAGGAACTTCCTTTTGCGACAACCGGTGATAAGGAACTTGCTTGCGACAATCGGTGACAAGGAACTTGCTTGCGACAACCGGTGATAAGGAACTTGCGACAACCGGTGATAAGGAACTTGCTTGCGACAATCTGCGACAAGGAACTTGCTTGCGACAACCGGTGATAAGGAACTTGCTTGCGACAATCGGCAACAAGGAACTTGCTTGCGACAACCGGTGATAAGGAACTTACTTTGCGACAATCTACGACAAGAACTTGCTTGCGACAACCGGTGAACCGGTGATAAGGAACTTGCTTGCGACAATCTGCGACAAGGAACTTGCTTGCGACAACCGGCAATAAGGAACTTGCTTGCGACAACCGGTGATAAGGAACTTGTTTGCGACAATCGGCAACAAGGAACTTGCTTGCGACAACCGGTGATAAGGAACTTGCTTGCGACAATCTGCGACAAAGGAACTTGCTTGCGACAACCGGTGATAAGGAACTTGCGACAATTGCGACAAGGAACTTGCGACAAGGAACTTGCTTGCGACAATCGGTGACAAGGAACTGATGGAACTTTGCGACAATCGGTGATAAGGAACTTGCTTGCGACAATCTGCGACAAGGAACTTGCTTGCGACAACCGGTGATAAGGAACTTGCTTGCGACAACCGGTGATAAGGAACTTGACAATCTGCAACCGGAACTTTACAACAACCGGAAACTTGCTTGCGACAATCTGCGACAAGGAACTTGCTTGCGACAACCAGTGATAAACTTGAAAGGAACTTGCTTGCGACAATCTGCGACAAGGAACTTGCTTGCGACAACCGGTGATAAGGAACTTGCTTGCGACAATCGCGACAAGGAACTTGCTTGCGACAATCGGTGATAAGGAACTTGCTTGCGACAACCGGTGATAAGGAACTTGTTTGCGACAATCGGCAACAAGGAACTTGTTTGCGACAACCGGTGACAAGGAACTTGCTTGCGACAACCGGTGATAAGGAACTTTACTTGCGACAATCGGCGACAAGGAACTTGCTTGCGACAACCGGTGATAAGGAACTTGTTTGCGACAATCTGCGACAAGGAACTTGCTTGCGACAACCGGCAAAAGGAACTTGACAACCGGTGATAAGCGACAATCTGCAACAAGGAACTTGCTTGCGACAACCGGTGATAAGGAACTTGCTTGCGACAATCGGTGACAAGGAACTTGGAACTTGCTTGCGACAACCGGTGATAAGGAACTTGCTTGACAATCGGCAACAAGGAACTTGCTTGCGACAACCGGTGATAAGGAACTTGCTTGCGACAATCGGCGACAAGGAACTTGCTTGCGACAATCTGTGATAAGGAACTTGCGCGACAACCGGTGATAAGGAACTTGCTTGCGACAATCTTGCGACAACCGGTGATAAGGAACTTGCTTGCGACAATCGGTGATAAGGAACTTGTTTGCGACAATCGGTGATAAGGAACTTGCTTGCGACAATCTGCGACAACTTGAACTTACAACAGCGACAAGGAACTTGCTTTGACGACAATCGGTGATAAGGAACTTGCTTGCGACAATCGGTGACAAGGAACTTGCTTGCGACAAACCGGCAATAAGGAAACTTGCTTGCGACAACCGGTGATAAGGAACTTGCTTGCGACAATCGGCAACAAGGAACTTGCTTGCGACAACCGGTGATAAGGAACTTGTTTGCGACAACCGGTGATAAAGGAACTTGCTTGCGACAATCGGCAACAAGGAACTTGCTGCGACGACAATCGGCAACCATAAGGAACTTGCTTGCGACAACCGGTGATAAGGAACTTGCTTGCGACAATCCGGCAACAAGGAACTTGCTTTGCGACAACCGGTGATAAGGAACTTTGCTTGCGACAACCGGTGAATCGGGAACTTGAACTTGCTTGCGACAATCGGCAACAAAGGAACTTGCTTTGCGACAACCGGTGATAAGTGATAAGGAACTTGCTTGCGACAATCGGCGATAAGGAACTTGCTTGCGACAATCAGCGACAAAGGAACTTGCCGACAATCGGTGATAAACTTGCGCAACGGTGATAAGGAACTTGCTTGCGACAACCGGTGATAAGGAACTTGCTTGCGACAATCTGCTTGCGACAAGATAAAGAACTTGCTTTGCGACAACCGGTGATAAGGAACTTGTTTGCGACAATCGGTGATAAGGAACTTGCTTGCGACAACCGGTGATAAGGAACTTGACAACCGACAATCGGTGCGACAAGGAACTTGAACTATCTTGCGACAATCCGGTGAACTTGACAAGGAACTTTGCGACAATCTGCGACGACAATCTGTGACAAAGGAACTTGCTTGCGACAACCGGTGATAAGGAACTTGCTTGCGACAATCGGTGATAAGGAACTTGCTTGCGACAATCGGCGATAAGGAACTTGCTTGCGACAATCGGTGATAAGGAACTTGCTTGCGACAATCGGCGATAAGGAACTTGCTTGACGGTGACAATCGGCAACAAGGAACTTGCTTGCGACAATCTGCAACAAAGAACTTGTTTGCGACAACCGGTGATAAGGAACTTGCTTGCGACAATCGGTGACAAGGAACTTGCTTGCGACAACCGGTGATAAGGAACTTGCTTACGACAATCGGTGACAAAGGAACTTGCTTGCGACAATCGGTGATACAGGAAAGGAACTTGCTTCGGCGACAATCTGCGACAAGGAACTTGCGACAATCGGTGATAAGGAACTTGCTTGCGACAATCTGCAACAAGGAACTTGCTTGCGACAACCGGTGATAAGGAACTTACTTGCGACAACCGGTTTGCGACAATCGGCAACAAGGAACTTGCTGGCGACAACCGGTGATAAGGAACTTGCTTGCGACAATCTGCGACAAGGAACTTGCTTGCGACAACCGGTGATAAGGAACTTGCTTGCGACAATCTGCAACAAGGAACTTGCTTGCGACAACCGGTGATAAGGAACTTGCTTGCGACAATCGGCAACAAGGAACTTGCTGGCGACAACCGGTGATAAGGAACTTGCTCTGCGACAAGGTGAAAGGAACTTGCTTGCGACAACCGGTGATAAAGGAACTTGCTTGCGACAATCAGCAACAAGGAACTTGCTTGCGACAACCGGTGATAAAGAACTTTGCGCGACAATCGGCAACAAGGAACTTGCTAGCGACAACCGGTGATAAGGAACTTGCTTGCGACAACCGGTGATAAGGAACTTGCTTGCGACAATCGGCAAACAAGGAACTTGCTTGCGACAACCGGCAACAAGGAACTGCTTGCGACAACCGGTGATAAGGAACTTGCTTGCGACAATCGGCGACAAGGAACTTGCTTGCGACAATCGGCGACAAGGAACTTGCTACCGACAAACCGGTGATAAGGAACTTGCTTGCGACAATCGGCAACAAGGAACTTGCTTGCGACAATCGGTGATAAGGAACTTGCTTGCGACAACCGGCAAATCTTGCGACAATCTGCGACAAGGAACTTGCTGACAATCTGCGACAAGGAACTTGCTTGCGACAACCGGTGATAAGGAACTTGCTTGCGACAATCTGCGACAGGGAACTTGCTTGCGACAACCGGTGATAAGGAACTTGCTTGCGACAATCTGCGACAATCTGCGACAAGGAACTTGCTTGCGACAACCGGTGATAAGGAACTTGCTTGCGACAATCGGCCACAAGGAACTTGCTTGCGACAATCGTTGATAAGGAACTTGCTTGCGACAATCTGCGACAAGGAACTTGCTTGCGACAGCCGGTGACAAGGAACTTACTTGCGACAATCTGTGACAAGGAACTTGCTTGCAACAACCGGTGATAAGGAACTTGCTTGCGACAACCGGTGATAAGGAACTTGCTTGCGACAATCGGTGATAAGGAACTTGCTTGCGACAACCGGCGACAAGGAACTTGCTTGCGACAACCGGTGATAAGGAACTTGCTTGCGACAATCGGTGATAAGGAACTTGCTTGCGACAATCGGTGATAAGGAACTTGCTTGCGACAATCGGTGATAAGGAACTTGCTTGCGACAACCGGTGATAAGGAACTTGCTTGCGACAACCGGTGACAAGGAACTTGCTTGCGACAAACAGATAAAAGTAATATAAAGTGACCCCATCATATTCTTGCCTACATAAAATATGCTAAGCTCGAACATTCATATCGATGCAAAGAAGCATACACGTTGGGTTGACTATATTGACTCACTTCTTTTGACCAACTTACAAAGATAGATTCAATTTAACCAAAACATTTAAGTGTACAACGTTTTAATAATTATGTATTGAACATTTTGCATAAGAAATATATGCTCGACAAAGAGAATGAGAAGTCGTAATGGAGAAGATATTGCTATCAAAAGAAAAGAAAACTCTTCTGTACCCGACAGAGTAGCCAGAAGGAAGCCCTTTTATTGGCCAGTCGATATGCAACTGTCATCTTGCTGGACCAATGATATGACATATATCGATGTTCCAAAACACTGTCATTTCGAATAAATAGTAAACCTTTAAAAAATTAATCAATCGTCTGTTTTGTAAAACTGATCCAGTGCTTGTCAACTTTAAATAAGCAAGACATATTTTAGGTAGAAATAACATTTTGGCTACAGTTTATCCCGAGTTTCATTTTAAATTGAGATTTTTATTTCTGAAAATCGTAATTTATACTAAATTGGCAACGTTTTATTGGTGAATAAGCTAGAAGCAACCGTCAATTCTATTCCTAACAATTCCATTGTTTGTCTTCTTACGATTTTACAATGTTCAAAAATTTAAATGCAGCGTTAATCGCCCTTTCTGTTTTCCTGAATCCTCTTCTTTTATTTTCCTTTTTTTTTACTAAAGTTTTCTTATTCTATTTCACCCTCAGTAGCCCTTTGTATACAATTTTCATTTATTTTAGGACATTAAAGCAAAAAACATGATAAAAATCGTTACACGATATATATATATATATATATATATATATATATATATATATATATATATATATATATATATATTTACTTTTTTAAGGGATGTGTGTTCACTACCGAGGATAGACCATTTTTAGATATAAACAAAATAGATACAATAATTAAGTCACCATATATTTCTCTTTTCACGCACACATCTATATATGAGAATACTCCTGAGAAGTCCTCGGTTGGCACCATTTCCTAAAATTTGTGCAAATTACCAGTTTTAGTGTTTTTCAAGAGGGGGGTATTTCATTGGGTCGAGAACTTTTCAGCAAACCCACGTGCTTATCTGTATACACGCTGAAATCGTCTTGTCGCATGCGTATTGCTTGGCGAATTTCTGAGTGTTTGTTATTTACTAAGCTTAATCAAGTTTAATACAAGGCCACAAGTATGAAGGATTAGTTTGTTTGACCCAACGACACAACTAAAGAGAATTCCGTTAAGGAACCTTTTTATTAAATGCCCTCAAGACCAACTTGCTTACTACTGAGTCACATTACGCAGCCACCTTCAAATTATCTTTGCGTTTATGCAATAAATTGGTACAAGAATGCATATTTTTTTTTACAAACCAGAAATGAGATCCATAAATTTTCGAATTTATGTTGCTTTCCCGGTGGCCAAAACCCGGAAAAAATTAAACCAAAAAATTGCCAGATAGCAATGATTAGTCTGAGAATTAAATCCGAATGCGTTTTTAAATAATCTTAAAATTCGTAGAAGTGTATCGAGAAAGGATCCCATTTATAAATCGGTATACAAACATACAAGTATGCAAACATCTAACGCTGACATGGAAAAATTGGAACAAAGAGAGATATATACGTGCATTGTTAAATGTAATTTACATTTATATACATAAGTTGGGCACCTCGGCGTGGTGTAATGGTTAGCAAGCTTGGCTTACTAGATCAGTTACTACTGAAAAGTGAGTTCGATTCTCACTGGATACCCCATACTTTCGGCCTTATGCCACATCTAAGCTACGCTTGGAAAATCTCTCACCTTAAGTAAATTATTTTTACCGGATGTAACTGCGTACGTGTCCATTCCACAAAATGTTTAATATCTAAAATTCATCTAAACTAATTGAGTTTCTTTTTTCCATGTTTTCAGAAAATACGTTTAGCCATCTTAACACGATTTCTCTTAAGAATTATTGAAAAACCCTTTGAGTTTTTCAGCTACAAAGAGATCAGGTTGAAATCGTCTTGAGTCAGTCCCACCATTTTCCAAAATGAGAAATTCTGAGAGGAAAAAGATAATTCAAGCCTTCAGTAATGGTACCAAGATTCATAATCTGGCTTCGATCTTCAAAGTCTATTCAAGAATCACCAATTGAACGGTGAATAAGTTTAAAAAAGAGGGAACAGTAGAGAGGAAAACTGGATCAGGAGTTCACAAAAGGAAGAGGGAATCATCATTTCAATCTAGAGCTAAAGAGATCAATTAGAAAAGATCCAACTCAATCCATAAGACGTTTTGAAAATGAGAGAGAAGTTTCAGCTATGACAGTCCAAAGTGTAGTGAAAAAAAGACTTGAAAATGAAATCCTACGTAAGACCTGTGAGACACCTTGCTACTTCACGACAGAAAGTTTGAAACTTTGAGATGTCAAAGATCATCTTGAATATGTTGGAAAATGATCCTTGAATAATATATATATATATATATATATATATATATATATATATATATATATATATATATATATATAATAAACTTTATTTCAATCCTTCATCAGCTTCTGATCTTTAGCTGTGATTAATTAATGATGAACATGTCATTTTCGTTTATGATCGATTTCATCATGATTCTTTTGTTAAGCTTGGAGAGTAATTATACATTCTTATGGTTCAAAGTACAGTCCAATAATAGTGTTATAAAAACGTCAGAAAATTCCACTAATATAACTTAAATCATTTCTAAGATACAACGGCTCAAACTTAATCTAACTATTGGACAATTTTGCTGTTGCATGATTCGGACAATTTTGCTGTGACACCCAGTATACTGATTTAATATTTGTTTATCTGTAAAGATCATACTTTTTAATATACACCTTACATATCAATATAAAAAGTGCTATACAGAGCTACTTTGTATGTGCTGAAAAGTTCTCGGCTTAACGTATTTCCTCAAATTATGACAAAGTGGCTAAAACATTTTTCTTCACGCCTCACATATAAGTGCATGTGCACTAATGTGCAAACATACAATGCTCTCACACAAAATATACGCGTAAATGTGGAGGCTTCGTGATCAATTAATGACTGAAATAATATTTCATATATATATATATATATATATATATATATATATATATATATATATATATATATATATATATAAAACGAGTCATATATTGATTTATTAATCACCTTACCTATTTACATGTGAGAGTGCGTTTATCGATCAACAAATGAGAAAAATAAAATGATATTTGCATGAAAATATATCGATTAATTTAGTTTCTCCTGAGAGGGGTTGGGTATGGTTGGGAGTCGTATTTATCTGGGTAAGTATTTCAAAATGTATGTAGTTCTATTTTCGTTTTATGCACTTAGTTGGACCTCATCTGGTGAAACCCATGCAGGATTCAAATTTTGAACTTGTCATATAAAAAGAGATTTAAATTACAAGATAGACGCGATAATATACCATAATACACGCACGGGGATAATTTAAGTAACCTTATAGACTCACAGAAACTGGTTCATGAATTTAGCAGGTCAAAAGTTTAAAGTGTATTTACCAAAAAAAACCCAAAAAACCAAAGAAACAAAACAAAAAAACAAAACAAATAAAAAAAAAATCCCAAATAATGCAAGAATTTGCCAATTTCAGAAACAAAATTGATCCAAAATAAATTAATTTTATAGAAATATGATCTCGATCGTTTTGTAACACTGAGTCAGTTTGCTAATATTTTGTATTTTTCTTCCTGGCGTTCACCTAACACAAGGCTTAAGTGTCACTGAAGACTGAGCTTGTCTTCGGGAAAGAATAGAAAAAATAGTGTAGATTGTAAGGTTATGAAAGATGGAAAATGACTGAGCTTAGATTTGAAGAAGATTGCACCAATCGAAGCAGCATCTCCTCAAGAGTCGGTTATACAATGTAACAGTTCTATGGGAGGAGCTGAGCGAAACGTCCTTCTTAACAAATAGAATTTAAAGGAGAATGGGGAAGATTCAACACTTTGTACGGAACATGGCGGGTCCTAGCTGTAATTGCTTGAACTAAGTAATGTAGATCGTCTGAACACTTGCCATGGAAATAGCGAAATGCATGAGACGTTTCGTTCGTGGGAAAGAGGTGATAGGGTTGAATATAATTAATTGCGTACAAAGCCACGTAAACTCTGAATGGACTATACATTGAGAAAATAATATTTGAATAAAACTCAGCCGATTACTTGGAAATTATATTTTCTACCAACAAATGTCAATTTGTTTTAAATCTTTTCAATGAATATTTGCTTCGATAAAGGGGACTTCTTAAAGAGACATATTGCACTACTATTTTCAAATAAAAGATCTATTAA
This sequence comes from Acanthosepion pharaonis, assembly GCA_903632075.3. Taxonomy (NCBI): domain Eukaryota; kingdom Metazoa; phylum Mollusca; class Cephalopoda; order Sepiida; family Sepiidae; genus Acanthosepion; species Acanthosepion pharaonis. The sequence goes on along the minus strand of CAHIKZ030001269.1, from coordinate 2,995,846 downwards.
AAAAAAAAGACGTGGCGAATTTATAAGACATTTTTCTGATACACAAAATTCAAATTTAATAACATTTTTTTAATCGGAGTATTTTTTGACGAAACGCCCCACAAAGTTACAAACAGAACAACTATGAAAAAGAAAAAAAAACACGATAAGCAAAGCAAACAAAAATATAAATCAATCAAAAAATCGAAAGAAAAAAACACCAATACATTAAAAATGTTATATCTTCATTCATACATAAGGCTTCAGCATCGAATTACGTTATGGCTCGTTGATTCTAGTAAAGAATATCGATTATCGATTCATAATATCTCAATCAGAAAAAATAAAGATCAATGTTTATGAGAATATTGATTAAATGAGCAATGAGGTGTACTCTTGCCATTATCGCTTGACCTGGTAGTATGGATGTTAATTATCGAAGGTTAGGTGCCGAACAGTTTTTATTCATATGGAAAAAAAAAATCCAACCCTTTAAGCATTGACAAATTGTCAATCAAGAAGTCAATCTTACACTTACCAACATCAAGATATATTTATTTTGAATTTCTTTGCAATTAAACTGTTCCCATCTCAACACAACCAGGTTTAGTCTTCAGAAACCTTGTAATGCTTGTCAATAAAGACATGAAATTATTCACAACTCCTGCTGAAAAAAAATGTCCGACTAAATTTGTTGCTTAGGTGTTTAAGGTTTAATTCGATAGTTTAAAATATAAAATTTCACAAGTTTTTGCTGAGGGTGGCCAATATTACGAAAAACGGGGTGTGGGATGGGGGAAATAATCATAGAATTAGCGCCGACAAAGGAAAAAATGTCATTGCTGTGAATCGTATAAAAATGATTTACTGAAAATTCGTTTTGAATGAAAATTGGCAGGTAAGCATCCTGTACTTATTGTATTAGTGAGTTTAATTAATTCTATGCGTACTTAATTAATTCTATGATTACTTAATTAATTTTATTTTTACTATATTCTTGTGTCAGGTTTAACTTCACAGTAGTAGAGAGTTAACCACGTAAACAATTAAGCTTGATTTCCACCCTAACTGGGTTTCCTTTTAAACATGGAAAATATAGCATCACTCTAGATTTTGGATTCTATTTCTGGTAGCGTATTAATGACATTCAAGGTCAATTCAATGTTTCTTAGATTTTATACTTAAGCATGAGCAGGAAGGAAGTTCAAATGGTCCAATCTTAAGTCTTCGACAGTTACTGCTCAGATGGAAGACCGAGCTTGAATTTTTTTTCTGTGCTGTGAGTTTAAAAGATTTGTTAGTTTTTTTTCCTACTAAACGGAAAGACAAATGGAATGGCGGAATTTGGTGTAGGAGTTTACGCGTTGAGAAAGACTGCATTGAAAAATCTTCTTTAACACGAATATTGACTCAGCTCACACTGAGCCGACACAAGGCCATTTTTATTCATTTATTTTTTATTTATTTTTGAAACATTTACAAATGGTGATTCATTTTACAATACGAGTTTCATGTCAGATTGAACCTTTGAATTATGGTTGTTGATGTTCAGTCCCACAGATAAATTGAATGTAAAGCTGGACTCTGATTTGTGACCGTATACGAAAATATGGCTATGAAAGTAAGGCAAAATCTAATTAGAATAAAGACAGATATAAAAACACTAAAAGGAGTAAAAAATAAATATCTTACACTAGGCAACGCATCCAACTGGAACAAAATCGATATTTCCTATTGAAGGAACTTATTCTTCTTATAATAGCGACATATAATTAAGATACAATTTCGTTGTCGTATTTGCGTAAACTTAATTTTTATCCAAAATGATAAATTTCCGAAAGAAATCAATGTTATATCGAAAGAAAGAATGCGACATAAAATATAGATTTTCATACAAAAGCCTCTTAATTCAGTTAACCTCAGCTTAATCAGTGCTTCTTTTAATTGAAAAGGTAAAAATTGCTGACCTAACACGGAAAGAAAAGTATATGTTGAGATTGCGCAGCTCTGAGCTAAGAATTAATATTCATATAACTATGCTCAGTTATAATGTTATAGTTGTTCTATTTTATTATTAGTTACTGTTGTTAATCACTTATTGTCCCTAATTTATATGTTAAACTCTATCTTTCAATTCATATATATGAGGATATGCGGGTAGCGTAGCAGTTATTGGCGCGTAAAGTAGAATCGAAAAAGTCGTGTTCAAAACCCAGCTTTGCCTGTTTCATTCCTTTCGGAAAATGTCTTTGAGAATGTTATAAATCTATCTCTTCTATTCACAGCTATAGGTTAACTAGCAGCATAGGCTGATGAATGGCCTTGGCTGGCAACCGGTCTATGAGAAAAAAGACTTTGAATTCAAAACTGTGATGAAGCTAACGTGAAATCATTCCACTATAGATACCCCCACCCCCAAAAATGCATAGCAATTCCCAGATAACAAAGAAAAGGAAAATGTGGAGAGCCATAACTATCCTGATATTTTAAATGCATGTTTATGAAAATAATACAATATATATATATATATATATATATATATATATATATATATATATATAAAAAGTGAACATAGAAAATCAACACTTAGAGGCGACAGTCTGTTTCATGCTATATGCAATCGTCATGGCCTGACGATTGCATATAGCATGAAACAGACTTTATATTTACACACGCTCTATCTCTGATATTGAGCGCTTTATTCCATAAATATAGCACACCTTAAGACTATATTTCTTTATATATATATATATATATATATATATATATACACATATATATATATATATATATATATATATATATATATATATATATATATATATATATATGGCAGTAAAATCATAAATCATGGAGGTTAAATAATTAAATCATGTTTTGATTTTTTTTCTGTGGGGCCATTTGAAATCAGTTACTTATCAGACAAACCCAAGAAATATCGAGGAACTTAAAGAAAGAATGAAATATAAATGCCGTAAAATGACAGAGGAAACTCTCTGACATGTTAATAAATCAGGCAGGCACAGAATTAAAATGTGTTTTGAAAAAGGAAGCGGTCATTTTGAACAGCACATATAACAATTAAATAACTACTAAATAAAATCTTCATGTGTAAATTACTATGATGCGCAATTTTTGCCTCACCCATAAAGAGGGGTTTTGTCTATTTAAACAAACAGAACGGTAATAGCTCCCAGACAACGTGATCATAGACCACAAAAATAGAATTTGATTTCCTATTTTCATGACAAACCCAGGAGATTATTATGTACCATTGAAGATTTTCAGATACTACAAAATACATGTATCTTGAAGTGAAAATCTAAATCATGTGGTACATAAGGACATCGTTATTTCCAGTTGTAATTGGAGCTCTCGGGTTGATTACAAAAGTTTCCGATAGACACATTAAAGGGATTCCTGGTAGTCCATGCCTTAAAAAAATTACAAAACATTGTTTACACAGATGCATCACACAACTTACGATGAGCTTTATGTATATAAAACAGAACAATAAAAGCTAATCGTCCAGCCACAGTGATCAAAGACGACAAAAACAAAATTTCCTTTCTTCTGGACATGGCAGTCTCTTCAGATTTTAATGTGTCTTTGAAGTTCTTCAAAATCTTTCAGAATAAAAGGATCTTGAAGTGGAAACGTAAATATTGTGGCGCATGAGGACATCAATAATTAGGTTTCCTCTTGAAAATCCTTGTATTTTTATAGGTTTTGAAGTTCTTCAAATTTATATTACAGCCTGCAGGGACTGCCATGTTAATTAAAATGATGATTCGATTATTGTGGTCATTGATCACGATGCCTGGTCTATTAGTTTCGATTGTTCTCTGTGAGTGTTTTGTAATGTCCCATAAAATTGTTACAGGTTTTATTATTATTATATCTTCTACTTAACTTAAGTAACTTCTTGTTTTCATTTGTGTAAGGTGATTAATGCAGATTCGATTTATATAGGAAACTGAACTGAACCTTCTCAAAATTTAGAAAATTAGTTTTTATATTGATGATTAAGAACTGAAACAAATCGGTAATTTTTCCTATTTCATTCGTCTACCTTATTGACATAATGCACATAATCAGTTCGTCCTGCCTTTTCTTCGTTGTTATCGACCAGTTGTCTACTTAAGGAGCAGAAAATAATAGTCATGGTGGAAACGGATTGAACAATAAAATAATACCCGGATTATTACTACGGACGTGTTTGTCAGTCTGTGTAAAAGTGACTATTTTTTAGTCAACTAATCGGAGTTCTTATATTCACATACACGCAAATACCATTGGGAAAAGTATGAATTAACCCCTTTAGAATTGTGTGACATACAAATATATTCATTTGTGAAATAAATAATAGTAAAATAATGCCAAAAATTCTTGGAAAGGTAAGTTTCTTTAGAGATGGCCATAATCCATCGTCATTTACCAATTTTGGCATTTGCTATTGTACCAATATTGTGAAACTTTCTGTGAAGACCGAAATCTCAATATTATGCAAAATCAATTTGAAAAACATTACACCACAAGAGGTGCCAAATTATAATGCAACAGATATATATATTTGGTGCATAATTTAATGAAATATAATTCATTATACCAACCCGCTCGTCAAAAAATATACAATTTAATCCCAAGGACCAATTCAATTCTCGGTAGTATTGATTACATTTAATCTTTTAGCGTATACACAAAACATAAAAACACATTTTCCTCGTTTTTCTGCGGGCAAGGCTGTTTCAGAAAGATAACAAGAACTGTTGCTTTTAGCTGGTTTTAAAATATTAAATTTCCTGAAAAATGATAACATTTACAAAGAGAATAACGGGTTTCGAAACACTAACTTATATATAATTCAAAATTTAAATAGGTTACCGTAACATTGAATGTACATTATTAATTTCTTGGAAGTATTGATAGAGAGAAATGAAACATCATTTGTCGTTTTTATTAAACATTTACATAGAAGCTAACTAACATACGATAAGAATCATCGCTTCTATAAAGATGCCTTCAAATTCAGGAATTCGGAACAAGAAAAAGAAATTTGTTTGAACTTATTCTTTCAATACAACAAACATTCTATTTTGTTTAAAAATTTACCTTCATATATGATTTTCTTTTTTCATTCGATATTTTTTCGGAAATTATTCTTTTTATATTTCTTGCCTGCATTTCTCAAAGAGAAATAACGTTTTGTTTCTAGCCATTGTCTAACTGTCGAATTGTCGAGCCTATTGGCAATAGAATTTTAACACTCGACAAGGGGAATAACTCTGTATTCAGTAGAAAAAATACTGGTGCCTATCGTAGCATGATGATTAGTAAACTGACCTCGCTAGCCATTTTGACAACCTAAAAAGTTTAATCCTACTTGTGTGTCCCACTACTATAGCCTTGTGCCAGAATATTCTAGCTCTGAAGTGTCTAGCATAGAACAATGAATGGGAAGTTATAAAATTGTGTCATTGCATCAGTTAACATTAATCACAACACTTCTTTAATTTGTTAAAATTATTCCTGTGCCTCATCATGAAAAGATGGTTAAATACTTACTGGAAATTCGAAATACGTGGCCTTGTATTCAGCTAAGCTTAAGTTAAGCTTACTAAATATTTGTACCCTTCATATACGAACTTATAGGCACTTTCTATAGAAACACACAGCTCAGAAATAGATTAAAATATATTCTTCACATATATATCGATTAAACACTCCAGATCACGAATATATATATATATATATATATATATATATGAATAAAACGAGACAAGAGGAAAAACTATACTATACTCAGCTAAGTATAGTTTGTCTCTTGTATCTTCTGCAGATACCCTCCATCTGATAATATTTCTATCTATCTATTTACCTACCTACCTATTTATTTATTTGTGTGTATGTGTAAAACTTAAATTTTAAGAGGGTGTACGGTTTACAAAATAAATTTATTATAAATTGATCCTCTTTACGCGGAAACTAATTTCAAATGGATGCCGTGTTTCTTGGAGTGGGTCGTTTCTATAGAAACGCCCCTTATAATATTGCAATGAATATCTAAAGTTATTATTTTAGCTTAGCTTCATGTGACTTTTCGACAGAAACAAACTACAATAAATTCAGTGACCAAATAAGAAGGAAGTGTTTCGAATTGTTTATGTTTTTTTATACTTTGCTGTAGAATGAGTGTTATAAGGAGTTCTTGTTCAATGAGATCGATCGATGTGTGTAGATTGCCTTGGTACCTTGTGCCGTATGAAGATATCCTTTAAAAATACCATTTCTTCGGTTATTTCGATGAAGAGATGTGCAAACTTTTCTCACTGAAGTGGACAGTTCTAAAAGAAAAATCAATTACGAAAATATTAAGCATTTACAGAAAATCTTCAACAGAAGAACAAAACATTAAATTCAAAATTCAGCACGGTGAACATAAAAATAAACTCATAAAAAAGAAACTTTAAACTATTGTGATGTTTTACTAAAATTCATAAAATTAATATATGACCAAAGCAGTTTTCTCGGCCACCAAGAACCATTCCGTCGCCATTTTATTAAAACATGTAGGACCAAGGTTACACTTTGATGTCTACACCTGTGGCGGACTTCATCACATTGATTTAACTTTAGATTAGGAATTAGGGATCGCCGTACGGCCGAGCGCTTCAATTGCAATGGAGAAGTGCCTTCTCTTCAGTCGCAGTGAACATCACGGCTGAGAGCTTATGAAAACCGACCGGGGTCGCCGTACCTGGCGTGTGTTTTTAGTTTTTTTTTGCACGACTACAAACAAAACAATAGAGCCGTATGGCTGACATGTTTCACCCATGGCAGCCGTAAAGTGAATATGGAAGCAGAAGCCTGAATTTCATAGACGCACTCGACTTTTGTGACAATTAAACGAATTCCGACGCTTCTCAAGTGTGAATGTGCTTGTATGCCCTGGTACGAACTGCAGGTGCTCCGATCAACTGTTAATGAAACCGGAACTTTAGTGGAGCAATCATGTCTAATGCCGGTGTTCATGTGTCTAGCAGCTTGTGTTGCAACTGGATACGGTGAGGTTATCATAGTGTACAAACAAACGCGATGATGGCGGGTGAAGGTATGAAAGTCAGAAGGCAGCAAAAGAGATGGATAACCTTTACAAAGATGTCTTAGTAATTGCAAGTGGAGACTACGACGACCTAACGTTAAAACCAATATGACAAACAAAAAATTGCCATGCAATCGGACTGCATATGTGTGCATGGCGCTTAAACGCTACCGGGCGGGTTGTCTACAGGACCTCTGTGTAGGTTATGTTTCTAGCACAGTTGTTGGGAGAGTAAATGAAAACCCTGTCCTTAGACCCAACTCGTGAGCACCCAACGTAAAGTTAGCCGTGAGAGAAGCACTGCTCACGTAAATGCAGTCCTGCGATGTTAAGTGTCTGTCTTTGTGATTTGTTAATGGACATAGCAAAGCAAAGCTTCACGGGAAATTGTGAGCGACGAAAGTTGATTGGTATGCTTGCGTCTGACGACAGAAGATGCATCCTGGGAATCAGAACGACTTCCACCTTGCCGTAGCCAGTTGCAATGGTCGCTTCTATCAGGTTCGGAGAAAGGGATTTAATAATGAGGCGAGTCCCGTTGCACTGTTTAGGTGGGATCAAATTTCTAATTAGCATAATCGGAGCACCAACTTTGAGCCGAAGAATATGAGGTGAAAGTCCGGACGGCTGAAGGGAGTTCAAAACTTCAGGGGCCGTGTATAATATTGTTTTTAATGATTTCGTAGAGCAAAGGATCCAGCGCAGGATTCGGAATTTCAGCAGAAATAAAATCGTCTATTTTGTTTGCGTCAACCTTATCGTTGAGCCACAGCAGAATGTGGGCATGAGGCAAACCGCGTTTCTGCCATTCCACTGTATACATATGACACTTAACGCGTCAGAAGACTTGCCCTTTAAGGATTAAATCCATAAGCTTACACAGCTGTAACCAAAAAACGCGAGCAATTAAGTCAGGGCGGTGTGAGTACTGCTGACCTGGAAAAAGTTCGCGTGTGATTTCAACCCATTTCGGATTGCATGTGAACGTGATGAACAAATCAGGCCTCCCGTAATGACGGACATAAGTCATTGCGTCTGGTGTCCTTTCATGCATGTATCGAGGGCCACCAGTGTAAGAGGAAGGCAAATTTGCCGAGATTGCGTGGGTCACCATCAGAACGCATATCCTTAACGAAGGTGAATGTAGGAGTCGGTTATAAGTTTGGATGGGTTTAACTTGATGAATCCTAACCTCTCCGACTCCATTTTTGCAGCCATGTCAACAGCGAATTCAAGAAATAGTTGACGGCACCTGTGCAAGTGGTTAAATTCACCCTCCCTAACCATAAACATGTAGGCGTAGTAAGCCCTACAGGAGACCGTCTTTGAGGTCGTCATGGAATCGCTGCTTGCCTGGTATATTGGGATTTTGAAGTGGTACCCATCGCTTCCGTATGGAAAACGAAGGGGGTACTGCAGACAGTCGTATGAACGTTGGGTTTCACTGATGCGGCGCAGACCACCGCCCCGGTACCTTATGACAATGTCACGGCTTTATGCTCCTCACCGTGGATGACTGCTACGACTTCATTACATATAGGAGCATTGAAGCGACGCTTATGCTCACCGTGAGGCCGTCTGTCTGCATCGATGACAACGCTGAAAGAGGGCGAAGATTTGTTTTGCAACGCAAACTTTAAGCTTCGGATGTAACTGTTAGCTTCGTAAAGCATGTCTTGTAGACGGAACAGAATGTTTCTACGGGGACCGACGGAAAAATCGCTAGGCAGAATGCTTAGACGCGCATCAACCTGCTCGTTGTAGTTAGCGAGAAATTTGTAGGAACTGAAGTAGCTCTCCCTGATCAGCCAAAAGTGATCCCATTAAGTGGTAAACCTGGCCTTGCACTTTGAAAGTAGGCATCCATCCCCTCACACTAATAGCCTTCGTACCAAAAGACGTCATCTGGAAGCAACAGTTTGATCCGCGTGCAGCTACGGTTATTTTTGCCGAAAAATTCTGAAATTTGGCACACATAAAGGCGATAGTAAGCCGCAAGTGTGTCGTAAATTTCATTAGAATCAAACCAAAACTGTGCCAGTGAAAGTGTGTTCAGAGGGCTAAATCCTGTCCCTTGGTACCCCAGTTTATGGTTCCCTGGTCAAGCGGCTTTGACAGTCTTGCAAACAATTTGGTACTTGTTAGATAGCCAAGCGTTAGTGCTATCAGAAACTGGACCATTTGCTTTGTTTTGGTGGCTTGGTAACAAAACATCGTCCAAAGACTGCAAAAAATCTGCATAAATGGCCCTTACCCTTGCTTTCAAATTGATTTCGTGCAAAAACAATCGTGTCAGAACTACCGCCGGGTAATTTTATGTGAAGTTTTGTTGAAATCGGTTGAAAAATGTAGGAAATACGATCCCATATATAAACGAACAGACACACGCACAATCTACGTTTTATAATAAGTAAGATTATTGTATATATATATATATATATATATATATATATATATATATATATATATATATATATATATATATATATATATATATCGGTTGCTCACACGGTGTAAAATTATTTAAATATCACCAACATTATTTGATGGTGCTTATAAACTGCTATATTATTTTAAATTTTAAGATTTATCGAATGCAAGGCTTAAGAGCCAGTTAAGGTAGCAGGTTACTGAATGTGATGTGATATAAATGGAGGAGATGACAGGAAGTGAAGATTATGGGGACGAGGAGGATAGATATCGGTTAAGCCTCGAAGAAGTTAAGATCATAGTAATCAAGGAAGAATCAATGCGTAAGTTTATCTCACAGAGGAGTAGTCGCTGTCTGCGTGGCAATTTCTCCTTACCATTGGAATATGGATAATACGTTTTATTTAAATTCATAGACATTTATTTGTGTGTATGTGTGTGTGTGTTTTTATGAATGAAAGAGGAAATATGATACCGTGGAACTGTAAGAGATGAAGAGAGAGAAAAATAAAGGTTATGACGGAATCAGTGATTTTAAAGAGTGATATTGGGAGTAGAAATATAATCTCATTCGAAGACTGATGCTTCTCTACCAAACACCTCCCGATACTGACCTCACGGGAATCGCGTGACTGGCCAGAGTCGCCAAAGCCTCATGCCACCAAGCGCAGAAAGCCCGCATAGATAGACATTTGATCGCCCGTCCTCGAAAGGTTCAGGATTTCATCGCAGATTGAGCTACGTCATTGTTGTTATCTTTTGCCCAAACCAGATCTAAATACAATATTCACCTACTGACATTTGTCGGGCAATCTGTTGAATCGACGGCGGAAAGATTGTATCGAAACGATCCTGATATTGCATTTAACTCTTCTGCCAGCGGAATAACAGCAGATAATCCGATTAGCGAGCCATTTGCGCTGATAATCAAACTTGTTTCTCCCCACGACGAAGCGCCAACCTAATGGCGTATCAAATTAGTTTGATATCTCGTCACCTACAGTCATATCAACACATTTGTCATTGTCTCGCAGGTTCGTCTCTTCTCCAATTACCCTAAATGTGATTTCCATTGAGTAGATCCATTGCTTCGTATCCTACTTTGTAGCTGACATAATTACACAGGATTTTTTAATGCCGATTTTCAAAGAAGGCATGAAAACGCTTCATACACATTCAACACACGTAGCGTAATTTTCTTTCTTAAATGTCGTTTTTCTGGGAGGGATTAAACTAAATCTGAGTTTTTTTCCCTAGCGTGATGTTTAACACATTTGCCTAGAAGACGAATTCACTAGTGTACAGATTTCGATATCCAATCGACTTCAGACCTCTGTTGACTTGTACCAATCTGGGACAAATTTAATAAATAATTGTAGACGTTACTTGCGGGGTCAAGATATTAGGGTATTTCATACCGATACACAATGTCCATGTCCGTTTAAAATGTTAGGCTTTGCATTTGTTAAAATCACTGTTGAATGTGTCAGTATTATAACGTTTATCGGCACCAAAAATGGAAATAACTGGACACTAATATCTGGAAAAATCAAGAACCCGTCTTCCAGGTTTTATAGAAATGTAGACATGGCTCTTTAACTTTAGTATTGCAACCAGTCTAGAGAAGAAACACTCTGAATTCAACACCAGTCTGAAGAGTCACCTCCCAGCCCTAGGCACGAACCCCTATTGCTACGGTTGTAGCAAGTGTGCTTCCCCTATGACCCTAAGACATTACGGGTCTAGTGATCATTATATATATATATACTAGCAGCTTGGTCCGGCGTTGCCCGTGCTTGATTCAAAAATCGTATGACTCATACAGCAATCGCTATCACTTGACTTAAAATACTTTTGCCCTTCCTTGCCTTTAAAGGAGTGCCCTTTGCCGTGCTGATGTTGCTAACCCAACCCAGTTCTGCGGAATCAGAATCAACGTTGAATTTAAGCAAGCGAATGAGCCAACTGGAGTAAAGTGCCATGCAGATTCAAATTTTTCCCACTTGTGACGAATGCAGCTATCGATTTTTTTGCATGCTAGCATGCTAGTTAACATTCGTGTCAGTCAGCTGTTGGCTCTCACGCTGGCCAATAGAATCTTCTTGGCTCTCACTCTGGCCAGTACAAAATGTCTGCAAACTACATGAAAACTGCCGCAGAAGCATGAAAAAATCGATTATTTCCACTAGGAGTTGGGAAATGCAAAGTCGGTCTTTCCACTAACTTGGAGCATGTGCATGTAAATTTTGGTGCAAATCCGTCGAAAATTGCGGCCGTGCATTCGTTACACACACACACACACACACACACACACACACACACACACACACACACACACACACACACACATTTTTTTATATTTACATACGCACAAATACCTTCGGGAAAAGTATGAATCCATCCATTTTCTCACAGCTATTAGTAAAACATTTAATGCTAAAACATTATTATATAAAAAAATTATTACAATCTAAAAATATTTTCTCTCCAAAGTGTTGATAAGCCGTAAAAAACAAATATAATGTTCTTGTGTAGAATTTTTTAAATTATTGTATATAACGTAATTTATTTTATGATTGTGGTGATCATTAATCAGAATGGCAAATGTATTGAACTTATGTCTCTACAAACCTGAACTTAAAATTTGGTTGTCAACGACATCTCAATTGAGCCACTAGAAGGTTACAGGTTCAGCGTAAAATTCAGGTGAATGCAAACCGAAGAACAGAAATCTACAATTCCTGAAGCTGAATCTCGTACAAAGCGTGATCGATATTCCCAAACATAATACATCACGTAAGAAGGCCGTAGGATACGCTGCCGAATCGTTCTGATAAAACAACAAAGAAAAGAAAAATAATCCGAGTTGACCTACAGACTATGTGCTATTCTTGCATCTAAATTTCAAGAGTAACTAGCACAGAATAATAGATAACAGTTAGCCTCGTAGGATCTCACGAGATGCCATATTATAACCTTAGGTCAGTTTAAACACAACGTCGTAAATATCAACTTCAAGAAAGTTGTCAGATATGAATGTAAAATGGTTTCACTAATCAATGGAGAAGTGTAAACGGTTGCAAAGACCTTTGAAGAATTTTGGAATAATTAGACAAAAACTTTAGGCCATTCCGTTTGAAATGAGAAAAATATTAAAGTGGAGGAAACTTTATATCCAAAGTGTCTTGTTGCCACTTTATCCGTACTTGTCACGTTACGTTTCGTGCGAAATGAAATAATAATAATAATAATGATAATAATAATAATAATAGCGTATAAAGATGAACTGCAATAAATATCTCGTTCATTAACAAATATTTTCTCCTAAGTTTTGACTTTAACCAAATGCGTATAATCCCTAGCGGCTGACATCCTGAGCATCGCTATTCATGAACAGGATTAGTGATAAAGCCTCATGGCCAGGTGTTGAAAGGCTTGTTCTTTTAAACTTGAAGAATAAGGCAGACAATGTGACTCATGGTGGGTATCTAGATATATAGTTAAACCCTCATCCAGTGACCGTATGACCAGGCTGGGTTACTCTATCTGAAAGTATTTCTAACTAATATCTAAGTTTATGTGATGCTTTTATCAAAACATGTCACCATATTGCGAAAGTGACAAAAGGAAAAATACAAAAAAGTACAGAAAAATGGTTATGAAAAACAGCAGACAAAAAAACGCAATTAGCTAAAAATATAAAGAGAAACTAAAAATCTAAACAAGGAGACTGTTTCATGTGTACGTGATTTCAAAGACAAGGCTGCGCGGAGGTGATTTGGAAAGAAAAAAAAGCAAGGTCTTATAATGGCAGCCAAAAATCATTAGATGCATTTACAAGGCGTAAAGAAAATATGAAGAAAGCGATGATAAGACCGGATCAACAAATGTATAAAATAGACAAGATTAGACAGAAGAAGGATTTCTTTAATGTCATATAAGTATTAATGCATAAATCCTGAAATAGAACATGAAAAACCTGATGAGGGCCTAATTTATGGGAGAGAAAAGAATTGTTTGAATTGCGCTTATATTGCCAGAATATCCTTAGTAAAGTTGAATTAATCGAAGATGGCGATTTTATTACCCCTGATCTCACTCCCCTAAATTGTTCCAAGAAAATGGAAGAAATTTTTTTTACATTAAAATAATTTTATGGGCCACAGAAAAATGATGTGTTCAGAGTGAGCCATGAGCTAAAAAAGGTTGGGAAACCCTTATCTAGGCGACATCAAAATGCTAGACTAATGTTTTACGATTAAAAAATAAACGATTTTACGATTAAAATAAATTACCATAGATTTATAATTTCAAAGAAATTGTTTAACAAGTGGCTGGCGAGGAAATATATTTTTCACTATACTTCAGTAATGAGAAAACTGAAAAGTTATCCTGGAATTAATGAGAACAATAAATAACTTGGAGGTCCTGTGAAAATCCAAGTTAAAAGCTTTTCCAATACCGCCACTGAGACAGACGTCCCCTCCCCAGTTATCACTGGCGAAATTGATACAGAATATTTACGCCGAGGGGCCTATAAAAAGGTCATGCTTCCATTAGTAACATTTTATTCCTTGCATTTTTGCGGCTACTTTGAACGCATTCGAAAGTTAGCAGGTGAAGCAGGAATGACCAGAGAGGTCACTGAAAACTCTTATTTGATTGTCCGGTAATTATTTGGTAACTTGGGTCAGTCAGCACCAGGCCAGAAACTCGTCATGTTGACCCACCAAAGAGCAAATTGCAAGCCGTAAATATAAAAATAAATAAATCTGACACGTGCTTCGCTGGAAGTCATATAAGTGCCAATCAACTACCCTTTTTAATACGAACTATATCGTCTGGACATAAAATTGGGTTTAGAAACTTTGTTAAATGATTTTTGACTGGTAAATAAATTTCGGAATATTTTGTGCAGTCAGAAGTCTCTTTACATAACTTTCAGCTGTTTCTACTGTATGGTATGCATATATACCTATATTCCCACAAAGTATGTGGACTTGATGATATTCTTGGAATTGTTCTTAAGAATTGCGCCCCTAAACTGATCCTGTTCTCTCTTAATTTTGCAACAGATGCGTTGATGTTGCTTGCATTCCGGGAGTTCAATACCCGGTTAAGTCAGTGAAGAACTTGGAGAGGGGGTTTAACAGGAGATAACTGATAACTGACATCCATTAAAAACATGGTACATGGAACTAGAACAGTCTACCCCAGTGAGCGAATTAAAAGGTTCAGTTCGAGATTCCAACTACCTGAAGAAGACCGGAGCGAACGTTGTAATAATTATGGCGACAAAGTTGAGGACAATAGTCCGAATAATGTAAATAGTGTACATAATACCTCATCTCAGAAATATAGACAGATACTGAAAGGCCGAAACGTTGTAATAAATATGGCGACAAATTTGAGGACAATAGTCCGAATAATGTAAATAGTGTACATAATACCTCATCTCAGAAATATAGACAGATACTGAAAGGCCAAAACGTTGTAATAATTATGGCGACAAATTTGAGGACAATAGTCCGAATAATGTAAATAGTGTACATAATACCTCATCTCAGAAATATAAACAGATACTGAAAGGCCGAAACGTTGTAATAATTATGGCGACAAAGTTGAGGACAATAGTCCGAATAATGTAAATAATGTACATAATACCTCATCTCAGAAATATAGACAGGTTATAAGTTTTAAATTTAAATTTAAACGTTCTTGTACCTTCTACGTTCTCTCGATTTCTAATTATGGTCGACGTTTGTTGTATTTCGTTCTCTCCATCTACACATGAAGATTTCATCATAGAAATAATAATTAGTCTGAATTAAATATGATTTTATTTCTATTTTAAGTCGAGATTAAGCGTTTACACCGTTTTTTCTCCTGACCGGTGCTAGACATATTTGCTGTCTACCAAAGGACTATTTTTTCAACTTTTCAGACTGCCTTAATTTAGTTAAGTTTTTTGATTTAATTATACACCATTTTTTAACGTATTTTTTTTTGACTCTTTTGTTAAAACTTGTCATTTTTTCGAACTTTCTCATTTTGACCTTTTGTTTTTCCTTTTCATTTCCTTTCCCTTTTAACCGTTACTTCCTTTTTGTTATTAATTATTTCTGTTCTGAGTTCATTTTTTTTTTCAGTACCCACACCCCGGAGTTTTTCTGTTTATTTTTTCGTTTCTCGTTTGACCTTTTTTAATTTTTACGTGTTAATTATTTCTGTGTTACCCGTTTAAAAAAAAAAAAAAAAAAAAAGTCTACGTGTTTTATTTTAATTTTTTGTAATCTCTGTCCCTCCTCTTTTTTTTAACGTTTTAACGTTTTATTTTAACGTTGACTTTTTTTTTTTTTTTTTTAGCGGCAGCCATTTTGTAAATTGTAACCTTTTTTTTGTTTCGTACGTATTGCGTTTTCTCTTTTCCGTTTATAACTATTAGTTTTATTGTGTAATTTGTTGCTTTCTTGTCTGTTGTCCTTTAAATTTTTGTTCTTTCTTCATTTTCGTGAACCTTGTTCACATTTTCTCGTCTGTATATTTGGTTTTTGTATCTGTTTATATTTGTGGTTATAATTTTTGCACACGTCCTCCTGTTTGATTTTTTTGTCTGTTGATATTTGTTTAATTGTTTGTCTTGCTGATAGGCCAAACTTTATTTTTACCCTCCCCTTTTATTTTTTTTTCTCTCCCTCCCTCCGCCTATAAGGCGGTTTCCCCACCCGTATTTACCCCTCCCTCCCTTCTTATTATTTAAAAAAAATGGAGAAAAAAAAGATAAAAACCACCCCCTTTTTTTGGCTATTAAAAAAAAAGCCCAAAAGGCTATTCGAAAGCACCTGTTCAACCCAACCAAAAAAGACCCCCGGACAAAGACAGTTTGGAAGAGTTTCCAGCTCTTAATACCTCTTCCCCTAGCAGTGTGGAATCTGTTGGGGAAAAAAAGTCAATAAAAATGAAAAATTTACTTCTACGGAAGCTCAGAATGGCAACAAAATGACTCAACTATGGAGGCCAATAATGGCCATGATTCTGAAAAATCCAAAAATGAACCGCAAACTGAGCCTGAGGCCGGGGAATCGCCCTCTTGTTGGTCGTCCCCTCCTAAGTGCATTATCAATTTAGCGGAGTTCTTGGAGCGTGCCAAAAGTTACGCACACCTTGTTGTAGATGGTGGACTTTTGGAAGACCCCAAGAATTGAAAAAAATTGACAAAAGAATAGTGTCGGTTTTCGTCGTGGACAAGCGTACGCGCAAAATTTGTCGCTCGACGAAAACACAGTGTTAAAAGCATTGGAATCCTTCGGGTTCAAGCCCCTTAGAATAGTTAAGGGTGCTAAATTTTTCATGTGGGACGTACTGTTGCCCACATCAGAAGATTGCGTCGCCGCGGCTAGCCGTGAGCTTATTAACAAAGAGATAATACTGCGTACAGAGTACGAAGGCCGACGTAAGACCAGGGTAACGGTATACGAGGTCCCTCCTCAGGTTATCGGGGAACATCTCGCGGCGTTCTTCTCTCAGTATGGCGAAATTCTGGGAGCTTCCTGTGATAGCCTGAGCGGGGGGTGGAGCTTTGACATCATGTTGGACGAGAAAGCCTTCCGCTCCATCCCCAACTGTCTGGATGTTGGCGTCTTGAAATTACCGGTCATTGTGACGGGTCGAAGACCGGTATGCTGGAGGTGTGGAGTGACTGGTCATCTCTCCTCCTCCTGCCCAGAGAAGAAGGCCTCTGGAAGTCAAGCGCCAGTTACCCAAGATCCCCCTCTGACCGCGTCTCTAAATTCCGCCTCGCCTGTAATGGGCGTACCAGCCTCCGGGACCGGGTCGGTTAATCCTCCGGTCGGCGCAACATCGAAAGCCACATTCCCCAAAGAGCCTTCGCCCGCTGCCGGTGCAGTTGTGGAGAAGGGGAGGGGAATGGCTGGTTGCTGGTAAGGCCAGAGGGAAGCGCCGGACAGCGGGTCCTCAGTCCCCTGAAGCCCCTAGGAAGAAAGGCACATACAGCCCCACTCCCTCTAACAACGTTAAGGGCGATGCCCCGGCCTCTGAAGAATCATTTGAAGAAAAGCAAAAGAGATTCGACCCCGGTTATGAAAAAAGACAGAGAAAAACTCAAAGAATTAAAAAGAGGCTAGATTCGGAAAGAAAAGACCCAATCCCTTCTACGTCCTCTAGTAGACCCGCCCTTCTCCGAAGAAACAACCCCCTTCATCGCCTGCTATTTCACCATCAAAGGCCAAACCCACCAGTAGGGATCCCAGCCCCTATAGGCATAGATCCTTTTATACCCCCATGAACACTCCCACCTCCTTCCCCGTTAAACAAAAACCCACCCCCTTCATACCCCCCCAAGCAATCACCGGCAAAAAAAATGCTGAGATGCCTCCTCCTGCTCCCAAGCGGCAAAGAAGCCCAACACAAAAAGAAGAAAAAAAGATAGAAAAAAAAGATTTATTTTCAACACAGGAGAGGAGGTATGCCGTATTTCCCCTGCCCAGGCCGAAAGAGCCCGGGACTATAGTAACAGGGTGAAAGATTTGAAGTTCCTGCTTTCAATCAAACAGTTTGCTGACCTTGACATTGAGGAACCCTAAAAACTTCCCAAATGCCCAGAGGGTCCTGACAGTTATTAGGTCAGGACCTGCAGCCAATCAGACGTGGGCGATGGTGGAAGAAGCCGTAAATGCCTGTAAGATGGCTTTGCCCATCGCCATAGTCGAGAACGAAAAATTAAAAAAGTTACAACAGTTCTGTGCAGGGAGGGTCCCCGTTTTAGTTCACCCATCCCTGTATAGAGCTCTTAAATTGACCTTCCCCTGGGATATCGGCGGTATCTCCCAAGACGGCACCATCAAGAATGAGATGGGCCATGGGTCTATGGGAGACGCGGTCGGTATCCTTACCCCGGCCATGTTTAATGCTGGTAAGCAACCCTAATCGGACTTCTCATGTCTCTCTGGTTAGCTACGTTAAATGTGCGGGGCCTGAGGTCCGAGTCTCGCAGGGCGAGGCTCTCTCGTGACCTTCAGCGCCTCGGGGTGAATGTTTGTTGTGTGCAAGAGACCCGTTTTTCTTCTCATGACCGTGAGGATATACTGTCTAAGGGGTTCGCCCTTTTTTCAGCATGTTTTGATGGTCGTTCGAGGGGTGTCTCTTGGCTAGTGAGCAAGTCTTTGGAGGCTGCATGTTCCCTTGTCTTCGCAGATCCGGCGGGCAGGCTTTGCGTGCTGGATGTTACTATAAAGGATAAGGCTTTACGTCTCATTGGGGTTTATGCGCCCAATGTTCATGCTGAGCGGCCTGCTTTGTTTCGGCAGATCGAGCCGTTTTTGACGACTTCTCGTCGGGTAGTCTTAGCGGGGGATTGGAATGCCGTCCTTGACCCCGATATAGATCGTATAGGTAAAAAACCGGGTACTAACAATCCTGATGTGAAGGCATTTCGGGACTTTATCGACAGGTTTGATCTTGTCGATAAGTACCGGAATGAGCACCCTCAGGAGGTAGCATGGACTTGGACAACTAGTGGCAACTCGGCCAGTGGCTCGCTTGCGAGCTATCTGGACCGAGTGTTAGTTAGAGAGAGTCGACGTAGGGCTCTTAGAGTGTCCAAGTTTCCATTATATAGTTTACACGGATCATAGGCTTGTCCGGGTCCGTGTAAACTTAGATAAACCTAAGGTTAGATTGGCTGGTTACTGGAAATTTAACTGTTCACTTTTCGGTGAACAGGATTTCCGGGACCAGCTGCTACTAATGATTCAGAGGGAATTGACGGGGGCGGTTGTGGGAAACGCCTGGTGGGGAAAATTAAAATCAAAAATTAGAACGTTTGCTGCCGATTTTAGTCGTCGACTCAATCTAGATAGACTAGCGGCGCAAACGGCATTAGAAGATAAAGTTGATCGGGCCGTCAAATCCCGTGTTAGTGGGGACATAGTCTTAGCTAAGGCAGAGTTGGCCTCCTTGCTTATCAAGAAGGATCAAGCTCTGGTAGTTAGGGCTAGGCTAAAGAGAATGTCTTCTGAGGCGACGAATATGGCCGCAGAATTGCGTGCAGAGGAAAATCGGAACGCGGCTAAGCGACATATAGCGTGCGTCACATTGCCGGATAAGCGGACCGTGACTACAAGCGCGGGCATATGCGAGGCCTTTCGGCTTTATTTCCAGGATCTTTTCACCAGGGAGCCCGGTCTGAGCTCTGCTCAGTTCGATGCCTATTTGGCTGACTTTCCCTGCCTTGAGGCAGCTGAAGCGGCTAGGTGCGAGGGTCCCATAACAGAGTCGGAAATCTGGGATGCGCTGAAGCAGGTTGGCCTGGATAAGTCTCCGGGACTAGATGGACTTCCCTACGAAGTGTACTTGAGGCTGTCGCCCGTTTTTGTTCCTTTGCTGCAGCTGATTTACAACCACTGGATGAGGCAGGGGTCTTTACCTCGACGCTTCACCAGGGGTGTGATCAAGTTGTTGCGTAAGGACAAGAACGGTGGGGGATGGGTTAGGGAACTTTCGCCCTTTGACGATGTTAAATACTGACTTAAAGATTTTGGCGAAGATCTTAGCCAACCGTTTGCAGCTTGTCCTGTCTCGTCTGATTGGCCCCGAACAGACTTGTGCTGTGAAGGGCAGGACGATTCAGGATAACCTTCATATGGTACGCTTGATCTTAGAACAAGTCGACAGTGAAGCCGCGCTGATCAATTTAGATCAGTCCAAGGCCTTCGATAGGGTTGACCATCGGTTTCTGGAGGCTGTCCTGTCGGCGGCCGGTTTCGGAGCCGACTTTCGCTCCTGGATCCGGCTCTTGTATGCGACCCCCGGTGCGCTGGTGGAAGTGAATGGGGTAAGGTCGGAGCCTTTCGTATTGTCTCGCTCCATTCGTCAAGGTTGTCCGCTATCGCCCTTGCTTTACGTTCTTGCGTTGGAACCATTCCTTCGCAAGTTAAAGGCGAATCCGGTCCTGCGCGGAATTACCCTGCCGGGCGCGCCACCACTCGGCCAGGTATTCTGCCTATGCTGACGACGTTTCGGCTCTTGTGTCGAGCAGAGCCGAGATTGACGAAGTCAGCAAAGAAATAAGTGGGTATGAGATGGTGACAGGGGCCAGGATCAACCGTGATAAGTCTGTGGGCTTGCGGTTGGGTGCGTGGAAGGGAGTTTCTCTTCCCGGACCTTTCCTCTGGACGGATGGGCCGATCAAGATACTCGGCGTCTGGTTCGGTCCTGATCTCCAGTTGGAAATGAACTGGTCGGAGGTACAAGGGAAGGCCGAGATCGCGGTTAATCTGTGGTCTCGGAGGAGACTTTCCCTGAAGGGAAGGGCGGAAGTATGTGTTTCACATCTATCCGATCCTCCTCTACCGACTCTCTGTGCTTCCACTCCCGTATGCCCGACTAATGCAATTAGTCAGGACCTTGTTCTCTTTCTTGTGGAGAGGCAAGGCCCCTATGGTATCTCGCGAGGTCTGTTGCCTCCATCCCTCTGAGGGCGCGGTCTGGGGATGCCTAGCATTGAGATCCGTCAATATATGCTTCGCATTACCTTTTTAGACCGAATGTGTCGTGGGTCGAATGAGGAGGGTGCCTTTTGGAAAGAAGACGTCCAGAAACATTTTCCATCCCTGAAAAGTGTGCACTCGTGCGAACAAGAGGCCGGCCGTTTACCACGTGCCGAGTGCTCTTTTTATCGTGAATGTCGTCGCGCTCTGAAGCTCCTCTTACGGGTTTCGGATGGTCTCTCCAACGCCCAGGCGTTGTCTCGCAAGGCATTATATCAAGTTTTAGTTAGGGGGTCGTACAAGATGATCTGATTGGCGAGCTCGGTCTTACGAAGCGGGAGGCTCGCTCGATATGGCCTTGGGCGCCCGGGTTGAAATGTCTCAATAACGATGAGGCATCACTCACCTGGCTGGTGATTCGTAAAGCCCTCTGGGTCAGCAAGAGACTTTGTTCAGCAGGCTTGGAGAATTGTCCAAACTGTCGTCGCTGTACGGGGGAAGTCGAGACTATTGGTCACGCCTTCTTTCAGTGCAGGGTGATAGTGCCGTTGTGCAAGTTTCTTGAGGGCCTCATGGTTCGCATGCTGCATGGAAAGGTTTTTGTCCTGGATGCCAGAGCTGTTTGTAGCAATGTGGTGCCGCAGATGACGAAGGCTGAACACTATGTGTTCTGTTGCTTACTAGGGGTTATGAGAGTCGTGATTTGGACGACGCGTCAGAAGGATTCCATGAGGGCGAGAAGTTCACTTCTTCCCAACTGATCTTGTTCTTTAAGCATCAGCTTAAAGTCAAGATCAGGACGGAAAGGCGGCGGCTCACCTCATCGGAATTCAGCAAAAGGTGGGTGATTCTTGCGCGAATGTGCCGAGTAAAAGGGGCTGACCTTGAGTGGCATTTGGATGCCGGTTAGGCATTAAGGATATTGTTTTCCTGGGTTGAACATAGGCAACCCATCCCGGAGTTAGGTTAGATTAGGTTTTTTGTATTTTTTCTTTTAGTTTTTTCTATTCTGGTAAACTTAGCTAAGGTGTATTTGCTCATTGGTCCCCTTTTATTTCTGTCCCCTTTTTTTTTTCCTTTTAGTTTAACTCCCCATCCCTCCCTCGTTTTTTTTTAGGTGGTCAGTAATGTCAGTTCTCTGGTAGATGTGGGGCGCCTTTCGTTTCGTGTGTGTGTTTTTTCGTACTTGTTGTTGTGTATAAATGAGTGTGTGCCTGTGTGAGTGCTTGGGATGAATGAGTGTGGCTTTATTTTCATAAGTCCCGCATCGATTTCGTCCAGTTAACTGATATTTCTGCCACATTCAAGAGTTTGTGGGGGGTTTTATTACTAACACTAATTTTATTTGGTTTCTTGTAAATATATTTTGTCATTTTGTATAATTTCATTGGGGTTCATTTTTAAAAGTTGTTGTTTTTATGCCCCTCCCCCACGGACAAATATTTTGTACATAAGGGGATTATTTAGGTTTTTTCATGGAGTCAAAGAGGCATTTTGGTGTTTGTAGTAAGAAAGGTATGGATAAATGTGTTGTTTTGGTGAAAGGAATATTGTTCTGTATGATAGGGTCAGTGATTGTGGCTAGCTAAGTTTAATCTAAGACTAGTGATGACCGTCCTTCACCCCAATCCCCTTTTCGGCCTTGTGCCACATTTGTACATATGTGCAATAAATAATAGATAGTCGAGATTAAGCGTTTACACCGTTTTTTCTCCTGACCGGTGCTAGACATATTTGTTGTCTACCAAAGGACTATTTTTTCAACTTTTCAGACTGCCTTAATTTAGTTAAGTTTTTTGATTTAATTATACACCATTTTTTAACGTATTTTTTTTTTGACTTTTGTTAAAACTTGTCATTTTTCGAACTTTCTCATTTTGACCTTTTGTTTTTTCCTTTTCATTTCCTTTCCCTTTTAACCGTTACTTCTTTTTTGTTATTAATTATTTCTGTTCTGAGTTCATTTTTTTTTTTTTTCAGTACCCACACCCCGGAGTTTTTCTGTTTATTTTTCGTTTCTCGTTTGACCTTTTTAATTTTTACGTGTTAATTATTTCTGTGTTACCCGTTTAAAAAAAAAAAAAAAAAAAAAAACGTGTTTTATTTTTAATTTTTTTGTAATCTCTGTCCCTCCTCTTTTTTTTTACGTTTTTTTTTGACCGTTTTTTTTTTTTTTAGCAGCCATTTTGTAAATTGTAACCTTTTTTTTTTTCGTACGTATTGCGTTTTCTCTTTTCCGTTTATAACTATTAGTTTTATTGTGTAATTTGTTGCTTTCTTGTCTGTTGTCCTTTAAATTTTTGTTCTTTCTTCATTTTTTTGAACCTTGTTCACATTTTCTCGTCTGTATATTTGGTTTTTGTATCTGTTTATATTTGTGGTTATAATTTTTTTTTCACGTCCTCCTGTTTGATTTTTTTGTCTGTTGATATTTGTTTAATTGTTTGTTTGCTGATAGGCCAAACTTTATTTTTACCCTCCCTTTTTTTTTTTTTCTCCCTCCCTCCGCCTATAAGGCGGTTCCCCCCCCGTATTTACCCCTCCCTCCCTCTTATTATTATTTAAAAAAAATGAGAAAAAAAGGATAAAAAACCACCCTCCTTTTTGGCTATTAAAAAAAAGCCCAAAAAGGCTATTCGAAAGCACCTGTTCAACCCAACCAAAAAAGACCCCCCGGACAAAGACAGTTTGGAAGAGTTTCCAGCTCTTAATACCTCTTCCCCTAGCAGTGTGGAATCTGTTGGGGAAAAAGTCAATAATAATGAAAAATTTACTTCTACGGAAGCTCAGAATGGCAACAACAATGACTCAACTATGGAGGCCAATAATGGCCAAAAATCTGAAAAATCCAAAAATGAACCGCAAACTGAGCCTGAGGCCGGGGAATCGCCCTCTTGTTGGTCGTCCCCTCCTAAGTGCATTATCAATTTAGCGGAGTTCTTGGAGCGTGCCAAAAGTTACGCACACCTTGTTGTAGATGGTGGACTTTTGGAAGACCCCAAGAATTGAAAAAAATTGACAAAAGAATAGTGTCGGTTTTCGTCGTGGACAAGCGTACGCGCAAAATTTGTCGCTCGACGAAAAACACAGTGTTAAAAGCATTGGAATCCTTCGGGTTCAAGCCCCTAGAATAGTTAAGGGTGCTAAATTTTTCATGTGGGACGTACTGTTGCCCACATCAGAAGATTGCGTCGCCGCGGCTAGCCGTGAGCTTATTAACAAAGAGATAATACTGCGTACAGAGTACGAAGGCCGACGTAAGACCAGGGTAACGGTATACGAGGTCCCTCCTCAGGTTATCGGGGAACATCTCGCGGCGTTCTTCTCTCAGTATGGCGAAATTCTGGGAGCTTCCTGTGATAGCCTGAGCGGGGGTGGAGCTTTGACATCATGTTGGACGAGAAAGCCTTCCGCTCCATCCCCAACTGTCTGGATGTTGGCGTCTTGAAATTACCGGTCATTGTGACGGGTCGAAGACCGGTATGCTGGAGGTGTGGAGTGACTGGTCATCTCTCCTCCTCCTGCCCAGAGAAGAAGGCCTCTGGAAGTCAAGCGCCAGTTACCCAAGATCCCCCTCTGACCGCGTCTCTAAATTCCGCCTCGCCTGTAATGGGCGTACCAGCCTCCGGGACCGGGTCGGTTAATCCTCCGGTCGGCGCAACATCGAAAGCCACATTCCCCAAAGAGCCTTCGCCCGCTGCCGGTGCAGTTGTGGAGAAGGGGAGGGGAATGGCTGGTTGCTGGTAAGGCCAGAGGGAAGCGCCGGACAGCGGGTCCTCAGTCCCCTGAAGCCCCTAGGAAGAAAGGCACATACAGCCCCACCCCTCTAACAACGTTAAGGGCGATGCCCCGGCCTCTGAAGAATCATTTGAAGAAAAACAAAAGAGATTCGACCCCGGTTATGAAAAATCAGAAAAACTCAAAAGAATTAAAAAAGAGGCTGGATTCGGAAAGAAAAGACCCAATCCCTTCTACGTCCTCTAGTAGACCCGCCCTTCTCCGAAGAAACAACCCCTTCATCGCCTGCTATTTCACCATCAAAGGCCAAACCCACCAGTAGGGATCCCAGCCCCTATAGGCATAGATCCTTTTATACCCCCATGAACACTCCCACTCCTTCCCCCGTTAAACAAAAACCCACTCCCCTTCATACCCCCAAGCAATCACCGGCAAAAAATGCCGAGATGCCTCCTCCTGCTCCCAAGCGGCAAAGAAGCCCAACACAAAAAGAAGAAAAAAAAGATAGAAAAAAAAGATTTATTTTCAACACAGGAGAGGAGGTATGCCGTATTTCCCCTGCCCAGGCCGAAAGAGCCCGGGACTATAGTAACAGGGTCAAAGATCTGAAGTTCCTGCTCTCAATCAAACAGTTTGCTGACCTAGACATTGAGGAACCTAAAAACTTCCCAAATGCCCAGAGGGTCCTGACAGTTATTAGGTCAGGACCTGCGGCCAATCAGACTTGGGCAATGGTGGAAGAAGCCGTAAATGCCTGTAAGATGGCTTTGCCCATCGCCATAGTCGAGAACGAAAAATTAAAAAAGTTACAACAGTTCTGTGCAGGGAGGGTCCCCGTTTTAGTTCACCCATCCCTGTATAGAGCTCTTAAATTGACCTTCCCCTGGGATATCGGCGGTATCTCCCAAGACGGCACCATCAAGAATGAGATGGGCCATGGGTCTATGGGAGACGCGGTCGGTATCCTTACCCCGGCCATGTTTAATGCTGGTAAGCAACCCTAATCGGACTTCTCATGTCTCTCTGGTTAGCTACGTTAAATGTGCGGGGCCTGAGGTCCGAGTCTCGCAGGGCGAGGCTCTCTCGTGACCTTCAGCGCCTCGGGGTGAATGTTTGTTGTGTGCAAGAGACCCGTTTTTCTTCTCATGACCGTGAGGATATACTGTCTAAGGGGTTCGCCCTTTTTTTCAGCATGTTTTGATGGTCGTTCGAGGGGTGTCTCTTGGCTAGTGAGCAAGTCTTTGGAGGCTGCATGTTCCCTTGTCTTCGCAGATCCGGCGGGCAGGCTTTGCGTGCTGGATGTTACTATAAAGGATAAGGCTTTACGTCTCATTGGGGTTTATGCGCCCAATGTTCATGCTGAGCGGCCTGCTTTGTTTCGGCAGATCGAGCCGTTTTTGACGACTTCTCGTCGGGTAGTCTTAGCGGGGATTGGAATGCCGTCCTTGACCCCGATATAGATCGTATAGGTAAAAAACCGGGTACTAACAATCCTGATGTGAAGGCATTTCGGGACTTTATCGACAGGTTTGATCTTGTCGATAAGTACCGGAATGAGCACCCTCAGGAGGTAGCATGGACTTGGACAACTAGTGGCAACTCGGCCAGTGGCTCGCTTGCGAGCTATCTGGACCGAGTGTTAGTTAGGAGAGTCGACGTAGGGCTCTTAGAGTGTCCAAGTTTCCATTATATAGTTTACACGGATCATAGGCTTGTCCGGGTCCGTGTAAACTTAGATAAACCTAAGGTTAGATTGGCTGGTTACTGGAAATTTAACTGTTCACTTTTCGGTGAACAGGATTTCCGGGACCAGCTGCTACTAATGATTCAGAGGGAATTGACGGGGGCGGTTGTGGGAAACGCCTGGTGGGGAAAATTAAAATCAAAATTAGAACGTTTGCTGCCGATTTTAGTCGTCGACTCAATCTAGATAGACTAGCGGCGCAAACGGCATTAGAAGATAAAGTTGATCGGGCCGTCAAATCCCGTGTTAGTGGGGACATAGTCTTAGCTAAGG
This sequence comes from Acanthosepion pharaonis, assembly GCA_903632075.3. Lineage (NCBI taxonomy): Eukaryota > Metazoa > Mollusca > Cephalopoda > Sepiida > Sepiidae > Acanthosepion > Acanthosepion pharaonis. Next base: position 2,969,073 of record CAHIKZ030001269.1, on the reverse strand, counting down.
CAGAGTTGGCCTCCTTGCTTATCAAGAAGGATCAAGCTCTGGTAGTTAGGGCTAGGCTAAAGAGAATGTCTTCTGAGGCGACGAATATGGCCGCAGAATTGCGTGCAGAGGAAAATCGGAACGCGGCTAAGCGACATATAGCGTGCGTCACATTGCCGGATAAGCGGACCGTGACTACAAGCGCGGGCATATGCGAGGCCTTTCGGCTTTATTTCCAGGATCTTTTCACCAGGGAGCCCGGTCTGAGCTCTGCTCAGTTCGATGCCTATTTGGCTGACTTTCCCTGCCTTGAGGCAGCTGAAGCGGCTAGGTGCGAGGGTCCCATAACAGAGTCGGAAATCTGGGATGCGCTGAAGCAGGTTGGCCTGGATAAGTCTCCGGGACTAGATGGACTTCCCTACGAAGTGTACTTGAGGCTGTCGCCCGTTTTTGTTCCTTTGCTGCAGCTGATTTACAACCACTGGATGAGGCAGGGGTCTTTACCTCGACGCTTCACCAGGGGTGTGATCAAGTTGTTGCGTAAGGACAAGAACGGTGGGGATGGGTTAGGGAACTTTCGCCCTTTGACGATGTTAAATACTGACTTAAAGATTTTGGCGAAGATCTTAGCCAACCGTTTGCAGCTTGTCCTGTCTCGTCTGATTGGCCCCGAACAGACTTGTGCTGTGAAGGGCAGGACGATTCAGGATAACCTTCATATGGTACGCTTGATCTTAGAACAAGTCGACAGTGAAGCCGCGCTGATCAATTTAGATCAGTCCAAGGCCTTCGATAGGGTTGACCATCGGTTTCTGGAGGCTGTCCTGTCGGCGGCCGGTTTCGGAGCCGACTTTCGCTCCTGGATCCGGCTCTTGTATGCGACCCCGGTGCGCTGGTGGAAGTGAATGGGGTAAGGTCGGAGCCTTTCGTATTGTCTCGCTCCATTCGTCAAGGTTGTCCGCTATCGCCCTTGCTTTACGTTCTTGCGTTGGAACCATTCCTTCGCAAGTTAAAGGCGAATCCGGTCCTGCGCGGAATTACCCTGCCGGGCGCTACCACCTCGGCCAGGTATTCTGCCTATGCTGACGACGTTTCGGCTCTTGTGTCGAGCAGAGCCGAGATTGACGAAGTCAGCAAAGAAATAAGTGGGTATGAGATGGTGACAGGGGCCAGGATCAACCGTGATAAGTCTGTGGGCTTGCGGTTGGGTGCGTGGAAGGGAGTTTCTCTTCCCGGACCTTTCCTCTGGACGGATGGGCCGATCAAGATACTCGGCGTCTGGTTCGGTCCTGATCTCCAGTTGGAAATGAACTGGTCGGAGGTACAAGGGAAGGCCGAGATCGCGGTTAATCTGTGGTCTCGGAGGAGACTTTCCCTGAAGGGAAGGGCGGAAGTATGTGTTTCACACATCTATCCGATCCTCCTCTACCGACTCTCTGTGCTTCCACTCCCGTATGCCCGACTAATGCAATTAGTCAGGACCTTGTTCTCTTTCTTGTGGAGAGGCAAGGCCCCTATGGTATCTCGCGAGGTCTGTTGCCTCCATCCCTCTGAGGGCGGTCTGGGGATGCCTAGCATTGAGATCCGTCAATATATGCTTCGCATTACCTTTTTAGACCGAATGTGTCGTGGGTCGAATGAGGAGGGTGCCTTTTGGAAAAAGACGTCCAGAAACATTTTCCATCCCTGAAAAGTGTGCACTCGTGCGAACAAGAGGCCGGCCGTTTACCACGTGCCGAGTGCTCTTTTTATCGTGAATGTCGTCGCGCTCTGAAGCTCCTCTTACGGGTTTCGGATGGTCTCTCCAACGCCCAGGCGTTGTCTCGCAAGGCATTATATCAAGTTTTAGTTAGGGGTCCGTACAAGATGATCTGATTGGCGAGCTCGGTCTTACGAAGCGGGAGGCTCGCTCGATATGGCCTTGGGCGCCCGGGTTGAAATGTCTCAATAACGATGAGGCATCACTCACCTGGCTGGTGATTCGTAAAGCCCTCTGGGTCAGCAAGAGACTTTGTTCAGCAGGCTTGGAGAATTGTCCAAACTGTCGTCGCTGTACGGGGGAAGTCGAGACTATTGGTCACGCCTTCTTTCAGTGCAGGGTGATAGTGCCGTTGTGCAAGTTTCTTGAGGGCCTCATGGTTCGCATGCTGCATGGAAAGGTTTTTGTCCTGGATGCCAGAGCTGTTTGTAGCAATGTGGTGCCGCAGATGACGAAGGCTGAACACTATGTGTTCTGTTGCTTACTAGGGGTTATGAGAGTCGTGATTTGGACGACGCGTCAGAAGGGATTCCATGAGGGCGAGAAGTTCACTTCTTCCCAACTGATCTTGTTCTTTAAGCATCAGCTTAAAGTCAAGATCAGGACGGAAAAACGGCGGCTCACCTCATCGGAATTCAGCAAAAGGTGGGTGATTCTTGCGCGAATGTGCCGAGTAAAAGGGCTGACCTTGAGTGGCATTTGGATGCCGGTTAGGCATTAAGGATATTGTTTTCCTGGGTTGAACATAGGCAACCCATCCCGGAGTTAGGTTAGATTAGGTTTTTTGTATTTTTTTTCTTTTAGTTTTTTCTATTCTGGTAAACTTAGCTAAGGTGTATTTGCTCATTGGTCCCCTTTTATTTCTGTCCCCTTTTTTTTTTCTTCCTTTAGTTTAACTCCCCATCCCCTCCCTCGTTTTTTTTAGTGGTCAGTAATGTCAGTTCTCTGGTAGATGTGGGGCGCCTTTCGTTTCGTGTGTGTGTTTTTTCGTACTTGTTGTTGTGTATAAATGAGTGTGTGCCTGTGTGAGTGCTTGGGATGAATGAGTGTGGCTTTATTTTCATAAGTCCCGCATCGATTTCGTCCAGTTAACTGATATTTCTGCCACATTCAAGAGTTTGTGGGGGTTTTATTACTAACACTAATTTTATTTGGTTTCTTGTAAATATATTTTGTCATTTTGTATAATTTCATTGGGGTTCATTTTTAAAAGTTGTTGTTTTTTATGCCCCTCCCCCCACGGACAAATATTTTGTACATAAGGGGATTATTTAGGTTTTTTCATGGAGTCAAAGAGGCATTTTGGTGTTTGTAGTAAGAAAGGTATGGATAAATGTGTTGTTTTGGTGAAAGGAATATTGTTCTGTATGATAGGGTCAGTGATTGTGGCTAGCTAAGTTTAATCTAAGACTAGTGATGACCGTCCTTCACCCCAATCCCCTTTTCGGCCTTGTGCCACATTTGTACATATGTGCAATAAATAATAGACAGTAGAGATTAAGCGTTTACACCGTTTTTTCTCCTGACCGGTGCTAGACATATTTGCTGTCTACCAAAGGACTATTTTTTCAACTTTTCAGACTGCCTTAATTTAGTTAAGTTTTTTGATTTAATTATACACCATTTTTCTAACGTATTTTTTTTGACTCTTTTGTTAAAACTTGTCATTTTTCGAACTTTCTCATTTTGACCTTTTGTTTTTTTCCTTTTCATTTCCTTTCCCTTTTAACCGTTACTTCTTTTTTGTTATTAATTATTTCTGTTCTGAGTTCTTTTTTTTCAGTACCCACACCCCGGAGTTTTTCTGTTTATTTTTCGTTTCTCGTTTGACCTTTTTAATTTTTACGTGTTAATTATTTCTGTGTTACCCGTTTAAAAAAAAAAAAAAAAAAAAAAAAAAAGTCTACGTGTTTTATTTTAATTTTTGTAATCTCTGTCCCTCCTCTTTTTTTTAACGTTTTTTTTATTTTATTGGGTTGACCGTTTTTTTTTTTTTAGGCAGCCATTTTGTAAATTGTAACCTTTTTTTTTGTTTCGTACGTATTGCGTTTTCTCTTTTCCGTTTATAACTATTAGTTTTATTGTGTAATTTGTTGCTTTCTTGTCTGTTGTCCTTTAAATTTTTGTTCTTTCTTCATTTTCGTGAACCTTGTTCACATTTTCTCGTCTGTATATTTGGTTTTTGTATCTGTTTATATTTGTGGTTATAATTTTTGCACACGTCCTCCTGTTTGATTTTTTTTGTCTGTTGATATTTGTTTAATTGTTTGTAGGCCAAACTTTATTTTTACCCTCCCCTTTTTTTTTTTCTCTCCCTCCCTCCGCCTATAAGGCGGTTCCCCACCCGTATTTACCCCTCCCCTCCCCTCTTATTATTATTTAAAAATGGAGAAAAAAAAGGATAAAAAACCACCCTCCTTTTTGGCTATTAAAAAAAAGCCCAAAAAGGCTATTCGAAAGCACCTGTTCAACCCAACCAAAAAAGACCCCCCGGACAAAGACAGTTTGGAAGAGTTTCCAGCTCTTAATACCTCTTCCCCTAGCAGTGTGGAATCTGTTGGGGAAAATGTCAATAAAAATGAAAAATTTACTTCTACGGAAGCTCAGAATGGCAACAAAAATGACTCAACTATGGAGGCCAATAATGGCCAAAATTCTGAAAAATCCAAAAATGAACCGCAAACTGAGCCTGAGGCCGGGGAATCGCCCTCTTGTTGGTCGTCCCCTCCTAAGTGCATTATCAATTTAGCGGAGTTCTTGGAGCGTGCCAAAAGTTACGCACACCTTGTTGTAGATGGTGGACTTTTGGAAGACCCCCAAGAATTGAAAAAAATTGACAAAAGAATAGTGTCGGTTTTCGTCGTGGACAAGCGTACGCGCAAAATTTGTCGCTCGACGAAAAACACAGTGTTAAAAGCATTGGAATCCTTCGGGTTCAAGCCCCTTAGAATAGTTAAGGGTGCTAAATTTTTCATGTGGGACGTACTGTTGCCCACATCAGAAGATTGCGTCGCCGCGGCTAGCCGTGAGCTTATTAACAAAGAGATAATACTGCGTACAGAGTACGAAGGCCGACGTAAGACCAGGGTAACGGTATACGAGGTCCCTCCTCAGGTTATCGGGGAACATCTCGCGGCGTTCTTCTCTCAGTATGGCGAAATTCTGGGAGCTTCCTGTGATAGCCTGAGCGGGGGTGGAGCTTTGACATCATGTTGGACGAGAAAGCCTTCCGCTCCATCCCCAACTGTCTGGATGTTGGCGTCTTGAAATTACCGGTCATTGTGACGGGTCGAAGACCGGTATGCTGGAGGTGTGGAGTGACTGGTCATCTCTCCTCCTCCTGCCCAGAGAAGAAGGCCTCTGGAAGTCAAGCGCCAGTTACCCAAGATCCCCTCTGACCGCGTCTCTAAATTCCGCCTCGCCTGTAATGGGCGTACCAGCCTCCGGGACCGGGTCGGTTAATCCTCCGGTCGGCGCAACATCGAAAGCCACATTCCCCAAAGAGCCTTCGCCCGCTGCCGGTGCAGTTGTGGAGAAGGGGAGGGGGAATGGCTGGTTGCTGGTAAGGCCAGAGGAAGCGCCGGACAGCGGGTCCTCAGTCCCCTGAAGCCCCTAGGAAGAAAGGCACATACAGCCCCACTCCCTCTAACAACGTTAAGGGCGATGCCCCGGCCTCGGAAGAAACTTTTCAAGAAAAGCAAAAGAGATTCGACCCCGGTTATGAAAAATCTGAAAAACTCAAAGAATTAAAAAAGAGGCTGGATTCAGAAAGAAAAGACCCAATCCCTTCTACGTCCTCTAGTAGACCCGCCCCTTCTCCGAAGAAACAACCCCCTTCATCGCCTGCTATTTCACCATCAAAGGCCAAACCCACCAGTAGGGATCCCAGCCCCTATAGGCATAGATCCTTTTATACCCCCATGAACACTCCCACTCCTTCCCCCGTTAAACAAAAACCCACCCCCTTCATACCCCCAAGCAATCACCGGCAAAAAATGCCGAGATGCCTCCTCCTGCTCCCAAGCGGCAAAGAAGCCCAACACAAAAAGAAGAAAAAAAAGATAGAAAAAAAAGATTTATTTTCAACACAGGAGAGGAGGTATGCCGTATTTCCCCTGCCCAGGCCGAAAGAGCCCGGGACTATAGTAACAGGGTGAAAGATTTGAAGTTCCTGCTTTCTATCAAACAGTTTGCTGACCTTGACATTGAGGAGCCTAAAAACTTCCCAAATGCCCAGAGGGTCCTGACAGTTATTAGGTCAGGACCTGCAGCCAATCAGACTTGGGCGATGGTGGAGGAAGCTGTAAATGCCTGTAAGATGGCTTTGCCCATCGCCATAGTCGAAAACGACAAATTAAAAAAGTTACAACAGTTCTGTGCAGGGAGGGTCCCCGTTTTAGTTCACCCATCCCTGTATAGAGCTCTTAAATTGACCTTCCCTGGGATATCGGCGGTATCTCCCAAGACGGCACCATCAAGAATGAGATGGGCCATGGGTCTATGGGAGACGCGGTCGGTATCCTTACCCCGGCCATGTTTAATGCTGGTAAGCAACCCTAATCGGACTTCTCATGTCTCTCTGGTTAGCTACGTTAAATGTGCGGGGCCTGAGGTCCGAGTCTCGCAGGGCGAGGCTCTCTCGTGACCTTCAGCGCCTCGGGGTGAATGTTTGTTGTGTGCAAGAGACCCGTTTTTTCTTCTCATGACCGTGAGGATATACTGTCTAAGGGGTTCGCCCTTTTTTCAGCATGTTTTGATGGTCGTTCGAGGGGTGTCTCTTGGCTAGTGAGCAAGTCTTTGGAGGCTGCATGTTCCCTTGTCTTCGCAGATCCGGCGGGCAGGCTTTGCGTGCTGGATGTTACTATAAAGGATAAGGCTTTACGTCTCATTGGGGTTTATGCGCCCAATGTTCATGCTGAGCGGCCTGCTTTGTTTCGGCAGATCGAGCCGTTTTGACGACTTCTCGTCGGGTAGTCTTAGCGGGGGGATTGGAATGCCGTCCTTGACCCCGATATAGATCGTATAGGTAAAAAACCGGGTACTAACAATCCTGATGTGAAGGCATTTCGGGACTTTATCGACAGGTTTGATCTTGTCGATAAGTACCGGAATGAGCACCCTCAGGAGGTAGCATGGACTTGGACAACTAGTGGCAACTCGGCCAGTGGCTCGCTTGCGAGCTACCTGGACCGAGTGTTAGTTAGGAGAGTCGACGTAGGGCTCTTAGAGTGTCCAAGTTTCCATTATATAGTTTACACGGATCATAGGCTTGTCCGGGTCCGTGTAAACTTAGATAAACCTAAGGTTAGATTGGCTGGTTACTGGAAATTTAACTGTTCACTTTTCGGTGAACAGGATTTCCGGGACCAGCTGCTACTAATGATTCAGAGGGAATTGACGGGGGCGGTTGTGGGAAACGCCTGGTGGGGAAAATTAAAATCAAAAATTAGAACGTTTGCTGCCGATTTTAGTCGTCGACTCAATCTAGATAGACTAGCGGCGCAAACGGCATTAGAAGATAAAGTTGATCGGGCCGTCAAATCCCGTGTTAGTGGGGACATAGTCTTAGCTAAGGCAGAGTTGGCCTCCTTGCTTATCAAGAAGGATCAAGCTCTGGTAGTTAGGGCTAGGCTAAAGAGAATGTCTTCTGAGGCGACGAATATGGCCGCAGAATTGCGTGCAGAGGAAAATCGGAACGCGGCTAAGCGACATATAGCGTGCGTCACATTGCCGGATAAGCGGACCGTGACTACAAGCGCGGGCATATGCGAGGCCTTTCGGCTTTATTTCCAGGATCTTTTCACCAGGGAGCCCGGTCTGAGCTCTGCTCAGTTCGATGCCTATTTGGCTGACTTTCCCTGCCTTGAGGCAGCTGAAGCGGCTAGGTGCGAGGGTCCCATAACAGAGTCGGAAATCTGGGATGCGCTGAAGCAGGTTGGCCTGGATAAGTCTCCGGGACTAGATGGACTTCCCTACGAAGTGTACTTGAGGCTGTCGCCCGTTTTTGTTCCTTTGCTGCAGCTGATTTACAACCACTGGATGAGGCAGGGGTCTTTACCTCGACGCTTCACCAGGGGTGTGATCAAGTTGTTGCGTAAGGACAAGAACGGTGGGGATGGGTTAGGGAACTTTCGCCCTTTGACGATGTTAAATACTGACTTAAAGATTTTGGCGAAGATCTTAGCCAACCGTTTGCAGCTTGTCCTGTCTCGTCTGATTGGCCCCGAACAGACTTGTGCTGTGAAGGGCAGGACGATTCAGGATAACCTTCATATGGTACGCTTGATCTTAGAACAAGTCGACAGTGAAGCCGCGCTGATCAATTTAGATCAGTCCAAGGCCTTCGATAGGGTTGACCATCGGTTTCTGGAGGCTGTCCTGTCGGCGGCCGGTTTCGGAGCCGACTTTCGCTCCTGGATCCGGCTCTTGTATGCGACCCCCGGTGCGCTGGTGGAAGTGAATGGGGTAAGGTCGGAGCCTTTCGTATTGTCTCGCTCCATTCGTCAAGGTTGTCCGCTATCGCCCTTGCTTTACGTTCTTGCGTTGGAACCATTCCTTCGCAAGTTAAAGGCGAATCCGGTCCTGCGCGGAATTACCCTGCCGGGCGCTACCACCTCGGCCAGGTATTCTGCCTATGCTGACGACGTTTCGGCTCTTGTGTCGAGCAGAGCCGAGATTGACGAAGTCAGCAAAGAAATAAGTGGGTATGAGATGGTGACAGGGGCCAGGATCAACCGTGATAAGTCTGTGGGCTTGCGGTTGGGTGCGTGGAAGGGAGTTTCTCTTCCCGGACCTTTCCTCTGGACGGATGGGCCGATCAAGATACTCGGCGTCTGGTTCGGTCCTGATCTCCAGTTGGAAATGAACTGGTCGGAGGTACAAGGGAAGGCCGAGATCGCGGTTAATCTGTGGTCTCGGAGGAGACTTTCCCTGAAGGGAAGGGCGGAAGTATGTGTTTCACACATCTATCCGATCCTCCTCTACCGACTCTCTGTGCTTCCACTCCCGTATGCCCGACTAATGCAATTAGTCAGGACCTTGTTCTCTTTCTTGTGGAGAGGCAAGGCCCCTATGGTATCTCGCGAGGTCTGTTGCCTCCATCCCTCTGAGGGCGGTCTGGGGATGCCTAGCATTGAGATCCGTCAATATATGCTTCGCATTACCTTTTTAGACCGAATGTGTCGTGGGTCGAATGAGGAGGGTGCCTTTTGGAAAGAAGACGTCCAGAAACATTTTCCATCCCTGAAAAGTGTGCACTCGTGCGAACAAGAGGCCGGCCGTTTACCACGTGCCGAGTGCTCTTTTTATCGTGAATGTCGTCGCGCTCTGAAGCTCCTCTTACGGGTTTCGGATGGTCTCTCCAACGCCCAGGCGTTGTCTCGCAAGGCATTATATCAAGTTTTAGTTAGGGGTCCGTACAAGATGATCTGATTGGCGAGCTCGGTCTTACGAAGCGGGAGGCTCGCTCGATATGGCCTTGGGCGCCCGGGTTGAAATGTCTCAATAACGATGAGGCATCACTCACCTGGCTGGTGATTCGTAAAGCCCTCTGGGTCAGCAAGAGACTTTGTTCAGCAGGCTTGGAGAATTGTCCAAACTGTCGTCGCTGTACGGGGGAAGTCGAGACTATTGGTCACGCCTTCTTTCAGTGCAGGGTGATAGTGCCGTTGTGCAAGTTTCTTGAGGGCCTCATGGTTCGCATGCTGCATGGAAAGGTTTTTGTCCTGGATGCCAGAGCTGTTTGTAGCAATGTGGTGCCGCAGATGACGAAGGCTGAACACTATGTGTTCTGTTGCTTACTAGGGGTTATGAGAGTCGTGATTTGGACGACGCGTCAGAAGGGATTCCATGAGGGCGAGAAGTTCACTTCTTCCCAACTGATCTTGTTCTTTAAGCATCAGCTTAAAGTCAAGATCAGGACGGAAAAACGGCGGCTCACCTCATCGGAATTCAGCAAAAGGTGGGTGATTCTTGCGCGAATGTGCCGAGTAAAAGGGGCTGACCTTGAGTGGCATTTGGATGCCGGTTAGGCATTAAGGATATTGTTTTCCTGGGTTGAACATAGGCAACCCATCCCGGAGTTAGGTTAGATTAGGTTTTTTGTATTTTTTTTTTTAGTTTTTTCTATTCTGGTAAACTTAGCTAAGGTGTATTTGCTCATTGGTCCCCTTTTTTCTTCTGTCCCCTTTTTTTTTTTCCTTTAGTTTAACTCCCCATCCCTCCCTCGTTTTTTTTTTAGGTGGTCAGTAATGTCAGTTCTCTGGTAGATGTGGGGCGCCTTTCGTTTCGTGTGTGTGTTTTTTCGTACTTGTTGTTGTGTATAAATGAGTGTGTGCCTGTGTGAGTGCTTGGGATGAATGAGTGTGGCTTTATTTTCATAAGTCCCGCATCGATTTCGTCCAGTTAACTGATATTTCTGCCACATTCAAGAGTTTGTGGGGGGTTTTATTACTAACACTAATTTTATTTGGTTTCTTGTAAATAAATTTTGTCATTTTTTTAAATTTCATTGGGGTTCATTTTTAAAAGTTGTTGTTTTTTATGCCCCTCCCCCCACGGACAAATATTTTGTACATAAGGGGATTATTTAGGTTTTTTCATGGAGTCAAAGAGGCATTTTGGTGTTTGTAGTAAGAAAGGTATGGATAAATGTGTTGTTTTGGTGAAAGGAATATTGTTCTGTATGATAGGGTCAGTGATTGTGGCTAGCTAAGTTTAATCTAAGACTAGTGATGACCGTCCTTCACCCCAATCCCTTTTTCGGCCTTGTGCCACATTTGTACATATGTGCAATAAATAAAAGATAGTAGAGATTAAGAAATTGAATCCAGAGACTCTGCCCGACTGCGATTTAGTCAACCCATTATGCAGGAACAGTCTTCCCAAGAATATACCAAACTAACTGTAAATATTGTGTACCTATTCTTTGTTTCAATACATTTTGTTAACGTACATTTTGTGTTGTATTATTCCATGATTAAATATATATATAAATTCAAAAAAGATTAAATATTTATATATATATATATATATATATATATATATATATATAAACAATTTATATTTAAATGTTTTCTGAGAGATTTATATCTAAATATAAGTCGACAAATTTCTTTTTTGAAAGTTACAGTTATAGTGTGCAACGGAGTAATTTCAAAAGAGAAATATTGATATCACTTGGCTTCTGACAGTATTCAATCGATACTTCACGCGAGTTAGGAATGCAATTCTAACAATGATTCTAATTTAACGATTATCTCCAGGAGTGATGGAACATTTGAAAATCTGAAAAAAAATAAAGAACTGAAGGCAAGTTTTGATCACCAAGATTGCGACATTGTATTTTTTGTAGAAAAAGATCACCCAATACAAATCTGAAGAGCCACTCGTAGTAGAGTGTTACTAAATGGGATTGTTGTATGAACGCAAAAGGAGGAGGACGTAAGAAGTGTAGATTATGAGGAGAGGTAAAAGTTTAACCAAAACTTGAGTAGGTTAACATTATAGCGACAGAGGAAATATCCCCCTCCCAGGACTCTGTTCCATACATTTAGCGGTTCTAAGAAACTGTCCGAATTGAACTTCGTTCTTAACAATGTAATACGATAGAAATGGAGATGATTTGTTTCAGTGTACGTGACATAGCGGGTTTTAGCCGCCGATGTCTGAACTCGTAGAATTAATGTATGGAGTTGTCATGGGAAAATTTTCATGGAAAATAGGGTTATAAGATGGAGAGCTAGAAACATGAATTTACTTGCTGTAACTTGTACATCGTCGGTGTCCAGTGGCCACTTTTGATATCACAGAGGAAAAAAGATGACACTCGATCCGATATGTCCATTTAAGTTTTTAATAGTATAGTCATAGGTATGACAATAAACTATATTCAGAAGCAAGGCTTCTGATCTGGAGATTCGTGCTTTTCAGGAGCGTGGAACCACCTATTGCTGTTGTTCTCAGGTTCACGCTACCCGACGGAGGAAGCCCCTGTTAGGTTCCCCGCTATAGGAAAATAGTGACTCCACCCCACCAAAAAAAAAAAACCCAAAAAACAAAACACTATGGAAGTATAAAGATACCAAAAATATATTTTTATGTAAGAATAAAAACAAAAAAGTTACCAACAATACGAATTTATAGTAGAATTACCAACAATAACTGTCTATATTTCTGAGATGAGGTATCATGTACACTATTTAGAGTATTCGGAATATTGTCTTCATCTTTGTCGCCATATTTATCACAGAGTTTCGGTTGTTGTACGCTCCGGCCTTCTTCAGGTGGTTGGAATGTCGAACTGAACAAAAATTGCAATATGAGCACTGGTAAAAATGTTTGCTGAAGACATTAGGTTTATAATACTAAAAAATTCACACATAGATGTCCTCCAAGACACAAGGCACAGTGGATAAAGGCGTTAGATCCAGTAGGACAACTGACATCCATTAAACATGTCATGTGGAACTAGAACAGTCTAACCAAGTGAGCGAAATAGAGGATTCAGAACTTCAGGCAGTAAAAAAAGATCAAGGAATATTTTTTAATCATTTCATCTCAAGCAAGGCGATAATGCCACTAAGATACAAGGGGTTATTGAGAATGAAAGATAATGAGGAGGCTTTAGAAGAAATTCGAAACCTAATCCTAAACAAGAAACAAGGGGTAAATCTGTTTAAAAAACGCTGAAATGTCTTGTCTAAAATTGGAAAATTAAAAGCATTATTCCGAAATTGTATGAAATAACAAACCAGTTCTCATAAGCGAATCGACTATATGACTAAATGAATGCTTTATCAAATGTTTCTTTCATCATATTTCTGGTGGTTTTATCATTTTCCCATCATCATTCTAGGCTCATTGGTAAAGAATAAGCATCTTTTATTTTATACGAAAGACTAATATGGTCCCATTTTGTTTATTGTTGGTAAACACTGGTGGTATTAGTAAATATTATTTTTAATTAGAGGAGACATTTTGAAAAAAAATCGCAAATATTTTATAGAGATAAAGCTCTTCGTAAGTTGTGGATTGTACTTGTGAGTAATTTTTTATATTTCTTTAAGGCATGGGCTAACAGGGATTCCTTCAATGAGTCTATTGGAATCTTTTCCAATCAATCCCAGCGCTTCAACTGCAAATGGAATTGTTAATGTCTTCATGTGACACATTTTTGACGTGGAGAGCCATGATCGCCTACGCCCTGAAAGGACATAGTACATAAAAAGAAAAATGTCACAATGTCAGGGCTATTAGTTTTGATTGTTCTGTCTGTGTTTATTGTAAAGGTACCGCAAAATTCTTACAGGTCCTATTTCCATAACCGGGTCTGGATGGTGTTCATACCAATTTCTTGCAATTTCCTTTCCGTAAAAGTTTCAGATTTTCCAATGCAGATATTGGGTTTTATATTCAGTGGGTTCGAATATCGCGGAACCTGATACAAGATGGTCAATTTTTTCTGAATATTTATCACAGTATGTGTGCTTGGTAATTTTTAGTTTGCAAACATTGTGCAGCAAGAATAAAACCCTGAGTTCCAGCTTTTAACCCTGCGTTACGAAGCCACTGATGGGTACGGGTTTGTCGACATCAGTTTGTTTGGTATGGCCAGAGTATTGGCCATGAAGCGGTTTATCTTGCCATCGTTTCTGAATCTGGTCAGTTGCATTTGCTTTTGCCTTCTTTTTTAACTAGTATCATCATCATCATCATTTCCTTCCGGTTCCCAACCAATGACCTAAGATCAGAAATGACTTCCGGTTCCCAACCAATGACCTAAGATCAGAAATGACTTCCGGTTCCCAACCAATGACCAAAGATCAGAAATGACTTCCGTTACCCAACCAATGACCAAAGATCAGAAATGACTTCCGGTTCCCAACCAATGGCCTAAGATCAGAAATGACTTCCGGTTCCCAACCAATGGCCTAAGATCAGAAATGACTTCCGGTTCCCAACCAATGGCCTAAGATCAGAAATGACTTCCGTTTCCCAACCAATGACCTAAGATCAGAAATGACTTCATGACATTTTCCATTGATCATGTTTTGTAAAAAACAAAACCCCCAAACAACTTAAGATCACACGTTTTACATCGATGAAGCTCTTCGTATTGTGTGAGCTTTACTTGTGAAGATATTTTGTTATATTTCTTTAAGGCATGGGCTACCAGGAATGCCTTCAGTGAGTATATAGGAAACTTATCCAATCAATACGAGGGCTCCAACTACAACTGGAATTATTGATGTCCTTATGAGCCACACGTTTGAGATTTCCACTTCAAGTCCCTTGTATTCTGACAGGGTTTTAAAGATCTTCAAAGATATATTACAATCTGCAAGGACTACCATATCAATAAGAAAGAACATTCTGTTTTGTGGTCTTTGTTCACGATGTTTGGGAGATTATCTTTGACTGTTCTCTCTCTGTGTATTGTAAAGTTCCATGAAATTCTTACAGGTCCTATCTCTGTAACCGGGTCTGAGTGATGTTCATACCAGTTTCTTGCAGTTTCCTTCCCGTAAAAATTGCATATTTTCCTCTGCAGATATTGACCCACCCACTTTATCATGACACATATATATATATATATATATATATTCTGTGGGTGCTAAAACTGTGCAACCTGATACAAAATGATCATTTATTTCTGGATATTTGTCACAAAATCTGCATTTCGGGTTAACACATTTTTTAAGTATGTGTGCTTCGTTCGCAAACATCGGTACTGTGCAGCAAAAATAAAATCATAGGTTTCAGCTTTTAACCCTGCAGTACGTAACCAAGAATGAGTACCAGATTTGTCTACATCGGTTTGATTGGAACGGGTAGAGTATTGACCACGAAGAGGTTTATCTTGCCATCGCTTCTGCATTTGGTAAATTGCATTTGCTTTCTTTTTTAGGTTCTCTGCTGCTGCAATATCTGTATTATGGTTTATTTTCACTTCTCCACCAACTTGAAATTGATATTATTATTATTATTATTATTATTATTATTATTATTTCCTTTAACTGACAAGATTGTCGGTTGCCAATTCGGCTTCACGTGTCACAGGATTTTTGTTATTTTAACTGCTTAATGTTACCATCCCGTTGTCTGGACTGGAAGCTACTATGTTAATTCCAGCCGTTGCTGGTTATGAGTTCTGAATTGTTATTCCCCTCGAATGGTTGCCAAACAAACTTCACCTGCCTTGCTATTTAACCCACACCTGGGAGGGGGTTCCTATTTTTTACCGGGTTATTTGAAAGTGACCGCAACGACCTCAGACGATCCCATTTTTTGCTTTAATAACTTTTATGCTAGGAGCGTATACATTATTATATTAATAGAATGAAACAATGAAGGTTAGATTTGAACTTCTACTACCGATAGTTTTCATGATCTAATCGGTAACGCAGTTATCCCAGACAGATGGGCTACCTGAGGAAAATCAGATAAAAGTTCTAATCTCGGTGTAGTTTATTCTGCAGGGTGTTCCTAAGTCTGGAAACATAGGCAAAAATGCATATTTTCAGCTACATTTTACTGAATTTGAATATTAGCAAATAACGTCTTTAATATTGTGTGGCAAAGATTGATGTTTGCAAGATTCCTGTGAGCCCGTTGCAGAATCTTCACATTGCCGTTAATATTAGCACATTCACTCTTTATGCGTTCAATCAGATGTGTTGCATCTTTGATTTTCATTGTGAACCCCAGAAAAAAGAAGTCGATACATTCTTCTTTCGAGAAAACCATGTTTAATTTGTGGAAGTAAGGAAATATATTTAATGAGATTTTCTTATGTTCATACTTTACGGATACCCTGTGTATTCCCGATTCGAGTGAATAATGAACTGAGTTGTCATAAAAAGAAACAGAAATGATATGAAAGAACTTTCGTCACAAATTACTTGCTTATTTGTTCGTTTTGATTTTTCGGTCTTGAAAACGTGAAAAATATTTGCAAAATTATCTATGTGATTGAACTTAGTTTGAAAGTATTTTTTAAAAATTTCAATGTGCTCTTTACGTCATTTCATTTTGACTTAACTTTACATAGTTTTAAAATTTCGCTTCTATTAAGACAATTCATGTATATATCCACTTTTATTCTAATTTTTGTACGTTTCTTCCATTTCTGGGAAAACTGAATTCTAATTATTATTTTTTTAAAAAAATTTCTGTCTTTAATTATTAATCTAATGATGGCTTTTCATTATTTGACCATAATTTATTTACTGTTACTACATTATAAAGATTTCTCATTGTGAGTGTATTCGTGTTCGTAAAACATCAAAACGGCACATTGTAGAGGATATAAAATTGTTATAGCCTATTCGTCACTTTTTATTTGTTATTTATTTGTTGCTGTTATATTTTTTGAACCAGCATTTTTATGGTGGGGGAGATTGAAATGTTTTAATTTGGAGAATAAAACGATTTATAGTCAAATTAAAAAAAAACAAACAAACAATGTTGTAATGCTTTCACATTGTAGCAAACCACCTTCATTCCCTTCAAGTTACCGCGGTATGTTTTGATGTAAATTCCACTCGAGCAGCTTATTTACACGAAACAATACATTGCGAAACCGACTCCCAAGATGTTGCTTTCCCGATCATAACAATCGTAACCTGTTCAAGTCTAGAATTAACATTTATCTTTCACACAAATCCGTATAAAATATGCCTCTTCCATTGCAACCTCGAATGGCTTTCGGCCTTTGAACAGAGTGAATATAATTTGAAAAGAAATATTATGAGATTAAGTAGCCGCAAATTAAGATTGTATCCAAATAAATATGACTGATATACTTTCATAATGAATTATGTCCGTAGCTTTTATACTAGTCTGACTTCCAGCGGACAGTTCCTTGTAGTTAATTGACATTCCGGAGATCAAAAAAGTAGCTGCAAGACACGTTTTTGGTTTTGGATGTTCGTTTTTCTTACCAGGATCATTGTCACACCAAAACGTATGTTTCTTACCCAAGGAAATTCATATAATTGCTTTTGAAATAGAAACCTTATGCTTGTCCTTCCCCGAGCAGTACGCTCTTAACCACTTGAGTTGTAGTGTCAACCTTTATCTATCCTACCTCTCCCCAAACCTCATCCTCTTACGTCCATTCAATAATTTCATTCAGTAGCCTTCTATATTGAGTGGCTCTTGGGTCTTGTTTTAGGGGAACATTTAATATACTTAAAAATAAAAGTATATCATTTTAGATTTTCAGGAGACAATGATGATGTAGATATATTGTCTGATGAACATTAGATTGATAAACGTTTATTACTTGTTCTTTATCTTATCATACTGTCGGATTCCAATCCATATTTGATATTTCACTATATATATATATATATATATATATATATATATATATATGAAATCTTAGTCGGTCATTGATCCAAGACTGTGTATCACTTGATTAAAGTAAAAGGAAATTAAAAAAAAAGATGAAGATGAATTTGTATAATGTTCGAAGCGTTAAATCTTTTTACTGATGGGTACTGCCATATTCGCAAAATTCAAAAAATCTTATTTTAATTGTTTTGTTTTTTGTCTTTTTATTTTGTTTTTATACACCTACACCCAACGTTGGTAGATTTGACACAGGTTCACAATTAACGTCGAGCCATGGAAGCGTACATATGGACTGTATCAGGAATTTTCTTAAAGAATGAACTCATTTCGTCTCAGAACTTCAGAATAAAACTAGAAATTAAACGTCTTTATCACCTGAGACAGACCGTACAATCCATGTAATAGATAGTGGTGTAAACGTGGCCGTTAAAAACTGAAAATAGTATAGAATTGCTTATTACCCACCGTTAATCCGGTGTTGATTGTAATGTGTATGTCGGATAAGAGATTTATTTTCATTACTGATTTCTTGCTGCTTTTATACCATTAATGTAGATTAGCGAAATGCTGTAGAAATCACAAAAGCTTCGAACAGACACGCTGCCGTCAAGTTTTTTTCAGAAGTATAATGTTTGCACTTCACTCCACATCAAGTAATCATTGGATCTACGATTGGGGGTAAACAGGTTATAATAAAAATGCTTATCATTGTTTGAAAAATGCTCAAAAATAGCTCACGTAACAAAACGCATAGTCTGCGCTGCGATTAATGAAATCTAAAATTGTTCTCATGGAAATCAATGGCGGGTTACTGTGTTAAATAATAGTTTAACAGACTATTATTTTTTTAGAGAATTGTATTTCTCCTTTGACTTACTCATTTTGACCTTTGAGGTCAGATACAAGAAAAGAAAGGAAGTCGTTTTTGATTGGCGAAAACTAGAGTGGGAATGAGATAGAAAGAGATTTCGTGGAGTTAAGACTTATACGTCATGTATACATGCTTTTTTTTCATGTCTGGGATCTTGGCCCCCAGTGGGTGTGATAGAGCGGCTCCACTGGCTAGTTAAAAATGTACACGTGGGCGTGGTGTATAAAACTAGATAAATTTAAAATTCCTTTGTTGAAATTCTCTCCTTTATCTCCGATCAAAACAATTAGAGATCACCAGGCCGAGAGAAGATGAGAAAGAAGGCAACGTTATGATGAAATCACACCGTCAACCAAGAACGGGGGTGCGGGTGTATACAATAACTGTTTGTCGGAGTGGTGATCATCAACTTGTAATGTATTCTTCAATGGATAAATCATATAGTTAGCTTTACGTACATTCAGTATTTTGGTCGTAAGAAGTGATCATCTTTGTCTTTTTTATAAGTTATATTTTTACTATCGACGCAACCAGCAACAACAGTTACGATTTTAGCAAACTTTTGCTCGATAATTTGTTGGATTTAGAATGAAAACCAGTGCATTCATACACAAGTTGGCTTCGATTGGCCATCACATGGCCGAAAGACAATATTCGGTACACGTAACAAGGATTGGGTCTTTAGAATAATTAAATTAAGTAATTCTGGATTTCTCTCGAGCGTACGTAGGACACGGAAAAATGTCTTACGGATATAAGATATTTAAACGCGGCGAAGTGGTGATCCCAGGCGAAATATTCCTGGCTGGGCACTGTTTATGAAGATGTGTGCTTTGCGTTCAATTAGATAGACTTTATCTCCGAGCAAGCACAGAGACGTTTCCTGGTTTGAGAAAACCAAAACACAATTATTTGCAAGTTTACATCTCCTAGAAGTATCGTTGAGTTTTCTAATACAGTTGTCAAGGTTTTCTATATATGGGTTCAGCAAAAGATACAAAGAGTTGGAAGCAGTTCTGATAATCTTTGCGGACAAAAGCAAATAGAGAAAGAGCGAAGAAAGAAAAAAATGCTGGAATGAGAAGTTACCATTATTTTACATATTTGCGGACTATTGCATTAAAGTGTTGTTTTGGGAATTATGGCGACATAGTAATTGCGAGTTCAATCCCTGGCTCAGGCAGTGTGTAGTTGAAGCCGGCAGAAATGGGGTGAGCAATAGCTGAGTAGTGAACTAAACGAGATATCTCTAGACACAGACAACGGTACGGGAACTACCACCGTAGATTAAATAAAAGGTTCAATTTAAATTCCCTAAATGTTACTCGAATCGACCACCCCCTGATGAAGGCTGAAGAGCACAATAATCGAAACGTTGTGATAACAGCAACATAGATGAGGACAATAGTCCGTGTTGAAACAATGATTATAATTGTGCATCTAAGCAAGTTGATGATGTTTATCTGTGAATTAGTAGACGTTAGAAAGATAGACTTGCATATACTGGCAGACTGTGGGTTCATCGGCGTGGTGTAATGGTTGGCAAGCTTGTCTCGCTAAAACAGTTACGATTGAATAGTGAGTTCGATCCTCACTGGGTGCCCCATACTTTCGGCCTTGTGCCACATCTAAGCTACGCATAGAAAATCATTTGGGATTCTCAGCCTGGTGAAATGGTTAGTAAGCTTTTCTTGCTAGAACAATTACGACTGATTGGTGAGTTCGATCCTCGTTGGGGCCCCATACCTTTGGCCTTGTGCGACATCTAAGCTATATCAATATATGGTCACCTCGAGGTGGTGTAATGGTTAGCAAGCCTGTCTCGCTAGAACAATTACCACTGAGTAGTGAGTTTGATCCTCACTGGGTGCCCCATACTTTCGGTCTTGTACCACATATTAGCTGCGCTTGGAAAATCACTATACTGCCAGACTGAGTTCAATCTCCACCGTATGTCCCCTAAACTTGTGATGGAGTAGAGTAACCTTAATAAAACTTAGCTTAAGAAAAGCTTAACGGCAATATATATATATATATATATATATATATATATATATATATAAAAAAAACGGGTCATCATAACGTTGATTTTCCGTATGTAATATTCTACCTAAAGTATTAAATAAAATAAAGTAATAAGTATATTTTCTTTATCCTTTCACCAAGGCAGTAAAGCCATTGAAACACAAGGGGTTATTGAGTGTGAAAGAATAAGAAAAAAATTATCAAGGAACGAGAACAATAGAAGAGTAATCAAGAAGACAGTCGATAACGACCGGCACTGCATTTAAATTATTGAAGCATAAAGTTGGCTAGGAAGTATTCAACACAAGCTAATTTCGACGCTGCTCTCGGCGGATCTTAGCTGCCATGCGCGGTTCAATTTACGTCTCCAACATACTACCTAAAATATTAAATAATAAAAACCAATAAGAGATTCTTTTCTTAAACATTTCAACCCATGCAAGGTACTAAAGCCACTAAGAGACGGGGAGGGGTAAAGAATAAGAAAAAAAGATAGCGACCGACACTGCATTGAAAACTATTGAAGATGAACGTTTGCTCGGGAACATGAAGCCAGAAGAAAGCTCCCCTAGAGAGAAGTACAGGAAAAACAATTGTTAGCCTCGAACATCCTGTTGCATTTAGCCAATTCACCTGTAATTGATGAGGCCTTTTTGTCAATCTAGTAATGCGTTTAAACATATTTACTTACAAAAGATATTGTTATTAAAAAAACCAGACACATTTCGGATTATTTAACAGGTGATCTGCAATAGCCGAACCGGAAGTATTCATCAAAAGCAAAAGAAAATTTCGACACTGTCCACAACGGAAGCTAGGTGCCACGTGTCGTTCAATTCACGTCTCTAAACTCTCATTAGTTCTGCCAATTTATTCAGCATCACACCGACATTTGTAATTATAGAAAACTGAACTGAACACTCAAGTTTATCTCGTTAGATCGATTATGACTGATGACTAAATTTGATCTTCATCGCGTGTTCTATGTTTGCGGCCTTTTGCAACATCTAAGCTAGAACATATTTGCGGATGGATTTCAGCAAAGTTTGGGAAGTGAAAACAAACCGGAGATTGATAGACAAATAGCCAAGTTGCATATTTTGGGTGAATTGCCAAGTGTTAATCTTGCCAATGTACGGTAACTGAAAATAGACGAGGCACTTTTCTGCACCTTACAATTTGGGCGTGTTAAATTGCACAATTTTAGCACGAATGCTAGATTTCATAAGATTCAGTGAGTAGACATGTTCCATCGAAACCTTCGTAATAAACTCGATTACAGAATTTGCTTTTGGAACAGATAAATAGTGTACGATGAACCAAAGTCATAATCAAATTCATTTCTTATTGGAGAAGACTCATCTCGTCTACAATCCAGTAAATGTAGGCCTTTTGATACACGGAAGAAATAGAAAAAACAAAAACAATTCTGACCTATGTAACAGCAAATCAAGAAAAGTTCGAAATACTCTTTTCCTTTTCACATTTAAACACTAATGTTAGATGGAATTCATTCAATAATATATGAAAAGCATTCTGCTCCTCACCGTCAAAAATGCAAAGAGTCAAAGATTTAATGGCCGCGGAGAATTTTCAATCCAAGCAAGTTTATCTTGCTCATAAAATCAATAGAAATATTGACTATCGAAGGTGGCAGATGATCACCCATAGCAATCCCGTCTCTTTGTCTGTACATCAAACATTCAAAACTTAATCAAACCAACATGGTGAAACATTCAATAAACTCGATGAAAACAGACTCCGAAATGGGGGCGGAGGGCAAATGACTACGTTACAACGCTTTAGAATTCTTTAACAGGATAAAAAGATTGTTGATAAGAAAAAAGAAAATGTACATTTATTGTTAGAGTTAAAGGGACGATTTTGAATAAGTATGAAAAGTGAACGAATCCTTTATGCAATAAAAGGAAGCGATTTCATGTAATGGTTGCATTATGTTGGCCGATTATATTGTGGGTTTTTGGTAAAGCAAACAACCCGGGCAATACAGAACCAAGAGGTCTGACAGTCTCATCTGTGATAACCGGGATATATTTGTTGGCAGTAGCAAAGTGGTTTTGAACTACTGTAACCGAGTAGGACAATCTAGCAGTTAACAGTAATGGACTGGTCCTCGTCGTAGTCGTAGGCAATAGGCGTAGGCAATAGGCGTCCCATGTACCTCCACATCAGTCTGTATTTATGGCTGGCACCAGCCAATCATATTACTGTCAGGGGAACTCAGGTGTATACATATTCATTACATCGCCTTAAAAAATCTGCATAAACATTTTTTTTTGAAATTTGACTTACTGTTTTGTTTTGTTATGTGTGACATCTTATCTTGTCCCAGCTGAATAAACTTATAGGCATCTCCCAAAATTATCATAATAATAAGTTGGCGTAACTTTTTTAGTTTAATGCCACCACACCCATGCCTCACTCTCTAGTGTAGCAATGAAGATATATTTATCATGATGTAAAGATTTTAAAACACAAAAAGGGTTCACGCTGCCAGCTAAATTCAGTACTGTCAAGGTAGATGTATCATCATAAGCATGGGTAAGATAAGTTTTGCTTTAAGTACATTGGAGTTACTTTCAGATACGACTGGACACCTGGAAAACGTCATCTGGACATCTAGTGAACGTCTGGATAACTGTTCAAATAGCGCTTCAAATCCAGCAAAAATATCTTTTTTAGTTATCAATGGCGGATACAATATCACGAGTCGTGTGTCGACATCTATACATTTAATAAGAGGGAACTGACTGGTGTTTAATATGTATACGAACATTGCTATATTCGTAAATAAGAAAATGAGGCGGCTAGCAAAAGGAATATTGTTGAATTACAAAAGAAGGTTTCGATAAAAACAGGAAAAGGGCGGGAGCTCCTTCTATATCTTGCAAATATGAACGGATATTTTTAAAATGTCATCACTATAAATTTACGTTCAATTGCCGAACTTAGTTTTGATGTGGACTACGTCAAAAATAACCCTAGACAAAAAAGTGATTCTCCAAACAATGTTTTAAAGATAATTTATTGGAGCAAGCCATTATAATTTCACTCGTAAGTTTTTTAGAAGAATATTCAATTTTCTTATTAATTCCAGGTGTTTCGTAAATACAGAAATAATGTGATGTGTACAGCATTTTCTAGAAGTTTTAAAAACGGACATTTTGAAAATATATATAAATATGCACAAAAGAAATATAAAAATAAAGTATTGGAGGAGAAAGGATATAAAATATCCCCCTAAAATGCTGGTTCGAAAAAATATAACAGCAACAAATAAATAACAAATAAAAACTAGCTAATAGGCTATATATCAATTTTATTTTTGAAAAATAATGTTGGAAAGTTTCCGGCCTAACCAAGATTACATTAAAATGATCAAAATTTGGGAAGTGGACGCGACTAAGGATGTTTCGAATTCTTTCATTAAACAGTACTTTTTATGTTTCAAATTACACAACCTCAACCCTGTCCAACGACGATGAGAAGGACAACAGCAGCAGCAGTAGTAGTAGCCGCAGTGGAAGTAGCAGCTGAGAAGGCCCCCGACGGTAACTGGGAGGAGGTGAAAAGAGGAGGGAAGACGACAAAAGCGCCCTCTCCCCCAAAGCCGCAACTAAAACAAGAAAAGCGGCAAACACCACACTTACGTTGTGAAGGGCCGAATAATTCAGAGCAACCTGAATCTGATCCGCGCGATCCTAGAGGGAGTAAAAGATGACAATGAGGCCGCGATGATCAATTTGAATCTGTCCAATACATTTGATAGGGTCGACCATTGCTACTTTGCTGTTGTCCTGAAGGCCGCTGAATTCCAACCCAATTTCTAAATATTTTCTAATATATATATATATATATATATATATATATATATATATATATATTGTTTATAAGATGGGGTGTGTGATTTCACGACTTCTTTTCATTATGTCCATGGAAGTCATATTACGGGGTGCACCGGACACAGCAAAGGGAGTGATGACTAAGCTCCTTTCAGAGTTTTCATGTGTGATATCACCATTCTGGTCCATGTTTAAGGTTGATGTCGATGAACTGCTCTTCACGTGGGCGAGAATGAAGGCGAAACGCAAGGAAAGCCGGAGCTTATCATTAGTCAGAGGCTCTGTCAGAGAGATTCCCTTCTGAATTGGGGCTGACGTGATCCTGACTATCAAATAGAATCCAACGAAGAGCCTCAGACAGCTATATGAAATTCCACTGACTGATTGGCACTGGGGTTAAGAGGTTCAGAAAGTGGCACAAGATGAACTTGAATCCATCAACAGAACCCATCGGAAGGCTTGACTCTACCACCATGGTTTTCTGCCCCAACTTCTGTGGTGGTTTTAGGTTTATGATATTACTGTATCGCATTCAGCAGACGCAGCAATATATCAAGAAGTACCGGCGTAATTGGCTTGGAGTCCTCCCCGGTGGGAGCCTATACCAATGCAATCTCTCATCAAACCTGAAAGTTCTCGTCTTCTTATTGTTGGAGGTATTCAAAGGTCGGGAACGTAAGCCTTCACATAATGAGGAACTCAGGTGATGAGTTTTGTCCGCAGGTAACGGCCAGATGTCAAAACTGGCACCAAATGATTGGCAGTAGAAGCCACCCAAGAATCAGAATCCAGAATGTTACCCAAGGAGTTTATAGGGAGTAACACAAACCAATCGAGCTGGCCTGGGCAGCACGAACTACTTTTTCTCCAAGGGGGGCCCAAAAGGAAAAACGAGACATGGTGAGTGAAGAAATCAGCAAGAAATCAGCAATTTGGAGGAAGAGCAGCGAACAGCTACTGCTCTTTCTCGGAGCAAACAATGTGCTTGGACTACATGCAGTGATATTAATCCAATGGAAGTATGGAATACCCTGATTGCAATGGAGACATTGGCAATATAATTCCTCCTATGATCCACCCATGATCTCCTATCAAATGCCACCAAACTCAAGCTGTGGGGGTAAAATGACACGTATGTATGCATGTTGTATCAAAGTGATCGAGGCAAATTACGTCATGTGCTCTCTGCATGCCCACAATCACTTCAGATGCTCACGTGGTGACATAAAGAGCTAGAAGAGGATATGAACTTAGTACAGAGTGTGAAGCAGCCAACAAACAGCCTGTAACGGACAGAGAATTATCAACTCCGTTTTCACAAGTAAGAGGAACGCCTCGTGCGATATAACCAAATAACTCCCATGACACTACTGAACAGAGCACGTGATTGGAGGATGTTAGTTGATTTTAGAACACCTCTGCAATTTCCAGCATACATCATTCAGTCAAATACGCACACCGTGACATTGTAGCGTGGTCTGATTGAAAGAAGTATATTTTCGTAGTAGAATTAATGGTTCTATGGAAGGTGAACAGGGAGGAGGCGCACGAGCGAAAGAAAAACCGCTACGAATCGCTACAATCCGACTGCGTTGAAAAGGGATGGACGAGTCATGTGCTTCGTATTGAGGTCGGGTGCCATGGATTCATTGGCCGACCAATCGTTTCCTTCCTTTTGAACAAAGACATCAATAGGCGGAAACAAAAGTGTACTTCACATCATCTACAGGACACAGCTCAACAGGCATCAAATCGCAAGAGACTGACACGTATACAAAAACAATACCCTGTCTGGTGGTAAATGCTGCTGGTGGCACCAGGAGTGGCAGTAACACCTTAGCTACCCAAACTGAGTTACTTCCACTTGGCGGCGGCTGACGTGGGCAGGGATTCGCACGTGCTTTCACACGTTGTATGGAGGAATATATATATATATATATATATATATATATATATATATATATATATATATATATATGTTTCGTTGACTAATTTAGACATGTTTTTTCTACTTATATATATATTTTCATATTCACGGCTAAGCTTTTTGGTGTCGTCATTTAAGAACGAGAGAAAATCACCATGTTTTTCTCTCGTCCTTCAATAACGACACCAAAAAGCTCATCCGAGAATATGAAAAGGTCCAACTGAATATAAGTAAACAGTACATTGAAAACACATGCTGCCAAAATATACGCACAAACACACACACACACACACACACACGCACGCGCGCACACACACACACACACACACACACACATATATATATATATATATATATATATATATATGAAGAAAAGTTATTTTCTCATTAAGAAACTGAATCTTTTTTGCTTCTTTTTGTCACTAAGTCTGAGACATGTTATCAAGAAGACGAAATTTAATTTTCGATCACAACAGGATTTTTCAATTTTTCGAGCCAACACTGAACATTTTATCTTCTTGAGAGACAAATTAAAAAAAAAATCAACATTTTTTATGACCGTCAGTCAGCACCGTGTGTTCGGCTTCACAAATGGGAAATGTACGTCGAAGCAATGAAATCAATAAATTGCAGACGTTTGTTGTAATATTTACTTCTTCATTAACATTTCATTTCGTTGATTTTCTAACCTTCATTTTTTTCTCTTATTCACCTATTTGTCTTGTATTTGTGTTGTGGTGTAATGGATATCATCTTGGAATGAGAAATTGGAGAACTGAGTTCGAATCCCCATCGAGTTGGTTACATTCACTTACGCGCGAATAGTATTGGGGAAGTTATTAATTAATCTGTTCTTCTTTCAGCTATGGGTTGAATAGCAGGACAGACTGGGTTCTTTAGCCTTGGTTGGCAACCAGTCTACTGCAGAAAGAAATGACAACCTACAACGGAAAAATCGTATGCCTACTCAGTCATGTATCAAAAGGCACGATTACCCGAGTGTGTATTACGTATGGCACTTAACTTTTTTAATTCCTATTTTATTGTTACTTAACATGTTTCGATTATTCTGAAACTTTGCTTAATATAGAAATCGGTAGTTTAATATAGAAAACGTTTTAACGCGTTATTTTCACTTTTTGTGTTCAGTCCGAACGATAATAAATATCAAACGGTAAAATTCTGCTTTATGGAGAATTATCTTTGAGAATTTTGAGTAAAGTTTAGTTGGGAAAATTTCGAGTAGAGATTTCAGTTTAGAAATCAAAGATAGTTTTTCCAAAATTATTACTCGATGAAAACTTGAAAGCCATTGTGATTAAGAATCCTCAGAGATCTTTAATGTATCGAGCAGAACCATTTCAAATAATTTAAGAGTAGCTGACATACAAAAAAATCGTCATTTGTACGTCTTTGACTTCTGCATAAATCATATTCAACAATTAAAAAAATGGCCAATTTAAGCATCTCTTTTTTCTTGTGAAAATGCACAAATTGCAGAAGTAGATACGATCGATATAATGGCTTCATTATAAACGAGAACTCAATATATAAGCTATATTATTATCTGTGAGCTTTTTATGGAACAAACATTGCTGCATACGTTATAAACGATATTTATTAAATAAAAAACATTTAATATGTTGACCAACTTGAATAATGTATTTATATCTAATACAAAATGCATTGTTTTGAAAAGAGGAAACTGACATTTTATTCAAGGATAACACCTGAACTTTCAAAAATGTCATAAGGAATATTGAATCTGTTAAGCAGTGACCTTGTCTTAACAATTCACTTGTCCTATTCCCGGCGGATTTATCAGTGTTTTTTTTGTTTTTTTTAAACAAACATTTAGATCATCTCTTTATAGACAAATGACTTTTTAGCTAAGATCGCATTGAAGATATTTTTAATGAATAATAAAGATTTTAGAAAGGGAATTGACTGTCGATTTGAATTAAATGTGAATCCGCTCAGCGTAGAGATTTTCCAAGCATAGCTTAGATGTGGCACAAGGCCGAAAGTATGGGGCATCCAGTGAGAATCGAACTCACTTTTCAGTAGTAACTGATCTAGCAAGACAAGCTTACTAACCATTACACCACGCGTATCAGCTAAGCGTAACTGACGTGAGCATGTGAGATTTCAGCATTACTAACGTTTTTAAGCCTTGCTTAAGAGATGTTTGATTCTCAAGTAATTTTCAGTTCAATCCTTGGGTCTAGAAGCGCACCCTTGTTTAATAGATTGATTGATTGGTTGACGTTTTTTACGGTATATCAACCATTTTTGGTTATTTAAAGCCGGGATATATATTGAATAAGTCTTTTTTTTTGGCGAGTGAATATTGCATTTGAGAATATCCATGAATTTCCCAGTACCCACATCTGATTTTCCTCCTAAAACTGAGGCTCTATTGAGTGAGATGTGTATAACCCCGTCGATGTTATTAGACATCATCTCTCAATTAGACTCTCATAAAACAAGTGGTGGTGACGGGATACAAGCCTTAGTCTTAAAGAAATGTGCTACTGAGCTGGTTCCAGTTCTCTCCAGACTATACAACTACTGACTCGCTCATTCTTGCTTTCCAGCCTGTTGGAACTCGTCCACTGTTGTCCCTATTTTAAGAACTCTGGTGACCCTTCTAACCCATCTAACGCCCTACCACTTTTCGGCAAAGGCTTCGAGGCTTTAATCAATGCCGAAGTGGTTAAGCACCTTGCCTCCCATAATCTACTCTCTAACAAACAACATGGTTTCCCCTTTGCCCGGTCTACCGCTGACGTGCTTACGGCCATAACCGAATATGTATACCAACCTCTCGATAATAACAGCGAAGCTCGAGCTGTGGCCATAGATATCTAGAATGCGTTTGATGGATTCAGCATGCCGGCCTTCTACGTAAGTTTCATGAATACATTATTACATGACGATTATTTGATTTAATCCAATCATTCCTGTCAAAGCGTGAAATGAAGGTTGTCCTGAACGGCTTCTCTTCCAGTCTCTTTCATACGAACGCTGGTGTTCCATATGTCAATATCCTGGGTCCTACACTGTTTCTGATCTTCATCAACGATCTTCCTGATGTCATCAGGTCTCAAGTAGGCATCTACGCAGACGGCACTAGCATTTTCTCCTGTCTCAATAGTCAATCTGGCATTGCTGACAAAGTTAGCTTGGTCGGTGGTACTGAAAAGGACCTCCAATCTGTGGTTGACTGGGGCTGGAAATGGCTTGTAAACTTTAATGTCTCCAAAACGAAACTGCTCTCATATACCCACCATAGAGAATCCTCTTTGCCTCCTATCTTGTTCTTACGTTTTTCCTCTACCCTGAGGTTAGTCCGTCAGAGTCCATCCTTCAGATCTACAAATCTGCCATTCGTCCTTGCATTGAATACTGTTGCCATATATAGTCTGGTGCTCCTCTGTTCAGTTCGACGTTCTCGACAAAATCCAGAGAAGAATCCATAATGTGATCACTTTTAACTTAGCATCTCGACTTCCGTCACTTTCTCACCGACGTGATGTGGCTTCCCTCTGTCTTTTCTGCATATATTTTCGTGGAAACTGCTCTGACTATCCGTTCTTTACTGGTGCCCCGACTGCATGAATTGAAGCGTGCTAATCGGTTGGCACCAAGGTCCCACTCTTTTACTATTGATACAGATGGTATAGATGCAATCAGATTTTTTTTTATCCTAATTATTCCACCAAGACGTTTACAAGACGCATGTTGTACAAATCATATCAAGGAAATTTTTTAACTGTATTTTAATGGTAACTGTACTGTTTTGTTCAGTTGTAATAATTGCTTGATTTTTATTTTGTTTTCTTACCTTTGGATATAATAAAGTTTTTATAGGCTCATGTTGTTTTTCCATATTATTTTTCGTTTAATTGTAACCATTAACCAAAATAATACCTCATAAATATAGCCTAGGCTTTACCATTTATTAATAATTTTGCTAATTACCAATTTTTTCTTGATTTGCCCTGCTAAAATTGGGGCGCGTCTTATATGCCGTCAAACACGATAAGTACAAAAACTGTGGGAGACTTAAATACTTTAACTGTTGATATGCTAGGATTATTAGATAAATCTATGTGTAATCAAATAAGATTAGGACATTTGCATGCTGTGTACGATTCTGTAATATATCCAATGCGATATGAGGTTCACTGGGGGCGGGAAAATCACCATAGGAGAACGAGGCTCATCTTATTTCTAATGGCATAAAGAATAAGAGATTGATACATTCTCATCTGTTTCTTAACTATTGCTTGGACAATACCATTTAGTGGTCGTTAGCAGAATTTCCTTGGCA
The DNA here is from genome assembly GCA_903632075.3 of Acanthosepion pharaonis. NCBI lineage: Eukaryota > Metazoa > Mollusca > Cephalopoda > Sepiida > Sepiidae > Acanthosepion > Acanthosepion pharaonis. The sequence continues at coordinate 2,938,956 of CAHIKZ030001269.1, read as the reverse complement.
TAAAAGTGGGTAATCATACAGTAAAGTTGTAATCATGATTAGTATGTCCGTGATACACTATCACCTTGATAGAAGGGAAGGGAAAAAAATAAAAACATAAAGAGACGAACTTCAGAAATAAAATAACCATTAAATCGCTTTATATACAAAACATGATTACACATTACAAGTAATAGTAAATATTTAATATATATATATGAGACAGAAATTGTCTCATAGAAAGAAATTTACGCCCATATAAGGAGTCAAGTAGTATGTAAAGGGGACGAATAAAAATGATGCTTTAACGCCCCAAAGAGGGACGCAGTTCGGCTTAATGGCGTCACTTTGGTTCCACGCATCAAACTTACATTCTTCAACTTAATTTAAACACTAACAGACTATTCTTCTCAACAGGCTGTCACAGAACCCTCAATGGCCTCTTAAGATATTTGATAGCTCTTGCCAAAATGAAATCCTTTCCTTCAGTATCCCTGGCTTGTATAGGCGGTGCATTTTCGTTTTTCATTCTTCGGTGTTGATTAAATAACAATCTTTATTTTGTAAAATCCAAAATAGAAGTACAGTTTTATGAGTCCGTCTTTTCAAAAATGCAACCCTGCGTGATGGTTATCGTCGCGGAAAATGGAATCGATGTAGTAACAGTTTCAGGAATATTTGCTGGCTTATTAAAGTTTCAGTTAATTTTGTGAACTGTGATGTAATTTCAATTCTCCTATATGGCAGGGAATGCTGTATCATCTCTTCACAGGTGAAGATATAATTGTTGTCAACAGAAATATTGTTCTACAGAAGGAGGTTGAGAATTCCATGGACATACGGTGTTAGACCAACGAAGAAGTATCAAGGAAAATGAAAACAAAAAGATACTTTATCTAGTTTGGGGAGGAGACGCTTGAGATGCTTTGGAAATATAATAAGGAAAGAGAGCTATGAGTATCTGAGGCTCCCAGGGCACATAGAAGCCAAAAAGAACAGAGAAAGCAACGGGTCATCTACCTTGCAAGCTTGTGTGAATGAATGGCTGAATGTGGGATGAGAGATTTGGCAAAGGGGAAATCATTGCTAAGGGCTACAACGGATATAGTGGAGAACCGTAATTTCCCACCCTCCTCAAAGGACACAGAATGTAGAAGAAATAAATATTATAATTGCAGAGCATATGAAAACTTCACAAAGATAGAAGAAACAGAGTCACTGTAATGAAGACAAAATGTTAAAGGATCAATATGCGCCTCATATTCTGAAATTCGAGTTGGAAGTTGTTGCTCTATTGGTTTTTGAAGTTGTCCTATTGTATATATGAAAGAAAGCTGCATAGAGTCAAGAATAGCATTGCTGAATTCATTTTGCTGGTAAATTACCGTCTGATAATGTCAGATTCCTTTTCAGAATGAGCTACAAATTTTCAGCTGGGGTTAAGGACCAGCGAACATGTGTCGTTGCAATTTTTTATTTAGATGCTCTTTAGTTTAATTTTTCCGGATGTGATAGAACATTGTACTGCATAAAAATGATCTTTCTGATAACGTTTTACTTCTTGAACCATGGCCATAATGTATGTCTTCAAAAATCAATGTGTGATTATGCTGTCATCTTAACACTATCTGGAACTCAACATGGCGCCATCACTAATCGCACCTCGAATCATCATACTTCCTCGGTCTTTAGGTCTTAATGTGCAAAGACTGTCTCTGTTAACAATCACTCACTCCTCCTTTGCTTGATCAATCTGTCCTATCGGATGTTGCACGGCATTTGACTGAGAAAAGAATGGCTAAAAATAGGTTTTCATACATTCTGTTTTTTTCAAGCCATTCGTTTTTCTCATGTTCAAGGTCTGATCACAAAATTAACGGGTCTGTTTCTATGGTAACGAAGCTAAAATAGTCAAAGTGAAGTCGGTTGTCACAGATTAACCTTGAACCTCGCAGCGTATAAACACTACTTTATAACGTTCTCGCTGAGTCAAACAGTTTATAGTATTGCGTGAAAGGAAAGTGTGCAGAGTGTGGTCGTCTCACCACATCACACAAGTTCCATCAGTGATCATGGTTCGTGCACCAGTTTTTGGCCAAAGACCACATTCCCCAGGTTCAACGACTACCATATTCCTCAGATATCGCTCCTAGCAACTTTTCCTTCTTTCCAAAACATCAAATCCAAATTGAAAGGAAAAAGATTTCAAGACGTAGATGAAATCCAAGAGAATACTACAAGGCAACTGCTTGCTATGTCAAAAGCGGAGTTCCAGGAATACTTCCATCAATGGAAACGACGCTGGATAAAGAGTGTTGCTTTAGAAGCGGGACTACTTCGAAGGAGATTAAATGTTAAATTGATATGCATTGTAGTTTTTTTATAGCACCAGTCCTGATACTTTTTGATCAGACCTCATAAGTTTTGTTTAAAACCGAGTAATTGGTCTAATATTTTCGCACTTGATTTCCTAACCCGATATGTTGTGTTTTTCAAATTTCCTTACAATTACAACGCATAAAAAAAATCATAACTTGACAAAGGAGAGACACGTGGCCCAGAGATCGGTGAGATAAAGTCTGGAACGTTCTCCCATCAGACCTGCATCGGAGTCGCCCAGAATATTCAAGTAATTTCTTGACAGTTTTATGCTTCCTCATATGTGCAGTTGCCAGTCATGTTTTAACATTTGAAAGGTCTTAATGTTATGAAACATTTTCCTTTATCCGTGGAAATCAAACTTATGATCCATGTAAAAAATTCAAATTCGAAAATTGGGTATTAATTGGTGACTTTGAAGCCCAGGATATTTATTGCAAATGGCTTCCGTTTACTTGCATCTGAATTGAACGAATCGGTTTTTAGTCTAACTGCATTTATAGATGTCGCTGCCATTCAGCATTTAAACATTTAAATTCCAATAAGCATTAATTTTATATTGATGATTCATAATGAAGTTATAATGAGAGACGCAGTGAATATATATACATATGTAATTTCTACATATGTGTGCATGTAAGATATATCCATACATATGTAAAAAAATACATAGGTATATTAAGGTGGGACAAAAATTCACAGTACCATATTTTGCACAATATGCGAGAAATCTTTGAAATATTACTAAACTGTTTTTTGTTCGTGCAATCGTTCATTTTGTTTGCTCATTTCTCTAGTTTCTGATTTTTTCACCATAGGATCTTAAGATCCTAAAGTGAAAAAAAAATCAAAAGCTTGGAAAATGTCTTCTACATGAACTTAACGAAAGTAACATTGATCAGCGTTCAAAAAGTCGTCTTTCTCTTTTTGTCTTTCACGCACGCACGCACACCAGAATTTGAATGGCAACAATAACGGATTTATTATTACAAGAAACGAAAACTTGTGGCAAGAACCAAGACAACCCTCACGATCTCGACTTAAACGAAATCTGCAGGAATCAAGCTCTCGTTATTGGAATTCAAAAGGAATGCATCCTTGCACATTGCGTAAAACTTGGACTATGCAGTAAACGGAGCAACTGTCTTGTTTGAATAACTGAATAGAATAGAAAAAAACACTTTTTTCTGGACAAAGGAATTAGCCAGTGATTTTGTTATATGCGGTTTTCCACACTCATTGGAAATGATTAACAGCAAATAATCATTGATCTAGAACGAGACATTAACATACATGTAGCATATTCTATCACATGTAGCATATTCTCTGGGCGTTTAATTTTGCAAACTATCACTTATTTCTTTTCAAGCAAGTCTTTGTCTGGCCGTGAAAGTTTATCGAAAAATTCATTTATTTAAGAATTTATCAGATATAAACCTAAATTATTCTCCGTATTGGAACACATCATTTAATGAAAGGTTGCGTAATGTCACACAGGAAAATTACTCTCTTGTTGTAACGTTAACATTTTATTGTAATCATATCTTACCTCAAGTTTAATTTTAATTTTAATTTTTAGTTAAATTAATATTTTTCATCCATTCAATTGTCATTTATTTCGATCCACGATGTTCAGATATACAGATTAGTTTCGCTTTCTTCCATCTTGGAGATAACCACATGGTTGCTTCAAATTATTTTTCTCTTTCTTTTTCATTTTCCACGGCGTATTTATAAATAACCTGACTCCAGCTATTGGGTTTGCTCTCATTTGCCTATATTTGCAGGATAAATGAGATATCTAGATTACTACTACATTTCAATTTACTGACTGGTCAGAAGCGAAAGCTAAGTTGCCTGAAATTCACCTTTCAGCAATTAAGTTGCTCCTGCTATGGTAATCTATATTAATTAAATGTCATATCCAAGCCTCTGTTGTATTCATTTATCAAACTCGATTGTACATTGGAACTATTCGGATTTCGCTTTCCAAGTTTTCAGTCTATAATGAACTTCCATTCTAACATTTATTCTACTTGTGAGTTTTCTTCAAGTGAATACAGGATCGATTTGAGGGCAAATGATTATCCCTTTCCGAATTTTCATTGTGTATGCTGGATAGCTGTAAAGGTAACTATAACAGTAGAATCCCTGACTACCGGACTAAGAAAGCCTTCCGGATATGAGGAATTGGTTACAAAACCCGGATATATGGCGTTATATTGAGATTAAAATAAAAGAACTGAAAGCAGGTTTAACATTTATATTCAATGTTTTATAGCAAACAAAATAAATTAAAGGAAAGTGAAATATAACGGAATTGATTTTAAGGAAAAAGAAATAAGTTATGTAATGTTAATGAAAATTCATTAAATTAAGTATTCCACGTATGCAAAACAAATAATGTAAGGAGGATTTTTTAATCACTGTTGCATGATGATTCTTTTTCTTCTAATGTCATTCTCAACTTGTTCCGCATTTCGTTTTGCTTTAAGACTTGAAATATTTAAAACGAAAGACATTTTTTTTTTACTCTGGGTGCGTTATTGCAGTGTTCATAGCAGAATGATGGTTTTCTTTCCATAAAACTGACAACTTTTTCAATATCTTTTTCAATTTCAGTCCAGGTTTCATCACAATCATGTTTTTTTTTATTTACTTGTTCATTATGACATTGTGACGCTGAAGAATAGATTATTTGAAAGATTTTATATCATACAATGTTGAATTTCCTATGTTGAACTCAGCCATTAGTTACAATAAACTTTCACCAGCATCCAGTTTGTTTAAAATTTCCACATTTTGCGATTATCCTATAAATTCCTGAAAAACAGAAATTTCAAATCAGTTGCATGTCACCTAAATAGTTTAAATATACACATTAAAATTATGTCTGGATATGCGGGATTCCGGATATGAGGGATTCTTGATATGAGGGTCTCCGGATATGAGGGATTCTACTGTATTAACAGTACAACAAGAACCACATAGAATAGCGAGAGTTAATCATATTTTTGTGTGTGCTATTGTCGACACAGTATATTTGTATCATGTAACCATTATCTTAAGACTTGTGATATTTTATAAGTACGTGGTAATGGTCGCTGTGAAATGGAAAGGTCGATTTTGCTTACTTTCAGTTGATACGCTCACTGCTGTCTCTCAGTGGTGGCCAACGGCTGCCTCTAGTATTGAAAGCAGAGATTAGCAATAACGAATAAACGCTTGCGAAATGGAATGAATATATATTTATCATTAGTTTTATTTGCCTTCTGAAAAGTGGATACGAAACCTTAATTCATTTCACTAATAAGCATGCGGCCGAATGCAGCGGTATAATTATTTCCTCATTGTAAAACCTGGATCTTCGTTCTATGGTAATTAATGTCATCCTTTCAATGACTACTCAGCTAGAATCAGGAGTTAGGTCCTTTTATGTGGCGGCACGCAATGAATAACTACTAATCTTGGTGTGTTGATTTTGTTATAATCCACTTTTCGGTTTCATGCCTTTTCTGAGAGGCTGCCAGTTTGTGTTAGTGAAATGTTACAGTTTTTGTGTGCTTGCTTTCTTTGCTACGTCACGACTTAGTTATTTACAGATTGTGATTTATGGAAGGAGAGAAAGAAAAAAGTATTCTGGATCTGTATTCACGATACTATTATTTATTTTTTTTTATGGTTTCGCAATGAATAATTCCAGTGTGTTGTGGCATACATTAATAGCACCTCACTATTTTTTGTTACTGCAGGCTGAAATCATCTCCTATCTGAATTTGCTGAGCCTATAATAAAATATATTGGCTTCGGTACGAAACAGTAATATTATACAGAAACCATCACTTCTATAAAAAACCGTAACTGGTTAGTGACCTTTTCTTGTTCCTGATATAGTTTAGAATTGAAATGAAGGGGTCATAACGGATTTTATAAGGGAACCCAGTTACTAAGTCAGAACATTCTGGGGACAAAAATAGATAGTAAAAAAATGGTGACAAAGTTTAATGTTACGTTTTAAAGATTCTCGATTCTATATTGAATGGTTTCAGATAATTGGTACTGCTCAGCTCAATAGAACTTTTATAACTTGAGGACAAGACGACAAAGTTAGTCTTCCGTTTAATTCTCAAAGAGGAGACTGGAGTGTTCCGTATTTTCTTATAGCGCTTTGGACGTAAATGAATTTTATGTAGATTTAAAATTTTGTCTTGGGTGTTTTTGGGGATTTCAATTTCATCCCGTACCTAAAACACGATCCATTCCTAATGACGCTGGAAGAAAAATGGCAGACTTTTCATACCTAACTCCTCCTGCTATCCTTCCACTCCTATCTACGTAAATTGCCTCCTGACAAGAGCCAGATCATGTCAAAAATGGAGTAATTTTGTCATATTTGGGCGGAGGCTGCCAATCTTTGATAAAGTTCAAAAGCGTCTCTGTGTCCTTGTAGGTGACGAATTATTCCCACCCCCAGCTTCTCTTCCACAGGCCGGATATTGGCAAGCCTCTCGCTGATCTGTCGCTACTTCTAAGGAAACTGCTCGGATGAACTCCATTCCCTGATCCCGCCAATTCAAACCTTCACGGTTAGGACACGTCATGCCACTTCCACAGCAGCAAATCACCCACATTCCCGCCGTATTCCATCGGTGAAAGATTCCACTGTAACAGATTTTTTTCTGCTCTGTGGAACCGACACCCAAGAGGATGATTCACTACACTTTTAACCTGTTCAAGGCTAGGGTGAAGCGTTATCTTCCACTCCTATCTACGTAAATTGCCTCCTGACGTAACCCACTACTTCGAGTGGCTTCGGAGCCTTGATAAAACGGCCTTGTAGTCGATGAATTATTTTCAACTTTGCAACCTCTCTTTGACAGATGCAACGTGGCAAGTCTGTCTCTACTCTATCGATATTTCCATCCAAATTATTCTGAGAACCAATATTCCTTAGTTCCAACAGTTCGGGCATTTAAAGCTAAGAAATGGTAAGAAAATGAAACAGTTAAGCCATATTTTTTAATCATTTCACCCCAAACAAAACAATAAAGCCACAAGGACGCAAGGGATTTCTGGGTGTTAGAGAAAATAATATTGAGGAAAAAGAACAATATAAGAACGAAGAGTACGAAAACAGAAGATAACGATTGACACTGCATTTAATTATTCGAAGGTCAAAGATGTCTAGGAAACAAGAAGCTGGAAGTGGATTTCACAAATAACTCGTGCGTGAGAAGAAACTGTTAGCATAGAATTTATGTAAATCGATTTCAAATGTAAAATGGTGAGACCTCGCCACCAATCTAGTACTGCGTTTACATTCATAAAGTCTAGGTACCAAAGATTAAAACGCTTCAGAACAATCACTATGAAAGTATTTATAGAAAAGGCACAGGCAATCTACGTTTCGGCGGTGGAAAAGGTCCAGAATTAGTTATCAGAAAGAGCGGAATATTTCGTTGGGGTAGCGTGAATCTGGTTGTCATAGAGAAATTGTTAAATTTTCGATAACTGATTGGTCGAAAGTATTAATACTCGGATTTCCTAATGAAACATTCCATTGTCCTTAAAGACAGCAAAAATTCATTTTGTTTTATTTTTTTCGAGAAGGATTCAAGTTCCTGGAAGAGAATTGGGAAGTTTCTATGAAAAAAAGGCAGAAGGCAGTGGAATAAAAAGATATGTTCAGTAAATGCATTATTGTTCTGACCTGGCATCTTGGCTTTAATCACTTCCCTGTGGCTTTTCTATAAATATTTTCAAGGCATTTGTTCTGATGTGCTCTCATTTTCGTACCTAGACTTTATGAATTGAAGCGCAGTACTAGATTGGTAGGTAGGTTTCATCATTTTACAGTTGAAATTGTATAACAGTAAGTTTTATCCTAATAGTTTATTCTTTCACACTTCTCGCCCGTGGAACTCTCTTCCAGCTTCTTGCTTTTCTGTCAACTACAATTTTCAAAAAAAGGAAAAATCAATCATCATCTGTCTTTTTGAATCCTTTTTGTTCATGACCGTTTAACAGTTTCCTTTACTCTCACTTGCATCTTAGTGGCTTTAACGCCTTACTTAGCATGAAATACAAAAATCAAAATCCTTACTATTATTAGTTTTTAAATTATCTCTTTCTCAGATATGATTTCTTCCTTTTAAGCTTTGCAATCATTTGGAAGAGTATGCCATTGTCAAAACGGAATATTTCGTCAGGATAGCATGAATTTGGTTGTCATATAGAAATTGTTAAATTTTCGATAACTGATTGGTCGAAATTATTAATACTTGGATTTCCTAATGAAACATTTCATTGTCCTTAAAGACAGCAAAAATTCATTTTATTTTATTTTATTTTATTTCTCGAGAAGGATTCAAGTTCATGGAAGAGAATCAGGAAGTTTCTATGAAAAAAGCAAGAGAAGGCAGGGAAATAAAAAAATATGTTCACTAAACATAATGCCAGAAAGGAAAAAAAAAAGATCTTTTACCTTATTTAATAAACTGAACGAACTTTTTTAGTTACCCATTAAAATATAGACTCTGCGTTCGTATGTTCAGTCAAATTGGATCATGTTTTCAGATTTTGCGTACACGTAAATGTAACTGCAAACTCGATTAGTAGAATCTGGCTGATGAAATAAAGTGCAAACTCGATTAGTCGAATCTGGCTGATGAAACAACATGAAGAATAGCAAGTTTATTGCTGATGACACGTCGATGAAAATTGGAAAACGGCCGACATTACTAATTTAAAGGCAGTCAGTGTAATAAACGCAAGGGTCAATTTTGGACCAGCTGACCGAAGTAAAAGTAGCCGCAGGTCACTAAAAGTAGCAACAGAAGTAACACTTGAAATTTATCAAGCAATTCTCGCTACAATTAGTTACAGACACACACATACACACGCAAACATCGATAAACACAAATATATGTCTGTCTCAAATGCACAAACATACCCAGTGCACCTGCTTCTTCTATGTGCCGTGTCCTTTTGAACATAGGCTATTATGGCTCTCCACATTTTCCTACCTTGTTTGACTCTTAGCAGAGTTTCTCCCTTTGCCAAACCACTTGTCCGCCGTTCTGCCATCCATTCACACAGCTCAACTGATAGGTTGTCCTCTGCCTTCTCATACCTTTCTTGCCCTCGATATGCCCTGTGAGAATCAAGTTCTCCAAGCAATACTTCCTCAATTAGGTGTACCAGGAATTTTAAATGTCTCTTTCTGATTCTGAGTATAACTGTTCTTGCTTACGCTCTCTATCCATGGAAATTCTCAGAATCCTTCTACAGAATTACATTTATCATGTCTCTAGATTTTCTACTATATAATCGAACCAGTATTCCTGTACGTATTGTGTGTTTATAAGCAGTAATTTGGACTTTGCTAACCAGACGCCTCTCTGTAGCCAAATAGTAGAGCACGTCAGATCAAATAAGGTTCGATTACTGTCGGAGAACGCATATTTTCTATGAAATTTCTCGAACATTCAAGCTGTTAAATGTAATTAATACTGTTTTTATGTCCTACAAACACCAAGAGTTATTTTGTTAATGCCTCGTGATTGAGAGGATGTCCTGTTTTTCAAACGGTGTGAAGTAAGTTTATCGGCTTGGGTATTCGAGAGACTTAAAGAAAATTTGTCTCCGGCGGAGATAAAAGCTGCACCCCCTTTTGTAGGGGAAGCTACTGTCTGATCTGATGTACTCAACTACACGGATGGTCACAGCTCAGAAAAGTTGATGAGTGGTCTAAAACCCATCTAATAAGTGGGTAATTCCTTAGAAAACATATACATATTAGATCTAATGGGTTGATGAAAGAAATTCGAGGAATAAAAAAACAAACATATAATAATATTGATAATAAAACTAATGGAATTTATTGCATATTTGAAGGCATTTTAACGAAATGGAAGCTTGATGAAAAATATGTTAAAATAGGAATTTGTGGACACGCCAGCGTCCTTTATCAATGAGAAATAAAAACGATGGGGGCGGGGGTTATATGTGTGTGTGTGTATAAATTTACAATAGTATAGAATCCAGGTAGAGCTCAATGTCCAGGACAGAGCAAGAACATAATATAATAGGCTCAAACACTAATATTCCATGGTTATAATTTATTACATTGGAATCGTAATCACGATTCAATTCATCAGAACTACAGATTCAATATATATATATATATAAAATGGACAAAGTCCGAAAATTATTTTAAGACATTGTTTTTATGTTTATACATTCTTTTTATAGATACAAATATGCTTTGTTTTATAATAAACTGTATTAATAGCATTTACCGGCCTGAATTTTCGAGAAATTTTCATAGGAAATATTTGTCCTCCGACAGGAATCGAACCTGCATCCTATACGGAACCGTCATTTAGCCTGACGTGCCTTAACCGATCGAGCCACGGAGGATTGTGTGATTAGGAAGGTCGTTTTTATTTTTTATTTTATTCAAGTTCCTGGAAGAGAACCAGGAAGTTTCTATAAAAAAAAAGACAGGGGAAGGCAGGGGAATAAAAAGATATGTTCAGTAAATATAATGTCAGAAAGGAATATATATATATATATATATATATATATATATATATATATATATATATTTTGCTATAATAGTTATTACATTTTTGTGTATGAGATATCTATGCCGTCAATTGCTTATCAGCATACTATAACGCGCTATCAACATTTGCTAAATTTTCAATAGAATGTTAAGATTTAGAACAACGATAATATTGTACTATCTTCCTATTTTCGATGGCCTTGTGTCAGATTAAGAAAAGTAGAGTAAATAAGCACAAATAGAAACAAACTTACTTTATAATTTATTATTAACAGTATTGTTGAAAAATATGGTAATATTAAATTAATATTTCTTTTGTCCTCATAAAATATGAAAAACCTACTTTGTTTGCGTACCAAAATTGTAAAAAAATAGATAATATAATCAAATTATTCTAACCTGAATAAGTCTACCATCGTCTGTGGGTATCGTTGCCACATCCAGTCTGGTACTTTTTCTAAGTATTCAGAAATTCTTCACAAAATCCAAAGAAATATTTATAACGTTTTCGGTCCTGACCTGGCATCTTGGCATAATTACTTCCCTGTGGCTTTTCTATAAATATTTTCATGGCATTTGTTCTAATGTGCTCTCATTTTGCTACCTAGACTTTATTAATTTAAGTTTATAGTTTATTCTCTTACACTTCTCGCCCGTGGAACTCTCTTCCAGGTTCTTGCTTTTCTGTCAACTACAATTTTCAAAAAACTGAAAAATCAATCGTCATCTGTCTTTTTGAATCCGGTTCTTTTTATTGTCCTTTTTTTTCATGACCGTTTAACAGTTTCCTTTACTCTCACTTGCATCTTAGTGGCTTTAACGCCTTATTTAGCATGAAAAACAAAAATCAGTATCCTTACCATTATCAGTTTTGAAATCATCTTTTCCTCAGAGATGATTTTTTTCCTTTTAAGCTTTGCAATCATTTGGAAGAGTATGCCATTGTCAAAACAAAGACACCGTAAACTGAAACGTCATTGCAAGGGAGATAACATCTGTACACCAACAAATTACAGAGAATAAGAAATAAAAACTTTTAGTAACATGTTTTGTTCCTTGGTGAATTTTATCAAGGAAAGTGGGGACATTTTATTTGGTAACCTACATTTATAAACAGAAGTAACTTAGTGAAAAATATCGCCAACTGTTCAAATTTTGGGTCTATTAAACTATTAAACGAAAATAGGTTACTGATGGTATCTTTGATGATTTTTTTATATATGTAATTATTAGTTATTTATTTTTATATATTCTATTTATTTATAATATTTACATTATTCGGACTATTGTCCTCATCTTTGTCGCCATATTTATTACAACGTTTCAGCCGTTGTACGCTCCGGCCATTTTCAGGTGGTTGGAATGTCGAACTTAACCCTTTATTTCGCTCACTGGGGTAAACTGTTCTAGTTCCACGTGCCATGTTTAATGGATGTCAGTTGTCAGTTATCTCCTGTTAATTCCTCTCTTCAAGTTCTCTACTGTCTTAACCGGGTATTGAACTCACACATTTTGGGTCCTGTCACTAGATCTAACTAACGCCTTTATCCACTGTGCCATGTGTCCTTGAGGACATCTGTGAGTAAATTTCTGGGTATTATATTCATACACAGATGTCCACTTGTGTGTGTGTGTGTGTGTGCGTGTGTGTGTGTGTACGTGCGCCAGCGCGTGTGTACGTTCGTACGTAAAACTGAAAATTTTATATACCGTGCCAACTTAAGATTTACCTTTTGTTCAAAGATAATCACGCTTGGTTATTTTTTATAATTATAAATTTTTGTATCATTCGGGTTTTATATATATATATATATATATATATATATATATATATATATATATATATATATATATATATATATATATATATATTATATATATATATAGTTTACATTTCTCTGTCTGGATAAATATTATATATATACATATATTTATGCACATCCATATTCAAAACATGAACACAAACACTCATACATATATATATATATATATATATATATATATATATATATATTTATCTATTTGGATGAACATTATATATATATATATATATATATATATATATATATATATATATATGTATGTATATATATATATTCAAAAGCATATATATATATATATGTGTGCGTGTGTGTGTGTTCTTTTTGGTCAATTACATTTTTGCCATATAGATTGAATCTTCAGTAGGATTCGAAAGAAAAGCTTGACATTTTTTCTCAATTCATATTTGAAACATTTTGGCGATTTAAAGAATACAAGTCATATTGCGCTTGATGTCTGGTGGCCGGCATTTTTCGGTTGACAGATGCAACCATAACAAGCCGCTTTCTTATCACCCTTGACAGGATGACCTTTTATGAGAATATAGTCCCTTATCTGCTCTTATGGGAATTTTCCATTGCATTTGAAATGCAACGTATTGGGGTGTCATGGTCTGTTTGTCGTGGAAGTTCTACTTTAAAAGAAATAAAACCAGCTCTTCCTTTACATCCAACATATGACAAGAAAAAACACAGTTGGAATTTATTATTTTTGATATAACGTTTTTCTTTTCTTATAGCAGAATGTTAAAACATAGTTAAGTGGCGTTTGTCTTAGATCTGAATAAAAGAGAGAGGATGAGGGTGAATGATATATCGAAATATATGTACAAAACCTTCTTGTCATTTTGCTGAAAAAGGTTTCAACTCTGTTCTACTTTCAAAATTTTATATTTTGTTAAACTGTCTAGTCGGGTTTTAGCAAAATTGCGTTTTGATTGTAGTCATTGCCTTCCTGGAAAATGGAAGTCGAAATCAATTCGGAGAAGTAAATATGAAATCGATTGGCACCAAAATATGATTTCTAATATTTCGGACAAAAGGGTTATTTATTATTTATTATTGCTATTTTTATTGTTATAAAGCATGCTTTTCATATCAGGCCAGCAGTAGTTATTTATCTTGAATACCGAGACCTGCTATGTCCTTACTATTTGGGGATTTATATAGAGTATGCCTTATTCTTATTTGTATATCACTATATTTATTATTATTACAACGTTTCGATTGTTTTACTCGCTATTCTTCATCAGGTGCCTGTCGATCCAAGTAGCGAATTCCGAAGTGAACCCTTTATTTAATCTACATAAGTAGATTATCTTTTCGATGATAATATCTCGGGATACCTTAACTGGTTCCGTTGATATGACCAAAAGAACCATGGCTAGGGACATCTTGACATGGACAAAAGAACCATGACTATCTTGTTTGGATACTGGACGACAAGTACCTGATGTAGGTAGATGAGCATGTGCTCACTGATAAATTCAGACAGAGATGTTTATATTATTAATTCATTTAAAAGGAATACTTTAATGTTTCATTGACGTAGATTAAACATTTTATCATGTGAAATTTCTTTATTGAACAATGTAATATTGTTACAAATATTTAGTCGGTCGATAGTTTTGTAATCCAGTCACATCAAATATAAACACAGCTTCTATGTCCTCTGCTAGACGAAGTTAAGTCTAATAAAATTATGTGCGCTTGCTATCGTATGATTGTAATAATTGCAAATAAATCAGTCAAGTCCTTTTTGTTGACAACGAATTTATTGTCATTATAGGACATCTTGAATTAATTATTTTCATATTTAATATCATGTCCGAGTTTGTGTAGTATTCATCGCAAGTCCGTTCTGCCTCGCCAAATTTGATTTCCTTTTGCTGTTGCGATGCTCATTAAAACAATTAAACAACTAACCAGTTTGAACTAAGATTATTCTAAAAACTGTCTAGAAATCAACTCTCCCATTTTATTTCCATAGTAATCTATAGATAATAAAGAAAAGGAATGCCCTGAATATATATGATGTCTATGAAAAAGAAGGCTAATAAAAATTCAATTTCCAGCCAAAGATCTTGCGACTTTTGCTATAGAATTTGTTTTCTTTACTGAAAAATAATGTTTCTGCAGGCCTTAAAGAGAACTGAACATTCTCTGAGCAGTTCGGAACATTTCTGTTGTTTTTCAGACAATGTTTGTAGAGAGGCTGCTATATTTGTTGCAACTTCTGACAGATGGAACTACTGCATATATTTGGGTTTCTGACGCATCTATATAATGCTGTTGGCTGTCCGACGCCGTATTTTCTGGCATTAACTTTCTTATTAATGGACTTTAAAACAAACGTATATTTAAAACAAATGATAAGAGCTTCTGTTTTGAACAAAGACAAAATTCTACCGAAATGTGTAAACTGATTTTTTTATAGTTTAATGGGAAATTCTCGAAAAATATACCTTCTCATGCTAAAATATAATCGCTAAAATATATTCAATAATTTCCTAATGGTCGCTGGCTAGAAAAGCATTATTTAGATTTTATGAGATACTTCAAGGAAGACATATCTTAGAAGAAATCTTTTTGACCGGAAAAATATGGTTCATGTTTTGTATTGCGTAATAACTCAAATGAAAACAAATGGCACATAAAACAATTTTAAAGGTTTGTATCATTTATTTACATAATGTGTTAGAATTTCTAGAGTTGCATAATAAAAACCTTGCTATTGTGCAGGTCTTTAAAACGGTAATTTCTTCCTGAAATACTTATCTTATCTTAACCCTTTAAGTAAAAGTTTGCTGTGTACAAACGATTGGTATGTCTTCTTGTCAGATAATATGATCTGGTGTGCAATCAAAACTGTTAGCTAAATAAAGTCTTTTTTTAATTGACGCCGTTTTACTTGGAATTCTATGAAAACTTTTGAACATCTATTAATTCAAATATTTCTTTGTTATCAAGGCATACATACTAAATAAGCATTTATTAAACTGTAATAAAACAATCATCCAACTTTTGCTTAATGAGAAACACTTTTTGATGTTAAGATATGTCCAAGGAGATGGATTCCAGAAATTAAAAGTTGAAATTCTGCCGCTGACGTTTGAATTTTAAAATTTAAAAAAGTAATTCAATATAGACTCTATATCAACACTGGCTTACTATTTCATTTTGTATCTGTCAACACTTTCATCGTCAGGCAACATTAATTAATTTACCACATTTGAAAATCGTATTCTGTTTTCACTTTGTTCTCTGCACACTGTTGCAACCAATACAACCAATAGAATGCTTTTCAACAATTCCAGTTATTATCTGAGACATCTTAATTTTACTATTGTTGGTCTGCGAATGTCGGTAAAAAAAGAAAAAGAAAAAACGTTGATAATGAAGACATTAGTTCACAAAATGTTTGAAGTCGTTCAGTTCGCCAAAAATGTCTTTTAGACGTTATGGCGCCACGATTCATTCTATTTTCTTAAGAGAAATATTTCACAGGAATTTTAAACGTGTTACACTGAAGATATGTCGAAAAATGGTCTCAATACATAGCCTGTATTACTAACCATTTTTCTACATCTGGCACTGAAATTTAATAAAAGATTTTGTGAATGGATACTTAATAATAGTATTATAGGATTAATTCCGGCTAGAATTAGTACCGCGATCGCTTTAGATGCCATCTGAACCAACAACAGATGGAAGTTTCAAACTTCATCATTTCAACTCGAAGAAAAATATTAAATGAACAGTACTTTTTCCATATCGTCATCCATTATTCTGACGAGTAGTGAATAAGAGTCGACATTAGTAACAGAGATATCCTATATCTATATTCTCAAACTAATATTCATCAAACAATAGATAAGCAAAGTAAAGCTCTATAGCTGATTATGCTTCTTTGGCATTAAATCGAAACCCGATCTCTTGCCTTTCTATTACTGATCATATGACCATAAATTAGATAGCCTTTCCTGATGTTCTCACCTGTATGGAGTAGAAACGCTTTAAAGTTGGCAGAGAAATGACTGCTTTTAAAGAAAAAAATATTTCTCTGTCCTGCAATAAAATGCCGAAAGCGACTTAGATAAGAGATGTTCAAATTTCAAAATTATATGAATAACACCCTGAAAAACGCCATTGACTGATTAGAGAAATCTTGGGATTCTGTTGTGAAATGTCTGCGAGTTCCAATGCTTTGTTTCAGAGTAAGGACACCGAGAAAGATGAGCGTTATACAATATTTTGAATATAATGTTTGTCATGTGTATGAATTGATCAGTCTAATTAAGTAATCATGCACATGCGCATTGACTACAGAAGTATCTGAAATTAATCGAAAACCTCTAACAAAGACCTCGTAGCAAAATTATCTGAGCCAAACGGATATTTAGAAAAGAAATGGCGGTAAAACGATTCAAAATATAACTATAATCCATAGAATATCCGTGTTTATTCTATACTTGTTTATTTCTTACTAGTCAGGTTAAGCAAGTTTGAAATTAAAATTATTAGATTCTAATTACAATTATTAACATCCATTTCTTTATGAAGAAATATTCATTAACTGAGGATTCAATTCGACTGTCGTTGGAAATCTATTAAAAGCTTTCTCTTTAAAAAATAACTTCGTGAAAATAGTATTCTCAAGCCCAGTGGCTGTTATCGTTTTTTTTACCAGTATTGATGGGGGTTTCCTTGCTAACATTTTGTTTGAAATGGTGTGGAAAGCCAACATCATTATTTTTCGTTCGAGTTAAATGTGCTATCAATTTTAGTTGTTACTGCTGTTGGAAGTCCTCATGTGATGTGGTTTATGTTATTTGGTACAATTCTTTGTTGGTGATTCTGTAGTGCCAGTCTGAAAGTTTCGAAGAACGATAGTCTTCGCTAAGTCCCACAGGCGTCACTCGAAAAAGCCGTTGTATACAGTTTAGCTATTTCTATACGTATTTGACGCCATGTACAGTACTAGTATGAATGTCTCGATTTGACGCAGCTATTTAAGAACATGACCCGAGTATTCAGGTTATTGCTTTGGTTGGAATATGCAGTGTTGGCCGATATTACCTCGCGTGTAGCCTATTTTATTTTCAATTTCCTTATCTCATAAATTAAGTTTCTTACGAATGATCTATACACTGATGTATTTGAAGTGTTTAGTATTCAATAATTCGACATGCTGGATTTTTTATACAATCAGGTTATGTGTCATTGCTGCTTTCCTTCCAATTCCAAATCATAGTTTATATTTTGGAACAGTTTTATATTAAGTCTTATTTCTTGGAATACTTGATAGAGGACGTTAATTTTCTTTTCGAGATCATTCTTATGCCAACAGTACCACCCTCATAATCAGTACATTGACCTTGGGAGGGAAAGCTGGAACACAGACCTCTATTAGAAGATTCGTTGGAATGTGATATGGAATGCTTAAATGATCAGTGCCTATCTCTTTATGTCTGAGCTAGTAAATGCGTAGGCTATAATCTAGGAATAGACTGGGGCCCTCATTCCCTCCTTGTGTACTCCCGATGTCGATTGAAGGGTTTCGATATTGGGATCCTTTGCCAGATATGTAAGAACTTTTGTACTGATAAAGTTCATCTCTTAGATCAATGCATTCAGTGGTTTCTAATGGACGAAAAGAGTTAATGTGGCTATATGCTGTTGTGAAGTCGATGTAACAGGTATACAATTTCATAATAGTGGTATAAAATTTACTAGAATTGTTTGATGGCATATATGTAATTATTACATCACTTACCTGAAGGAAAACTAAACTGGATTGTGAGGTATTGACTTTCATAAAACGATGAAAACTTCGTTAATGTGTTCATGTCATTTATCATTACCAATTTGTAGACTGGAGATATTTCATAACATTCAATTTACGAAAAACAGTTGTTGATATTATTAATAAAAAGCGGTATAAATTGACCTAGTTGGGTAAAATTTAGATTACTTCTCCTTCTATATACCGTCTCCCTTCAGGGCATAGATGATCATGGCTATCCACAACTTCATATCTTTTAATATATGTCTATATCTCTGAGATGAGGTATTATAATTACATACTATTTACATTATTCGAGCTTTTATCCTCATCTTCATTGCCATATTCATAACGTTTCGGCCGTTGTACACCCCGGCCTTTTTCAGGCGATTACTAGAACAATTTACCCCGGTGGTAGAAATAAAGGGTTCGGTTTGGAATTCCAATCACCTAAAGAAGTCCGGAGCGTACAACTGCCTAAAAGTTGTGAATATCGCAATGAAGATGAGGATAACAGTCCGAATAATGTAAGTATTTATATCCTTTGTAGGTTTCTGGTTCTTTCCTTTTGTTCCTCTTGGATTTAATATGTCGCGAGAGTTTTATCCATTTACACATGCTGGTCATCACTCTCACTGACCCCTTTACCTTCGATATGACCTGTGAATGTCATTTTTTCCAAGCTTTCCTTCTCCATTGTGTGTCCAATAGATTTCAGGTGTCTCTTTCTGATTGTAAGTATAAGTGTCCTTTTTGTTTTTATTTTACTTAAGAATTCCCTGTTGCTTACATGCTACGTCGTTGATATTCTCAGCACTCGAGGCATGAATTAAACTATGCCTAATCATTCTCTGGGAGTTACTCTAAACTCGACAAAACTATACTCTGTGGGGTAACCTGGTCTACAACACCAGTAACTGAATGAAATTATGACTATCTGATCAGATTTTAATCTGTAGTGAGAATTGGGGCAAGTTTGAGAAGGATATTAAACAAAAAATAACGAAGTCAAGCTATCTTAGTCGGTTCATATCTATCTATCTATCTATCTATCTATCTATCTATCTATCTATCTATCTATTTCAGTCTGTTCATATCTATCTATCTATCTATCTATCTATCTATCTATCTATCTATCTATCTATCTCTATCTATCTCATCTATCTATCTATCTATCTATCTATCTATCATCTATCTATCTATCTATCTATCTATCTATCTATCTATCTATCTGTTCATATCTGTCTCAGTCTCCATTCTATCTATCTATCTATCTATCTATCTATCTATCTATTTCTATCTATCTATCTATCTATCTATCTATCTATCTATCTATCAATCTATCTATCTCAGTCTACTGTCTATCTTTCTATCTATCTATCTATCTATCTTTACAGTCTGTTTTTTGAGATCTCACCATCTATCTATTCATTATCTATCTATCATCTATCTTTACATCTACAAACATTCATCTATATCTGATCTATTTCTATCTTCTATCTATATCTATCTATCTATCTATCTATCTCAGTCTGTTATATATCTATATATCTATATATATATCTATATATATATATATATTATATAAATAAAGATCTTTTAAGAACAGTAAGATATAAAATCATTCCTTCTTATCCATATTTTTTGGATTTTTACAAAATAGTCAATATCTGATAACTTTTCTTACAAGAGCATTAATAAATTATAAATTAATTGATTTATATATATATATATATATATATATATATATATATATATATATATATATATATATATATATAAATAAAGAGAAAGAACAGTATATATCATTGTTTTATAGATATTTTTTTTTTACAAAATAATGCTCAATTTAAATTTAAAACATATATTATATTATAAATTAATTGATTTAAAATATATATATATATATATATATATATATATATTATATATATATATTATATAATATATAATATATAATAATATATTATATATATATATTATTTATAATATATATATATAATATATATTATAATAATAATATATATATATATATATATATATATATATATATATATATATATATATATATATATATATTGGCTTAGCAGGTTTCATTTAGTTATGTTGATGATCAAACTCAGGAATTTGTTTAGATATTATTTTGGAATTTTGTAAGGTAACCGTAATTTTGGTTCAACAATAATTGGACAATTTCAAAAACAGGAATTATATCATGATCTTGAAATTCGAGAACACTTTCATGTATTAGTTTTTTCCACCATTGTGTTTGATATTTATATGTTATAATATTAAATCGTGTTTTGTTTGTATTGATGATATCACTTGCGGGCCGCTTATATCATAAGAAAAGCCGCTTTCAGCATTATAAAGAAGAAAGCGACATAAAACTAACACAAAGTAACAACATCATTGTAAACTGCGTCTTTGATGAACAAATCAAATTATTTTTGAAGCAAATGAATAACAAAAATTTAGCAATCTTCAAAACACAAAATAACTATGAGAAAACAATATAAGATTATTTTACTACAAATTCATGAAGCTATGTATAAGTACACATTACTTAATGATCTTGATGAACTTATATGATTAGTAATCTTATGGGAAAAATTCAAAAATAATTTTAAATTTATACGAGAGCAAATCAGAAAGTTAATGTAATTTTGAAATTACGCGGTAAAAAAACGGAGGCGCTGGGATGACAGGTACTTAGTCACATGCAACATTCCATTATTCAGTCGAGTGATGGAGAGCAACGAGATCAGGCATATGGACACTCTGCTCATCGATTGCAACATTGAGGACCAAATCGTCGAAGTGCGCTTTCTATAGGCAGCGGGTATCAGATCTGTGGAAATCCATCGCCGGGGGTTTCCACAGTATGCAGTAGGAATGATGAATCAATCAAATGTGTATGGCTCAGTAGAAGGAGAAGGAAAGGCAATTTTGTCGCCCATCGACGTCGTGAACGGAAGTACATATCCAGAAGCTGGATGTCTTGATCCATGAAAGCCAACAAATTATGTTAGCACGAGTATTGGCAATGGTGGATATGAGCTATTGGTTTGCACAAGTCACTTGGGGTACAGTAAAGTTTGTGCGCGTTGGTTGCCCATATAAGCAAGCGATGCAGATGTGGCTTTGTAAGTAACCGAAAGGCTTATTTTCGGTAGGGATTAAGAATCTCGTTGGATGGTGCCAAAAGTACATCGCCGTTCAGGTAGGACTATTTCGAAAAGCGACATTTGTTCTTCATCAGCGGAAATAAAGATGTATGGAAACTGCCTCTGCTTTTTCATTTACGCTCGTACATACAAATGATATCGGGCCACTCAAAAGATTATCTCGTCTATTACTATATTTGTCCCGTCAGTGTTAAAATAAGAAACATCTACGGGTGTCGCTCCGAAAGTAATGCATCCAATTTTATTTATGTTACTCTGTGATGCCAGATGCGAATTTTGACAGTAATGAAGTCGAGGTTGAAACCGCTCGCTAAGAACCCATAATTTATTTTGCTTTGTTACTGATAGAAATTGAGCGGCATTATGGCAAAATAACTTCTGCCATGAAAGTGCGTACGATGCAGAGATAAGTCAATGAATTCCTCTATACTGAAAAATGCATAAATTTACATTCATCAAAGCAGCGATGTTTCTGATCGATAACGTTCACATCCTAATCCTGGCATGCAAACTTTTGTCCATTACTAGAGAAAATACACATAACCTGTAGTGGTGACTATGTGTGTTTTGAAGATGAAAACTTGGTCTATGAAACGAAGTCATTGTGCTCCCGGTGTCTGTTGTAGTTTATGTGTGAATAAATAAGACATTAATTTAGTTGTTACTTTCGTACTATGACCCAATAATTACAACGATTTCCTATAACATGTCACTTATCTAACAATAGTGCCAAAGACAGCATATTAGTTACATAAAATAATTACCTTCAATATTTCGCCGAAAAAAGAGTATAGCATGATGAAAAAGGACCCAAACTTGATAAAAACTAAGTTTTATAGTGAAAATATTTATGTTATTTTTAAAAGGAAATATCAAAGTATTTTTAATTATTTTATTAAGTTTTTAATCCATTATAGCACGTTTGGAATTTTGGTTAAAAATCTTGTTTTTCTTGCGTGAACGGTGGCAGCAAAGATTTGTATTAGGCAAGTTAACGCTTTTAGTTCGGTTATATAGTCATTAATTAACATTCAAAGACGCACCATAATTTCCATAATACCGACAGTGGCTTTATATATGTTGTAAACGACTGAAAAACGACGTCATCAGCATGAATAAAATGTGATAACATTCACAAGACCAAATGAATAAACATTTTCATAAATAATTGAACTGAGCATTGTTTATCTTGTAAGAAACGTGAATATGATGAAAATCATTTGAAAAAAATATAATCAATAAGTGTATACACACATAAGTGGTTAGCTATGCATCAACACACACAAACATACACACACACACACACATATATATATATATAGGCCACGAGTGTTGTTTTTTTAAATATTATTTTTCCCCCCATATTTATTTTTTTTTTATTTGTATTTAAAATTTATTACTTATTTAAAAACTGCTTTTATATTTTTTTTACACTCTATCTCTGATATTGAGCACTTTATCCCATAAATATAGCACACCTTAATTATGACACCTTGCAAATATTTCTTCATATACATGTATAATATATATATATATTGTATATATATATATGAATGAAATATATATATATTTGTGTGTGTGTGTGTATAATGTGATTATATATATATATATATATATATATTCATTTATGAATATAAGATATATATATATATATATATATTATATATATATATATATATATATATATATATATATTATTCTATATATATAACAATATATATGTAGGATATATATCTGATATTTGAATTTATTTTCATTTCAAAACAACGGCTTACTGCTATATAGTGTTTTGTAATCCCGACTGACGCCAATTCATGTCGGGTTTCGATATATATATATATATATTTGGGCAACCGGCTTATCGACGTAATAGTCACTAATTTAAGACCATATGAAAAAAAAGCTGTTATAGGGACAGCGAAACAGTCTGTGGATGACAAACATATATATATATATATATATATATATATATATATATATATATATATATATATATTTGAAATAAGATAAGATAATATGCAATAATTCTTAGAAACATGTTTGGATGACTATTGTTCGTAGTGGAATTTTTATGGGTTTTACAAGTCACCTTGAATTTCGAGCAAAAGTCGGAATTAAAAAAATAGACAAAACACAATATTTGAAAATGAATGGAGTATCATTCAAAAGTACTCGGAAAGATTAATATAAAATAAATATGAACTTTGGCAAATTTAGCATAGCATAAAACATATCATTCGGAAATTAGAAAAATTTAATAAAAACTTGATCTACAAAACTTACAACAAATATTATTATTCAACCAACATAGACAATCAATCTCTCTCTCTCTCTCTCTCTATCTCTCTCTCTCTATATATATATATATATATATATATATAGTGTAGACAGAAGAATCAATACTGCATGGTGACTCGCAGTTTTAAGATTTAATATGATCTTCAGACAACGTCTTGTTCTGAAGATCATATTGAAGGAAGAAGCTGACATCATGTTGATGTCTATGTTCATGCTGTCTATATCTGATTGCGATAGAGTAATCTTTCCCTATACATTTTAACAATATATATATATATGTGTGTGTGTGTTTGTGTGTGCATATAAAATACTTGTATGTTTGTGTAAGTAAACTTGTGTATGTAAAAACGGAATTATAATCTATGTACATGTTTTTAGTGAGTCATAATGTAAGAAAGCCGACCTTCAACTATCAACGATTATTTTGTGGACAGTTCGAGGTAGAAATGAATTTTGCTTCAAAACCAACAAAGCAATTCAGACATATAAATGCTTTTCTTCTGTCCGCTTTAATCTTTCGTTTTTATCCTTTTAGACAAGCGATCAGACGATTCACACAAATGAACGATAGATGAATAACTACTTCTGCAATGCATCTTGGGATACCAACATTATTTTGTATGAGCACAATCTTGCAGCAGAATTAAATTAGCAATTGTGTTACGGACAATTCGTTATTGTGGAATTCTTTTTCTTCTTCTTCTTCTTCTTCTTCTTCTTCTTCTTCTTCTTCTTCTTCTTCTTCTTCCTTCTTCTTCTTCTTCTTCTTCTTTTTCTTCTTCTTCTTCTTCTTCTTCTATGTGTTATCATGATTGGTATTTCATGCGTACTAGCCTCTTTCAACTAATGATGAAGCTAGATTATGCGCGCTTTTCTAGATAATGTAACTAATGCCTGTTCAGTATAGTTGCAGTATAAACCAAAGTTTAGCTATGTAGGGCTTTCAAAAAACAAATGTGTTTGAGGAGACATTTGCAACAGAACTAGCCACTTTCATAGATTCCATACTCCTGAGACTGGCGGACGTGCGTCATGACACCTTTGGGCGTAGACGAATCATGGCTTTCCAATATTTCTTGTAATTTGTTACTCTCTCTATATTTTTTTAAAATTCACAGACCTTCTTTGCCTTAGTTATGTCATGAATTAAGGTAAACATGTTATATCAATTACTAGCAGCATGGCCCGGCGTTGCCCGTGCTTGATTCAAAAATCGTACGACTCATACAGCAATCGCTATCACTTTAAATATTTTTGCCCTTCCTTGCCTTTAAAGGAGTGCCCTTTGCCGTGCTGATGTTCTACATGCCTTACTTCTTGCCTATCTCACACTGCGAATTTTTTCTAAGCTCTATATTAAACATTAAATCTGTTACGAAAAAAGAGCTAAACAAAATGAACACAAAACGATCAGCTTTAAAAAAGGACTCGTAACTGGAAAAACCGAATGAAAAAAAAATGTTAACAACAAATACTTTTTCACACCCAACCTACTTCTGTGGAATCAGAATCAACGTTGAGTTTAAGCAAGCGAATGAGCCAATTGGAGTAAAGTGCCATGCAGATTTAAATTTTTCTCACTTGTGACGAATGCAGTTATCGATTTTTTTTGGATGCTAGCATGCTAGTTAACATTCGTGTCAGTCAGCTGTTGGCTCTCACGCTGGTCAATAGAATCTTCCTGCCTATTCGTGGCATCCAGCTATAGGCTCTCACCCTGGCCAGTAGAAAATGGCCGCAACCTACACGAAGCATGAAAGAAAAATCGATTATTTCCACTATCGATGGGAGTTGGGAAATGCAAAGTCGGTCTTGGCCTTCCCGCTAACTTAGAGCATGTGCAAATCTGTCGAAAATTGCAGCCATGAATTAGTTACACACACACACACACACACACACACACACACACACACACACACACACACACACACACACACACACACATCCTGCTTTTTATAGATAATGTAGTGTTTCCTGCGATTCTCTTACTTCAGTATGTCCTTTGAGTGTTAGATGTACTAAGCCGTCTTTACTCATCCCAGAAAAATAAATTTTCAGTTTATGCTTGAATCAGTTCATATTCTGCTTAAAAACACCTCATTGATCCCGTTTTATCCATCTCTCGGTTGAAGCACATCTCCATCGTTTCAAATGTCTTCATCTGCGAGTAGATGCTTCAGTATTTTCCCCTCCATCTAGGAGATTAAGGATTACATTCTACTGAAACAATGATTGTAGTCACACATCTTACTGTCATACAGAGCATCTTATTTCCCGGAGGCACCAACCATCAAGCAATATTTTACAAGCGGGTCACCTTGATTATTACGAAGAAAGTACTCAGATCATTCGTCACACAAGTAACTTTTATCTTATTAAGTTCTCTATTAAAAGTTCCACGAAAAAGGACGCCCTGAATCCATCATAAAATTCAGGAAGTGGAATGAATAAATACTCAACACTTAAAAATAATCTGTATATAGAAGAGTTACAACATATAGGAGATAAGAAAATTGAACATAGAAAAGGACGTGTTTGGCTTAGGCTTGAAAATGCTTGTTACAAAAACAAAACCGGCCTGAGTATACCAATAAACTACACGAGGGGAGTAGAATCATGTTTTAATTGCTCTTGTTCCCAGGGTGATAGCACCTGTTTGGGTCCCAGGTATGGGCAGATAGTGGAACCCCAGTTAACCTAAAAACTTAAATTGCCTCGTCAGAATCGGGCATTCATAAGACTGCCAATCCCATTAAGATATCTATAAACTGTCAGACGTATGCATCAACTTGAGCAGATCAGTGATTAAAATGGCTTAGAGCAAATAAATCCTGTAGGTCTAAGCCAGAATTATCCTTCTTCGAAGCTCGTGGACCAGCGTTACATAATCACAAAGAAAGAACTGTGCCAAATGACAAAAATCACATCATTTGAAGACTACCAACAGCGGCAACAACTAAAATGGATATTGTATGTATTCATCTAGTTAAGGGAATCTAGTCAATCTTGTTATTTAAACCATAGCTGGTGTTAGAGAGGAAGGGATAGTCATAGCTTTCCCAATGTTATTTGTGCGAAAGGAAATGCAACGCAACGTACTCGCCTAAACTATTTATCTTTTCGTGTCTCTAAGCGCCTTCAAATATTTTGCAGGCCTTTTTATTCGATATGCTTTTTATAACTCTCTACCGAAAGCGATTTTTCTATAAGCTTTTTTAAAAATAAAATTTAATATGAACAGAAGACAAAGATCAACATACAATATTTTCTGTGTCCATTTTACTTCTGTTTCTTTTGAAGACGGTATGGTTTGATTTTCGCAACAGCAATAATAATATATCTCACGAAACTAAATATAAGATAAAACATAATAATAATAATAATAATAATAATAATGCTAATTCAGGCTTTGCAAAAATTTTTACCTTGCTCCCAATAAAACACCGATATAGTTTTAGAATTTTTTTAAAGTCTGACGCAGGTGTCAGCTTTGGAAAGCGAATTCCGAAGAACTTTCCTCCTCCGAGCAATTGACGTTGCATAAAGCTGTCATGGCTCAGACGTTTATGGAGCCGCGTGCAAGTTATTGACTCCTCGAAGGGAGATTGTTTATCTAGCGACATTTTGGAAAAACGGCACCTCTAAAATGAATTATTTATTAATACGCCTACAAATGCGTCCGGGGCGTTACTTTGACTGTAATAAATACTGGCAGTAACATCACTTTGTCTTGTCAGGAGTAGAGCAAGCAACTTTAACTCTCAAGTAGCAGAAATTGTTTATTTATCAGTTGTCGACTGACGAGACGTGATCTTATCCGCCTCTTGTTATCCCTTCAGGTGGTGGCCAAATATCGTTCTCCACAACTTCTTATTATTTGTAGCTCGAAGCAATGTCTGTTTTCTATCTCGTACTGTCCCAGACGCTGGAAAAGGTAAGAGAATCTAATCAGTTCTGTTATTTAAACCATAGCTAAAGAAAGGGTTTCAGTCATACCTTTTCCAATAGTATTTGTGCGAAAGGAAATGCAACGTACTCGCTTAATCTATTTATATTTTTGAATCTCTAAGCGTCTTCAAATATCTTGCACGCCTTTTTATTCGATATGCTTTTCAGAACTGTTTATTGTTCCTTGTGTTGCTTTAGAAAATTCTCGACTCCTTCTGACATGCTCTATTTCACAAGGGTCAGATCAGACCAAAAATGGAATATTGCTGCTATATCTAGTGGGGAGCTGCCTAATCCTCACTTTGAAGAGTTCAAAGGTGATGGATTTATTTTTAACATACGTACTTTTTCCACAGACGCAACGTCTCAAGCCGAAATCTGTTCAGTCGCTATTTCCATGACAAAGGTTTAAGTGAGGTCCATTCTTTAGTTACACAATCGGAAACCACAACAGCTAGGGTCTGCTGTACCATGTACAAAGAGTCGAATCATTCCCTTCGTATTCCACAGATAAGATAGAAATTACACTCAACTTTCCTATCCTACATATTCTCCTAATCTGCATTTCTCACCACTTGTTACATCTATACAACAGCCATTCTGTTATCTTCGACATTGAGTAGCTTCCTTGAATTTGGTGCCATTTCTTTAAGCAGGTTTGTTTAAGTTACTTTCTGTTTACCTTGCTTTCTGCGAGTGTCAAATTCTCTAAACCTTATTTCCTCAATATGTGCTTCAGAAATTTCCGCCACCACTTTCTGATTCTATGTCATCTGAATCAATTGTTTATTTCACAGTCTTGTGGATTGACCTTCAATGACGATAGGTTATACAGTTGACGTTCTGGTGTAATATGTATTGTAATATTGTAATATATATTGCCAGGAATTTTATTTAAAATAATAAATATATATAAAACGATAAATACATATAACTGAATACAATAATAAAAAGAAAAATCAAATAATCATTAAAAAAAGAAACAGTTTTTCCCTCTTTTTAGAAACGGAAAATCCCTATTCTCAGATTTTCATTTTTTAATTAAATTAAGCGGGAAATTATCCCAAAGAAGCTAAGACTTCACATACCTCGCCTGGATCAATACGTACATTATCACGTCACAACTATAAGAACGCGAACAAATATAAGATGAAAGTAAACTTCGAAATCCAATTGATCCAAATTCTGAACTCTGTGATTCTTGCTCATTGATTTCTTTTCAAATTCTTGATTATTTTCACTGGTTAATTATAGTAATTTTGAGTTGAATATTTTGGCTCCATAAACATTAGATCAAATGAATAAAATGAACTGAATATTTTATTCCAGATCAAGTAGACGAAATATGAAATTGTTGAACATTGAGAAAAAGACTGAAAAGCTCACTGTAATTTTATTTTACATTTCTAAAATTTTCTTTTTATTCCTTCACCCGTTGGGTCGTAGGGTCCCCATCTGTACTGCATCCACAGTAGAAGTTGTGTTTCTTGGGCAAGATAGCCTGACGGAGCCCAAAGCCTCTCCAGGTCGATTTTAAATTCAGAGTTTTTCCTTCAAGGTTATAGAACTCAGTCTGTTCTGCTATTTAGCCATAGCTGGGGGGAGAAGAAGAGGGTTCATACCTTTCCCAAGTGTATTAACACATAAGTGAATGTAATGGAACAAACGGGAATTCGAACTCGGCTCTCCGATTCCTCAATTCATGCCTCCCTTTCTAAAATAAATACTAGTAAAAGTCAAAATAGGGAAAGAAACCTGGTTGCAAAAGAGAAGTGTCACTTGAAAGGAAATTTGGTTCCAACAAGTTCAAACAGTTACAGCTGATACCAGTTATGCCACACAGGGTCGAACTATTTCCATTTTTACTATATTCTATTGGTGAGTAGAATATTCCATTCGGATAGCTTTTCCCAAGAGTTGATTCGACTCTTTGTACATGAAATAGCAAACTCCTGCGAGGATGCTTCCCGGATACTACTACTTTAATCTCTTCACTTCGAGGTCCAACTGTACATATCCTCATAATTTACAATTACTCTCCCCCTTACTACTTCCATACATCAAGCTCATTTTGTAAAACTCTACCTTGTGAGGCTCTTGGGTTTTGTATTGACTGGACATTTAATCAAAAAATAAGTAAAAAAATGTTGAATTAACATCGTCTAAAATAAGTAAAAAAATGTTGAATTAACGTCGTCTAAGTGTGATTATTCCATAAATTTTGCAAAGGGTTTTATTTAAGGTTGACCACGTCTCCATTTCAATATCTACAATTGGGCGTGACTAGAAGGTGAGCAGTGAGATAGACATCAGTCTCCATCCTTGATAATAGACAGCACATTTATGTTTTTTCAATATTTATAGCAGCAGAAGTAGTCGTCTAAAGCAACGACGTAGTGTTATTTACATTACACTTAAATCCGATCACTTGAATTTCTCAGTCAACTTGCCGAGACACGTGAACCACGTATTAAATTATAAAAAAGAAGGTGTTTTTTTGCCTACTTCTCAATCAGATATTTTAGCCAATTCCCAAATCGAATTGACAAGTTCAAAGACTACAGTTAGTGCATTTTCGCAAGAGGTAGACATTTTTTTAAACTTTCATATTTATTTCCCTTCATAAGATCAATTTAAAACATGTCACTATAAGTATTCTTAAGAAACACTTTTGTAAAAGTTTTATATCGCTTTTCTTATTTGATGGAGACAGTAAAAATTTAAATAATAAAAAAAGTAAGATGAAGCAAGTAATAAAATATGAATAAAATTCTGTTCGAAATCGTGTACCAGTGCGGCACTTGCAACAAGACGGTGATCCTTCAATATAGAAATATTACATTATTGAATTATGTTTACCAACACTGGATATAATGATATTTCTTAGACGACATCAATTTTGCCACAAAAATATAGTGTGCTTACTGAGAAACACTATCATGGTTTATGTCTTTACAGAAAAACCGTGAATATCCGTATTTACGAATGACGCCATGAAAATAATACTTCCCAATTATTTTAACGGAAACTAAATCAAATAAAAAGAGCACGATGACAGTTTTGGATAGAGCAAGTTTTCAGTTACAGAACACTGCTTTTCCCCTAGTCACCACTATTAGCTGTCAATTTTGAACAAGGCAATCAACTATGTGCTTTACCGTTAAGACATTTAGCCTTTAGCACCGATTAAAAAGCAAAAAGATTCCTGTCGAGAGGCAATTTTTTATTAAGAATTTCGATCTCTAGTTCGGTATACGTTAATTTCATTGCGATGTCTACACATTTATTTACACTGTTTACATTGTTTAGATCGTTGCCACATTCACGGGATTTCGGCCGTTGAACGCTCCCGCCTTCTTCAGGTGATTGGAATTTTAGAACTGAACATTATATTTCGTCCACTGGATTAGATTTTTCTAGTTCCAGGCACCATGCCTCTTCTGGATGTCTCAGTTATCTCTCTTTAACTCAACTTCCCAAGTTTTGTTCACCACTCTAGTAGTCAGGTATTGAAAACACAACTCTTTGGGTGAAGCCACTGACTACAGCCAACGCTTTTATCCAAGTTTCCTTGTGTCTACACATTTGGCCACTAAATATAACGAATATTATAATAATAGCAATTGATATCGGATTAAAAAAAAACGTTAATAACTGGCGGGGGCATATGCAATCTTTTAATAGCAGTAAGTACAAGACTTCATTATCCAAGTATTTAGGAGTCTAAAAGAAAAGAATAAAACACCTACTGTTAAATGGAAATTAATCAGAAAAGACGGAACAAGGAATTCACTATATGCCCCTTGTTATCTAGGTCTTAACCAAAAATTTGAAATAATTAGATTTAAAAATAAGACCCATATCTTAAATCAAAGATATGAACTAACCGTTAACTGTAAACACCGCTATAAATTTAACTTACTATAAGGGTTGTAATACTTTCAACGATAATGATATGTCACTGTAAGTTTAGTAGGTTATTACTTTTATTATCTGATTGTCCTCCTATTGATGTGGGTGTGTGTTGGTGTACGTGTACTGTTTTCTTCCTGTCTGCATGTGTGTGTGTGTTTACTGATAGATGTGTATATATATATATATATATATGTACGTGGTTTTTTTATAATAAGAAAGAAGGTAAAAAAGAAAAAAGGAGGAGAAAAAGAGAGGAGGGATATATATATATGTCTAGGTGTTTGTGTATCTATATATTTCTATTTGCATGTACTTCTGTATGTATATATGTATATATTTATAGTATGTATGGGGATGTAGGAGTATATATATATATATATATATATATATATATATATATATATATATATGTATGGGTGAATGTGTGTGTTTTATGTGTATATACGAATATATTTTGTATTTATACACATATACATATACGCATGTTATATGTTATAGTTATATGTGCGTATATATATGTGTGTGTGTGTATGTGTGTGTATGTAATGACACCTATCATATGTGTGCTTGTTTGTGCGTATGGGTAGGTATATAAACTTTAGTATGTGTCTACATGTGCAGGGTATGTGTATATATATATATATATATATATATATATATATATATATATATATATATATATATATATATATATGCCTGTATGTGTACGTACTTATATATTTGTATATTTGGATGTGTATATATGGGTATTTATACATGTTTATATATATATGTATATGTGGATGTATATGCGTATGTCTTTGTATATGTATATGTATGCATATCTTAGTGTCTTGGAATGTATCATCAATACTAACTAAAATCTACTTTTGTTTGATAATCGTTTTTGTTATGGTCCGGTTCCCTGTACCACGGTGATAGTCCAAGGTAGAACCAATAAAGAAGAACTCGAATACGGATATGGAATAACACAGATATATTACAAACAGGAATATATACAGAGAAGTAGAAAGTGTTAGTACGAACAATCAGGTTTAGTAGTAATTGTCTGAACGCGACTCTGTTTCGGACTGCCTCTGACTCGACTCACTGACTCGCTCGCTCTGGTCTGACTGACAGACTCCTGACGGACTTCACTCCTGACGGACTTCACTCCAGACTTCAGACTTCACTCCAGACTTCAGACGGAACTGTATTTAGTCACCCCCACGCGAGGGCATCATGTGGCACAAGGCCGGTTTAACGTGGGATCTAACGTGGGGTATAAACGGGTTCAGGGTCGGTTTAGCTCCACGAAAGAGACTCTGCCCTTCGGCGTAGCCTCGTTCGGGTTCCTCCCCGCCCGAAGGCAGAGAGTTCAACCGATCTGCCGATCAGCCGGTCGCCGGACTGAACTCCCTGCTTCCTCTTGAGGCGCAGTATTTATTACTTATGGAATAGTACATTGTTATTATGGGTAAGGTCCCCTAACAGCTTTATAATCGCTTATAGACTTAATAATTAACAATTGTGTCGCGATACATTTTAATATTGTATGGACTTTACGGTCTTTTATCATCACTAAGATAATATTGTTAGAATATGTGTAGGTTTACGTATGTATATGCCTATTTATGTGTGTGTGTATATATATATATATATGCGCGTGTGTATATGTGTATGTGTGTATATATATATGTGTGTGTGTGTTTAAGTTTTCATTTGTTTGTGCTCTTTATATATATGCGTGTGTTTGTATATGTATATGTGTGTATATATGTATGTTTGTGTGTTTCTGTATATATATATAAATACATATATATATGTATATATATATTTGATTTGTTTAATTTTTATGTTACTGTGTGGATTTATGCCTGCTTCTGTATGTGTATATTTGCATATACATATGCGTATATGTATATGTGTGTATATATGGATATATATATGTATATGTATATGTGTGTATACATGTATATATAAATGTGTGTACATATTTGTCTGTAGGTAGGCTTTTTTGTGTTTAGTGAAGAATGTGTGTAAATATCTGGTTTTATGTAGTTTTCTATTTTCTTTCAACTACCGTTATATTTTTGTACTCGGGTATGTGCACTACTGCGTATATAGCTATATATGAAATATATTTTCATATATATTTATGAGTTTGGAGTTTCCGTTTTTATATATTAGATGGTGTTTTTTTTTGTGTATAAATATATTTTTCTGTCCATGTCTATCTGTTTTAATCTCCTTCCATTCCCTAATGTTTGTTTTTCTATTCTGCCCATGTCGAATTTTATCTATTCTACCATTTTTTCTACATATATTTTCCCGTATAAGTTATATTTTAATAAGTGGTTAGAATTCGTTTAATAACACTTTCAAACTTGAATATTTCTTGGTAGGCGTGTCTTTGTGAATGTATGTGTGTGTATATACGTGTCTTTATCGATGTCTGTGTGTATGGTCACTTGTGTGTACCTTTCATTGTGTATGTAAGTTGTGCTTTTGTTTTTTTAAAAGAGTCGTGGAGATACTACCTGTCTCGTCGCTTTTTTTTGTGTGTATATATCTAAATACGTCTGCGTGTTTATGTATTATAATCTGATTGTGTATGTATTGTCTTTTGCAAGATGTCATCCTCCCCTGCCTCTGTTTTTGATTCAAATGTATCTATGTTGTCATGAAGTTCAGAACAACATTTGATCTTAACGTTTATTCCAACTTAATTTCAATAAAAACAAAATAAATAGAATAACATATGTATTTTATCTTTTTTCCTCAGTAATTTTATAATTCTAAACTTAATATAGATTAAATTTAAATTTTAAAATTGGTAATTTTTAATTTCAAATTTTATCGTATAATTTAATATTTATTGGTTAGAATAAATTCTATTTTAGTCTAACCCCATCATTAAAGCATTAAATAATTATTATAACCTTAGTTCGTTGTCAAGAATTTTGGAATTCTCGTATACTTGTATTTTGATTGGTCATTCCAGCTTATGTAACAGTGTTTGCCTTAACGAGGGGTGTTTGATTGATTAGAACTTTTTAAAACCCTTTATTTTACATTCAACATCATCACCTGATAAGACACCAGAAGTGTTGAAACAAAATGACTATTTTTGTAGTGATTTTCTAATATATTTATGTTATAATTTTCTAATATATATATATATATATATATATATATATATATATATATATATATATATATATATGCTTACATATATAATAAAAATATAGTTTTGGGGCATGGTATATTTATGAACAAAAGTGCTCAGTCGCAGAAATAGAGTGTATGTAGATATAAAATTGGATACTGAAGTTAATATGGAGTGGTGTCAGTCTGTTTCATGCTTAAACGCAATCTTCGCGCCATTGAAGATAGCATTCATGCAGGAAACAGAATGTCTACACTCGGTGTTGTCCCTAGAGTACACTTTGTTTATATATATATATATATATATATATATATATATATATATATATATGTATGTGTGTGTGTGTGTGTAGATATAGACATATTTGGTCAAAGTAATCACTTGGCTTGAGGTGTTATAATGGGTATCTGTAGTGTTGATTCGCACGTAGAAACTCTCTCTTCATTTATTTATATCTATATGTATATATTGTATCTATCTCTATCTATCTATCTATCTATCTATCTATCTATATATATATATATATATATATATATATATATATAGTAAAGGTAATAAAATGATATATACTATTTATTGTTTATATATATATATATATATATATATATATATATATATATATATATATAGTGTGTGTGTGTATATATTCACTCTCAACATGTATATAGGTTGTATTAAAAATACTATTACAAACGTTGGGGGGGGGTCATCATAACAAAATAAATACTAAATTCCATATAAACTTATGTTCCCAAATCCTTCTTTTCAGCTATTAATTTAAAAGAAAGTTTACGGTAGATGGCGCTGTGTTGCCATTTGCACTAGGTTACATTTGTCATTCGTGTACATTTGAGTCTCGTCTGACTTTAACGTTAAAATTGTATAGTAGTCAGTTAACTGACGAATTTTGGAGTAAACATGAGGCTCACTGCTCAATATTTCTAAATATCAGAGAACACAATCCGTATGTGGTCCATGGGGATATTCGCCACAATTTTCATATGTTGAGGAAACGGTAGTTCTTGTCAGAACACACACATACAAGAACAATGGTTGCTCCAACCAAAACGACTACTGAACAGGTTTTAAACCACAACAGGAACCAGGTATGCTATGCTTTTTATTATTTTTTTAACCGAAATGCGTAGACCTTAGAAATGACATGATTATGAGGCAATCCTTCGTCTGTTCCCCATGTTATACACACCAGGTCTTCCGCTTCTGTGATAGCTTTCGGAGTGAAGGACGCATCATATCAACACACATCTTGCAACAATGATCTTGTATGTGATGGAAGTTCGAATGTGTTTCATCAGTCACAAAGCAGTGGTGACCCAAGATTGGATGGCGTTATATTTTTACAAGCATATCGCGCCAAACGTGTGAGCTAAATCCCTTTGAATATTACATGTGGACAGTTCTTGAGAGAGAAACCAATGAACGTTCCCACAATACGATAAGATACCTGAAAGCTGCCATTACACGAGTAATATTCAATATCAATGCAAACAATGTGATGCGTGCATGCCAACGATCCCGTTACTGTCTTGAAGCCATCATTGCAGCTGAAGGCGGTTACATCGACTAAACATGTACTCCAACCATTACCTATGTCTGTGTACCAACTTATGTATGAATAAGTTTGTAAAAGGTGTTTGTAAACTGTAGTTGTTTTTCTTATTGACTACAATATGTCCTCGAATAACACACAGTATATATAACATGCTTCATTCATCAAATGATATTTTATTACCTAGATGTAATTACAGTTTGGAAATGTTGTATAGGAAGCTTGAGTTGTAAAAATATCTTTTTGACTAGAAAATTTCCACGTGAATATTATTTTGATGGGTCTACATATCATCAGGTAATATTTCGTGAAACTCCTCACATATCATCTGAAATACTATTGTTTCCTGAATCAAAGGTTTCCATTTCAATTTAATAAGTTTTCTCATGGAAAAGCATGTATTAAATCTGTTGAAAAAACAATCATGATAATTAGCTTGGCATTATTTTTAGAACCAAGGCTACTGCTCATTTGTTAGTTTGTATAAATCTGTCTTGTAAGGCAAGAAAAGATAAACTTCAAATTCGAAATATTTGATTCTGTTGCATATTTTCAACCGAACAAAAAGAAGCGAATAGGTAAAAGTTTGTAAAAAAAAAACTGTTTTTTGTTTTCTTAAAAAATGGATTTTATTTTTGCGAAAATGATGTTGAATCAGCTTTAATTCAGTTTGGGGATAGTAATGTCCAATTCAGTCTGAAATGCAAAATAATTCTTTTTTTATGATAAATCAAAAGTCAAAATTCTTCTTAAAGATCATTATAGGTTATATAAGCAGACATTTTCAATCACATTAACTCAGTGGAAAGAAATCAAACTCAATTTAAATGCCAAGAATCGAAGAGCTCTTTAGCTTTGGATGTCTCTGTTAAAATAAAACTTTATGGAGATTTTGAACTTGGCATAAGACTGAACTAGAATCTAATTGCTGCCATGAGCCAAAGTTAGTCAAGTCGATTTGTTTCCCCATTTAGAAACTTGAGAAAGTGGATATAGAAACACTAATGTAAGTGTTTTGTGGCCATCTCAAGAAAGGTTTACATTGGGATGCCATTAAAAGTTCAGCTCATTTGGTGCCAAATTGTTGAAAGAATATTCTTAATTTGGAAAGTGAGATTTTTGATTTTATATGGATTTTTCAATTAAATACTTTAATTCATCAAAGTCTAAGGTAATTCACACAAAAAAGAAGTAAAAGTATTTGAAAAGGTTATAATAAAACACATTATGCTGGGTAGGTGAAGCTCAATAACTTTCAATTCAGATGTCTTTCTTTTACAACTATTATATCGGATGCGATAATCATGAATTCTAAAAAAGAAATAGGTGATATTTCCTTTCGTTATGTATTACGGTATGTGATAATTGTCTGAGGACACGCGTAACGTTGGACGTTATCAGCTTATTGCAATGCTTTAAAAATACTTGTGACTATTCATCTCCATCGCTTATATTACCCATTAGTATCATTAGCAACCATTTTGAATCTAATCAAGGAGATCACTTAAACAAAAAAACAAAAAACAAAAAACGACATCATGAGTGATAAACAGTACAAGCTACACTCTGCAGGGATTCGCCCACAGGTAATTTCTTTACTAAAACGATTGCCTGTTGACAAAGTGTTACATGTGGGGTTTACTGTATAACCTCTACAGCTATGTCATCTCAGGAAGTGTTTACGTGATCATCAAGTCTTTACTTCCAGGTACGTTACACGAAGTACTTTGTGAATAGCAAGTTTTCTGGAGCTCATGAGGTCAATGGAGGCATCCTCCAAGGTTACAATCGGCTTTTTTCTAAACGTACAGCTTATGAACGTTCTCAGATCGTTAGCAAAAGAATCTAAAGAGATGATACAATTGTTTATGGACACACTTCTAAAATGCAAGATGATCGGAGCCTTGCATCTGATCTCTTCTCTGATCAAGCTCTAACAGCTCGATGGGGGAAAAACTGACTTGTAGCATTCAATACTTCAGAAACTGAGCTAGTACCGTTTCATTATCACCTATAGGACGCCGACTTTTCTCCAGTCACGGTAAGCTGTTGTACTCTTATTGAGGCTGCGTGCTTTGAACGTCTGATAGTTTTCAAATTCAGGGACGACTTCAAGTTGAACTCATACGTACAATCCATTGATAATTGTATCTCTTCTAGAAGTACTTGACTCTTTCTGCTGTGTAAGAATCAGATTAGACAAATAATGGAGGATTTTTTTCATATCTGGACTGGTGCTGCCTCGTCCACAATTTCCAGCCTTGGAATTCGAAATTGTTTACGTAATCTCGGGGAGGCAGGAGATTTATTCTTAATTCTCAAATCTCTTTCACAGACGCAACGTCATAAGCTTATTGCTAATCTGTTGCTATTTCTATGGCAAATGTTCAGAAGAGCTAAAAAAAAAGTGCTAAAATATGTAATATCGGGCCTCCTATATGCAGGGAATTCCGGACAATCTCACCAAACATAAAGAAGAGACTCGAGGCAACAGAAATTTGGATCTACAGAAAGATGCTGAGAATACCGTGAAATTAATATGTGAGGAACAACGAAGTTTTAATGAAAATAGAAAAATAAGGAAAGAAAGCTTGGAGAATTTGACACTCACAGGAGGCAGCTAAAATAACCTCCGTAACGCGCTTACATAAATAGCTATCAGTACAGGGACGAAAAAAGATATAAAAAGGCAAGTCTTATTCAGAGCTTCAAAAAAAGGAAGTCTTGGAGAACCATGATGGCCCACATTATGAAGAGACGCAGCACATCGAAGAAGAAGGGAGTTGCTCACCGTGTTTCGAGAACTAAAACCATCGACTATTTTTACTGTTGTGAATTCGACCTTAAGTGTGGAGGGTGTCCTATATGTAGCCCTTTGCCACACTAGACTGAATTAAGCGGATACCTGGGAGAATTTTACAGCATCTGCTTAAAGTTGAGGCTGAAAATGTATTTTTCGTTTTAACCAGCGAATCAAGCTTACAATGCCAGCAACTGGCTATCTGAGGCGACACAATAAGAGTCTATTTGATTTATATAGTTTGGCTCCTGCTTTGTAACTGACGGGGGGGAAGAAAGATGCGAGGAGATGGAGACACGTGGTCGGATACTGACGGGGAAAGAGAGGGGTTCGAGCGAAGAGAGAGAGAGAGAAAGAGAGAGAGAGAGAGAGAGAGAGAGAGAGAGAGAGAGAGAGAGACTTTGATCTAACCGCCAGCAACAATAATGGATCTGCAGCATGCATTATTGGTCCGGGACATTAGAGACGCTGGTGATTTGGCAAGCTCTTATCTAAATTGCGCACGTATATAGTAATATATATATATATATATATATATATATATATATATATATATATATATATATATATATATATGTGTGTGTGTGTGTGTGTTTGTGTGTTTGCGTGTGTAGTGTAGTGTCTGTGTACACACACACACACAAACACACACATATATATATATATATATATCTATTTACACGTATCTATATACGTAAGCACAATCACAGAGACGCACACATATATGTATGAGTGTGTGTGCCGAGTAGTAGTGCATATGGGTTTCTGGTTAGTTTGTACACATATCTATTATGATTATGTGGTGTAATCGTATAAAACCGCACATGTAAATACATACACATTGACACACGTATTCACACAAACGTCACGTGGTTGTCATTCACATCTATAGGATTTGAACATTGTAATGTCCTTTTCAGCAGATGTCTCTTCCTCTCTTTCTCTTTCTCTCTCTTTCTTTTGCTCCCTATTTCACTCTTTCTCTTTCACTCTCTTTCCCTTTCTCTTACTCCTTCTCTCTCTCTCTCTCTTTGCATCAGCGCCTAATACACGCACGTTACAAAATTTCCTCGGTTGATGCATAACTATATATATCATACATTGTAGATATGTAAGTAATGGAAAGGCTGGCATTTAAGTTGACATTTGAAGCGCAAAAAAACTCTGTCGAAAACAATGTGTCAACGGATGGGGTAAGCCTAAATTTCATGATTCCTGGCAAAGGCTTTTGGTACGTTGCGAAATTCGAATAATGTTTTTACAACACCTTCAATTTCACCCTTCACTCTCTCTATATTATTGCTTAACACACACACACACACACACACACACACACACACACACACTCACGTACGTATATATCAATAAACTTTTTAAATACCCGTTTCAAGTGCATTTTTGATTTTTATTTGTGCAAATGACAAATTCCAGCGTATCAGTTTTCTTACCTTATTCATGCAACATATTATTATTATGTTTTTGTTTTCTATGTTTAGCTTAGTTTGGCTCAAGGCCACACGTATAGGGCACACTACGAGTATCGAAACTATTATTCAGTACTAATTCATAATCAGACTATCTTGCTAATTTTACGGTAGATGGCGCTGTGTTGCCATATAGACTAAGTTACATTTGTCATTTGTATACATTTGTGGTTATTCTGTCTTCAACGTGTAGCAGTAACTTAAACTGCTCCGTTTAACAATGACAGGATATTCATAATGTGATGTAACAAATAAGATTTTTACATACATGGGAATGATAATGGACGCCAAGCTGCACGGCTGTATCAAATAGCGTTTCCAGACCGAAGGCACCCGAGTCATCCAAACTTTGTGTCTATTTATCATCACGTTGCTGAGACAGGATCCGTGGCGGCATAACCTATGGATTCAGGAAGACCGAAACCCTCTCGTACGCCTGACCACGAAGAACACATTCTACATCTTATAGTAGCGCATGGAGGGTACTTCAAGGGCAGCTCCTGTATCTGTATCAATCTGTAACGTGCGCAGGGTCTTTCACCATGCTTATCCAGACGACTTACGTTACACCTATCTGATCATAGCTCCATTGGAACCCATTTAAACACACACACAAACGTGCTAAACTTCATTAGAAACATACGAGTAGAAAACACAAATATAATAACTTCATCCACCTATAAAAAAATAAAATAATGGAATCTTTAATAATAAAAAATAAAAAGCCAACTCTTGACAATATTAACTACGAACAAGGCCACAATGTGCTAACCGTGTTCGGAAAATAAAAACATCTCTACAACAGACTAAAACATGCACATAATGCACACACTCAATTAAGCTGACAAATTGAATCATCCTTGATAATGGTTAAAGGTATAGCCGAAAGCGCTCGGAAATATAAAGCATTTGGACAGTTTTTACACACTGTGTCCAGAAAAGAAAGCTCTTGTTCGAACACAAGAAAAATTAAATAAAAAACTTAAAGGTAGTACCTTGTCCTGTCGTTTTTAATGAAACATGCATATATATATATATATATATATATATATATATATATGTGTGTGTGTGTGTGTGTGTGTGTGTGTGTGTGCGTGTGTGTGTGCGTGCGTGCTCACCTGAGTGTCTAGAAATTAGCCATCTCTCTCTATTAATACGTGTTTCTGTTATTTTTTTTTTTTCCAGATTTGTAGAGTTTATATTTTCATTAGATCCGATTAATCAAGTATTTTGTATAATAAAAATATTTTCATAATCTCGGATTGCTCTCTAAAGCCTCATTTATCGCGCCACTTCGCTGCAGAATAAAATAATTTTAAAAGTTGAACTATATAAACGGATTTCAAAAGTTAAATTGCTCAAAACCATTGAGAGACACTTTAACTTTTTTTATCGATCGATATTTATTATTTGCTCATACTTTCGTAGGATGGAATATTTTTTCATGTCAAAGGAACTTTTAGATAAAAAATGTCCAGATGACCACAAATGACAATCGGGCTACTGTATCTAGAATGGCTTCCTTCTGGGAATGATTTGGATTTATGATTATATTAGTATTATTATTGAGTTTAGTTCACCCAAATGTAAATATGTTAAGTATAGAAATACCGAGGAATATATGTTTAAAAACGATTACATTCCTCGTTGCTTTGATGAACTTTATCGTCCTCCAGCTGTTGTAGACATGACGTCTTGTAGGATGAAGTTTGATTACCGACTCTGAGTTAACCGAATCCAACCTGGCTTGACGTGGAGCAATAAGATTGATTAAGCAGAAGGGGAATAATATTCTTTTTGATATTCTTCAGGTATCTTTACAGTCTGAACAATTTTTATAATAAAAAATGGGGTATTATGAGTTTAACTTGCGATTTATTTTTTGAGGGGGTATCTTTGCAACCGTTCGCAAATGTTACAAGCATCAGCAAGCAGACATCTATACAGATATTTCAAATATCAGCTTTTTTTAAAATTCACGGTTATTTCAACCAATACAAGGCTCAAGGGTCACTCAAGGCAGAGACTTTCTGAATGTGATTAATAGAAGGTAGGGGAAAGAGGAGTTAAGGAATGCATATTATGAGGACGTGTAGGATAGATATCGTTTCAACCTGGAAGAGACAAACATTTAATATTTGAATTTAATTGAGTTTATTCAGTATATAATCTGAGAAAATAAACACATGAGAATCAATTTGTTTAGCAATGTGGAAAACAAAATTCAAAACGAAAAATTATTGGACCGAATAATCATATTTTCACTTTTTTTCGATATTTGGAGGAAAAGAAGAAAATGATATTTGTCGTCAAAGCCTGATTGTTACGATGATAGTCTGAAAAGAAGTTTCCTTTTATGGCCGGGTTTTACGGCTGTCGCGCCATTTTAAACTTACTGCCCATGTTGAACACACAACCACAATGTAAAGAATGGCTGCGTATTTTGGTTTTCAGTGCCATAAAAAATGACAGCGTAAAATCAAATCTAGAGTTGGAGATTAAGCATACTTTTGGAAACAGACGAATTCAAACTTTTGATAACTAATTTTTAATTGTGTACACAATTCCCTTTTAAAAACTAGAAACTATAGAACAGTTATTCTCAACCTTTTCTGCACAATGCACCGTTTTCCCCATAAGTTAGAATGTCATCCCACCCTTCCTAAGATTGTTCGATTCAAAAGATGCATACAAATAATATGCATATATTATTCTTTTCCGTATTAGTATATATACATTTAAATTGATTATTTTT
Source organism: Acanthosepion pharaonis (assembly GCA_903632075.3). Classification (NCBI taxonomy): domain Eukaryota; kingdom Metazoa; phylum Mollusca; class Cephalopoda; order Sepiida; family Sepiidae; genus Acanthosepion; species Acanthosepion pharaonis. The sequence goes on along the minus strand of CAHIKZ030001269.1, from coordinate 2,895,318 downwards.
ATAGAGGTGTTTTACAAATGTAATAGCAATAGAAAGTGTTGATGGATTTTTAACCTTGAATATATGTATAGTAAATTGTTTTAATTCATGACTAATTCTTAAATAAATAAACCGAATCAGACTTCAATAAAGAAAATTTTCAGTAGAATGACAGGGTATTGCAATTTAATAAACGAAAATTCAATAAATGGTTGGGGTATTTCAATCGATTTTTATTCTGATGAATGATTACAGTTAAAAAGAAACTTGTGAAAAATTAAAAGATTTTCCAACCCCTGGATCCCTTAAATACCCCACCCTGGTATGGAGTACTTCTTGGTTTAGAATCCATGCAATAGAACGTATTTAAAAATGTAGACAGTTCTTGTACAAACCTAAGATCTTTAAGACTATTGTATTATGTAAATTTGTTGAATTTATCACTAGCATATTCGAAGAAAGATTGTACCTCCGACAGGAATCGAACATGCATCCCCTATTTCGTCAGAAAAACCGCTTCTATAGCCGAAAGGTACCTTTATGAATTCTATCAGGGAGGCTACGTTGGTAGAGAAATGTTTGTATTACCTATTTAAGAAGGTTTTCGCTGACGGAAAGGTGATACAGGCACAATCTTTCATTAATAGGACTTCTCAGTCGAGGCCAGTTGTTATTAATTTCACTTAAAAAAAAACGAAAAAATGACAGACATAGCAACTGAAATACGTGCACCCATAAAAAAAAATAATGTTTATATTAATGTCGGACCAAAAGTCCATTAAAAAATCACAAAGTTGTTTCCATCTCAACAATTACATACTGATAAAAAAAAATAAAATCTCAACATTGTGTTTATGTACTTTAATTAAGTCAAGGTTTACCGAACATAAAAATGAAATGTAGAAGGTGGTTTTCTCGGCTTAGTTTGGGGGTGACACAAGGTTGAACGTTTGGAGCACCCTGTGAGGGTCAAACTCAATGCTCAGTCGTAATTGATCTAGTGAGACAAGCTTCGGTATCTGTTTATATTCCTGAGATGGGATATTATGTACATTATTTACATTATTATGAGATATTATGTACATTATTTACATTATTCGGACTATTGTTCTCATTTTTGTCACCATATTTATTACAACGTTTCGGCCGTTGTACACTCCGGCCTTCTTCAGGTGGCTGGAATGTTGAACTGAACCCTTTATTTCGCTCACTAGGGTAGACTGTTCTAGTTCCACGTGCTATGTTTTTAATGGATGTCAGTTGTCAATTGTCTTCCTCTCTCTAAGTTCTTCCCTGCCTTAACCAGGTATTGAACTCACACTCTTTGGCTCCTGTCACTGGATCTAACGCCTTTATCCACTGTGCCATGTGGTTGAAACCTTGTAATAAGTATGGCGACAAAGATCAGGACAATAGTTCGAATAATGTAAATAGACAAGCTTGTTATCTATTACATCATGTCAAAGTGCCATGGTGATTTTTTAAGAGTAGCTTAGATGTCGCACGAAGGCTGAAAGTATGGAGCAGTTAGTGAGGATTGAACTCCCAACTCAGCCGTAACTGCTTTAGCGAGACACGGTTACTAAACATTACACCACGTCGAGGTACCATCCATGTATGTAGATGGATTTTAATCAAATATACAAATCTAGACATTCACAGTTTCTGAAATAAGGGAATTGACAGTGCACAAAACCCCATATTAATACATTATGCATCCTACTTGGCCTCTATTCCTGCATCAATGCCATTGCACAGACGACAAATACCATCCCACAATGCATTATTCTACATGTCTTATAACTGCTAGGTCAACAATAACAAGAGTTATAGACGGAATAACTGAACGACTTCATCATTTTCTGTACAAATTGATTTGGAGGCAATCGTACTTCTGTTTCAAGAAATTTGTGCCAAATCAGGACCAACACAATATTTTCTATGTAATTGTTGGGTTGAAACAAAAGTTTATATCATTTTAAAGTAAAGTTCACGACGTTTCGACCGTTGTACACTCTGGCCTTCTTCAGATGACTGGAATATCGAATTGAATTCTTTATTTCTAGTTCTGTGTTCTAGTTCCACGTGCCATACCTCTTCCAGATGTCTCAGTTATCTTCCTTTAACTCAATTCTCCAAGTTTTTATCACCACTGCCATAGCCAGCGATTGAATTCACGGTTTACTGGATACAACCAGCGCTTTTATCCTTTGTGCCACGTGTCCTTTAGGATGTAAATAATTACAATACCTCATCTCAGAAATATAGACAAATATTTTAAAGAAAATTTGAATAAATTTAGATATTCCATGTAGATTTAATTAACCAAATACGGGCCATCTAGCCACGACTTTTTTAGCTGCACAATATTGTAAACTGTCCATGTTGATCACCCGTGGAAAAAGATGTGACTTTTTTTGCGTTTAAGCGGAGAATCACCGATGGAAATGCAGTCCATCAATTTTTCGGTTAAATAGCGAAGTAATTAAACATCGTAGCAATTCACAAGTCCAAGTGTGTTTTTTTTAAATGCCTTACAAAGCTCATACGAGACACGTAGAGTACATATGCGATGTCCCGTGTCGTGCAGTCTGGATTATTTTTGATCAGCGTTTTCATTTGGTCATCATCAATCACTGTATACCTGACGGAATGTTCTTGGTCTTCCAGATCAGAATTTTAACTTTTGAACCTAGCAAAACACTTACGAACAGTTTTGGTAGCTATGGCACCATCGCTATAAACGATACATATTATTTTGTTTTATGTACAGAATTTTCCTTTACGAAATCAAATGACCAAAACGCGTTTTATTTTCCTTCATTTTCCCTATTAACGTAAAAACATACAACATTTTCAATCCGGATATAAATCGATGAGAAAGACGTATAGTTATATTACAGAATTGTTTCTTCTAATCCTAAAGAAAATACATTTCACTTACTTGACGTTACATTTCTGATATTTCAGGAGTAGTACTTCAAATCCACAGAATTTTACTTTGTTATCAAGTCCGTAAAACAAACCGTTTCATGAAGAACTCGTTGCAACGCCATACGGGAAGAGAAGTACTTAGTTGGCATAATCAAAATCAATCGTTCATATTTGGTAACATGATGCGATTAAATGATAAACGACACGTCGCGTAGTACATGACGAAGTACACGTCATATGATCACATCACCATGCGACATTTAACTTTCAAACTTGAATATAAAGCGAAGTTTTCCCCATAAATTATTTTGCGAATAGCATTCGTTCACAGCTCTTTCTATGTCTTTTCGCTTCCCAGCGATCTCCCCTGAGCTGGGGTGGCTGGCTGAAAACTGCCACTGACACTAGTGGTGGTGGTCAGATAATTCAAAATAATAAAGCCTTGTTCATTGTGTTAAAAATCTTTCTTTCTATATTTAAATAAAGAGAGATCCATCAATCACTGAGAACGAGGTGTTTTGTTTATTACGACCAATACGACAGATCACTGTCCGCTTTCAGATTAGTTTATTAGAAACACAAAAGACACTCGGAAAAATCAACAAATTACATCGATGTACAATAAGAAAATAGTCTTTTTTGGATATCAAAACAAATTTTTATTCTACTAAATTGCCTTTTTCGATAGAATCATAGAATTCCCTGGAAAAAGGCAATTTCGTATTCGATAGAATTGGAGTTGTAGCTCCATTTGTATTCAATTCCGATACAAGCAAACGTTGTCAGTCAGTTGATGTTCTAACGCAATTTCTATGGCAAATGTTCAGAGGATCACCATCCTTTAATCGCAACCGTTCAACACACATGCCACTTCCACAGAAGCGAAACATACTAATTTACCCCTTGTTTCAAATATAAGCTGAAGGTTTCACTCAGACAGCATTTTTCCGACTCCAAACTGCAGAACAGTGTTCTGCGTGGATTCTTCCTTCAGCACTACAATCTTTACTTTTTCAAATCAAGAGTCAAACGTTATCTATCCTCCTTATCCTCATAATCTTCACTATCTACCTCTTCCTCTTTCATTATTTTTACACATTTTATTCATTAATACCATTTTTAAAAATACCCCTTTACCTTGGGTGGCATCCGAGCCTTGTATTGGGTGAATTCTAGTATTTAAAAAAAAAATTGCGATATTTACTGTATTGTTTATTAATCTTTCCAATGTTTTCTTTCTTTTTTTTCTTCTTTGTTCCTTTCAGAACGTTGGCGATCATGCTTCTACACAATTACCTGTCCTTTGCAGCTTTTAGTAAATTTAGTATTTTTGCTATCTCTCTCTAATCATTGTTCTGCCAGCCATCTACACAGGAATGTTAGACTATGCGCTGTTTTTTTCCTTCTGTTTTTTTCTTTTTATATGTCTCGTGAGTATCTAATTTTCCTAGGCCTTTTTCCTAATAATATGCCCCAGAAATTCCATCTGTCTCTCTCTGATGTTAAGTATAAGTGTCCATATATTTTCGATTCTCTCTAAAACTTCGTTGTTAATTTTGTAAAATACCCGAGACTCAATGGGGCTGTTCACCAGGGTGGCTCAACGGAGCAAGTAATAAAAGGCAAGCTTAGCAGATCCTTACGACTCCAGGGGTTTGTTTCGCCTTAGGAGTCTCAGGCTAGTGGCCTTGTGCCAAACAAAGCTAAGTAAATATTAATACAGTCATATGATGATAAAGAAACTGAACATATTATGGTCTCAGCTCATTTATAAAACATAATCTTGCCTTAGTTGAAGCAACTCCAAGCATTAATCACTGATCGCCTCCATTTCTTATTCATTTCTTAGCATCTGGGAAACCAATTAACAAATCAATTTTTCAACTTTTAACTTTTTTTTTGCAGATTTATTCCTTCATAGATATCTGAGATTTTCCATTCCTTTTTCTTTGCTCTTGTCTCTTCAATCTTTCTCTCTAGTTTTCATTGCACGCTGACTTATTTTTCTCTACATGTTTAAAGACGTGTCGTCTGCATCAGACAAAATTATAGAATCTATTTTATTATCTCTCGTCTGCAGACCAGCAAGTGTGATACTTGTTGCCTTCTGCAAGAAACAAGGCCTCGTCGGAGTGAGATATGTTAATATTTAAAGCAATTCAGAGACTTTCTTTTTAAAGTTTTATGACTGTTCAAATGTAGACGCCTACGAAGTTTTTCCTTTGATTTTATGAGCAAAAATCAAAATTTAAAAAAATAATTTTTACGAATTCTAAGTTTTTCCATGTTGTGCTTTCCAAATTTGTTGCGGGCAATCTTGTCTTCTGGAATATACAGTTTAAAGGAACATAATCACGTGTATATCTTTCGTTTCTTGCCATGGTTAAGACGCCATTTTTGTTTTGTTGGAATAAAATGGGTGCTTGAAAATCATATACCAAACGTGCTGTATCAAATATCAAACTTGTTGCATATGTGCTGCACGCACGTATGTACACATTATTATATATATATATATATATATATATATATATATATATATATATATATATATATATATATATATATATATGAAAACTTTTTGCCATTTCTTACTTGTTATGTCAAACTGTTCGTTGAGAATGAGGGTCTTTCCGCGTGGTGGACCTAAATGGAAAAAAAAGTCGAGCATGCTGTCTATATTCATTTTTTTGTATCGTCTTGGCTGAGGAGGAAGTGACGTAGATCGTTAATGACTGGTCGCTTGTATTTTCAATATCAGCAGTGGCAGTTACTTAATGTGTCCATTTGTTGCGTGTTGGCGGATTTTTTCTTTGTTTGTGGATCGCCTGCCGGAATAATAATATTTTTTGGGAACAGGATCGAAACTTGCCGGAAAACGTCAATATCTGTTTCAGTGTTTTTATGACAATATATTCTTTTTCCACCTATTCTTATTGTATTTTCTGTTTTAATTTTGAATCTCCCGTGAAAGCCTGACGAGCGGGAGCGAAACCGTTGCTTCCCCCCTTTTTGTTGAGTTTTTTTTTTATTATATAATATTGTTTTAATATGTCATGTAATATTAAATTTTATACTTTTATTTCGATCATTAAATTTTGTACCTACAAAATATCTTTAAATATATATATATATATATATATATATATATATATATATATATATATATATATATATATATATATATATATATATATATATATATATCGAGTGTAACAAAAAATAGCAAAATTGTCTAAATCGTGCAACAGCATAGTTGATCATTTCGAATCTATAATGACAAGCTAAAGAGTAACATCTCAGATGTCAATATGCCGCTAACTTCGAGCGAGATATTTGTGCCAGAGTGGTATCAGAAATTTTGAAATCCGTTGTATTGACAGGCTAAGAGACGAAACGGCGTAACGCGTCAGCAAACATTGCTATGTCTATTACATTTACCCCCCCCCTGCGAGGGATGTATGTGGCACAAAGCACAAAGCCGAGTTTACCGTGGGTTCTCCGAGCCCGTTGGTTCGGTCAAAAATATTCCCTTAGAACTCGCATAAACGGGTTCAGGTCCTGTCTGCCACGAACCATCTGGCCGACATTGCTATATCTATGTCCCAAGATCCTCGCTGTTGCACAATATGTGGGCTTGTATGCAGGCCACTAGTGGGATTCAAGTGTCACATACGACAAAATCGACGGGAGAGTCCATCATATATATATATATATATATATATATATATATATATATGTGAAAAGTGTATATAAATATAAATAAATATATATATATGTATAATTATTTATATATTATATGCGCGGTACTTAGAAAGCGCTCAATATCAGAGATAGAGCTAACATATTTAGTTGGATAGATGTGAGTTTGTGACCTTGGGTTTCACGCTTTTAGCGATCGTCAGACAAGTGAAACCCAGGGTCACAAAACTCACATCTATCCAACCAAATATATATATATATATATATATATATATATATATATATATATATATACAACAAAGAGCGAGATAGCTAGATAGCTAGATAGATAGTGAAAGAGAGAGAGAGGGGAGAGAAATAAAGTGAAAATGAGTGAGTTAGTGAGAACCAAAAATATGGCGATGGAAAAAATTTACTATGCAATACTCATGTCGGTGTTTATCGCATTATTAGAAAAATTCAAAAAGAACAGCTGCACATAGAAAACGAATATAAATGGATTCTCTGTAATGGAAAGATTTTTCCAAAAAGAAAAAAAAAATGTTTGTTTTATCCTGATGAAAGGCTTAAAAATATCATTAACGATCAAGAAAATCGACCAGATCTTAGGGACAATCTTACGACTTTTGCTCATAATCTTTCATTATAAATTATTTATATATTCTTGTTTTATATTTTTTCTGAATGTTTCAAATGTATAAACACTCTTTAAACGCTATTTTGTAAATGTTTAGAAATAAAATTATTTCCAAAATTTATTTTCAATTTCTTCCAAAGTTTGTTTTTCGGGATTGTGATCTTTCAGGATTTTAAATTTCGGGATTTTGATCATTCGTTATTTTGAAACATTCAAATTTCCGGATTTTTAATTTCAGGATTTCGACATTCGGGATCTTAAGATTCAGGATCATAACCCAAACCCAACTTTAATATAATCCTTATAAAATCGAAATCGAAAATTACTCAGCATTTTTTAATAAACATCGAACTGGACTATATATCCAAAATATTGTAAATATATATTTTTTAAAGACTGTATAAATAAATGCGAAAAATCATTTTCTCGATCGTAACAATTTTGCTTTATTAATATCTTTCCATATGAGTGAATTGGATCCTAAAATTAAAAAGTACAACAGCACATCTTTTGAAAAAAATTTTTTGGAGATTTTCTAAAGATACGAATTTTGCTGACGGCGTCTGCTATCTTCATATATGAGCAACGAATCTAATTGAGGTGAATTTGGAAAATACTGGGTTTTGTCGGCTTCGCTGCGAAAGATTTCATCAAGCCCCATTTTACAGTGACAGAATATGTCTAATTTAATTATCAGCTCGAGGAAGAGAAATGGCTATAAATTAATTTCAAGTTGCATTTTAATGCTTCCAAGGATTTAATTTTGTCGAAAAAGTTTGATGAGGTTTAAAATGTAATGCTGGAATACACAGAATTTTGTAAAAATATGATTCATTTAAAACTCATTGACGCTTTTATTTGGACACAAGAAGTGAATTGGATCATAGAATAGCGATATGCCATGCATTATCCAAATCCTTAAACTTACATTCACTGGTTTATATACTCATTAGGATCCATTAGGTCCAAGGCGACAAAAGATACATATCTATCTATCTATCTATCTATCTATCTATCTATCTATCTATCTATCTATCTACATATTCTACTGATTTGTTCCGTTTAACCATACAATATATACTTCTTTGCCTAAGTTACTAAAATATAACGATTATCGGTGCGGATATCTGGACCAGCTGCTGTATAACAAAATGAAATACGGCCACAAAGAAACACCACCAACGAAGGAAAATGAATGATTTTATGTGAATCCGAGACCGACACATTTTATGACTGCGCAGACAATCAAATCTGCGAGGGATATCGTCAAGTAACCATGTTGGAAAATAAATAAATAACAAAATTTCGGGATCAAGTTTCATTCAACCGGAAGGTGGTTAGTTCCGATCGTGGTCGTATATATGCAGATTGCTTAGTAGAATGGGCTGTAGCAGCTATAGTGTGATGAGACGGCGGTCATAAAGAATCCAACCTTTATATATGGCTACCCTCTGTCTTTTCTACAAATATTTCCATGGCAACTGCTCTGAAGAATTTTTTTTTCTGGTGCCCCGACTACATGAATTTAAGCGTGATACTAGATTGGCAACTAGGTCCCACCGTTTTACTGTTGAACTAGCTAGATGTAACCGCCAACAGTTTCTTTTCTCACACTTCCCACATCCCACCTGTGTAATTTCCTTCTGTCTTCATAAACCGTTTTTTTGCCCTTTTCACAATCCTCCCTGTCTCTTTCATTTTCACTCCCAGTAATCCCTTGCGTCTTAATGACATTCGTGCCTTGCTTGGGGTGAAATGATTTAAAACAAGATTACAATCAGTTATCTTACAATGTGAGATTACTTGATCCCACATATCACTTGCAACAAATACAGGCACAACGCGAAAGGAACACCCTTGCTGTGAGAGACTGTAGCTATATGATGAATTGTGAAATCATCCAACCAGCCGATTTAGCAGGATAGACAAACAGCACTTTGTATTGTTTTAGTTAGAATCCTTACGTTATTTGTATTTTCCGTGTATAGATAAAAAGTACTCTAAATTCTGTGAGATTCACACAACAATAAAATCCAATTTGCAAACTCACGTATTCAATTCAGGAAAAGGGTCTGTAATCCTTTATCTTCTTTCGACAGGATATAACATATTTATCCCAGTCATATATGCCATAGCATATACAACAATTGAATATCCGAAAACTCTTAAAACAGATAAAATGTTCCTGAATGCAGAATCGTATCTCGTCTAATGGTTATTGTCAAACTATTTTTTTAAGCACGTTGATTATTCTAAATATTTATGTCTTTCTTACTCAACCTTGTGATATATTGCAGGATTTCTTTTAAATATTTGAAGATCTAGTAATAAGTGTTATTTTAAAATTATGAATACTGCAAATGTCAACCTGAGCGTGTGGAATTGATTCCAACACGAAGAATTCCTAACGCTCTTTATGCCTCTGCTTCTAACAATCAAGATATATAATCAACGAATCTTTCGTGCTTACAAAAACTGAATCTATATATAGAAAACCGATTAGTTTCTTCCTCTGTCAAATGAATTAAGAGATACTTCATTTAGTCTCCCCTTATCTTAAAAGGCAGATGCAAACAATTTTGTATTCTCTAGAGTTTTTTTTAAAGTGATCTGTCACGAAACATCAGTCGAATTAATTACACGTTCTTGCTTTAATTATTAACTAAATGCTTCATTTAAATGGTACATCTGTTTCGAATGACAACGTTTAATTAATTTGTTGTAAAAGTTTATTTTTAAAATTGCTTTGCCAGTATAGGAATTTTGATTTTATTTGATTAATTCGTTTCTTTACGGTTTACCAACCTATTGCAGGTTATTTAAAGCCAGAAAATATTTTAGATTGTAAAATTATTTTAGGTGATAAGGATTTAGTGATACAAGTCACATCTGGTGGGAGAAGAGGTGGGTTCAAACCTTTCAAAAAGTATTAGCGCCTAAATGAATATAACGAACCCAACTGGAATTAGAACTCTGCTCTCCAATTAACAATACCAAGATATACATTGCATCATCCGCACAACCAAGCTTAAAGAATATGCTATCTCCAAGCGGTCATCCATGTCGATACTGACGCTCATGGTCTACGTTGCTTAATTGCATATATATATATATATATATATATATATATATATATATATATATATATATATATATATATATATATATATATATATATATATATATATATAAAAGGTGAACATTGAAGTCACCAGGCGAGTCTATTTATTTTTTTTTTTTTTTCTTATTTCTTATCTTATATATTTATTTATTTATTTTAATTTTAATCGGTGTATTATTAATGTAGTAAAAATTTGTTTATATCGCTTATTTAATTGTTTTGTTTAAGTTTGGGAAGATAAAGCTATTTATTTTATTTTGGGATTGATTGTTGTAGTTTATTCTAACTATTATTTTGGTGGGAACAGTTTTTAATTTGTTTATTACTTCATTTATTTATTTGGATTGATTATCATTACTTGTTTTTCTCTAACGGTTAATTTATCGGGATCGGTTTATTAGTTGGTTTATTTATTTATTTGGATTAATTTAGATTAATTTACTTTACTTGTTTTTTATTATTTATTTATTATACTGTATATTTTTATTTACACTTTTCAGTTTTCGATTTTTAAGTAACGTAATATTTTTTTATCGTTATATAACAGTTATAGCTATGTTTTTCGTCCGATTTTTGGTTTATTTTTTTTAGACTAACTAATATTTCGGTCATAATGGTTTGTTAATTTGTTTATTATTTACTTTATTTCTTTGGTTTCATTGATTTTGTTTTTATTTATTCATTCTATTTCATCAATTCTAACGGGTGTGATTTGGTAATTTGTTTGGGTTAATTTATTTTACTTATCTTATTGTCATTTTGTTTATTCATTTATTTTATTTTATTTTTTTTTCAGTTTTCGATTTTTAAGTAACGTAGTAAAAATTTATTTTGATCTGAGAAGGTAATGATAGCTATTTTTTCCACCAAGCAAAGTTTGCAAGTTTTTGATTGGTTGTTGTAGGCTGATGATCTTTTCCTTATTTTCCAAGATATTTTTTGGTGTGATGTGCGTTTTGTTTTTAATTTCCCAGATATATTTAGAAAGCATTGTGTTGTTCGCGTATTTACTATTTGTGAAAGATATTTTGTGTGCATAATTTCTTTGTTTCCAGTTACTCCTATGTATACTTTTCCTTCATTATCTGGTGATTTTATATGCATTATAAAAATATACTTTTACGGTATGTTATATTTATGAGTAAAATTGCTCAATATCAGGGATATCATGTAAATCTAAACGTTGACAGTGACGACAACACCATGTGGCAGAAGTTTGCTCTATGGTTCAACGCAATTTTCTGGGCTGAAGATTGCATTCAAGCATGAAATAGACTTTCACCACTTGGTGTTTACCTCAATGTCCACTTGCATATATATATATATATATATATAATAGCTGGCCACTCGTATTCAAGGATACCTGTTTACTAGGGCGGCTAGCCAATCCCTAATTTAGAGGCTCGCTCAGGCACATTTTGTCTTTGTTCAGTACCCACAAAGCCTACCTATGTTTTATACTGCAACTAAGCTGAGCAGACCTTACATACAGTTTCTGGAAAAGAGCGCGTTATCGAGCGTGATCAACAATCTGAACAAGGCCATCACACACAAACCCTCGGTCACGATGACTTGTGACTTCATGCTTTCCCCCAAATGTTCCATCTACCCAATTTCACTCACAAGGCTTAGGTCAACCCGTGGTATAGTTTTTCGGTCTCTTTCCAAAGGTGCTGCACACTTGGATCATCCCTCCTCCAGAGTGATAACATCAGGAAGTCTCCTTCCTGACAAATCAACCGTAGTGAGATTCGAATCCGGGTCTCATGGTCAGAAAGCGAACGTTTTAACCATTCGGCCATATTACATTTTGTATGTCCAGTACTTAGTGGAAATCGCTCAATATTAGTTATAGAGCGAACATAAATAGATCTAATTTAAAAAAGAATCAACTATTTTGTTTAAGGATTTGCAAAAGCATAAAACTGAGGATCATGAACTCATATCAATACAACTGAATATATTGGGTTGGCCATAAAGTTCGTTCTGTTCATGAAGTAAATTTTCTTTCTAATCAGTGAGCCAACTTTTTTGCCAACCCAATATGTGTATAGATTAGTTTAAAGATTACCTAATTCATGAACTTGTTTACGATAGAAGAAACCTTTCAATAATAAGATTCACACCTTTTGTGCGGTTAATTTTTCTTCCGGTTCTATCTGAAAAATCAACACTTTACAACAAATCTTAAGCACAAAACGTAAATTCAAATGAGTTATTATGTTTAGGCAAAATTTTGTGGCATTTAAAAAGTATTTTCTCCATATAGTTTAAGTTCATCATTGTTTAGTTATTTCAGTGTTTGTCACCTCTTTCTCTGCGCTTAAGTTAAATTCGACCTAAAGTGTATAACATCATAAAAGAACGATTGCGTTTTTATTTGGATTAACTCATCAAGGAACATTTCAATACTTTCAAATTTGCTTGGAGGGAATTTAGTGACTGTAAGGTTTCTGGTAGAGGCAGTCGGCGAAATAAATTCCCGTTCAAAATCTAGAGGCATTTGTTGCGTTGGATTTTCAACATTAGAATGGACGATATACATATAATAAAATCAACGCCCAATTTTATTGGTCAAAAATTGGTCTCTTTCACTGTGCAATAACAATTTGTTAGGGTTCTAGCGATACGTAATTTCCCTTGAATCCCAGAACTAAAAGATTCTGCCTACTAGCTTCTATGAAATGTTAATGGCTCTTCTGGATCTGTATACACCTTTTTTTTTATTTGGATTCTTAAAACAAATCCATTTTTCGGCGTTAGTTTTGTTTTTCCTGTCGGTTAAATATATTCATGTGGAGCACATTTTTTTTTTTACTTTCTTGAATTTTCCGTAACGCTTCTAAATGACGTACGAATGTTGATTTATTGGATGAATCATAAATGAGCGGAGGAAACATTAAAAAAAAGAAACACAAGATAGGAACTTTTGCAGAAACCTAACAATAGTTATAGCGATTTGCAATTAAATTATTTTTTTTTCATAGACATTCCACACATTCCATTTTCAGAAGTGCAGATTGAAGTCAGCTGGCTCTGTGATTTCATACTCACAGTTAGATTGGCATGAAACATTCATTTAATTGAATTCTACACATGAAAAGTGCTTAAAAGCTTTGATGGCAGCCATGTTCATTTTCATTCAGACAGAAGAGCTGTAGTCCGTAAAAGATGATAGAATTATATCGCTGTTGGCAAAATTAAAATTTCAAGTCTGATTATTGAACATTATTAAGATTACGCTTTAATGTTGACAAAATGATTTGACATTTATCCCCTGACTCTTTACCTTGACACTGAAGAAATAGGAATGCTATCTGATCGTTCGTAGCCTAATTGTCTAAGGCGGGATCCCTAAAAGACGAGGTTCCGATGAATTGAATGCAATATTATAAACTAATATAATATCTTTGAACTATAAGGACGTTTGCGTACTAACTCAAGCTTTCATCAACAATCTCCATAGAAATTAGAAACAATGACGTATTTACTTGACAGACTGTAACTTCTGTTTCATCGTGCCGTGAAAGTGATGGTAATATTTTTGCAGTTTCATTGTAGTTGTAAAATAGCAAAATTGAATATTGTTTTTGTTGCTCATTCCTCGTTGTATATTAAACTCAATAAGGAATATTCTTTTTATAATAATCAGTCCCATGACCAGCTCAGCACTTGACCATTACTATCCACGTGTCTGGGTAGAAGAGGTATTCATTCAGGCGTCGTAAACATGGCGGAGTCCCATACCTTCATAGCCGATATCTTGTAACATGAAGGTCGCCTTGGTCACGGACTTGCAACCGTTGATTCTATTGGGAAAAACGTTCACCCTGGTTGATGCCTTGGAAAACCTCCAAATAGTAATGCCGTGTCATCATACATAGATATGGAACTTGGGCTTTCACAGTGTAATACACTGTTGACTCTATGAAAAGGTTCATCTGTCGTTTGACAGGTCTTGCTTTTAATCTTGGTGTATGTATAGCCATCCTCTTCAATAGAAAAACGTCGTTATGGAGATAGTTGTGTCGCGACCGGTTGTACTGGGTTAAATCATATCAGTGATTTTTGTTCAATACTTTAATAGCAAACGATCAACCTCATATTCACCATTAGATAATTATAATTTCTATGTCACTGGAATAATAAGGGTAAGAATTTATAACATAGAAAAATCTTACACACAAAAGAAATATTGTAAGGAAATAGTCACAGTCAATATTCATTCGGATGTTTGTTTAAGTTAACCACAAAACTCCTAACAAATTTTGGTGAAGATATATTTACCAATTTAATAGAAATCGAGAAGAATATTCATGGAAAACAATAAAATTAACGATTATTTTAAAACCCATCTGGCAGACGTGGTTTGTTGCTTCTGTCATGTATTTAGAAAGGTTTGATAAAATACAAGAGAAAACTACAATGTTATTGTTCCTGGCATCTCGGCTTCACTCATTTCCCATCGCTTCCCTTTGCCTTTTCTAGAAATATTTTCCTGGTAATTGTTCTGATGAGCTTTTATCTTTGGTCCCAAGACTTTATGAATTTAATCGTACAACTAGATTGGGTGCAGTCGAATTGGCTAGATTTAACCGTAAGTTCTATGTTATAAGTTTCTTCTTTTGCACTTCTCCCTTGTGGAACTCTCTTCCAGCTGACTTTCCAGTTCAAGATTGAAATGCAATGCCAATCGTTAACTTCTCTCTTTCTATTTCCCGTTCTTTTATTGCTCTCTCGTTACTAATGTTTTCTTTTTTTTTTCTAATATTCTCTCTCACTCAGTAAACTTTTACGTCTTGGTGGTTTTATTACCTTGCTTGGGGTGAAATGATTAAAAAATAAAAAAAATTCAAACAGCACAAATGAGATACAAAAAATGTAAATCGGTATAAAAAGAAACGTTTTGTGGAAATAAACGTTCTTTTCAGATGAGTGAGTTCAAATAAAACTTAGTATGTAAGTGTATGAAAAGAGAGAGCGAATTTGAGAGAGAGAGAGAGAGAGAGAGAGATAGGTTTATATAGATAGTGAGAGAAGACTTTGCTGACTGCAGCTTTGGTCGGTGGAAAGGGGATAGAATAAGAAGACTGTTCCTTTGAAATTGATGTCCTGTGAAAACGAGCAAGACTACCGAATTTCTGCGCCTACAAGAAAGATGTATTGAAACGTAACAGATTTTTGTAATCATCAAAGTCGAAGATCCCATGCGTTGTTTCTCGTGTGGCTATAGTCAGGTATATAAATTGAATTTTATATAGGTAACCGCTACAAAAAAATGCTACACGTCAGGCTTAAAATGCATTTTAAAAAATGAAGATCTTTTATGAAGTTTTAATTTGGAGCTTATAGATTAAATTTAATATTCCCAATAAGGAAAATACTTTGGTGCATTTCAAACCGAATTTAAGTAAACTGAAATAATTTTTATTCTAATTATCACTAAAATCTACAAATTCGTTCATATTAATAAATCTGTAAACACAACATAATTCGTATTATTAAAAAAAATTCTAAAAATAAAATATACTTTTCTGAAACGTTATTTAAGAAAAATATCTGACAAAGAGTTTTTTTGATTGTTAAGTGATATATTGACAGCATGATGTCTGGTTACTTTAAATATACGCTCTTTAGCTCTAGAGGGCGTCGTCGGTGATGTTTTGAATTGGGTCATTGGGCAGCTTCGGGTCTTTCAAACATCATACTCACCCCACGAAGTCGACCCCATAAGAACTGATCAGTCTCTGATGCTCCCACCATCTAAATTAACAGCCTGCAGACACTAACTTAAATTTAAATAAGGGGAACATATGTGAAATATAATGACGAATAAACGGCAAGCGCCTTTTTTATATAATTTTCAACTACTCATTATTCTTAAACATTTAAAATATTTTAAGCATACTAATATTTTATTAGATTTTAGTTCTTGGGCTTTATAAACATATTTACGAACGTTAAAAATATCAGAGAATTACCAACAAATTTAAAATTTACTATAGCTAACGTTCTTATTGTATTTACAAAAATCGACACGCCTAATAAGTAAAATTCTTTTTTTTTAAATACTAAGGTTCGTTGAACTGTAGTCAGTTATTCCATTTGTGATTAGTAAATACAGTTCTAATTTAATAACAATATCCCTTGACTGATACAAATTAATACAGAATTTTAAAATATTTAAAAGTATAAATTATTCTAATTATTTTCTTTAATTTAAAGGTAAACAAATCTTGTAAAAGTTCATTATTCAATGATAGGATTTATTTCTTAAGATAATAATATCCATAATATATTTTATATATATTTTATTCATAAAAAATGTTTTCTAATTAAATATCTTAGATTTATTGATTTTTTTATTTTACGTGTCAGAAAAGATTTTCTCTCACTGTCGGTCCTGTTCGACACAAAATATTTGATAATTTAAATTTTCCAAGGACTTGCTCTAATAATTAATATAAACATTAAGTACTACAAAAAAAGGATTTCTCGGAATTTCATAAAATTAAATGAGTGGAAGGTAACAGATTAAAAAATATTTTTACAAGATTAAAAAAAAAACATTGAAAAATAAAAAAATAAGTAGATTCACTTGTGAATAATTCTTGAATGTTTAATTAAAATTCGACAATTATCTGATTTTTGCAAAAATTTCCAAAGCAATGTATTTTTTCATCTAAATAGCCGATCAAATTAACCGGACAAATTATTGTTTCCGCGTTGACGCTAGAAAAGCAAAATGATTTTTACATAAAACATCCTTTCATCTATCCTTTTAATAACGCAAAGCTTTCGGCAAAGAAATATTGTTTTTATTATGTGTGTTTGCATTTTAGATCACCTATCCGCTTTTTAGCGAATTATCGAAGTCTATAAGATTTATATACGTGGAAATTGCATAATTATTAAGTCTGTTGTTATTTTATTCTCGAATTCCTGAGGAATCGGAGAGACAAGTTCGAATTCCTGTCGAATCCATTGCATTTACTTACGTGCTAATACCCTTGGGAAATGTATGAATCCTCTTCCCCCCGCCATCTATGGGTAAATAGCAGGACAGATTGGGTTCTATAGACTTAGATGGCAACTAGTCTACCCCAGAAAGAAATGGCAACCTACTGCGGGAAAAATCTGCCTCGTCAGTCATGTATCGAAAGATACATGATCACCTACGCGTGTATGACCCATGGCACACAACTGACCGAGTGAAGGAATTCAATAAAAAATTGACTTTCATTAACCAAAACTTTGTTTTGAGAGGTGACGATCATAAAGAAGGATTTTTTGAATTATTAAAAATAAACGTATTGAAAGAAAGATAATACATAATAAAATAAATAAAATGAAATATATTATCAACATGGCCTCACTCCGTGCAATGGTATATTATATTGTTATAATAAAATAAAGTATGTTCTGTTTCAGTGCCGTCGGATAATGTTACGCGTTCAGGTAAGAAAGAAATTACTCATTACTGATTACGGAGATCCGGTTTGATGTCTTGCTTTAAGCAATCAGACGTCTAACCACACTGAGGAGCTGTGATACAGCAAAACAGTCTGTCTGTGGATGACTATATATGCTCCCGCAAATCCAGTTGAGCTCTCTAGGGAAAGGAGTTTTTAAAAACAGCGGCTCCTACTGCTATTAGTCATTACTCTTCATGTAAATTGAATTTAGTTCTCCGGGCCGCTGGCGTATTTCGTATAGAGAAAAAACGTTAAAATTCCATTCCTTTCTGCCGTGTGACGATGGCAGTCAGATATCTGATGTCAAATCATTCAGCTTTCGATCCCAGCTTGAAGCAATCGGATGTCTAGCCACACTAAGGAGCTGCGATATCGTAATACAGTTTGTCTGTGATATATATATATTCGAAAATTATAACATATATATGTTAAAAAATCACTACAAAAATAGCCATTTTGTTTCAACACTTCTGATATGCAAGGCCATCACTTGATAAGACACCAGAAGAGAACTCAATGTAACAACAAAGCAATATAATAATGAATACAGAATCATTCAGTCAGGTGATAATTTATTTCGTGAACCTCAAAAGTCCATCTCTTCAGAACAATTTTACAAAAATAAATTACAATTTATACAGAAAAAGGGAGAAAAAGAAAAAAAAAAGAGAGAGAGGGAAGAAAAAAGGAAAAAAAAGTTTTAATATTAAAAGGGGCAGGACAAAAATGCATGTTAAAGGATTCTGTATTCATTAGTATATATATACGGAGGCAAGGTCGAATTTACTGCTTATAAAATTCAATCTGCCGATTTGTGGCCGAGAGGTTAGGCACGTCAGCGTAAATGACGGTTCCGTATAGGATGCAGGTTCGAATCCTGTCAAAGGACGAATATTTTCTATGAAAATTTCTCGGACATTCAGGCCGATAAATGTTATTTAATACTGTTTATTATAAACAGAGCATTTACTTAAATACTTGTATCTATAAAAAAGAACGTTAAACATAAAAAAAAATGTCTTTAATAAATAAATTGTCGGGCTTTGTCCATTTCTTAATATATGACGTCATTTGTTTACATTTGATACGCCAGAGCAGTTATGAATGTACGAGATTCATGGAATATTGAAGTTTATAAGCAGTAAATTCGACCTTGCCTACCGAACGCTCCTTTGTGGCCGAGAGGTTAAGGCACGTCAGCGAAAATGACGGTTCCGTATAGGATGCAGGTTCGAATCCTGTCAAAGGACGAATATTTTCTATGAAAATTTCTCGGACATTCAGGTAAATGTTATTTAATACTGTTTATTATAAACAGAGCATTTACTTAAATACTTGTATCTATAAAAAAGAACGTTAAACATAAATATATATATATGTGTGTGTGTGATTGATAATGTTTATTGAATTATTAAGAGTCAGGTTCATATAACGACCATCATTATCTCTGCATATGTAAAAATCAATGGAATCTTTAATTATTAAAATAAGAACATCGTCTGGACAAATGAAGAAATTAAAGAAAAATCATCACCGTGGCAATCTTTCTACTTAGAAATGTGGTGGTTAATGATTTTTAACAATTAATAAAAATAAAACAAATATTTGTGAAATATTAAAAACTCAAAAAAGATTTTTTCACATAGGAAAGCGTTCAAATAAAAAACAAAACAAAAACAAAATGGTTTGGCAGAGGAAAATAAAAGAGAATTATGCCAAGGGAAATAAATTTCCTATATATACAAAGAAAGAATACATATAATTCGAATTGTATTTTATGATAATATTCGGTGTTAAAGGAAATAGGGAATAAAATTACAATGAAAAATAATTACTATAATTTTATTAGGATGTTTAAACACTATTTAATTTAATTATATTTTATTGCAGTAATATCTTAACCAGAAAAGGTGATATGCTGTCAAAATCTATTTTTTCATTAATCGAATTGTGATTTCAAAGCTGATTCAATAATTCTTCTAGATGATTCATGATGAAGAAATGTAAACATTTCAGATTTTTTAAAAATCGAAATGAAGGTTTGTATATTTTACACAGGTGAATAATGAATTATAATTTAATGTATCTATGATTCTTTAAACCGTTTTGTGTTCAAAGATTTGTTTATTTTAATATATATATATATATATATATATATATATATATATATATATATATATATATATATATATATATATATAAAGAGAGAGAGAGTGAGAGTGAGAGAGTATCATTTTGTTTATATATACAATTGTTTACATATACTGTGTATATATATATATATATATATATATATATATATATATATATATATATATATATATATAATATTAATAAATCTTAAACACCGGTACTACCTAGATAGGCCTCAATCCATGGGGTCATCAGGGTGAATTGGCTGCTATCTAGGATTTTTTACCCTTAAGTTTAAATAGAAACATTATATATAATTATAATTATATATAATATTATATATATATATATATATATATATATATATATATATATATATATATATATATAAAGCGTGTAACTTTAATTATATATCTCCGGGCGAATTTTTAAACTGATCCAATCTTTCTTATCAAATCGTGAAATGAAAGTTATCTTGAATGGCCACTCTTCTAGATCCTGTAGTAATACAGGTGTCGCTTAAGGCGTTGTTCCTACTTTGTTTTAATAACCAATTAATGAGATCACGATGGTATCAAATGTCAACTTTATATCTATGCTGATGACATAACTATTTCCTCCTACTTTGATATCAAGTCTGATTAGTTTGATAACGTCAAATTGGCGGCTGATCTAAAAAAAAAACAACAAAACTATTGTCTGTTGTTAACTGGGGCAAAGCATGGCCTGTTAACTTTTACACCTTCCAAACAAAATTGCTCTCTATTAATGATGTGAGAGACCCGTTTCTGCTTTTCACCAGCATGGCTGATGCTAACCTCCAGGACAGTGACTCATTGTGCCTTCTCATGCTAACTTTGTCGACTGACGTGAAGTGGAAAGACTATATTGAATCCATTGCAAGGTCAGATGCTAAAAAGTTGCTTCCCTGTGTCATTCTACACAATTTTTCTCTCTATAATCTATTTTATAGAAGTCTACCATTTGTTCATGCTTAGAATAATGCACAACATATGGTCCGGTGCTGCTGCTATATATTTAGAGATTCTTGATAAAATCCAAAGAAGAATCAGCAATATTATTGGTCCTGACCTGGCGTCACGGCTAGAGTCACTTTCTCAACGTTGTAAAATTGCTTCCCTCTGGTCTTTCTATTAATAGAAATTGTACATGGTAATTGTTCAGATGAGCCCTTCGCTATGGCATTTAGAGTTTATGAATTTAAGCGCAGTACTAGATTGTCAACGCGGTTTCATCAGTTTACGGTTGAATTAGCCAGCTGTAACCGTAAGTTCTATGCTAAGAGTTTCTTCTCTCTCAATTCTCGCTTATGGAACACTCTTCCGGCTTTATGCTTTCCAGTCAACGTTAATCTCCAAAAATGTAGATGCAATGTTACTCACTATCTGCTTTCCTGATTATTCTCGCTCCTTAGTGAAGAATTCTTATACCGGTGACCCCTTGTGCTTTACTGGCTTTACTGCCTTGATTGCGGCAAATTCGAATTGATAGAAAAAAATGTATACAGCCGGCCCCTGCCTATCCGCGTTTCAACATTCGCGGCTTCACACATTCGCGGATTTTTCTTTAGAACATATGTACTTGTTATTCGTGGAAACCCCGAATATTCGCTGAAGAACATATGAACAAATTATTCGCTGAGAACTCCATCGATTCACGTAATTTTTTTTTCTCGATAGAACATATTTAAAATATTCTTGTATTATTTCCCTGTTATTTAAGTGACTTAAAACATATAACACTCCACTTTTATGGTAAAAATTGGCAGAATTGTACATCTTCATTGTCAAAAACAAACGCAAAAACATGAGTAGTGCTTGGGCTTTGTTCTTTGTTAAGGGCTGCGGTTGGGGCCTTAAAAGTGGCTTATGCAAAGTCTGGGGGCTTCATTACAGTTCTGTTTTTATAAAATCTCTTTAATTTATATTTTATGTCCTGTCACATATATTTTATACAGCATTTTCAATGGTTGTATCGATCTATGCGTAATTAAAAACGATTATTGTACGGATGAAAGAAAATTTACGCTAAGTGTATGTATGTTCAACAATACTATTTTTTAAAAATGTTTTAAAAAGGGTCTGAAATTTTACTTAAGTGTTTAGGATGGAATTTTAAGGCATATAGGGTTTTAATAATCCAAATAGGTACTTATAAACACTTTTAGGGGTGGGGGTTACAACTATTCGCGGTTTCTAACTATTCACGGTCGGTTCTCGTCCCTGACTATCGCGAATACGAGGGACTCACTCTATATATCAGAATGTCAACATTTTAATGGATTCTTTTATAGCTTTGTATTAATCTTAATTTTCGCTTCAATAGATTCAAATCAGCCTGTTTATGCTTAGGTCTCGAAAGCACAAATGAAATGTGATCTTTGAGACAGAATTCCGTTGCTATTAGCGATATCCTTCATAAGCCAATTTATGGAATATTTATTTGAAATATGAGATCGCCCAGAAAAGAAATATTTTCGAAAGGTAAAAACCTACCACACGCCTAATAATTAAATTTCACCGACAGAAAAACGACTTTGTGTTGGGCCAAATTGATATTGTCCAGGACCGTCCCTCATTCTGTCCTATTTTAGAGGAAAAGTAGCTATTCCAAATGAAATTATAAAAACAATTATAGAACAAATGATTGATAATATTTATTGAATTATTAAGAGTAAGGTTCATATAACGACCATCAGTATCTCTGTACGATTCAAATTATTCTGCGGCATTTTGAAGCCTTTATGGATATCATATAGTTTGTTATTATGTATATATATATATATATATATATATATATATATATATATATATATATGTGTGTGTGTGTGTGTGTGTGTGTGTGTCTGTGTGTCTGTGTGTGTCTGTGTTCGTTCATATATATATATATATATATATATATATATATATATATATATATATATCTCATATATTCTCAGGGGACTCAAACCATTTTGACCTCAAAATTGAATATTACAAGTAATTCTTGGCGGTGTGCCATAAATGAAACTCTATCGTATGTATGTATATACAGCAGGGCGCTGAAAATTTCTCGGTCTAATAAGAAAAATGTTGCTTCGTTAGATTTAGGGTGTAGATTGGGCCGAGGTATTATCAGCACCCACCATATGATAATATTTCTTTTATAAACTTAATCACTCTTCCCACTATGCTTTATCTTTGCAAAAATCAGATCAGATAAAAAAAAAGGCATTTTGCTGCCATATAAGTGATGGAAAAACTCAATTTCCACGTAAGTGAATGTTATAGATTTGACTGGAATTCGAACTCGGCTTTCCGATTCCTAAACCAGAGCCACTATCCATTAAGCCACTGTGCTTCCTTTGTCTACGTAGTCATAATACTGCAATGCTCATATCAAGATAAAATCACTCACAGTCCACTTTACTCCTTGGCTGTTATAAAAAGAAAAGGAATTGCTGTTGCTAAAGCTAAAGAAAATCAACTAAACAACCAATCTCGTCTCACAAACCATTTCCCGTATGTTGCGAAATTGTTTCACACTGGCTGCACAGCTGTTGTGATCCTGTTTAAAAATAGCTTATTAAATAGTTTTGCGAATGCCATCTTCTTTCTTGAGGCAGGAAATGATGACTCTCTATAAATCCCTTTTCTTTTTATAACAGCCAAGGAGTAAGGTAGACTGTGAGTGAGATTATCTGGATATAAGCATCACAGTATTATGACGACATAGACAAAAGAGGCACGGTGGATTAATGGATAGTGGCTCTGGTTCAGGAATCGGAAAGCCGAATTCGGATGAATCTCTACGGGTAAATACCGAAATCTTAATATTTTGAACACGATTTTATAGCTTCAACTACAGATAAATTGTATTGTTGGTGATTTACTATAAAATGTATTGTTGGTCATTTTACTATAAAAATGTATTGTTGGCCATTTTACTATAGAAATGTATTGTTGGTCATTTGCTATAGAAATGTATTGTTGGTCATTTTACTATAAAATGTATTGTTGGTCATTTTTACTATAAAAATGTATTGTTGGTCATTTTACTATAGAAATGTATTGTTGGTCATTTACTATAGAAATGTATTGTTGGTCATTTTACTATAGAAATGTATTGTTGGTCATTTTACTATAGAAATGTATTGTTGGTCATTTTGTCAGAAATTTTGTTGGTCATTTTACTATAGAATGTATTGTTTTTTACTATCATTTATGGTCATTTTTAAAAAATGTATTGTTGGTCATTTTACTATAAAATGTATTGTTGGTCATTTTAATATAAAAATGTATTGTTGGTCATTTACTATAAAATGTATTGTTGGTCATTTTACTATAAAAATGTATTGTTGGCCATTTTACTATAGAAATGTATTGTTGGTCATTTTGCTATAGAAATGTATTGTTGGTCATTTTACTATAAAAATGTATTGTTGGTCATTTTACTATAGAAATGTATTGTTGGTCATTTTACTATAGAAATGTATTGTTGGTCATTTTACTATAAAAATGTATTGTTGGTCATTTTACTATAAAATGTATTGTTGGTCATTTTACTATAGAAATGTATTGTTGGTCATTTACTATAAAAAAAATCTATTGTTGGCCATTTACTATAAAAATGTATTGTTGGTCATTTTACTATAAAATGTATTGTTGGTCATTTTACTATAAAATGTATTGTTGGTCATTTTACTATAAAAATGTATTGTTGGTCATTTACTATTTTTTGCTATAGAAATGTATTGTTGGTCATTTTACTATAAAAATGTATTGTTGGTCATTTACTATAGAATTTTATATTATTGTTGTCATTTTAATATAGAAATGTATTGTTAGTCATTTTACTATTGTATTGTTGGTCATTTTACTATAAAATGTATTGTTGGCATTTTTACTATAGAATTGTATTGATGGTCATTTTACTATAAAAATGTATTGTTGGTGATTTTACTATAAAAATGTATTGTTGGCCATTTTTATAAAATGTATTGTTGGTCATTTTACTATAAAATGTATTGTTGGCCCATTTACTATAAAATGTATTGTTGGTCATTTTACTATAAAAAATGTATTGTTGGTCATTTTACT
Source organism: Acanthosepion pharaonis (assembly GCA_903632075.3). Classification (NCBI taxonomy): domain Eukaryota; kingdom Metazoa; phylum Mollusca; class Cephalopoda; order Sepiida; family Sepiidae; genus Acanthosepion; species Acanthosepion pharaonis. Next base: position 2,870,238 of record CAHIKZ030001269.1, on the reverse strand, counting down.
ATAAAAATGTATTGTTGGTCATTTACTATAGAAATGTATTGTTGGTCATTTTGCTATAAAAATGTATTATTAAAATTTTTTACTATAGAAATGTATTGTTGGTCATTTTACTATAAAAATTTATTGTTGGTCAAAATGTATTTTTGGTATTTTACTAAAAATGTATTGTTGGTCATTTTACTATAAATTGTATTGTTGGTCATTTTACTATAAAATTATTGTTAACCATTTTACTATAAAATTATTTGTTAACCATTTTATAAAATGTATTGTTGGTCATTTTACTATAAAATGTATTGTTGGTCATTTTATATAGAAATGTATTGTTGGTCATTTTTACTATAGAAATGTATTGTTGGTCATTTTACTATAAAATGTATTGTTGGCCATTTTACTATAGAAATGTATTGTTGGTCATTTTTTACTATAGAAATGTATTGTTGGTCATTTTACTATAAAAAATGTATTGTTGGTCATTTTACTATAGAATTGTATTGTTGGTCATTTTTTATAAAAATGTATTGTTTGTCATTTTACTATAAAAATGTATTGTTGGTCATTTTGCTATAGAAATGTATTGTTGGTCATTTTACTATAAAAATGTATTGTTGGCCATTTTACTATAGAATTGTATTGATGGTCATTTTGCTATAAAAATGTATTGTTGGTCATTTTACTATAAAAATGTATTGTTGGCCATTTTACTATAGAAATGTATTGTTGGTCATTTTACTATAGAAATGTATTGTTGGTCATTTTACTATAAAAATGTATTGTTGGCCATTTTACTATAGAAATGTATTGTTGGTCATTTTGCTATAGAAATGTATTGTTGGTCATTTTACTATAGAAATGTATTGTTGGCCATTTTACTATAAAAATGTATTGTTGGTCATTTTGCTATAGAAATGTATTGTTGGTCATTTTACTATAAAAATCTATTGTTGGCCATTTTACTATAGAAATGTATTGTTGGTCATTTTACTATAAAAATGTATTGTTGGTCATTTTACTATAAAAATGTATTGTTGGCCATTTTACTATAGAAATGTATTGTTGGTCATTTTGCTATAGAAATGTATTGTTGGTCATTTTACTATAAAAATGTATTGTATTGTTGGTCATTTTACTATAAAATGTATTGTTGGTCATTTGCTATAAAAATGTATTGTTGGTCATTTTTACTATAAATTGTCTATGTATTGTTGGTCATTTTACTATAAAAAATGTATTGTTGGTCATTTTACTATAGAAATGTATTGATGGTCATTTTACTATAAAAAATGTATTGTTGGTGATTTTACTATAAAAATGTATTGTTGGCCATTTTACTATAGAAATGTATTGTTGGTCATTTTACTTTTTGTTGGCTATTTACTAAATGTATTGTTGGCCATTTTACTATAAATGTATTGTTGGTCATTTACTATAAAATGTATTGTTGGTCATTTTACTATAAAAATGTATTGTTAAAATGTATTTTACTATAGAAATGTATTGTTGGTCATTTTGCTATAGTAATGTATTATTGGTAATTTTACTATAGAAATGTATTGTTGGTCATTTTACTATAAAAATGTATTGTTGGTCATTTTGCTATAAAAATGTATTGTTGGCCATTTTACTATAAAAATGTATTGTTGGTCATTTTACTATAGAATGATATTGATGGTCATTTTGCTATAGAAATGTATTGTTGGTCATTTTACTATAAAAATGTATTGTTGGCCATTTTAATATAGAAATGTATTGTTGGTGATTTTGCGATAGAAATGTATTGTTGGTCATTTTACTATAAAAATGTATTGTTGGCCATTTTACTATAGAATTGTATTGTTGGTCATTTTGCTATAGAAATGTATTGTTTGTCATTTTACTATAGAAATGTATTGTTGGTCATTTTGCTATAGAAATGTATTATTGGTCATTTTACTATAAAAATGTATTGTTGGCCATTTTACTATAGAATTGTATTGATGGTCATTTTGCTATAAAAATGTATCGTTGGTCATTTTACTATTTTGAAAAAATGTATTGTTGGTCATTTTACTATAGCCATTTACTATAGAAATGTATTGTTGGTCATTTTTTTGCTATAGAAATGTATTGTTGGTCATTTACTATAAAAAATGTATTGTTGGCCATTTTACTATAGTAATGTATTGTTGGTCATTTTATAGAAATGTATTGTTGGTCATTTTACTATAAAAATGTTGTTGTTTTTACTATAGAAATCATTTTACTATAAAATGTATTGTTGGTCATTTTACTATAAAAATGTATTGTTGGTCATTTTACTATAAAAATGTATTATTGGTCATTTACTATAAAAATGTATTGTTGGCCATTTTATATGTTGTATTGTTGGTCATTTTGCTATAGAAATGTATTATTGGTCATTTTACTATAGAAATGTATTGTTGGCCATTTTACTATAAAAATGTATTGTTGGTCATTTTGCTATAGAAATGTATTGTTGGTCATTTTACTATAAAAATGTATTGTTGGTCATTTTACTATAGAATTGTATTGATGGTCATTTTGCTATAGAAATGTATTGTTGGTCATTTTACTATAAAAATGTATTGTTGGCCATTTTAATATAGAAATGTATTGTTGGTCATTTTGCTATAGAAATGTATTGTTGGTCATTTTACTATAAAAATGTATTGTTGGCCATTTTACTATAGAAATGTATTGTTGGTCATTTTACTATAAAAATGTATTGTTGGTCATTTTACTATAAAAATGTATTGTTGGTCATTTTGCTATAAATGTTCGTTTGCCATTTTTTATATAAAAAAGTATTACTAGCATCATCAACATAAACATGTATTTTTATACTTTCATAATGATTTTTCTTTTATTTGGGGATTCCCTATTTTTCCATAGCTAAGAACCCTACCAGATGCTACCACCCCCAAATCAGGGTGAATATGAGAACAACAATTAAGAGGCGGTTCCACACTCGTGAAAAGCTCCAATCTGCCGCGATCAGACGCCTTACTGGCAGATGTAGTTTATCGTTTTAAAGTGATACCAGATTTCAATGTTCTTTCGACTAAAACCCATTACTGCAAATTAATTTTCTCTTTATATCATTACCCATCTGCAATGCGTTTAAGGATTCTCTAATCTTCGGTGTACATATGGCATTTAAGGACAATCTTTTTAAATCGTTTATTTATTTCCGATTCTCCCAAAGTATTTATTTTCAAATAACTGCAACATTCACGTGACAAACACGTTGGATACCCCCCACCATAGAGCAAGAGTTAGCAAGCATAAATCTTCCATTTTTATTGAAAGATTGATTAAAATTTCTTATTTAGTTATAAATGAGATAAATGAGATGCATTGTTTCTCAAGATTTTTTTTTACTTCAGGTTGCACTTATAGAACAACTAAAAGTCTGGGACTCACTGTCAATTTTAATAAAGAAAAATTACTTGGATTATTTACATCACTCGGACTGTTATCCTCATCTTCTTTTCTATATTCACAATGTTTTGGCCGTTGTACGCTCCGGCCTTCTTCAGGTGGTTGAAATTTCAAAATCAAACAGGATACAGCAGTGGTGTACCAAAAACTTGGAGAGTTGAGTTAAAAGAAAATAACTGAGGCATCCGGAAGAGGCATGGCATGTGGAACTAGAACAATCTACCCCGGTGGTGGAAATAAAGGGTTCAGTTTGAAATTACGATCACCTGAAGAAGGCCGGAGCGTACAACGGCCGAAATGTTGTGAATATGGCAATGAAGATATGGATAACAGTCCGAATAATGTAAATAATACAAGTAATCATAATTTCTTATCTCAGAGATATAGACAGATAAAGAAGAATTAGTCACGAAATTTGAAAATATTAACTTTTGGTTCAGCATTTCCCAAAAATGATTGGCGTTACAATTTTCATTTAATGGGTTTTATGAAGAATCAGCTATTTTTTGTTAGAGAAGCTGATAATGACCGATTTAAATTCCTTAAGGAAGGTAAAAGGTTAAGAGTTACCCATTTCTTAAAGATTAAGCAATTTAACATACAGTTTAAAATGTCAAATGATAAAAATTTGAATTAGACATGGAACTCATATGCTTGGTGCTCCTAGATTTTAAAAAATAGAAATATAAAACTAATACATATAAGTTACTCTCCTGTTAACTTGGGGGCACCTGGCTTCCTTTCAGGGCGCTGTAGTGCGCCCAGGCACGCACTGTTTGTGAAATGTTGGAATGGTATTTTGATTTGAGACGGGGGTCAATAGAAAAAGGAACGGTATATAATATATATGGGAAAACAAATCTTTTTGTACAGAAGGAATAGAATTTCAAGGAATGGTTCCCCCGTGGGTCAGGATTCGCAAGGGGGCAGCTTCTTAGTAATTGCAAATCTTCACTTTCAGTGTGTGTTCCCAGATACAATAATCTTCTTTTAATGCTGGTTTTGTTCAAGTAACTTATTCACCAGATGTGTGACGTCTTTACTTTGTTATGAAATGTTCACCCAATACCAGGCTCAAGAGCCACTCAAAATAGAGTTTTACTGAGTGAGGTCGTTGTATGGACATAAGATGAATACAAGGTATGGGGATATGTAGAATAAATAACGGTTAACCCATGACTGGAAGACGTTAAGATTGTAGTGATCAGTAAAGAATTTTCTCGGGAGGTTCTCACAAGGAAACTGTCTATGTTGATTTTCTTTCTTCCCAATGGGATAGAAAGGAAATGATGATGGTTAAAATCTGCGTATATAGCATGACCTGTCTTACCTGTAAATGTCTGCTCTGGTGAAACTAAAGAATGTAACTTACGAGTGAAGTGAATAAACATTCAAAACATGAAGCCACTTTGAAGCCGTTTATTGTAACAAGAGAATTCTCGGTGTAAATGAACAGAGGAGTGAGAGTAAGCGACGCCCCTATATTGAATAAAGGGTTCAGTTCGACATTCCTCAAAGTTCAGGGAAATAAAAAACACAAGAAGAATACGGGTGGACACAACGGTTTAAATGTTGTGATAAAGTCGAGAAAAAATAACATGTACCCGGGATAATGTCGACTAGAATAACACCTACTCGACGTAAGATCGAGGAGAATAACATGTAACTGAGGGAAAATTGAATAGAATAATCTATACGCGATGGAGATTCGATGAGTATAATATATACCCAAGAGAAAACCAAAAGTAATAATACATACCCCAGAGAAAGTACGGCAAATTAACATATACCCGTTATAAAGTCGAGGTGAATAATATATACCCGGGGGATAGTAGGATAGAATAATATATACTCGAGATAAAGTTAAGGAGAATAACAAGGTGCACCTTGTTTTTTTGAGGTATTGAAAATTAAAAGCAGTTTTTCCATCTTGATCTCTTAGATCAGCTGCCAAGTTTTGCTGATCTACACGTTTAGAGGTGTAATTATAAAGCGAAGTAACGTCTGCATAGAAATTAATTAAAGATATGACAAGGTTCTAGGCGGATCGTTAATATAAATCAGAAAGAGTGTAGGACGGAAATGATAGCCTTGGGTGGAGAACGCATTGATCTCATGGGCTTCAGAATCCTGGCCATTAACAATGACTTTTTTTTAGGCCTAACCCATATGAATTCCTTGATAACTAAGACGACTACCGAGGTTGTATAGCAACCCACTATGCAACAACTTGTCAAAAGCCTCTGACATATCTGAGACGATTACTCTCATGATGAGTTTATTATTGAGTATTTCGCTGATTCTGCGTAGAATCACAGATCGAAATCCACATGGATATCAATAAGGAGGTTATTTCTTTTGAGGAGATCAACAACCTTTATGTTCAAAGATTTTCTAGATGGAGACTAATGAGGAGAAGGGGACGATCGATCACTTGCATCCTTTCAAACAGGACATATAGCTGCCACCTTCCATAGATTTGGAAAACTTTTTTTCCTTCAGGCAGTTAGAGGCAGAGTTAATTTCAAATAGATTAGACATATCCGACAAGTATAAGATAACTTCAGGACCATTCGTAATTGTAGACACTAATGGTTTCCATTTACGGGCTGAAAAGTTCGTGGGCTGACTATAAAGAAATAATGCTAGAGTTGTGAAATCTTGCATGTATTAATTTCAACTCTTCTCAATAATAACTGTATTGTTTCTTTCCAGGTAAACTGAGATCTGACTGTCTAAAGAAAAAATTAAAGTAACTATTAGCGAATTCTTTTGAAAATGGACAAAATCTGGCATTGTGGTGTTATCAAGTACCTACAAAAAATGATTTAGCTTCCAGGAATATTCATGCTGGCATGGTTGCTACATGAAGGGAATGCACTCCAGGTTTATCAACAGTGCAAAAGTGGACAGCTGAATTTTGGAGGGGAAGGGAGAGTCTTGAAGTTAACCCATGGTCTGGACGTCCTACAACTACCATCAATGAAAACATTGTGTTCCTCAGATGGTGATGGAGAACAGATGATTGACTATAAATCAAGTAGCCAATGCTATTTGTATATCCCGTAAGAGAATTGAGAATCTTCTGCACAATGACGCAGAGTTTTTGCTCGGCGGGTGCCACGTTTTCTGCCACTGGATCAAAAGCGCATAAGACTTATCGCATCAGGGGAAAATCTGACATTGTTTGAGGTATATCCAGCTGATTTCCTGGAGCGTCTCCTAACCCATGATAAGTGTTGGTTTCATCACTTTGAGACAGACAAAGAGACAATGCATCGGGGCCAAGGTAGTTTCATCTGCAGGGAAGATGATGGCCTCAGTATTTTGAGATGTAGAAGGCAGTGTGTCAATTGACTATCTTTAAAAAGGCCAAACCATCAACGGGACGTAATATGCCAACTTGCTGAGGCTGTTATGTAAGTCTATCAAGACCAAACTCCCAAGAAAACTGACGAAAGCGGTCTTGTTTCATCGGGACAATGCTCCTTTTTTTCAATGATCACCCTCCCTATTCTCCTGATTTGCCCCCATCTGACTATCATCTGTTCCCCAACAGAAAAAAAAACACTTTGAAAAAACCAGTATAACAGTGATGATAACGTCATATCTGCTATTGTAATTTTTTTGACCAATGTCATCTCAGCACTGCAACATCGATGGAAGAAGTTTCTGGACCGCAAAGGGGACTGTATTGAAAAATAAATCTCATTTGGTCACATTCCCAATAGATTGTCTTGGTCAGCTTATGAACTTTTCAGCTGAACCTCGTATTAAGAAGAACGTTTGTGATTTACCAGATCTCACGGGAACGAAGTCTTTTATTTTCATCTTTTGTTTGTACTGACAGCGCAAAGCTGCACTTTGAATTTTTCAGAATATTCTTTGAGTGACTATCCGATCATTGTTAATACGTTTCTGTGTTATAAAAGTTTCTATTCATATGCGTTTACGGATATCAAACAATTGTGATGAACTGTCTTAAAATCTTCGGTGGAATCCTTTTCATTTAGAAGGTTTTGTCCATTGGGAATTGTTCAGGTATTGTCAACAGTCCGTTCTTTCGCCGTCATATATTCTTCTTTCAGTAAGTTTAAAATACTTCGTTCTCAATTCGACTTCTTCATTACCAAGATAACTCTAAAAAGACATTTTTTTTCATATGGTTTTTGAGTTGTTTGCAAATTAAACTTAATTCTTGCACCACTTTGTGATAATTCTCAGCATCATTTCTACTCACATGAATGCATCATTGCAATCACTTTGTGCCAGAAAAAGCTACCATCTTTAAATAACAATTTTCAAAACATTTTTTTATCTGCACCGTTTCTTTAACAGGTATCTGTTAGTTTTCGCGCGATCTTTTCGTGCATGTTATTCGGGTTTATTTTGTTTAACGGCATATCAGCCTCAACGGGTTATTTAATACCGACAAGGTTTTTATTGCTGCTAATATTTTTTTCCAAAAATGTATTGCTGATAATATTTTTTTCAAAAATGTATTGCTGGTAATATTTTTTTCAAAAATGTATTGCTGGTAATATTTTTTTTCAAAAATGTATTGCTGGTAATAATTTTCTTTTTCAAAAATATACTGCTACAAAAAAAGTATTGCTGGTATCAAAACCTATTTTTATAATTTCATAGTGCTTTGACACTCTCTGGTGGGGTTGGTGACTATTTGCTCATAGCTGGGACGCTGAAAAGTGCTACCACCATGGGATGGGTGGATCTAGAAACATCAGCAATTATGAGGTGGTTCTATGCTCCTAAAAAGTTCACGCTCAATGGTCTTTTCTGTCGGATGTTGTTTTAACCAAGACGCGGATGTTGTTTATCGTCATACCCAGGACAGGCATGTTATTATGTTTTATATTCCTCTGAAGAGATATTATTATCATTAACACTCCGTAGAAAATATATTATTCTCCTTGACATTCGACTGAGGGAATGTTATTTTTCTTATATTTATCTCGAGTATATATTATTCTATTCTACTGTCCCCCGTGTAATATTATTCACCTCGACTTTATAACAGGTATATGTTAATTTGCCGTACTTTCTCTCGTGTATATATTAATTCCTTCGGCTTTCTCTCGGGTATATATTATACTCATTGAATCTCCATCTCGTATAGATTGTTCTCGTATAGATTGTTCTGTTCAACTTCCCATCAGTTACATGTTATTCTCCTCGACCTTACGTCGAGTATGTGTTATTCTAGTCAACATTATCTCGGGTTATTTTTATCGACTTTATCACAACATTTAAACTGTTGTGTTGTCCGTATTCTTCAGGTGTCTTTTTTATTTCCCTGAACTTCGAGGAACTGAACCATTTATTTAATATACGGGTGTCGATTGCTCTCGTTTCTCTGTTCATGTCTCGTGATATCTCGTCTTTTTTTCTCTTTTTACTACTCTTCAACTTTTCTTGTTCCTGTTTCCACTGAGTTCAAGCATCCACTACACAGCTTCACAATCAACAAATTCGTGAATCAACGCTGTAATCAACATGATATAACATTTGGAATAGTTGCTGGTGTACATATTGTTGATGGTTGGGTTTGAAATCTTTTTTATAATGTAAAAGTGGATCTTTTTCAGTGCCAGAGGTCGTGAAAACAGATCTATTAGAAAAAAATATTTTTCGGAACCAATTTCTGATTAGATCCACTTTAAGTTGGAAATATTTTTTGACATAGTCACTTAGTCTCGACTGTACTTAGCAAGAGTTTTCATGCAATTCACACATATTGACGAAATTTATTCCTTGGCGTTTTTATTTTTATGGATGTTGTGGTTAAAAGACATCAACAGATATTTTTGAAACGTAGAAAGATTTCCTAAATCTAAACACGAGAACAGATGTGAAGAATAAAATGTTTAACACTGAGCGGGCGAATATATTACTTTTTGGCTAGTTTACAAAAAAGGAATTATGCATGAATTTATTTCTTTTTTATCATTAATGTTCACCAAATACAAGACACGGTGACAAATGATTACACCTAGATTTGAAGTGATTTTAATTATAATGTCCGGGGAAAGCATCCATGTGGGAGTCTGTATCACATAGTAGAGGTTCTTATGAAGAAGCTTTGGCAGTGGCATTTCCTTCTTATCAAATAATACATAGTAAATGAGGCTGTGGAAGTTTGGATTGATATTCAACTATGACCTGATTAAAGAGCTTAGTTAAAATGACAGGTGGGACAAAAATAATAAAATGCTATGGCATTGGTGCAAAGTGTGTCATTTCTGGAGCTACACACTCTCTTTAGTAAAGTATCAAATTATTAGAAAACTGATGGGGAATTTGTCATTTTTACAGGTGATAAACTCTCAATGCATCAGATAAGGAATTGTTTACACAAATACACCAAGTTACACATTAAATTTCACATACACGTAAATATAAAAATTATTTAAGTGAATAAGATTCAGATCTAGACACTTCTAATATCTAGTCAGAGTCAAATATTTACAGAAACAAGAAACATGCCGATTTTACCATTGATTTAGCTTTTTATTGAGGTGAAAACTGAATTATTCCTTCAAGGAAGGCTACCCAATTCTGATATCCTTTGCGTATTGTGATGTCTAAAATTGACCAAGTTATTGGAAGTCTAATCATAGTCCCTAAGTAGTTGTCTAAGATCGATTTAATCCGGTTATAGATACTAGTGTAGTTTATATATTACTGTGACGCTCACATAGAAACATAGCAAAAGGGATAGAGGAAGTTGAATAGTTCTTAAAGTCTCTTCAAAATGTCAGCTGAAGACCCGCATTACTTTATTTGTTCAAACAATATTGTTTTTTTATGATTCCAGCGACTAATTTCAGACTCATTCCATTCAGTGGATAATAAAAACGAATAAATATTCTGAAGATATTTCGGGAAAGATTCTAGTTGCTATCGTTTAAACTACATTTACACTTTACGGCTCCATTTCCATGGTCGTAAAATCTGTTACTTTAAAATTGTTCTTATAGATATTTTGTTTTATATTTAGGAGATAAGCTCGAATATACATGTTTTTATTTTTTAATTTATTCTTTTCCAATTATCATGAGTTAAGTAGTTTATACAAAAAATCTTTTGATTTTGTATAGAACCAAAACTATTTCGGCATTCCGTTACATTTGGGGACAACAAGGAGTATACTATTTACATCGTTGCCATATTTATCACAATGTTTCAGCCGTTGGACGCTCCGGCCTTCTTCTGGTGGCTGGAATGTCGAACTGAACCCTTTATTTCGCTCGCTGGGGTAGACCGTTATTCCCACGTGCCATGTCTAATGGATGTCACTTATCAGTTTTCTCCTGTTAATTCCCCACTCCAAGTTCTCCACCGCCTAAACCAGGTATTGAACTCACACTCTTTGGGTCCTGTCACTGGATCTAACTAACGTCTTTATCCACTGTGTCATGTGTCCTTGAGGACATCTGTAAGTAAATTTCTGCGTATTAATATCTTCAGTAACAACTTTTTACCAGTGCTCATATTGCAATTTTTGCTGTTATCATTCCATGTTTCTACCAAACCTCATATTGCAATTTTCGTTGTTATTATTGCTTTTCTTCATGCACTCCTTATTACTGGTTCCCATATTGTATTCATTTCTATGCTCGGTCGGCTCAGGGGGATTTTGTGGCCTAGCATATGTGCTAATTCCTTAAGTTTACGAATTTTCCAATGAAGATCTTTGTCTATGATTTCAACCTGATCCCACAGAGAACAGTGATCTCCCTTTTCTCTCCATATGTGTTCAGCCACGCCTGACTTTTCCGCTTCCCCTCGTGTTACAGCTTTTTGGTGTACTTGAAGTCTTACCTTAAGTGGGTGGCCTGTTTCCACTTTACATTTCTTTCCGCAGCTGCACGGGATGGCGTACACCCAGTCTTTAGTCATGTTCTCCTCTATCGGGGGTCTTACTCGTGAGCGAAATAAAGGGTTCAGTTCGACATTACAACCACCTGAAGAAGGCTACAGCGTACAACAACCGAAACGTTGTGATAAATTTGGTAATAAAAATGAGGACAATAGTTCGAACAATGTAAATAGTGTACATAATACCTCATCTCAGAAATATAGACAGATACTGAAGGGCCGAAACGTTGCAATAAATATGGCGACAAAGATGAGGTCAATAGTCTGAATAATATAAATAGTGTACATGGAAATATAAACAAACAAGGAATATGTTCTTACGTCTGGTAGTATTAATTTAACAATGAGAACAAATACCTTTAGTTTTAGATATTTCTGAGCTAAATATGAACTTTTAGAGTTATAAAAACTGTGTAATTAATTATATATATATATATAAAGTTTACATGCTCCAAGTTAGCGGGAAGGCCAAGACCGACTTTGCATTTCCAAACTCCAATCGATAGTGGCAATAATCTATTTTTCATGCTTCTACGGCAGTTTTCATGTAGTTTGCGGCCATTTTCTACTGGCCAGAGTGAGAGCCTATAGCTGTCTTCCACGAATCGTAAGGAAGATTCTATTGGCCAGCGTAAGAGCCAACAGCTAACTGACACGAATCTTAACTAGCATGTAGCATGCAAAAAAATCGTTAGCTGCATTCGTTACAAGTAGGAAAATTTAAATCTGCATGGCACTTTACTCCAAGTGGCTCATTCGCTTGCTTAAACTCAACGTTGATTCTGATTCCGCAGAACTGAGTTGGGTATGAAGAAGTATTTGTTGTTAACATTCTTTTTTCATTCGGTTTTTCCAGTTACGAGTCCTTTTTTAAAGCTGATCGTTTTGTGTTCAATTTGTTTAGTTTTGTTTTCGTAACAGATTTAATGTTTAGTATAGAGCTTAGAAAAAATTCACAGTGTGAGAAAGGCAAGAAGTAATGCATGTAGCAGTATCAGCACGGCAAAAGGAATTCCTTTAAAGGCAAGGAAGGGCAATAAATATTTTTTTTATGTGATAGTATATATATATATATATATATATATATATATATATATATATATGTAAAAATCAATTTAAACGTTATTTTAGGTGGTTACTCCTATTTAAGTTGACGTAATATATTCATCTTATTTGTATTCGTCTACCGGTCTGAATATTCTAGAAATCTTAGTAAAGAAAAGTATGCACTTTCTTACAGGATTTGCACCTGCATCCCCAGGATTGAGGAACCAACGTTACATACAACGTACTCTCAAGCGACTGAGTTACAGTGAACATCGCTGATTATATATAGGTCAATAACACCTTTAAGCAAAATTTCTCTTGACAAAGACTTCTCGAAATTTTTTCATAACTCCTCAACTTCGTATTCAAACGTAAATAAAACAATTTTCTAAAGAAGTAACATGAGTATCCACTAAAAATAAAGTTTAAAATGATAAAATATATTTATCGGAAAATTGATATATATATATATATATATATATATATATATATATATATATTAAGCAGTATCACCATATGCAAGGCAGTAAAGCCACTAAGATAGACGTGGTTACAGGGTGTGGAAGAATTAGAAACAGAAATAATAATAATGGGCGAGAAAAGGAAAAAGTAATCAAGTGCATAGTAGATAGCGATTGGCATTGCATTTAAATTTTTACGGATTAATGTTGACTGCAGACATGGCGTCTAAAGGGAGTTCTAAAACCGTGAGTGCGAGAAAATAAACTGTTATCATAGTATTTACGGTTACATCTAACCAGCTCAACTGTAAATTGACGAGATCTTGATGCCAGGCTCATACTGAAGGTAAATGAGATATGGACGCCAGTCTAGAGCTCACGGTAAATAGCTGGTGCACCAGACAATACGTTGCAGAAATATTCTAAGCATATATATATATATATATATATATATATATATATTAACTGATTTAAAAGTATGGTTTCATCGCTACACAGGAATTACCATGTTTCAAAAGAAAAAACTTCAAATTCAATTATATTAAATTAAAAGCATTAGTTCTGTTTTATCTTCAAGCGAATTTTGCAATAACTTATTTATAAATTTACTAAGTTTTAAAAGCATATACATTCATAATTTTTGTTTCCAAGGATACAGAGAAATCCAATCATGTAAACAGGGGCAGTAGCGTGTTTTTTTTTTATTAACTAATATTGTAGCAATTATGAGTTACGATCGAAAAGAGGTAGGGTAGGGGTGCCTTTTTTCAATGAATTATGACATCCGTTCAACGCATGTCGTCTGTTGTTTTTTATAAACAGCAAAAAGTTTTGGGGCATTTTATTCGTTAAATTTCTACTTTTATACATACAGATTCTTTCTAAAAGGGGTGTTTCGATTAGAATCCTTTGTATTGATCTACAATTTTAAAATATTATTTTTACTTTTAATAAGAACAATTACATATCTTACTGTTCTTCCTTTTTTTATTATAATATATATATATATCGTCCACACCAAAAGTATTGTAACGGTAAACATAATTGCTTTAATTTTGTTGTTCACTGAAGAAGTGTTTAAGATCAAAAGATGAATATGAGACGGGAGTGCAGAATTTCAGCATTTATTTCCTGGTATTTAAATTTAGAAATGTTAAACAACTTCAGACATACAACCATTTTATCTGATCACCGAATTTTAGGTGAGCAAAGTAAAGGAACACTCTTTCTTGTGTTGGGTCATTATCATACTGCATGATAAATTCCCCCCACATTTGTTTGGATGCATTTCTCAGTAATTTGGCAGACAAAATGTTTCTGTAGACTTCTGAATTCATTTTACTGCTACCATCATGAATTACGTCATCAATAAATATGAATGAGACTGTACCAGATGCAGCTTGCAAGCCAAAGCCAAGACACTGCCTCCGCCAAGTTTCACAGAAGTGCTTGTATTCTTTGAATCATAAGCAAATCCTTTTCTTCTCTACATTGTGGACTTTCCGTCAATTTTGGCCGCTTGATTAACTGATTTCATTCAGATTCTTTTTGTTTTTTTATATTTTTCCTTAACCTTTTCTGTTAAATATCCCACATTTTGATAACATATATATATGTATATATGTGTGTGTGTGTTTTACTTGTTTAATTTTACGTGGCACCATTTTTCCTAGATTGATTAACCGTTTTTTATGCATACATAGGTGCATACGTACATACGTACATACGTACATAGATGTAAGAGTTTGCCAAAAAGTTCATTTAGATAATAAGTAGAATTTACACAATAAAACGCACGAATGTTTTCGCCAAGCAGATAGATATGTTTATCTCTCTTTCTTGTGCATGTCAATACAGACAGTATACACAGCACTGGAGGAATTGCATTTACATTTTGTATGCACAGCCTTTGAATTATCTGAAAATATGGACTCCATATCTGGTTTAGGGTAACTTGTTAATGAAAAGAAAACATTTTTTTCTTTGTCATTTGACGAGTAAACAGATTTGATGCATCATAATAATATCAATGTTGTTGTAAAATCTATTTAAATAACACATGAATAACAGGAGAAATTGTAATTATTTCTTTATAAAATGATTACAGATTTGTTTTCTGTTTATATTCAAAAGCAGTATATTTTGAACAATTTAATGTTTAATATCACTACTGGTATCGTTTGTAAAATAAAAGGCATCCCGTCAGCTTACTCAAAGCATCGATGCATTTCAAGGACAGCATACGATCTTTTAATTAATCAATTTAAAGAATGTATTTAGTAATAACGCAGTGAAACTAACAAACTTGAACTATTATAGATATTTTACAAGAGTCACATTATACCCGAAATCATAATAGGTTATTTACAAGCATTATCTTTACAAGAGTCAGATTAGATTCGAAATCATTATAGGTTATTTACAAGCATTATCTTTACAAGAGTCAGATTAGGGCTGTCATGTTTTTGCTGGAATTGCTCAACCCCCAATTTCCGACTTTGATAGATTTAAAATCGTTAACTTTGACTTGTAGAAGATGACTTATTTTTAGGGTAATTAATGAGGAAAACAGCCTCTTACTCACAGGCACAACGTTGAAAGCCTGTCACTATTCTATTGCTATTTCCATGGCAAATGTTCAGATGAGCTCCATTCTTTACATCCACCAGTTCAGACTTGTCCTTGGACTAATCTATATCCACGAAGCCAAATCATCCACATTTCTCCCGTTTTCCAAATATGCAAAAAATTTCCGCGTAGCTATTTCATAAGAATTGCTACTTTGGGGAATTGATCCGCACTTTGACGCTTCCCTAAACATCACAATATTAACCTTTTCAAGTCAAAGGGAAATCGTTATCTATCCCCCTTATCCTCATGATCAACACTTCGTAAAATATTCGATTGCATTCATATCACACATCTTAGTAACCCTCTACGTTGAGTCTCTCTCTTTTTATTTGGCGATCTTTAATTAAATGTTAGTATAAAATAGACGCGAAAAATTGATAGACAAATTGAAATTGAACGGACTAGTTACTTAAAAGAAAACATTATTTTAGCATGTACGAAAAGTTTTATTTCCGTTGAGCATTTAGCTAGCTACTTTCCTTTCGTTCTCTTGCGTTCTTGTCGTATGTCGACACGAAAACATTCACCCAGTTTTAGTCGACTGTCAGGAGAGATATCATCGAAGTGTCCGGTGGCTTAGAATCTGACAAGCAATTTGTTTGGATATGTACTGTCTTTACGCTTACAAACCGACAAGACAAACAAGTAATATCAAAGGAGCAAAAGAACCCGTCTCTTTCCTTAACACCCCCTTTCTGCACTTCTTCCAGTCACTTCTGTCCAAACCAATAAGAATTAAGATAAAACTTTTAACGGTCAACAATGCAAATGAGCTCTGCAAAAAGGAAGAATGGGTCAACGTAAGAGGCGGGTGTCGCTTTCCACTTGTTGATTCAAACTTTTTCGATCAATGACCACTTCGACGTAGGTAATAGAAAGCTCTACGTTCTCTATCAAACAGGAAAGAGTGGGGAAGCTGTCATGTCTTCGGTGGCAGTAATCAGATTAGACACAGCTGGTTCGTTGCCGTTGCTTCTCTAGAAATGCATTTTGGTTCGTTGTTTCAGCGTGTTACTGATCTTTTGGGATGGCGTTATTTAACTGGGGTTTAATGCCAGTGTTGACTGACTTCCGGCATTTCAATGATCTACAATAATAAAATCATTTTTCTTTTAAAGAAACATCGGAGTGGTTCCATAATAAGCACAACGGATGCGACATAACCTTGCCAAACCTCACCTAAAAGGCGCGCGCATGCACACACATACAAAAGTTTCACACTTGAACAAATGCAAACAGTTATACGTAAAATTAAATGACATCTCGATTATTTTCTGAGATGTTGAGTGTTTCCCCGTGCGTGTATTGAAATAAGGACAAACATATACATAGGGAAAAATACTGGTATATCTGAAGAGGTATTTACAACAGAGAGATTAGTAGTCAAACGAACGCAGGCTAGTCAGTAACAATCAGAAAGAGTATAAAGTCCAACTGTATCTTCCGGTAGAGAGACGGATGTGTGATGGTCACCTGATCTTTCCAGAACTCTATAGAACTGTCCTATTAGTAGTAGAGAGATCAGTCCATTCTGATGAGAAGGTGAGTGGCCCCAACATTTTCAATATAGTTTTTGATTAACAATTGCTAGTTTGTTTTAATGATATTTATCAACTTTCTTCTTCTTCTATGTGCCATGTTTCTTAAGGACGTTGGCGATCATAGCTCTCCACAATTTTCTATCCTTTGTAGCTCTTAATAAATGTTGTCTTTTTGCCATCTCTTTTCTACTGCTATCAATTTGTACAAGCTCATTGGGTAGGTCAGGCACTTTTTTACTGATCCTCTTGCCTTCAATATGGCCTGTGAGTCAATTTCAAGTATTGATTTCTGAAGTTAAGTACAAGTGCCATTTTTGTTTCCATTTTCTCACATGTTCGCTACATGGTATTCTCAATATCCTTCTGTAGAACTACATTTCTGTTGCTTAAAGTTTCTTCTTCATCTATGAAGAGATTGTTCAATATTCACTGCCATAGAAGCGGACTGATATTGCATAACAGTTCGGTACTTATTTTTGTTTTTAACGAAATATTTTGGTTTCTTAATACTTAGCTTTTGGAAGGCATCTTTATTTTTGTTGCACCGGCCTCTAATACGAGGGAATTACACCGGTTCTCACTATATATAGTGCCAGTAATACCTACCCGGTGTAAGCAGCGACAGTACTACAACTGCCTAGCTGAGTAGTACCCGTTTCCTACCTTTGTATCTGTGATGTTAAATACACTTGTTCTTTAAACCAACTTCGACTTTGATAACATATATATATGTATATATGTGTGTGTGTTTTACCAGAATGGTTTGATGCCTGACATCCATATAAAAGTCTCGATCGGACGACGCTGTTTAGGAATATGGCTCGACTTTTAACCTTAATGTTTTGGCTATGTATCAATTTGCAGTGTTGCGCCAAACTACATTTAGCGAAGCCTATCCTATCTTCATTTTCCATATCTCCCATGCTAATTGATGTGGGGCCAAAGTTGTGACCACAGAAGGAAAACACGGAACACGGATTAGATGTAAGAAAGATATATTAACAACAGGTTACAGAGATAGTGTAAGCGGAGCTTACTATATGTTAGTGTCCAATACTGGTAGTCGTACTAGACTCTCACTGTCTCTCTATGTCACTCACTCTCTAGAGTGTTGTGTCGCATACTTAATATAGACCTGGAAGAGTCTATTGTGTAGGTAGTTCTGGTCTCGCAATACTAATATTTTTATAACAGATCCCTTAACAGAGGTATTTAAAATGTTTTATATTTACTAAATCTACATCTCGAATTTTATGAAAGATTCAAGGTAAGTATCGTGGCCGCTTTTACATTATTTCCATATCATAATTTCTGTTTAGGAAAGGTTTATTTTGAGTCCCATTTCTTAACGTACTTGGCAAAGGGCGTTAATTTTCTGCTCAAGAGCATTCTTATCGGAACTATAAATACACCTTTATCGTCTACATAGGGCTACTTGTGACCAGTACATTACTGTACGCCTCCGTAGGGAAAACTGGATCTATTGGTAGATTTATTTGGGGTTGCGGTATGGAATGTTAAAATGTTCCCATTTCTTCACATACGTGTTGTAAATGAGCAGGACATAAGACTACATAGATTGGAGCTCTCATTACCTCCTTGTAGACCTGATGAAATGTTTCACTATTGGTTTCTACACTAAACATAGTCCCTCTATTCGAACGATGCATTCAGAGGAAGTCTGATATTGATATGAGGAAGTCTTTATTGATGTGATCATATGCTGCTATGAGGTCGACTATCTGACAAATCGAGATTCGAACCCGGGTCTCATGGTCAGAATGCGAACATTCTAACCACTCGGCCACGCGCCCATCTCTATTGATTAGACCCTAAAAGTTCACTATTGGTGACTTTAGTGATAAATGGAAGAGAACCTCTTCAAATTTTATTTTCAATGATTTGTAATATATTTATTATTTATAAATATATATATATACTATAATATTTATAATATATAAATATTTATACGTACATTTTGCAATATATTTATACCTATATTTTGTAATATATTTATACCTATATTTTGCAATATATTTATACCTATATTTTGCAGATGTTATGATATTTTGGTACCTAGTTTACATATGTATTTGCAAAGTATAAATCGTCTGCATTTAAATTTAAACAGGGTGTCGTGTATTTGTCATGTGGCAATCCGACAAACCTAAAGCCATGATATCCTCTCTGTATCAGATTTCAACTCATAAAACGAATTTTCATAGTCTTTGTTCCTAAATAATTTAAAATTCTGTTTGTAAGTCAGATTCGTGGAGCATAATATATTAACGGCGAGGAAAGTGACATATTGTAACTATTAATTTCTGTCTAGTCTTTTTGCCTTCATCTCAAGGGAAAATTCTTACTTGAATTATTTATATTATTCAGACCGTTATCCTCATTTTCATTGCCATATTCACAACGTTTCGACCGTTTTACGCTCCGGCCTTCTTCAGGTGATTGGAATTTTCGAATCGAACCCTTTATTTCGTCCATCGGGGTAGATTGTCCTAGTTCCACGTGTCATGGCTCTTCCGGGTGTGTCAGTTATTTTCCTTTAACGCAACTCTTCATTGGAGACATCCCGAAGAGGCATGACAAGGAGGCCGAGACGTACAACGACCGAAACATTGTGAAGATGGCAATGAAGATGAGGATAACAGTCCGAATAATGCGAATAATGAGATAAAGAAAGATAGGGAAAATTCTTGTAAATTAGTTTAAAACAAACAACTATTGAAAGTGTTGTCTGTAAAAAGAGGCTTCCCAAATCCTCACTGCATTTGTAAATCTCTATGTATTAATTAAGTGCGAAATTCTAAAGGAATTCTTCCGAGGTAAAATCAAGAAAAGTCAAGATCAGGATTTGCTGCGTTCCTCTAAAAGTTCCCCAATGTTTACCAATAAACAGAGGAATATGAAGTTTAAATGAGTCTCTATTACTACGACGTCACTTCTACAAATCAAGATAACTATGATTCAATTCGCCGTTCAACGTAAATCCGATTTTTGTTCTGCCCTTTTCATTGCTTCAGCCCTCTTTTATCAGGCCAACACCGTGGTCGACCAACCAATCAGCGTTTTTCACTTTTATTTTCAGTTACCCAGGTAAATAGCCACCTCCAGTTTGACCAATCAGCAAACGACTTGCTATTGGTGGAAGCATGCCAAACTGTACAAAAACCCTCGTAGTAACATACTGCTGGGATTGCTAGATGCGAGAGTAATGCCATTTTCACGGGGAAAACTTGCCGATGTCACGTGCCACACGTTAAGGTAAGATCCGTATTTTCCTATGCACCAGATGCAAGCCACCATGGTTTGCTTGCTTCTACGGGGCTGTTCACCACAGAATATTATAAAGCAATGTATTGATAGTAACAATAATGTAATGAGATAAACATCTGCCTATATCTTTGAGATGAGGTATTATGATTACTTGTATTGTTTACATTATTGGGACTGTTATCCTCATCTTTACAGCGTTTCGGCCGTTGTACGAACCGAACCCTTTATTTCGTCCGCCGGGGTCGATTGTTCTAATTCAATATACCGTGCCTCTTCCGGATGTCTCAGTTATTTACCTTTAACTCAACTCTCCAAGTTTTTGGTTCATCACTGCTGTGGCCTGGTATTAAACTCACAGCTCTTTGGGTCTATTCACTGGATCTAACCAACGTCTTTATCCACTGGGCTATGTGTACTTGATGACATGAATATGGCAATGAAGATGAGGATAACAGTCCAAATAATGTAAATAATGCAAGTAATGAGATAAACAATTTACCTGTAATGAGATAAACGTTGTTTTTAGGATGGCAAGTGTTTATACAGTTACCAGTAGAGTTTCTTGCTGGAGCTACAATGTCGACGATTATGAATGGACCTGTGTCCAGTGTTGTAAAGAGTATCATAACACGCTAACAGAAAAAAAAACATAACATTCGAGTTGAGATAAAAAAGGGATTTATTTACGCTTTGGCGATATAGACAGAGGATTAAATAGTAAGTTTTGGGATTCTATAGCATATGCAGGAGTTCGTATTGCATCGCAGTGTGTAGAGAAAAATATACGTGTTTGACCATTATCCGATTGTAGGGGTGTCAGATGTCTTCATCGTGTAGGGGGCTTGATTGCTTCCGTTAACATCGGACTACTGACGCTTCTCTGGTTGCCTCAGCAGTCGGAATCAGGCTCTAGTGGGTACTTTTCTTCGGTGAGTGTCCGGCCATTTTAAACGAAGGACAGAAAAATAATAAATAAATTCTTGGTCCCCCTTTTGCCGAAAAGATTCACATGCCCAACCTTGGTGATTACATGCGGGATAACCTTCCCATGGCGAGGGAATTGTCTCGCAAGGCCGCTAACTACTCTTTCATGTGCTTCCGTCTTTCGTTAACTATCACTTTTTCCTTTATCGCTCTTCCCAGGAGTGCAGTATGTTAGAAATAATTGCTGCCAGTATAGAAAAAGCACTTTCTCTCTATCCATCTGCAAATGTCATCTTCGGTGACTTTAATGCCTACCAAATCACGTAACTTGAACGTTCTAGAAGTACTGATGTTGCGGTATTCAGATATTTCCATTGTCCAATCTTTTACTCAAATCATGGACATTCCAACTTCCCAAGCCAAACTGAGCAACAGGCTTTTTTACTTGATTTTAGTCTTACCCCCTCTCCCCGCTTTTCCCTTGCTTCGCAATACTGCCCTCTTGGAAACTCGGACCGCTGTACGATATCTATTAATATTTCGTTCCACTTATCTATTAAAAAGGAATCCACTATTCATAAGACATCTCTCCGTTACCAGCACGCTGGTTGGGAATCACTCCGTTTTTTTTTCTTCGTGACTCCACTTGAACTGACATCTTTAACCTACCAATTGAGAATTGCGCTACTGAGGTTTGAATCAAAGCCGATATAGACGCTTTCGTCCCTTCTTGAAAACACAAGGTAAAACCTTAATCATCTCCATGGTTCACTATACCAGCGTAAGAGCTATCGTCATAACAGACGCCTATTCGTTGCTGCTCGTAATAAATGTAAATGAGTCTTCGAAGGAGCTAAGTCTCTGCCGAGAGAATAAGGCACCGCATATCCTTCAACAACTTTAGCTCGTGCGATTACTGGCGGCACTGTTTTAGGGTATTAAATAAGTGAAGGGTCTCTATTCCTTCTCTCTTCAATCAATATGAGGTGTTAAAATCCTCTGCTGATAAAACTGAATGCTTTGCCCGTAAATTCTCTTTCTGTCTAAATCTCCACTCAGAAATGACTATCGATTGAGTGATATAACCTTTTCTATGGTTTCTGCTATAATCTCTAACCTAGATTCCTGTAAAGCATGTAGACCGGATGGTCTCCCTGTAGTAGTCACTTAGAAGTATGTTTTTGAACTGGTTCCTGATCTCTATAAACTGTATAATAAATGCCTCGTTGCCTCATGTTTGCTGGAAGTGAACCGTCCGACCCTTCCAACTATCGGCCGGTTTGCCTTCTACTTCTTTATGGGAAACTCTTAAATTCCCTAATCAATACTAAATTGGTTCATCATCTCTCATCGCTGGGCTTTTTTTTTCTGACAAGCAATATGGCTTTCGCTTCATCAGGTCAACCGCTGATGAACCGACGATAATTGAGGAAGGAATCTATCATGCTCTAAATAAAATGGTGAATCTCGGGCTGTAGCGTTGGGCATCTCGAAAGCCTTTGACAGGGTTTGGCCTACGGGTCTTCACAACAAGCTGGATAGTTATGGTGTCTCCGGACACATTTTTGAACTGATCCTATCTTTACCATCAAATTGTGAAACGAAAGTTACTCTGAAGAGCCACTCGTCTAGATCCTAACTCGGGTGTCCCCCAGGGCTCCATCCTTGGTCCTACCCTGTTTTTAATTTTCATTAATGAACTTCCCGATGTCATCAGCTCTCGACTTGGTATCTACGCTAATGACAATAACATTTACTGCTTCCTCGATAGTAACACTGATCAGTTCGACTGGGGTAAAGGATTGCTTGTTAATTTTATCAGCTCCAAAACTAGATTTCTTTACATTAATCATTTTCAAAACTCCTCTCGTCTTTTCATCACAATGGCTGATGCTAACATCCAAGAAATTGATTTGTTGCACCTTCTCAGGCTAACGTATTCAGCTGACATGAAGTGGAAAGACTATATTGAATCCATTGCTAGGTTGGCTGCTAAGATTATTGTCATGCGAGGCAATTTTTCTCTCCAGAATTTATCTTACATATCTGTAAGTCTACTATTCGTCCATGCTTAGAATATTGCTGCCATATATGATCCGGTGCCTCTGCTATTTACCTCGAGTTCCTTCATAAGATCCAAATAAGAATCTGCAACATTATTGGTCCTGATCTGGCCGCTCAGACACATTCCCACCGCTGAAAGGGGGTCTCTCTGATTCTTTTCTATACAACATTTCATGGTAATTGTTTCTTCGCTATGTTACCTAGACTTTAATTGAAGCACTATACTCGTCTGGCGCTGATATCTCATCACTTACAGTTGAGCTTTTTAGATGTAACCATAAGTTCTATTCTAACAGTTTCTTTTCTCGCACTTATCGCGTGTGGAACTGCCTTCTCTCAAAAATGTAAATGCAATGTCAATCGCTATCTATTGCCTTACTGATTACTCTTTCCTCTTTCTGCGTATTATTAATGTTCCTGTTCCTAACTCTTCCACAAGATGTAGCTCCTTGTGTCGTAGTGGCTTTACTCCCTTGCATGGAGTGATACTGATAATAAAAAAAAATCAAACGCGATAGGTCGTGTGAGCCTTCTCTCGCGTATTCAAATTGATAATTGTTGATATAGTTTCAAATGGCTCTAAACCGAAATGTTGCTTGAAACTTCATTCGTGTTTTCTAATTAGTCTGAAATATATTTATATCTATTCAAAAAAAGAAAATGTCTCGGAAGTGAGTAACGCGGGGTGCAGCCTAAAATTAAACTAAGCTGTGTTATTTGAACGGTGGTGGTGAGCACTTCCGGTTTCGTTGGCGGTTATGTGTTCCGATAGCCGTCAACGAGAAGTTGAATGACAAATTTGACTAATTCGTTCTTTCATTTGAGTCTTTTCATTGTAACATGCATGTCGTTTGTGATATTTTTGTCTTAAATAAACACCTAAAATCTGAAAAAAATATTTGAATTAAAAACTAAAACACAAAATATATTTCACCAGCAGATGAAAAGAAAATCGCACTAAAATTATTAATAATAAGGAAAATGCTTCATTTTAGACACTAGGATAGTCTGACCGACCTAGTTGGTCATTAAACTATTTAGATGTTAATCTAGCTACGAGGTAACTAAAAAAAACATGGTAATCTGTTTTCTGTATTACTCTTCATAAAATAACGCTAATTAGTTGAGTTCGATCTACACTGTGTGCCTCATAATTTAGTCTCATGTCATATGTTAAGCTATACTAGAAAATCGCCATAAAGCTAATTAATTATCATGCTTTCCGTTTTATTCATTTGATTTATTCACTATGGATATTGAAAAAAATTATTTGCCTTGTATATAACATGGTGAATATAGCGAAGACATTGTAGGAAAGCTGGTAGGGTAATCATCACAAAATGGTGCCGATACGAAAAAGAACAAAAATTTGACAAATTGCTCCCTATGACACGAGCAACAGTAGGAAACGTCCAGTTTTGTAAAACCATTGTTAATGAATTTACCCCTCGCTGGGAATCCTACGAATATGGCTTTAAGAAAGTTAACTGCGTGTACCAAATACCAATTCTAAGAGAATAAAGAATCCGATGTCGATATATATTCAAGTCAGATTTTAATATGCAAATTTTTTCCTAATATAAATGTTATTAATCAACCATAATGTCGTAAAATCTTATATGATATATTATATGTGTTTCTATCCTTAGGAAAAATATTGATAAATGTTTTGACGGGTGTGTCTGGTTTTATCATGACAACAAAATAAATACAGCATCAGTTTTTAATTATGAGTAAATCCAAAAGTCATAAACAAGAGATTTTATTATTTTTCATGTTAATGTGGAATCCATTTCATTCCATCGCTTTCATTAGTATCTGGTATATTGATTTCCTAAGTTTTTTTTCTGTTTTGAATTTTACATAAAGCAGTTTTTATTGTTTCGTACAGATCTTTATTGTCTAAATATTAGTATTTAATTCTTCTATAAATCTTTGTAAATGACAGACCATAAGTTTTCTATTAAATTAATATCTGGTGGGGTTGGTGACTTCTATAAATAAGACTGCGTTGAAGATCTGACTTGCAGTTTAACGAAATCGCAGAGACTGACACGTTTACACACACACACACACACACACACACACACACACACACACACAAAAAAAAAAAAAATACCTTGTCCGGTGGCAAAAGCTGATGGCGGCGCCAAGGGTGGCAGTACTGTCTTAGCCACCGAAACAGTGTTAACTACCCTGGTTCGCGGCTGACGAAGACAGGGTATTGCACGTGCTTTCACACGTTGTATGTAGAAAAATATATATCATATTTGAAGTCTTTTGTGGGCAGTAGTCAGCTACGCTGAATGTGAAGTGTTATTGTCATATGAATATACTCTTTAGCTTAAATCTTCTTCTTAGCTGGTGATCATGAATTTGCCCAATTTCCTGTAACCTATGTAGCTCTTAATAAATTTTGTCTTTTTGCTGTCTGCTAAACCCTGTTCTGCTAACCATTTACACGAATTCGTTAAGTAAATCTTACGCCACTTACCTTTTGCCTTCAATTTGTCCTCTGAGTGTGAAATCTTCCATACCCTCTTTGTTTATTATGCTCCTGCGAGATGTTAATTAAATTTTAATTATGTTAAGTATAAATGACTTTTGTTTTCATTTTGTCTAAAACTTTATCGTTTCTCACATGTTCAGTCCATAGTAATCTCAGAATCCTTTTATAGGATCACATTTCTGTTTCTACGAGTCTTTTTTTGAATATGTGAGAAGATTGTCTATCATATCACATAGCAGGGCCGTTCTAAAAACGTCTTGTCCAAAGATTTGCTATAATTCTCCGATTTTATCTTGTCAATATCATCAATTTAAAGTGGACCATTAATTTTACTATTTACAATTCTAGACCAAATTCTATTCCAAATCTCAACTATTTTCTTGTAATACGTGTTGCCTGGTTTTTTCTCATGAGGGAACAAATGTCTATCGCAGACATCAGGTTCATCCTTATTATCATTGAAAAGTATTTCTACTTCTTAGCCAAGTCTTTTTTTACCACAAGGTTTCGGACGTTGTGTACTCCTCAACTAGAGCTATCCTATATAAGTATGGATCACGCCTGATGTTTGATCATGTATGCAGGGAAAAGGTAGTCATCAACCTTTGTGAAATCAAGTAAAAATACTAGATAGTAACCAATACTGTCAAGTTAGATTTCTGAAAGAATTAGCGCGTAGGTTAGGTCATGAAGTTATCCTTACTAGGTTTAGCATATAAATAAATATTATATAGGGGACGTTAATAAATAAATAAAGAAACGAGAAATGACAACAAATCTCCAACAGCAGCAGCAGCCGAAGTAGAAAAGAGATGATTCAGTAAGTGTGTGGCAAATCAAAGCAGCAACAGTCTCATCAATAATCAGTTTAGGTTCAGTACTCTAAATTCTCCAGATAAGATATCACCAGACTTGGCGATCAAAATGAGAAAAATCTCCCTAATTACGTAGATTTTATTTCTTTTAAGCGTTTCACCCCAAGCAAGGCGAGAAGCCACAGGCACGTAACGTGTTACAGAGAGTTGGAGCGAGAGCAAAGAGGAGTGATAGAGGAAAGATGAATAGGGGATAGATCAAGGTATCTGGAGACGTTGATTGACATTACATTTGAATAGTTGGAGATTATAACTATCAGGGAAACAGGAAAAGGGGAGGGAGTTCCACATAAAGGTTTCAGTTCAAAATTACATGATCTGTATCGACAATCACCTGATGAGGACCAGAAGGCAAAATGGTCGAAACGTTCTTTCCTTTTCCTGATGTCTCTTTAACTTTTTCATAATTTCCAACACTGTATTCCGATCAGTCAGTCACTTCGAATTTGATTCTTATTTCTGTAGTATTCTCTTAGCGGGAATGCAGCAAAATCTCATAATGGATGAACAAGGTTCGAACAGAACTTTCAAAAGAAGCTAAATAATACATCTATTGGAATAATTCTATTGTTTTTAGGTTCTCTCCTGATGAGAACACATGCACAAACACACACGCATATTAATTCTAAAACGCGCAGAATACAGACATATGTTAATAACTGCATATGCTAAAATACACACATATGTTTAAGCAATTGTTTACTTTCAAATACACATATCTTCAAGTGATTACATAGGCACAGCTAAAGAAGTACACATAGACACCTGAAATGTTATAGATACACCTCCCCAAAGAAAATGTATTACTCTAGATTTGCCTAAAACTAGAGTAAAGTATGGCAAACACTTCTGGTAAAATATGTCTACGTTCTTGTGGACCAAACCTGCAAGCAAGATGAAACCTCTCCTAGGAAATGACAATATAGTTGTTATGGTTCTGTCTAAAAGAAAAGAGATGTGGGAATAACTAAGAAATTCCCGGAAGGAGAGGAAAAATATCTTTTTAAAATCGATGCCCGGTATGCTTTAAATAACAGAAGCACATATCTTGAACAAATTGTTCTTAGCCGTAGTATTTCGATAATTTTATTAAGAATTAATAACACCACCTGTTGTATCTCTGAACGTATTAATCATATCACACATATATTTTTGATTATTTACATTGTTCAGACTGTTGTACTCGTCCTTATTGCCATATTCATGACGTTTCGATCGTTGTACGCACCGGTCTTCTTCACGGGATTGGGATTTCGAACTGAACTGGGAGCAGATTGTTCTAGTTCCACGTGCCAAGTCTCTTCAGTATGTCTCGTTTATGTCCATTTAACTCAACCATCAAAGTTTTGTTTGCCACTGCAGTAACCAGGTATTGAACTCACAACTCTTTGGATCAAGTCTAACCAACGCTTTTATCCACTGGGCCATGTAAATCTGGCAATAAAGATGAGGACAATAGTTTGAACACTGTAAATAATTACAATAGCTCATCTCAGAAATATTGACACACACACACACACACACACACACATATACATATATATATATATATATATATATATATATATATATATATATATATATATATATATATATATATATATATATATATATATATATAAATACATTTTCTTTCTAAAGTCTAAAGATTCTTTACTTTTACGACTTTGAATTACTTATAAAGACGTCTACTTATCGCAAATTTCTCTGATTAGTTATTCAATATTAAAAATATTTTACTGGTGTTTTATATTTTATAGAGGCCGTTCGAACTTTTCATTACTGATGCCAAAATCATTAATTTTTAATCTAATCACGGCTCGGCCGACAAGCATATTAGACACTATTTCAAGTATTTCTGTGGAAAATATGAAAAAGATTGACTCTTGACAAATGCAATCTCTCTTTTTCTTTTTAATAATACGATACATACGACAACATGAGTAGCCACGACGACAAATAACGTGTTTCTCAATAAAGTGGAATAATAGTCAGCAAAGAATTAAATGAAAGGGAATTAAGTCTTATTGTGATGGCGTTGATAACCCTGTATTTATGAGATAGCCTCTGAAATGGTCGTTTTTTATTTTCAGTAACAATTTAGCCCAATTATCCCATTAGGCCCATGGAAGTTATCATGTCGGAAATCATGTCTGCGTAACAAAAAACAAACAAAAAAAAAACAAAAAAAAAACAAACAAAAAACAAAAAAAATAATAATTTCAAACCGTCTCTCAGTTTTGCTGACAGGCCCACAAATATGACTTCTTTATAAGTTTTGCGATTTGGTAGATGTTTCAATGTTTTATCTTTTTTAACATCTGTACTGAAGTTAGCATTTTGTTCTTTTTATTGAAAAAAGAAGAAAATCAAATATAACGGAATACCTCTAGAAATAAACAAATATACGAGAGAAAACGTTTAATATTCAACTATAAAATACATGTTTTTTAAAATTTGCAGTTAAAAGAATGTACCCACTCGCTTGTAAAGCATTAAATAACGCGGATCCAAATAATTAACCTTTCAAAAACCTGCCCTCTTCAGTAATGAGAAGAACTGCAGGTATGAATTTTTTGCAGGTATGAATTGTTTGCTTCAAACTTTCCTTGTCGTTGTTTAAAATATCTTTTACGGCAAGTGATAATGAAAATAATTTATATGTATATCTGTGGAAGTTTTAATTATTTCCAAAAAGTTCTCGTCAAGACTCTTGTCCGAAATTTGACCAAACATCAGAATTTCTTTTGGAATACTGTCTTGACTGGGTTGAGAACTTTTCAGCATATTCTCATCTGTGAAAGTCTTTGGATAAATAATACATTAAACCTCATTAGAAATATTTGTAATTAAATAAGCAAATATTAAATACAAATTATATATTTTTAAAAGAAGTATTTCGTGATCTTTAATTATATATGCAAAAATAATGTGCTGCCAACACACACACACACACACACACACACAGACACACATACACTATCTATCTATCTATCTATCTATCTATGTCATTCTGTCCTTTGTGTATGTATGGTATATATATGTATATATGTATGTGTGTGTGTGTGTATGTGTGTATGTACGTGTGTGTGCGTGTGTACATTTCCGTGTGTTATCTATCTAGTTTTACTCCGATCATCAAACTATATATACTTAAGATATGAAATTGGCAGTCATCATGCAATGCTGATTTCTATATCCCCACTCTCTCTGATATCGAGCACCCTTTCCACATTTAGCACATTTTAAACAATTGCATGAATTGTTAGAACTAATATCTCTCTGCTTGTTGTTTTATAATATTTCAAATTACGTACTTCGCGGACTTCAGCAGGGGAATGCAATGATCATATAGCAGTTAAAACATTTCGTCCAGTATTTTAAAATGAACCACGCCATTCCATGAACTGAAATAATTCCCAAATAAATATAACTATTTCTCTTCTTATAAAACATCTATGTTTTTAGCTTAAATGAAATATCAAATACTCCGGGGAGACACAATTTAGATTTTTCTATCGTAAATATCAGATACGAATTTGATTAAGTAGTAATGTTTTATTTGTAACTTGCCGACCAATTTTTCCTCTTCGTTTCTGAAGTACTTAACTGAAGCTCACGTTTTGTCTGGTGTTTTTTCTTCGAAAACAACAAATTCAATATTATATTTACCCTGGGGCTTTGTGCAATAAAACGGGTGACGTTCCAAAAATCACTTCCGTAGATTTGTCATGGCTCTCAAGATGTGATACTGGGGTATATTCATTGGAGCGAGTGAACACGTATTCAAAGCCATAAGAAAAATAATAATAAAAAAAAAAACGTTAAAAGGTGTCTGAAGATTTGTTCGCTTTCTTGTCTCCATACTGGAGCAGAAATGTTAAATAGATGTAATATTTGCCTGTTCAATAAAGTATTGCTGTCAGTTATTTGGAACAGACTTTGAAAAGATACGAGTTTGATGATGTGATGAAGACTGCTTTCACTACTACTTGGGAACCACCTCCTACCATTTCCTGAGAGCCTAGGTTTATAAATGGTCAGTTGGTTGAGTTCAGCTTTGCTCGATTTGGTGACTCATAGGGGAAGACAGGTTTTACAGTTGAAGTAATTATAAGTTTCTGTTGCAGTATCAATCAGATGTAAATTGCATTTGTGCGGAACAAGTAGAGTATAGCTCATTACAACCTCCCCGGGATTATAGCATTTGATGATTAAAGACGAAAGGTAAATAAAAAGAGTCATAAATATGACAGTGTCACTGCTGTTTAGCTTGCATTAAAATATACATTTGAATTGCATCACTTCACGTCCATGAATTTGCCCGACTTTTCTGCTAACCTGATGAATATTTATGAGAACCAATAATTAAAAAAACAAAAAACAATAACTTATATAAATACTTGTTGCAAAATAAAGTCTTTACATTTGGTTTGACAAAGCCCCTCAGAGTTTTGCTTTTGTCTTTATTCATTAAAATATGAGACCAATTATATGAACAATGTTGAACCTTTTGGGTTTTTCCTTGCCTTTTAAGTTAATTAATAATAATTTAAGTCCTGTGTACAAGCAGTTATCATTTATCTTGTTACAGTGATTAGAAAGGTTGTAGAATTTTAAGAGAAATACGTGAATTAGTAACATTAAATATATACCAGTTATTTACTTCATGATAGTTTTAAATTGTCTAAATATTTTTAGACAACTGAAAATATAAATTTTGATTGACATTTTTTAAGTCTTTTCACAGAATAAGAAGATGTGATTATATCAATAAATTCTTAGAATATCACAGAAGAGAATATGTGTTTAACGAGGAAGCATTAAGCAGAATAGAATCTGCAAGGAAACTCTGCTGAAAATAATCTGAAAAAGACAGCTGGAATTTCTGTGATGGATAATGAAAAATGAAAGCCAGCATAATTTAACATTCACAGAAGGAACACTGAAGGAAAACGTAACATTGACAAGCAGTAAGGTACTTAGATCTGTGCGAATGGAAAGAAGAACTAGGAGAGAGGTGGATGCTAAAGAATCAGAAGATGGCCCTTAAGAGACGAAGGTAGCGAGTCGATTTACAATTTTACAGTTGCTTAGGAAATAACCAAAGTCGGGAATAAAACATTGGCTTCCGACGAGTCTTGAATTTGTATTCCCTTGTGAACCTATCTGACCAGTACAGCATCTTAAAGAATGCGCTATGCAGTCATTTAGTTGACGTCATTCGCATTTGGTTATATAGCGACATATTTCCTTTTCAGATTTATTCAGTGCCATATATTCTGTTTACAACTAATTGTAGTCTTCTGTTTTTTATCTGCCGTGACCCGTCAAGATATGCGAGATTATGGTTCTCCATAACTTCCTATCCTTTGTAGCTCTAAACGACTTTTGTCGACTCTGCCATCCCTTAACGGAAAGCCATTAGGTAAGTTACTAAATATATGTCTCTGTCTCTCGTGTCTTCCATGTCCCCTGCGAGTGTTAAATTCTCTAAGCTGACTTTCCTCATTACGTGTCATAGAAATTTAGATTATCTCCTTATTAGAATTCTCCTTTTGATTTACTTTTTCTTTTAACTTCCTCGTTAATCACATGTTGTGGCCATGATATTCCCAGCATCCTTCTGTAGAACGTGATTTATGTTGCCTTAATCTCCTCTTTATATGTGAGGAAATTGTTCAGCATTTACTGTCATATAAAAGATTGATTTTGTCACTGTTTGCTTCTAACGAAATTTTTCTGTCTCTTAATATTTTTTTAGCTTTTGGAAGCCATCTTTATTTTGCTCTTCGGATTTCGGTGTAACATTTTCCGTGTTTTTTTAAACACTTTCCGTAATAGTTATAGACTTTATAGTCTTCAGATGTGCTAATATCTTCTTCTTCTTCTTCTTCTTCTTCTTCTTCTTCTTCTTCTTCTTCTTCTTCGTTGTGTATCATGTCTCTTCATATTAATAAACGGTTAATATTCATAATGATATGAATTAACTGCTTAAAAAGTTACCCACCATTGGTGTAAAAATCATTTAACTTGACCAGAATCAAACAATTTTAATAATTGTCTATAAACAGTTTCCAAGAAAACTCTTATGATCGGCAAGCGTTCGTGTATATTTTGATGCAGTGGATATATCTTCCCTTGAGAACGATCAAAGCTTGATCTTCTCTTGAGAACGATCATAGCTTGATCTTGCCTTGAGAACGATCATAGCTTGATCTTCTCTTGAGAACGATCATAGCTTGATCTTCCCTTGAGAAGGATCATAGCTTGATCTTCCCTTAAGAACGATCATAACTTGATATTCTCTTGAGAACGATCATAGCTTGATCTTCCTTTGAGAACGATCATAGCTTGATCTTCCCTTAAGAACGATCATAGCCTGATCTTCCCTTAAGAACGATCATAGCCTGATCTTCCCTTGAGAACGATCATAGCTTGATCTTCCGTTAAGAACTATCATAGCTTGATCTTCCCTTGACGATAAACTACTTCCAACAGCAAGGCCTCTGATCAGGAGGTTTTGAGGATTGTGGAACCACCTCTTAATTGCTGGTGTTCCCAGGTCCACCCTGGCCCGGGGTGGTAGCACCTGTTAGAGTCGTTGCTATCCTGTCAACTACGATGTTCAAAAATTCGAAAGCACTTTCTATATCCTTGAATGCTGTTCTTTTATTGTCTTATCTGTTTCTTTCAATCTCAGTAACCCCTTGAATCTTAGTGGCTTTTATCACCTTATCTGAGATGAATGATTTAAAAAGAAAAGAAAAAGTGGTCTGACTAGATGTAATTGAATGCTCTTCTTTTATTGTCCTCATTTTCTCTCACTCTCAGTAACGCTTTTCATCCGGCTGGCTTTTAACGTTTGGGGTGAAATAATGAATAATACAAAACATTTAAGCTGAAGAAACGCATCATTGATTAAAACAAACATTGACTTGAATAGGTTATTGTCTTACACGTTATTATTGTATTATAATAAAAGTTTGTAGTAATCTTTGTAAGTAAATGAGGTTCTATTCCCTAGACACCGCTTGCGAAACAGTGAATGTTCCTTCTAAAGACACTGTTCTCAAATACATGCAAGCGCCTCCAACTTAAGAAGTCGCCGGAAACTTACAAAAACACACCTCATTGCATAAAAATTTTATGAACATAAAACTCTATGCAGAAAAATCCGACTGACCAATCAGCATTCTTCGCTTCATCTTCAGTCACACAGTCAAATGGCATCCTTCAGTCCGACCAATCAGGACGCTGATTGCTATTGGTCGAACCGCGCTAAGCTGTAATAAAAGCCAACGTTTCAGAATCACACACTTCTGCAATATGTAAGAGGGTGGGAAGGGAGAACATTCATGCCATTAACATAGGAACAAAACGTCGCTGTTACATGTCGCGTATTGAGGTAAGGAAGTTATTTCCCTTTACACCAGCTGCAAGCCACTCTGACTGGTTGAATTCTACATAAGTGTTCACTACATATCGATTCCTTTATTTTCGATAGGATTCGCTAATTTTTGAAACGGTTATAACATTGCTTGACTATTTTCCATTCGCATGTATAACTGTTTTTATGATGGATCACAAGTTTCTCTTAGATTAATATCTGAAGCGGCTGGAAGCCATTTCATTAATTTATTGTTCTTTGAGACCGTTATGCGGAATATTAAGGAACTCTGTCTTCTATAAATAGACTCTTTAGCTTCTTGTTTGTGAGCAGTAGCAATACTTTGTCTGGTATTTTTCATTCTTTTTATTGTTCTTTAATTTCTGTTTAACTTATTCGTAATTTCCAACGTTATATTCTCTTATTCAATATCTTTACAATATATTATTTGTTTGACCGATGGCAATCTTTATATAAACGAAAAGAAAAAATAAATAAATATCAATAACTGTTCTCTTGTATATATTTATTTACAATATAATTAATGTCCTGGGGGTTCGTAAGAAAATACCACACTGACAAATAAAATACGGTAAATACTTCTAATAAAAACGGATATTATACGACTGAATTTCGCATAGTAAATTTAAAATATGTCTGTATACTGAAAGTAAGGCTAATATTATTTGCTTAATATTAATTTTATGAACAAATTGATTTGCATAATAAAACCTGAAATAATGTTGTGCAAAAACCTTTGTCTTTCTTTATAGTTTTGTTCGCTGTGTCAAATTCCTTAATAGAACTGGAACAAGGAATGGCCTGTAAATTTTAACTCCTCGAAGACGAAACTGATATTTAATCAAAATAAAGAACATTTTTTTGCCTTCCATCAGCAATGGTTGATGATGAAATTCAGGAGTACAACTTATTGTGTCTTACTGGTCTCACGTTTTCTACTGACGTGAAGAGAGGAGGAAACTATGTTGAATTAATTACGAGGTCTGCTGCTAGAATCACCGTGACAGTCAGCTTTTTCTTGTCAGAATCTATCTTACACATGTCTAAATTTAGCATTTGTACTTTATCTTTAAGCATTCAACCCCAAGCAAGACGGGAAGCCACTAGCACGCAAGGGGTTACACAGAGTTGGAGCGAGAGCAAAGAGGAGTGATAGAGGAAAAGATGAAGAGAAGATTAGGGGATAGATCAAGGCATCTGGAGACGGAGATTGACGTTTCATTTGAATAGTTAGAGATTATAGCTATCAGGAAAACAAGAACGGGGTGGGGGAGTTCCACAGGCGAGAAGTGCGATTCGTGAAGCTATTGGAGTAGAAGAGACAGCTACATTTAACAGTTTCGACAGTGAAAGGGTTAGAGCGAGATGCCAGCCTAGTAGAACGCTTAAATTCATGAAGTCTGGGAACCAGCGAAAGCAGCTCATCGGAGCAGTTACCGTGAAAGTATTTGTAAAAAAGACAGAGGGAGGCGACGGCTCGTCCGTGAGAGAGCGACTGCAGACGAGATGCCAGATCAGGGCCAATTACATTGCATATCCGTCTTTGGATTTTATCTAGGACGTTAAGACAAACAGAAGGGGCTCTAGACCATATATGGCAGCAATACTCCATGCAAGGGCGAATGGGTGATTTGTAGATTTGAAGGATTGACTCGGGCGAGAAAAAATTCCTGACACGGCACAGGCAGCCGACTTTGCATCTACTATTGCTGCCATATATGGTCCGATGTTCCTGCTATATATCTCGAGATTCTTAGCAAAATCCAAAGAAGGGATAATGTTAATGGTCATCACCTGGCATCATGACTTCACTCACTTTCCCACCATTAAGACACTTCTTCACCATGTCTTTTCTATAAATATTTTCAAGGCAATTATTGTAATGAGCATTCCTCCTTGTTACCTTGGCCATATGAATTTAACAGTACTACTAAATTGGTAACGAGGTTTCATCGTTTTACTATTGAAATAACAAAAGATGTAACCGTAAGTTCTATTCCAATAGTTTCTTTTCTGTCACTTCTCGCCTGTGGAACTCTCTTCCTGTTTCCTGCTTGTCTGTCAGTTGCAATCTTATGAAGCTTAAAAGCACCTACGTTCTTCAAAGATTTATATCAACGTCAATAGCCATCTTCATGAATCCTGTTGTTTTGTTGTCCTTTCCCTTCAGTGGTCTTCTCATTATCTTTCACTCCCAGTAGCCCCTTGCGTCTTAATGGCATTATCGCCTTGCATGGGGTGAAATGATTAAAAAAAACAAAACAAAAAAAACAAGAATAAAAAAATGATAAAAAATAAACAAAAAAAAAAAAAAAATAGTCCGGAAAGTTTCTGGCTATAAATATTGATGTCGAAGCCATTTTTAATTTAATCGTAACTGACTGTATTTTAACACATTGTATGACCGTGTGTGATTGCTATTGAAAGTGGCAATGCATTGTAATTAGCAACTGGAAAGCGGTTAATATTGGTAATTTAAAACTGTTAAGAAAAAAAACAACAGGAAAGTTTATCACTTGGGGGGAAAGAATATGCTATCTAATCTATCAGAGTCCATATTGACAAAGTAAATTAAAATTTAAAGATTGCCTTCTAATCATTTAAAACAAAATGACTTTCGTGATGAAATATCAACAACAATATCTTTCTATATTTCTGAGATGAAGTATTATGAAGTATATTGCATTATTTACATTATTCGGACTGTTATCCTCATCTTCGTTGCCATATTCACAACATTTCAGATGTTGGACCATTGATTAGACCCAAAGAGTTGTGAGATCGATACCAGGCCACAGCAGTGGTGAAACAAAACTTGTAGAGTTGAGTTAAAGGGAAATGACTGAGACATCCAAAAGAGGCATGACACGAAGATCTAGACAAATCTACCCCGGTGGACGAAATAAAGGGTTCGATTCGAAATTCTAATCACCTGAAAAAGGCCGGGGCTTACAACGACCGAAACGTTGTGAATATGGCAATGAAGATGGAGATAAAAGACTGAATATTGTAAATAATGCAAGTAATCAACGACAATTTTGGATATATTAGTTTGAAGAATGTTAAGGTGAAATTAATTTTGTTATGTAGTTGGAAGCTGTGAGCTAACGAATTGTTCTTTTTTTTTCTAATAGGCTAAAATTAATATTTCTCTCAAATCTTAGAATATGTTTCCTTGTTTTATATAATATTAGATTCGATTCGTACTGTTGAGATATATGAATTTGGTCAATTATACTCATTTTATAGGGAATCAAAGCAATAATGAAATATCATAGAAAAATAAAATCATTACGAAGATAGGTGCCGTCTGGTTAAAATTCCAAGAGCTTCCCCTAATGACGGTAATGATGAAACACCACATTGGCAAAATCACGATAACTTGCGACAAATTTCGCTTACTTTTGCAAATAGGCTCCTGTTATGATGAGAGGTGTCGCGCTGGTTTCGCCGGAAATAGTGGTTCCTGTATGCTATGGCGGCCCTGCATGAGGGGGTGAACTATGGAGGGGGTTACGGTTTCACCTGGTATTTCCCAGAAGGTATGAAAGCGTCCATAACTCCTTTGACTCAAGAAGAAACCTCAGTAGCGTAATTATCAGTTGAGAAGCTGAAGATGTCAGTCCAAGGACGTCACGAAGAAATTCCCGGAATGAATCCTAATCAGCGTGCTGATAACGGAAAGAAGTCATATGGATATGAGCATGAAAGTCAGGAATTTGTGTGATTAATTGGGCAATGGAAAAATTGAATGTCTATATACAATATCAGTATCTTTAGAATGTTTCAGCCACGTATCGTGGTGAGCATTAAAGTTACCGAAGATAAAGACATTCGCAAATGGATGGAGAGAAAATGCCTTTTTCTATAATAACGAAAGACGGGAGCACATACTAGTCTAGTCAGCGGCTTCGAGAGACAATTACCTGGCCATCGGAAGATTATTCCAAATGTAAACCCCAAGGCCATGAATGTGAATGTTGAAAACTTTTCGGCAAAGAGGAAGATACCCCGAAACAAAGTATTCAGTGATAGCAATGAAAGAATTCAAGTTTGTTTCACAGAGGGCAAATATATCTGGCGAAAAGATTCTTTGCTGCAGAAGTTGGAATAGATACCACGAATTTTGGAGAAGGAAAAATTAATGGGGGTACTTGTTTTTTTGTTTTTTTTTGGTTAGCTGGTCTATTTTAATTTCTTGTTGTTATTTCCATCAGATATGCTTTGAGGAGAAAGAAAAAAATCAAGAGAACCATAATTGTGATTATCTGTCGTCAATGACAATGAAAATCAGCCAGTGCGTAGCTGAGAACAGAACATAATGTGGCCTCAGGGTTGCCCACCGGAAATACATGCAGGGACACCTACACATGAGGTACATGCGGCAATGTGGACCGGACGATAGGTGAGCCTATCTGCTCCTATTAACCTGTTAAGAAAAAATGGGAAAGAATTTATATTACGTAATGACTTAGTATAAGTTCTGATGTCTACTACCAAATAAATCGGGATGGTAAAACAATTATCCAGCACTGATAAATACCAGAGGATAAGCGCATATATATATATATATATATATATATATATATATATATATATATATTTTCTACAGATACAAATATTTAAATAAATGTTATGTTTATAATAATTATGATCTTTCGAAAAAAAAAAAAAAAAAAAGTAATTTGACGTTGCTAAGAAGGCGCTTTCTCTGTAGCTAAATGGTATAGCACGTCAGGCCAAATGTCCGTTCCGTGTAGGATCCAGGTCTGATTACTGTCGGTGGATACATACATTCTACAAATTTTCTCGGACATTCAGGTTGTAGTTAGAGTATTTACTTAAATATTTGTATCTATATGAATAACGTATAAACAGGAAATATATTAAAATAATTCTCAGGCATTTAATTTTCTCATATATATATATATATATATATATATATATATATATATATATATATATATATATACGTGCTGGGGTAAGAAAAATTAAAACAATGAATGAAGAAATAAAGAAGAATAAAAATATAGAATAACATTCGGTAATCGGTGACAGAGAAAAGTGAAAAAAAAACAACAAAAAAAACTAAAACTAAAATTATATATGAGAAAATTACAATAAATCATTATCAAAATGTTCATTTTAACGATAGCAATATACAATTAAGAATGGCAGTTCAACCAATACTGGTGGACTCTTGGATGAAAATCAGATCAAGAAAGATTTGGTGACGCCAGCAATAGGAGTGGGTATATTTAACTCAAATCTTACTGATCTTGGGATAGGCGCACAATGGAAATGCCTCGTTGTAACCATATAAGTTCTATGCTAACAGTTTATTTTATCGTAAAGCCCGCTTGAGGAACTCTTTTCTGGATGCTTAAAAAAAAATTGAATGCAATGTCAATCGCTATCTTCTGTGTTCTTAATTCCTGACCTTTTACTGTTCTCTCTCTTTAATAATGATTCTCTCATATTCTCTATCAATCTAGCAGCTTCTTGCGTCTTAATGGCTTTATTGCCTTGCTTGGTGTGAAACGAATTTTTTTTCCATTTTGTTATTAAGTTACATTCTATTAATTTAGTAGATAGAGTTGAAAATGTTATCTCCCCTCACGCGCATATATCTTGATCATTGTTAATATCCCTTATTTGGCTTGATTTTGCGACATTTTGAAGGCCAAACCTCAGGCTGTCAAATGCTGGGTTTTATAGATTTCTACACTGAGAGGTCAGAAAAACATGTCCTCGTTCTTGAGATGACGCTGTGCCAGACTATCCTTAACTAGTATCTATTTTTAGTCTTATTTAATCATTTAAATAACAGATTATTCTAAAAACACACCTTTTCAAAAATATGGCAGTTTCCATCTTTGATGACAAGCCGCGGATGCGATGGTTGAAAACAAGAAGCGACGGTCATTAAATCCTTCAAATTTCTCTTTTCTTTTGCAAAAGCATCTCCTCGAATGTTAAAATGTTATTTGCTCATTATCAGGACTTCACACTGGGGTAGATTGACTGATCAGATATCAACACACTAATGGGCTTGAGCCAAAAGACTGTCGTTATCGATATTTTTTTTATTATTATTATTATTATTATTATATTGCAATTTCTTCTTGTACTCTGTGAACTTTGCTGCCCTTAAAGTTTATTCTTCCTGCTGTTTGAAATTACTATTGATTAATTTTGCCAGTTTCATCCGAAAATACGTCAAAAGAGAAGCTGGTTTGCACTTTCATGTCATGGTGGTACATTTTTTATGCCCGGCGGTGTCATAAAATAAAATTTCAGTATGTCGAATGTTTTAAATTTGCAAGTCCTTTTTAAGTCCGTCTACTCAGAATTTCTAAACAAATTCTTAGCATCTAAATAACTGACCGGCTAAATTTACACTTTCCCATATATGTAAATCATTATTTATCTATGATCATAATCTTGTGTTTGCTGAAAGCTCTGTGAAATCATTCTATACGTGGCATCGCTTATATGATACAGGTACATTTAAATTTGAAAGGTTTAATTTTAAATCCTTTCTGATAACAAATATGGCGCTAGTTTGTTTACATTGCGCGGATCAGTACGAAAATTTCAGTGATTGCGCAGGTCAATGTTGCCAACACTGTGTGAAAATTTTGTGTGAATTGATTGGACGGTTTTTGAAATATTAGAAAAAAAATTATCTCGATAATAATTTGGCACGCAGTGTATATAGAAAGAGTAAACTTTAAAACTAAGATTTTAAAAATATTTTCAATGCATTTAATTAATTCGAATTTGCAAAATGTAAAGGCTCTTAAATAAAAGTCCAATATTATTCCAGATGTTTTCATATTGTGATTTATCGTCCTGGGTAAGGCGTTAAACCACATCCGCATCCTGGTAAGACGTTAAACTACATCCGCGTCTTGGGTAAGACGTTAAGGTACGTCCAGCAGCAAGGCCTCTGATCATGTATATATATATTATGGCTATATATATATATATAGGTAATAATCCGATGGTATATAATCCAAGTGAATCCTATTAATACAATATAAGATATTAAATATCAAAACTGATTCACACATAGAGCTCAATGTTTTAATTAAACAGAGGAACATATTTTATACAATAGGAATTAAGATTACATTAGGTTAACGATCATTTTCACCTTGTAAATTGAAATAAAATTTAAAGGATTTTTCAAACCTGTCAATGAATGATAAATTATTGAATTTTTTTTTCAATAATTTATCAGCCATAGAATGGTTTGAAAAATCCTTTTTGATGATGTTTGTTAGTGGAAGGGAGAAATTCTTCTGTGTCCGTTTGGGATGACACTCTTATAAACGGACACATACATACATACATGTGAACGCATATTAGTTCAAACAAACACATCCATATGCGAGATTAAGCACAGATTCATTTTTTCACGCTTTTGCAATCATCAGACAATATGTAAACTCTATCACTGATATGAGCACTTTCCAATAATTAGTGCGCATATAAAATAATAATAATAATACTAATATTAATACTATATATATATATATATATATATATATATATATATCTTCTAAAACAGTCAACATTAATCATGAATATTAATAAGGAAGTGGATAATAACGAGAAAGCTTCATCTAATTTTGTAGACTATAGATGGAAATATCACGTATTATTTCTAGTGAATGCAACAACAAAGATTTCTCAAAATATTCATCGAATAAAATACGTAATTGTTCTTTTATTATAACATACATAATCTATCTGGAATTTGGTATAATATCCCGATAAATCAGGGGTTTTAAGGAATGAATAATGATGTAATTAACTGATTTAAAATATGGTTTCTTCGCTACACAGTAATAACCATGTTTCAAAAATTGAAGCTAAAAACTTTCAATTTAATTATATAATTAAATTTGAACTTTTTAGCTTCAGTTTTTAAAACATGGTTATTACTGTGTAGCGAAGAAACAATATTTTAAATCAGTTAATTTATAATATTTATGCTCTGTAAATTTACATTGATCACTGTAGTGTAAAAATAAAAAATATCAATAAGAACACCGGATTATATATCCTACTGTTCTTTCTTTTATATATATATATATATATATATATATATATATATATATATATATATATATATATATATATATATATACGGATACATTCAGCGTCTTGCATGAATGGATTACTGTTTTCAGTGAGAAAATCTGGAAACAAGGATTG
This sequence comes from Acanthosepion pharaonis, assembly GCA_903632075.3. Lineage (NCBI taxonomy): Eukaryota > Metazoa > Mollusca > Cephalopoda > Sepiida > Sepiidae > Acanthosepion > Acanthosepion pharaonis. Next base: position 2,827,921 of record CAHIKZ030001269.1, on the reverse strand, counting down.
TCTGTGAGCAGGAATTGTTTCAAACTTCACCAAGAGAATACAAGATTAGATTTAATTGTATTTTGAATGGTCTTTTTTTATTCTATTTTCTACAGCCTACTTCAATTATCTGACATTATTTACGTTTGACTGTAAACAGAAACTCGTGCAATTGAATTCGAATCGAGTTGCCCGATACTTTGACATCAAATAGTCTAATCTTATCTACTTTTAATGAAAGATCTTATTATTTGAAGGCCATGGAATCAGCATCACTTTTTTTTAATCTCCTAGTAATTCCTATTTGATGGCACTCATCCTTCACGTAACGATTTTTACTCTTTTAATCACAGTGTGTTTCATCTTGTGAGAAAATACAATCATCATTTAATTGAATATATCCAATCAAGATTAATATAAACTTATAGGAAAAAATCATTTTTCTTCTAGTCAAGAAAGAAGATAAAGGGAACTGCAATGACTTGATTGCTTTTATTTTTAGTTCATTGTAGTTATTTCTATTGTTTATTTTATCGCAACTCTCTGATCGTTATTCTACGACCGTTAAATAAAGAGCGTGTATCGCAGATAAGTAATTAACCAGTAGAGGTTGGAACTCGAAACCCTTATCACTGAGGGTCTATCTTTCTTCTAAAACAGTCAACATTAATCATGAATATTAATAAGGACGTGGATAATAACGAGAAAGATTCATCTAAGAAATTTGTAGACTATAGATGGAAATATCACGTATTATTTCCAGTGAATGCAACAACAAAGACTTCTCAAAATATTCATCGAATAAAATACGTAATCGTTCTTTTATTATAACATACATAATATATCTGAAATTTGGTATAATATCCCGATAAATCAGGGACAAGATTTTATGGAATGAATAATGATGCAATTCAATGTATATGAATAAAGGATTTTATCCAAAAAATTATGGTCGCTTTTGAATCAAAGTAATTGTGTATATTCCAGTAAGATAAAAATCATTGCAAATATCAGTTCAACTATTAAATAATTATTTAATAGATAAAATGAATATTAGATCAACTATTAAATATTACTTCAAATATCAATGCAGTCTTGTCTAGAATATTTATAGGCTGCGAAAACGAACAATGTAGAAACTAAACAACAAGCAGCACGAGTTAAATTCTCTTCCCTCTGACCACCTGCACTCGGCATGTGACAACCAACATTAAATCTTCAAGAAGCGACTGCAAACATTAATACTAGGTGAAAACACACACACACACACACAAACACACACACACACACACACACACACAAAAGCGATAGCTATGCTTTAAAATGCATTTTAAAAATGCATTGTTAAAATCCTTTCCTAAAGCTTTTAATTTTAAATAAAATAATAGATTAAATTTAACATTTCCAATAAGCAAAATACTTTACTGTATTTCAAACTTAATTTAAATTGATTGGAATCCTTTTTTATTATCAGTAGAATCGTTAAAATCGTTCATATTGACAAATCTGTCAACACAGTATAATTCTCTTTATTAAAAAGTCTTTCAAAAATAAAATGTACTTTTCTGAAACTTTATTTGGAGAAGATTAACTAATATAAAGTCTAATTAATCTGAATTAAAACAAATATTACTTATAGTTAAAATATCATAGAAAAGCATTTTCTAACATGGAGGTGGGTGTTTTTATCGACCAACAAGCTGGCGGTAGTGAGATTTATGTAAGGGGGAAAATAGTCGATTAAAATTACATACCGTCTTTTTTAAATAAACTATCCAGTAATCCTTAAAAATATAAAATATTTTCAGTATCCTAATATTGCATTGAATTTTAATTACTTTAGTTTTATAGCCTTAGTTTTTGAGAAAATGTTAGAATGTTCCCCTTAACATTTAAATTTATTGTAGTTACTACTCTTATTTTCTGGACAAGTGTCCGTACTTACAAAAATCGGCACGTTTCTACATACAAATAAAATACTATTTTCCACTTATGGTTAGTAAATATAGTTCTTATTTAATAACAATATCTCTTGACCAATACAAATAAATACAGAATTTTAAACGTTTATAAGTTATTTTAATTAAAAATTTTCAAAAATTAAAAAAATCTTTTAAGAAATCATTATTCATCGAAAAAATTTCTTCATATTGCACAAAATTTGATGATTTAAATTTTCATAGGACTTGCCCTTGTAAGTAATATAAACACTAAGCTCTACAAAAAAAAAAAAATTCTCGAAATTTTCAGATTCAAAAAAAAAAAAATTACCAGTACTACCAAAGACTCTATTTACATCATTCGGACGGTTGTCCTCATCTTTGTCGCCATATTTATTACAGCGTTTCGGCCGTTGTACGCTCCGGCCTTCTTCAGGTAGTTGGAATGTTGAACTGAACCCTTTGCTTCGCACACTGGGGTAGTTCCACGTTTAATCCGTCTTCACGTTCTCCGCTGCTTTAACGGGGTATTGAATTCACACTCTTCGGGTCTTGTCAATGTATCTAACCAACGACAAAACCCAAAGAGTGTGAGTTCAATACCCGATTAAGGCAGTGGAGAACTTGGAGAGGGGAATTAAAAGGAGATAACTGACATCCATTAAATCATGGCACGTGGAACTAGAACAGTCTACCCCAGTGAGCCAAATAAAGGGTTCAGTTCAACATTCCAACCACCTGAAGAAGGCCGAAACGTTGTAATAAATATGGCGACAAAGATGAGGACAATAGTCCGAATAATGTAAATAGTGTATATAATACCTCATCACAGAAATATAGACAGATACTGAAGGGCCGAAATGTTGTAATAAATATAGCGACAAAGATGAGGACAATAGTCCGAATAATGTAAATAGTGTACATAATATCTCATCTCAGAAATATAGACAGATACTTAAGGGCCGAAATGTTGTAATAAATATAGCGACAAAGATGAGGATAATAGTCCGAATAATGTAAATAGTGTACATAATACCTCATCTCAGAAATATAGACGAATACCAAAGACTCATTTAAAAAATAATTTAATTTATGTGTGAATAAGTTCTGAACGTTTTCTTAAAATCGAACAATTATTTGATTTTTACAAGAATTTTCAAGTCAGGGTTGTTTTCACCACAAAGAGGCCTTCAAATTTCCTGTACTAATTTATGGTCCACCGTTGAAACCAAAGAAACAAGATTTTTAAACATAATTTTGAAGGTTGTAAAAAGGATTAAAAAATATTTTTACCACAAAAATCGTTTTATTTTCCCTCTTAATAATAGTACAAAGATTAGCAGAATAAAACTTTCTTTATATTAAGTTTTAGACATTTTTTTCATCATTTATGCTATTTTGTTTTAGCGAATCTTTGGCGATACCAATTAATACAAGTATAAAAAACATATTAAAAGACAGTGTAGGAAAGAAATGACAGAAGAATACAAAGCAAAAACAAAATGTCTTAATGTTTTCCAAAGTTCTTAGATTATTTTCAATATTCTTTTCATTTTCTGGGCGAATATCATTGTTGTTTTTGACACAATTTTCTAACAGAATCCTTCTTCAGAGTTCTTCAATAACTTCCAGTTTTCAATTTTAATTGAGCTTCTTCTGGTTTTCGTTGCAATTATGGTAAGAACATTATAATTTAGCGAAGTTTCCACTCCAAGTACCAAGACTCGGACACAAGTTTCAAGTCTCGTATGCAAGAACTGAAGAAAAACAAATTAGTTTTATGACAACTGATATCGGAGACGTTAGAAAATTGAGAATATTTTCTACTGGCAGGACTTTGACACTTGTTCGTTTGGTATTATTTGGCTGCGTCAAAATCCTCTATCAGGGATCAAAGTAAGGTTAATATCCTAATAAAGGCTCTATTGCATCACAAGACATGGGGAGAAAGTTTTGGAACTGACTTATAAAATCCATGTGAAAATAAAAGATGAAAAACTTGAAAAACGTGTAAAATAATGAAAAGAATCCAGAAAAAAATCCCCAAAAGAGTTGAAATCAGTTGCTATTTTTCAAGTGCTTTTTGATCAGGATTGTCTGTGAACAACTCTGAAAGAATACAAGCATCATGAAAACCGACTTTCTCGACTGAGTAAAAGGTTCACAAATACTAAAGCTACAAATGACGTAATTATCGTAAGATACCCACGTGACCTGAATGGAGGACTATCGTTTCTCAAAGATCCTTCTCTTTACGGAAATTCATATATAATGAATCTCTGCCAAGTCAGAGAACGATGACCTTTAATTTCCGCAATATAAGACCAATCTATTATTGCGTGTTCGTTCAGCGCCCCGTTATTATTACAATATGTCTTCCTTAAATTAATTGCAATATTCTAACTTATATGACTTCATAGCCGCTGCCCGACAGGGCATTTCATTCTTGTCCCTATTACCTTTATTTGAACGCCAGCTGAGTACTTCTAAAGATTTTACAGAAATAGAATTTAAAAGAAAATAAGGAATCAAAGAATAAAAGACCCGAATTGAACGGAATTGAATTCCTGCGAGTTTTGTTAACTTTAAAAATATCTGACGCGGAGTTTGACAATAGCATCTATTATCCAATATTGTTCCAGAAGAGTCTTATTATTACTACTGCTACTACTACTAATAATAATAATCATAATAATAACACTAAACTTCTCACTCCATCCGAGCAAGGTGAGTGGATCTGGTTATTGTGAAGAAATAACAAAATCAGATTATGGAAGTGCCAAAGCTAACAAAGTAAAGAATGAACCAGAAGAAGAAGAGAAAATTGGAGAAAGATCAAGATCTTGCCCGGATACGGAATGCGAAAATTAGAATCGGGTCTATAATAGTAAATACTCTACCCGAAACAGCAATCGGGATTAGCTCTTTCGGAGATCGTAGGAAGGGTTGTGACTGAACAGATTCCGACATAATTGGGGTCTGCGAGGATACCGAGGAAACATCTGCAGATTTGACTAGAGTTTCTGTCATTGTTTAGTGATGACCACCAACCATATGGTAGGAAAATACAAATAAATAATAATAATAATAATAATAATAAGAGCAGAGGATGAAGTAAAAACTAAAATAAATGACGCTATTTACATTATCCGGACTATTGTCCTCATCTTTGTCGCCATATTTATTATAACGTTTCGGCCGTTATACCCTCCGGGCTTCTTCAGGTGGTTGGAATGTCGAACTGAACCCTTTATTTCGCTCACTAGGGTAAACTTTTCTAGTTCCACATGCCATGTTTAATGGATGTCAGTTATCAGTTATCTCTTGTTAATTCCCGTCCCGAAGTTCTACACGGCCAAAACGTTGTAATATATATGGCGACAAAGATGAGGACAATAGTCCGAATAATGTAAATAGTGCACATAATACCTCATCTCAGAAATATAGACAGATAATGAAGGACCTAAACGTTGGAATAAATATGGCGACAAAGATGGGGACAATAGTCCGAATAATGTAAATTGTGTACACAATACCTGTTCTCAGAAATATAGACAGATACTGAAAGGCTGAAACATTGAAATAAATATAGCGACAAAGATGAGGACAATAGTCCGAATAATGTAAACAGTCTACATAATACCTCATCTCAGAAATATCAACAGATACTGAAAGGCTGAAACGTTGTAATGAATATGGCGACAAAGTTGAGGACAATAGTTCGAATAATGTAAATAGTCTACATAATACCTCATCTCAGAAATATAGACAGATACTAAAATAAATGAGATACGAAATAATGATCTCTCAGGAAATAAAATGGAAGAATCTAGATTCGTCATAAATAATTGCACTGCTTCAAATTCTGTCACTGATGAAAATGAATCAAACGACATTAGATTTGAATTCCATGAAAACAACAGAACTGAAATTATTAAAGCGAAAAATCACACAATTCAAATATTTAGCTAAGTAACTGGCAGACAAATGTCATAAAAAGACAGGCTTCCAAAAATTCATATGACAAAATCCAATAAACATATTATGGAACCATATAACGCTACGTTGCAAACATTGTTAATATACAGACGGCTAGAACACATTACAAAAGTAAGTAATGTCATATATGCAATAGCTTTGGCAGCAGCTTAAAACTTAATATCAAAACAAACAAGACATTAAACAACAGCAAAAAGAACTCACCTTGAATGCCAAATTAAAGTGAGAAATTGACGATAGCAGATGTGAGTCATCGATGTTAGATAAGATTTCAAGATATTAAAATTTTTCAACACATAAAATAAGAAGATCAACTAGAAATATAAAGTTAAAGCAGTAAATGAAATTTCACCAATCAAGAAAATTTTTTAAACAGAAACTGCAATTAAAGTCACAGAGAATAGGACGATATGAAAAGCGTTGTCAACAAATTAAGAAATTGGAAAATCAGATATAGAAGCCAAAATGTCACCATCTACTGTAGAAGAGCAAAAAATTATAAAAGAGAAAGCGAAAGGAATATAATGCCAATTTAGAGTGGATTAAATGAGAACAAGAAATATAATGAAGGAAAAATCTGTGCAAGACTAGAAAAATTCAAGAAAGATTACTGTTTATCAAACTCTAACAAAACCCCTAAAATAGAAATCCTCAGGAAATGAATAGATATCCAAATTTGGCTCTATCATCTGTCATCAATCCATCAAACTCTTGCACGAATTTTATTAATGCTAATTAATAACCCCAGTAGAATCCGAGTATGGTTCACTGAAGTTATTAAACACACTACAGTTCAAAAGTTTGAAGTCACCCACAGAATTAGCGTGGGATGAACTTGAAAGAACAGTGAAACCTTTCCATCTCCAAAATGAAAAAGAGCTCTTAGAGTCATTGAAAAAAGAATGGAATAGCCTAACACATGTACTGATTCCTTAAGTTTACATATACTAGGCCACAAAAATCTCCTGAGCCGACCAAGTATAGAAATGAATACAATATGGGAATCAGTAATAAGGAGTGCCAGAGAAAAGCGATAATAACAACAAAAATTGCAATATGAGCTCTGGTAAAAACATGCAATGATAACAACAAAAATTGCAATATGAGCACTGGTAAAAAAGGTTGCTGAAGACATTAGGTTTATAACACCCACAAATTAACACACAGATGTCCTCAAGGACACATGGCACAGTGGATAAAGGAGTTAGATCCAGTGACAGGACCCAAAGAGTGTGAGTTCAATACCCGGTTAAGGCAGTGGAGAACTTGGGGAGGGGAATTAACAGGAGATAACTGATAACTGACATCCATTAAACATGGCACGTGGAACTAGAACAGTCTACCCTAGTGAGCGAAATAAAGGGTTCATTTCGACATTCCAACGACCTGAAGAAGGCCGGAACTTACAACGGCCGAAACGTTGTAATAAATATGATGAAAGATATCAAAGATGAGGACAATAGTTCGAATAATGTAAATAGTGTACATAATACCTCATCTCAGAAATATAGACAGATACAAAAAAAAAAGAATCACATTCATCGCTTACCATTTGTCATTGGTTATGATCCGGCATATGATTATGAAACAAATGCAGGCTAAAAAGATTTTTTTAAATAATGATAATTGAACAATACCAAGATATTAATAATATCGATAGCATGTATTAACTATAGAATGGCGTACGACAGTGTACCACATTTATGGCTAAAGAAGAGCATAAAATATACAGAGTCTGCCCCACAACGGTCAAATTTGTAATGGAGATCATGAAAAACTGGAAGACTACACTAAAAACCACTTAATAATGATGATAATAATATTTCAAGAAAGGAACCAGACAACCAATTGATTTGGTTTGCCAACAGAATTCTAATGTTTTCAATAAAAAGAACTTCAAAAACTGTCATTATAAAGAGCTGCAAATCAAAGTAAGAAACATGTGGATACTTAATCACTATTGTGGGAGGGACATTGGGTATATTAAAGAAGCCTTGAGAAATTAATGTGAGCAAACATTCTGGACACATCATCATCTCGGAGTTACAAAGGTTTATTTTGTGAACTACAGCACAATATCATTCGCAAAACCCTTTCGATCTAAAAGAAACGGCCCAAATATTTATCGATAATTATCTACTGTGTTCTTTTTACTTATAGACCCCGGAAGGCAATAGGAAATTCGGCACTTAAAATTACTCTCTGGCAAGATGATACAACACCCAATAATAATAATAATAATAATAATAATAATAATAATAATAATAATTTGCCATTCTAATTATTGGCTAAGTTTTCTAATTTGTTTCAGTGATAAATAGATATTTTCTCATTAAGTTAATCCTGATATTTAATTAGATAATAGAAGATATAATGCTGATTGAATTAACGTTACAAAACAAAAGTTTTAAAACATATTTCAATGGTTTCTTTTCTTGTACAATTACAAGAAGATTTATTTCATTGAACTTTTGAAATTTACAGGTAGACTGATACTGTATTGTAGCCTCTAACCGTTTGATAAGAGGATCTCACTTTTAATTGGAATAGACGAGACTTTAATGTGATTTTCGTTAAGGTGAGACTTATTTTTACTGAAAACAAAAGTGCCGAAGGCGATTGAATACAAATAGAATATTGTGTAGGATGACTTTGTTTCAGGAAGAAAGTAACTTTTCTAAAAGTTTTATCACTGTGCCTTAATAATTTGTAATTCAAGATTAAGAAAGTCAAGACAGTTCGATGTGATCGTTATCGATAATTCGTTAACTTCATATTAAAACAATATTTTCATTTTTCTTTTGGCGGGGTATATTCTCTATTTTAGAATAATGATCACGCTGTACAAGGCCCAAGAGCCTCTCGTAGTAGAAGTTTACAGTTTAAGGAGTAAGGATAAGTAATGATCGGGAAGCATTTTCTTGAAAGTCAATTTCACAAAATAGCGGTTAGTGCGAAGAAGCTGTTCGAGTGAACCTTATATTTCTTTTGGACTGGGCATCACCTCCCCATCTATGGCAACAGCACGCCATTTTGCTCTTGCAAACCTAGAGTATAACAAAAGGAGTAGGAGATATAGTAAAAATAGGAATGTTGCTTAAAGCTACAAAGGATAGGAAGTCATGGAGAATCATGATCGCTGAAGGGATTGATGAAGAAAAGGAATAAAATAAGAATAAAATTTGTTTCGAATTTAACATTACTTGCATTTGCTTTTGTTTTTCATTCTCATGTCAATTTCGTTTAATGATTGATAACAAGGTTTCTGTGGGATTAATATTTGAGGAGTTTCTGCTATTTGCAATTATTATTATTTCTTTACTATTATTTTAATCGTGTCCACCTCAAGCAAGGCAGTAAAGCCACTAAGACACAAGAGGTTACTGGGCGTGGAACGATTACATTATTAAGGAGAGAAAACAAAGGCAGGATAATCAGGAGGACAGTAGATAACGATTTTTATTACATTTAGATTTTTGTAGATTACAGTTGTCTGGGGCGGGGGGCATGGAGCCAGACGTGAGTTCCATAAGCGAAAAGTGCAAAAAAGAAACTGTTAGCATATAATATGCGGTTACATCTAGCCAGCTCAACTGTAAAATAATGCGTTCTCGACGCCATTTTAGTGCTGAATTTAAATTAAAAAAGTATATATACTATAGCGAAGAGCGATATTTATTCTGCTATGTACAAAAATGTGGCACAAGGCCAAAATGGGGAATGGGGGAGAGGGCGATATTGCTCTGTCTTAACGTTAAACTTAGCTAGCCACAAACACTGACCCAAACATAAAACAATAATCCTTACAACATAACGCATTCTTACTTACTTTTCTTACTATATCCACCATAATACCGCAGTGTCTCTATGAAATTCGTAAGTATTCCCCATATGTACAATTCATTGTCTGTGGGTGGGTGGGGGGAAAGAATAAAACAACAAATTTAAAAATCTAACCCCAATGAATATTTACAAAAAACAGTAGAAAACTATTTACAAGAAACTAAATAAAATAATGTTAGTAATAGCCTCCCACACACACATAGCGATGAGCAAAATCTATTCTGTTATATACACAGAAATGTGGCACAAGGCCGAAGGGGGGGGAACGGACGGTTTTCGTCTGTCTTAACGGTAACTTAACTAGCCACAAACATTGACCCAATCATACAAATAATGTTTCTTACCCCAAAACAACACATTCATACGTACCTTTCTTACTACACCCACCATAATACCTCATTGTCTCTATGAATATACTAACTAGACCCCATATGTACGATACATTGTCTGTGAGGGGGAGGGGAATAAAAACATAGCGAAGAGCTCATCCGAACAATAACCATGAAAGTATTTATAGAAAAGTCATTGAAATGTAACATTCCGGTGTTGGGAAAGTGACTGGAGACGAACCGCCAGATCAGGACCAATAATATTGCTGATTCTTCTTTAGAGTTTATCAATGATCTCTAGATGTATAGCAGGAGTTCTGTATCAATACTCTAAGCATGGATGAATATATATATATATATATATATATATATATATATATATATATATATAGATAGATAGATAGATAGATAGATAGATAGATAAAATAGATCCTGGAGAGAAAAATTGTCTAGCACGACATATTGAACCAAATTTCTTAGCAGCTGACTTAACAATGGATTTAAATATCTTAAGAGAAAACTTTTATGCCAAACCCTGTCAAAAGCTTTCGAAATGCCCAAAGCTACAACCTGGGCATCACCCTCTTATCTAAAGCTTGATAAACTCTTTCTGAAATTATTGTTAGCACATCAGCAGTTTATGAGTATTTTTGTCAAGGTGGGCAATAGTTTTGCAGAATGGGAAAGTTTACCGTCTTGCTCTTACACACACTCATACACACACACACACACACACACATATATATATATATATATATATGTGTGTGTGTGTGTGTGTGTGTGTGTGTGTGTGTGTGTGTGTGTGTGTGTGTGTGATTTTGTGTGAAAGTAAAAAATTAGATATAATTAAAATGAAAGATAATATAAATAAGAGAAATGAGAAATGAAAAGACGTTTTATTTGAACGCGTTTCCTTCCTGAAGTAACTTTATCAAAGCAGGAATTGATATCTTTTGGTAACCTGTATTTAGTCATCCTCCCCCTTCTCATCATCAGAGGTGTTTCGACTTGCAGGTACAATGCAAATGAGTGTGACTTCTCATCTTCAGCGACTTCGTAAAGAACTCTTGTAAATATTTCTATTAAACACATGCTATTATGTTTTCATATATACAAGGCGGTTTCTCACAACAAAACAATGACAAAATTCCATGGAAACACATGTCCGCAAAACCTTCGTTTTTGAGTTATTAAGTTTAAAGAAGGCTCTTTAAAGATGGCGCTGTGATACGATTTAGACTAAGTTACATTTGTCATGTGTAGGAGTGAGTTAACTGAGAAGTGTTCCGTTTAACAGTGGCGAGATATTCATATCGTGAGCAGGCAGATATGATTTTTATATACGGCCGCGCAAATGATAATGGACGCGAGGATGCACGTCTGTACCAGATTGTGTTTCCAGAGCGAAGGCAGCCGAGTCATTCAACTTTTGATGCTGTTTATCGTCGCGTTGCTGAGACAGGATCCGTGGCACCTAAAACAATGCATCGGGGAAGACTGAGATCCGCTCGTACGCCTGGCCACGAAGAACACATTCTGCAGGCTGTCGGAGTCGATCCAGATATCAGCACACTTCAAGAGCACCCTAGCATGTCGTACTGCTCATAGTACTGCATGGAGGGTACTTCAAGAGTAGCTTCTGTATCCATGTCATTTGTAACCTGTGCAAGATCTTTCGCATTCTGATTCTCACCACGGGAGGACATTTGCCGATAATTTATTCCATAAATTGCCGATCCGTTGCCCCCGGATGGGACAACATTTGAAAAAGATGTAATGACAATTTTGCACAACCAATATTTGTGCGCGGATTGGAATCCCCATGGTACAATACAGATTGACACCAGTATCAGTTTATGATTAATGTGTGGGCTGAAATTGTAAATGACTGTCTGGTAGGTACATATGTTCTCCAAGTACGTCTTACAGGAACTTTATTTCGAACACATTTCCAGGCGTGCTAGAGGATGTACCCTTGCCACCTAAAACAATTGACTCATGCAGCCGACAATAATAATACAGAGAGGCTTTATCAACTTAACTTGCCATGCGGGCCTGCTAAATCATTAAACACCATGTGGGAGTATTTGAAAGTGTGCACCAATCAATGATTCGACGGGTGCATGCGTCTTTAGAAGCAAGAGGAGGACATTTTAAACATTTTTTATGAGTTGATGTGCTGAGGTACAACGATGGCCTTTTGGGCAGATGTTTATATGGACATTTTACTTTGTTTTGGTGTGAGGAATCCATCTCCAAAGTTTGTAAAATTAATTTTGGATTGCATCTTGCATTGTACATGTATATTTTAGGTACCTCCCAAAATGGAAAAACACACCCCAAACTTGATAAAAACTAAGTTTTATCGTCAAAATTCTTATGTTATTATTAAGAGGAAAGACCAATGTATTTTTTATTCCTTTATTAAATTTTTGAATCATTTCCGGCGCGTTTGAAATTGTAGTTAAATTGCGGGTGGGCTAAAGATTAATCTGGGAAATTTAGCGTCTTTTTTTGCGGTAAAAAACACATTGTTTTGGAAATTCTTGCAAAAAGAAAAATAATTGTTGGATTTTAATGAAATTATCAGGACTTATTCACATATTAATTTTCTTTTAGAAAATCTTGGTAAAAATATATTTTATTATATATCTGTTACTCCTACGTACCTAATTTTATGAAATTTCGAGAAATTAAAATTCCACCCTCTTCATATTTATATTAGTTAAAATCAGGATTCCTTGGAGAATTTAAATCATGCATTTATTTTTGTCAAATAGAAACAACATTTACCAAAAATTTGCTCTGAATTATAAAATAAAAAACAAATGGAATAAAAATTATTATCTATTGAGAGCAAAAAAAAAAAAAACTTTCGATGAATACTGAATCTTTACAAGAATTGTTTTCATTTTTTTATTTTATTTTAATTAGGATAATTTATAGAGAACAATCTCTTTTAAAATTCTAAATTTCACCCTTTTAGATAATAGTATCATGAAAAGAAAATAAGAGCAATAACAAGAGTAAATTTAAAACCAAAATTTTTAAAATTCAATAAAAAATTAGAATACGGAGAACATTTTCCTAATTTTTAAGATAACTGAATACTTAAAAATCATCATTAGGCACCCACGTCATTTTTTTCAATAATGTTTTACAGATAAACGCCCCGGAAAACAATAGATTTGTCATCAAGCTGTCAGCACATTAAAACCTTAAATAAACAGCTGCTCTCGAATTAAAAATTTATGCGATATTGTAAACTTATATAGTTGTTTCAAATGGAATTTATATTTTAAATCAGCTAATATTCCTCAAATAAAATTTAAATCAGCTAATATTCCTCAAATAAAGTTCCAGAAAGTTTATTTCTTTTTTGGAAGATTTTTCTAATTACATTGCGATTAAAGACGATTAAGAAGGGCATTAATTATTTTAACAAAAAAAAAAAAAAGAAAAAAAAGAAAAGAAGAATACTCCTTCCTTTAAATTACACTATTTACATTATTCGGTCTATTGTCCTCATCATTGTTGCCATGTTTATCCCAACGTTTCGGTCGTTGTACGCTCCGGCCTTCTTCAGATGGTTGAAATGTCGAACTGAACCCTTTATTTCGCTCGCTGAAGTAGACTATTCTAGTTCCATGTGCCATGCCTAATGGATGTCAGTTATCAGTTATTTCCTATTAATTCACCTCTCCAAGTTCTATTGAACTCTAAACTCTTTGGATTCTGTCACTGGATCTAACCAACGCTTTTATCCACTGTGCCATTTGTCCTTAAGGATATCTGTGTATGATCTTCTGGGAATTATAAACTTAATGTCTTCAGCAACAATTTTTACCAGTGCTCATATTGCAATTTTTTTGCCATCATTGCATATTTCTTTTTTCACCAGAGCTCATATTGCAATTTTTGTTGTTATTATTGCTTTTCTCTGACACACCTTATTACTGGTTTCCATATTGTATTCATTTTTATGTTTGTTCGGATCGGGAGATTTTTGTGATAAATATGACAACAAAGATGAGAACAACAATCCGAATGGTGTAAATAGTGTACATAATACCTCATCTTAGAAATATAGACAGAACATTTGTATTAGTTTTTGAAATAATGGAAATATCAAATATTAGTTTGATATTTTAATGGGAAAACTTTGACTTGCATAATAAAATCTGACCTTACGTTCAACCGTTCTGAGCAATATCTATCCTCGTACGAGATCTTCCAGAGAGATCTATTCACACCGACAAGTGTCAGAACTGCATAATAACGTTCCAGAAAGCCTCTCCCAACACCTTTCCAAATGTTTCCTGGCCACTTGTGTATTCTATGCTATGTTGAGTTCTGTTATTGCCGTGATAGAGAGGACCCAATAACATGCAAAATACCAGTGTACTTATTGTAATATTTGATAAAAGCGTATGAGCTTTCTTTTGTAAATGATCCTTTGCTGGAGTAGTAAATTGTAGAAGATGCAACTCAGCTCACCTTAATTGTTGCTGAGAGATCCAACTTTATTCGTGTTTAAAATGCAGAATCAAGACAAAGTGTAGTCTTTCAAATGATCAAGTTTATTCTGTTATTGTATGAGAAAAAAGACCTCTTTCTCTCAGTTCTCATAACCACTTCTAACAATGTCGTTGTAGAAGCCATCTCCACGCACCTTAAAGCAGTGGATGCAGGAAAGGCAAGGAAAAAAGGCATGAGACCTTATATTGTTCTTTGGCCGCTTACTGGTCGCTTTATCAGGTATCCCAAAAAGATTTTGCCGGTTTTTGTTAGCTTATTTCTGGCCCACCTGTTTAGTTACTAACAAGCATAAGTTTACAGGAAGCAACTTGTATTGATATGTACATTGTTGAATGATTCAGTTATTATTTTATTACATAACTAATATAATTTTATTTCTCATTTCAGAGCCCTCAAAATGACTGATAAAAAAATGGTAATTCATGCTTGTCTGTTGTATGAATTCAAAGTTGATACAAGTGCATCATGTGCTTCTCGGAAGCTATGTACAGCCTTTGGCAAAAGTTCAGTAAGTGAACGAACTGCACGTAATTGGTTTCCGAAGTTTCATTGTGGCAATGAAACCATCGAAGATGAACCGCGAGCTAGACGGCCAATATCCCTAAACAATGAGGATTTAAAGGCAGCCATAGAATCAGATTCATGTTTAACATGTCATGAAGTAGCTTCGCAGTTTAATGTAAGCGATGAAACTAAGACTGCTTTTGAACCAGCTGGGGAAGAAATGGAAATTAAGCAAATGGGTACCATATGATTTAACACCAGCAAATAAACTGCAGAGGCTTCCCATATGCTCTTTTCATTGCAGTAGACTAAGAAAAGAACCGATTTTTGATCGAATTATGATGAAAAGTGAATCATGTATGCAAACTCTAAGAGGAAACATCATTGGTTATCGCCTGGTGATCCTTTGCCACAAACTTCAAAGGCATCACTATTAAAAAAACTGTTTGTTTGGTGGACATGTCAAGGAATAATTCACTATGAGTTTTTAAACACGGGTGAAACCATTACTGCTAACAAATATTGCGAGCAACTTGAACGAGTTCAGGAAATTTTGTTGAAGAAACAGCCTACATTAGTAAACAGAAAACAAATTTTGTTTCTCCAGTACAATGCTCGCACCACAAGTTGCAAAAATGCCCCTTGCCAAGATAGCAGAACTAAAGGGATAGATTATGCTTCATCCACTTCCATTCACCAAACCTCTCCTCAACAGATTGTCACTTGTTTTTAGGCTTAGATAATCATATGAAGAACAGGACATTTATTAATGAAGATGAGTTGAAAACAAATGTGCATTACTTTTTCCTAAGTAAAACTAAGGACTTTTACAAAAATGGCATTACTCAGTTGTTGAACTGTTGGGTGACGGTCATAGAATGTGATGGTTCATATTTTGATGAATAAATACATTTAAGACTTTAAATATGCATATTTAATTTCCTTTATAAAAATAGGTAAAAACTTTTTTGGGCAACTGGTATATTCGCTCTATTTCAAATACCTATGATGGTAAATCTCATTCAACCACGCGTGTCAGTGATATGGCTCAAGAATAATTTTCTTGAGACATCTCATCTTCATGTGTTATATTTCTTAAACCACTATGCTTAATATATATGTTAGCGTGTATATGCTGTAATTTTCGCCGATTGTTACCAACCCTACTAAGGTAGTCTACCAATAGGATTCCTGCAAGCAAATAATGTTCAGTGATTAAGCGAGATTTTGCAAGATTGTGGTGTAACGGCTCTGTGATATTTACTATACCTCGGAATGCTTCGTTAGGTTTTAGTTGATCATAGATTTTTGAGTGATATTTTAGAGCCGATCTGCTTCAAAATTATAAGTTTTTATGGTATCAAATCACAATCAAAATGTGTGAATCATTCTTGTGGATTATCGCGTAAAAATCCATATAATTTAATAGGTTAATAACATACTTCCCCCCCCCGATACGACATCGTATTACAACACCTACAAACACACATAACAATATGGTGATATTTAATCATCATGTCAAATACAGAATCTGATGTTTTTGCAAAGCAAGGGTCCATAAACAACTGCATTTGGTGACGCAGTGAATGGACCTTTCGCTGGTCATAAGCAGTTCCTTTGAATATCTTTGTTTAAAGAATTGTGCTTATCCTTTTAATTTTATCGCCATTTAAACCGCAGACGAATTCAACAACAATCGATGTCTAGTCACTGAAAGTTTTCACAAATTTGAAATCTTCACTTTCAAAATAGAATCTACATAACTACAGTGTTAAATTGCCTAAAGCCAGTCTCTCTTGCTGTACCACTGGAAGGAAACATTCAACATTACGTTGTCTATTTAAAGTTCTATCGCCTAGGCGAATGTAAAATGAATTTAAGTATTTTTTTTTTGATAAAGAGAGGAAACATGGTTATAGTTTAATTTTTCTCAAAGGTTTTAATAGGAAAAGCATTTCTTAGATATTTTTTTACAAACAAAGAAATATTAGTTTGAATAAGTGTAAATATTTTAAATATTCACATCAGTACATCCGTGGACCAGACGAGATGTGACAACTTGATAATCCTTCCAAGACGCGGAACAGAATTCTTCGAAATGTCTAAACTTTGTCTATAATTGTGTTGCATTTGACGTTCCTGGAAATGTTTGGGATTTAGAAAATTCGATCTACAAAAAGCATCTGCTACCAAATATTACGATGTGCATGTGCTAACCAAAAGAAAAAAAATACCGTATTGTCAGAAAAGAATGGACACAGCATTGAGTTTTATAACGAAAACTTTATATACATTTGGTTGCGTAGTATTGGTTCAAAAAAAGAAAAAGAGAACTATTTTCAGTTTTTAAACAATATATATATATATCTATTGAACTCATCATCGTGTGACCGTAGACCGATAGAGAAGAAAGAAACGTCCAAAGTTACATGGAATTGACTAGAATATTCGTATAAATAAGTTAATGACCCAGACATTCATACACAGATATCCTCAAGGACACATGGCACAGTGAATAAAGACGTTGGTTAGATCCAGTGACAGGACCCAATGTGTGAGAGTTCAATACCCGGTTAAGGCAGTGGAGAACTTTCAGAGGGAAATTAACAGGCGATAACTGATAACTGACATCCATTAGACGTGGAACTAGAACAGCGAGCAAAATAAAGGGTTCAGTTCGACATTCCAACCACCTGAAGCATACAACGGCCGAGCATACAATGGCCGAAACATTGTAATAAATATGGCGACAAAGATGAGGACAAAAGTCCAAATAATGTAAATAGAATACATAATACCTCGTCTCAGAAATATAGACAGATACTGAAGGGCCGAAACGTTGTGATAAATATGGCGACAAAGATGAGGACAATAGTCCGAATAATGTAAATAATGTGCATAATACCTCATCTCAGAAATATAGACAGATATTGAAAGGCCGTATCGTTGTAATAAATATGGCAATAAAGATGAGGACAATAGCCCGAATAATGTAAATAGTGTACATAATACCTCATCTCAGAAATATAGACAGATACTTAATGATTTCTATAATTCTTTCTGCTTTTCAGGTGGAATACTTTTTATCCTTTTGAAGGGAACAAAATAACCACTATATTCTACCGAACACTCTAATCGGAAAGGGAATATTCTTCTCTATTGGCTTACGGTCACATCACGTTGAAACACTGGTTCCCGTACGATCACCGAAGTTAAGCAACGTCGAGTTTGGTCAATACACTAGATGGATGACCAGGTGTCGTAAACTGGGATGTATGGGTGGTGTAATGCATAATGGTTCGTAATTGTTAATGAGAGAGCCGAGTTCTAATTCTCATTGGGTTCGTTATATTCACTCGCGCAAGTACCGTTGGGAAAAGGTATGGATCCATCACTTGCCCTTCCAGCTATGGGTTAATTAGTAAGACTTGTATCACTAAACCATTATCATCTCCAAAACAAAATATTTTTTTTTTGCAATCTACAAATAGTTTCTGGTTTTAAATAACTTGCAAAAGGCTGATAAGCCATAAAATAACAAATCAATCAATACTTCTTGTCTATCGACGTTCCGGTATTTTTCCTTTTGCTATTTAAAAAAAAAAAAAAATTCTCAATTTAAAACAAATTTAGTTTTGCAAATTTCTCCTCGTGTTCGTTTTTCAATTTCGTTTCTTCCTGGATTTTTATACATTGTCTTTAATTTTAAATTATTTTTCACGTTCACAATATATTGACATCAACAAATTAGCAAATACATATCAATCTATTGTGCTGGTCGCTATTGAAGTACTGACTATGGTGAGATAAAATCCTGGGAAATTAGAAATTATGTTACAGAATGTGTAGACTAACACATAATGGTACAGATCAGTACTTTGACAACCCGAACTGAGCGGGTCTTGAACCCCATTTATGTGGAATTATGACAGTGATAGTTTGTCTTTATTTCTAAGTTTTAATATAAGACCGAAAAACGAAAACAGGCAGTACATTGACAGTAAAAAAAGGCTGGAAATGCAGTCCACTCCCGCATTCCTTGACTTGCCTGTCTTCAGCAGACTGAGAAAAAGTAGCAAGTGTTGACGGCAAGTAGTAGACTGAACTATTGAGTTCCGTCATCTCTGTCTTCTCCTCGCTCTTGATTCCTCCACAAAACGATGCTACCCCACTTATATTCCTGCTGAAATAAAACGAGGTAAAGCAACTTAAGAAAAATGTCCGGCGTTCATTAAGTCTGTGATGCAGCTGTGGGGCCTAGAGTATTGCCGATAGAGCACGCGAAGCCAGACACGCGACACAAGAATTAGTGGAATACAACGATATATTCGAAGACAGACACTGAGAAGAATCTTCAAGTATTGAGGCGAATTGCTGTCATTTGATGTCCGGTACAAACCACCTGCTTCTACTGGTGTGAACACTCAGTGAATGAATGAATGAATGAATGAATGCATAATAATAACAATATTAATAATGATAATAGGAAAGTTTACGTATTGAGAAAATATTAACAGTAAAGATTATTTCTGTTGAATTATGTTATGCAGGTATATCAAGACGTTCTATAGCCTAATAAAGTTCGCCATATTTCTTAACCCATCATTAATCGCAAAGAACATTATTCAGTAAAAATTTAATATCAAACGTAAACCAATAATTGTGACTAATTACAAATTTATTCATCTTTCCTAGTGGTCATGAAGTATAGGTCGAGTGCATGACGGGCATACGTTTTACACATTTTTACACTAATGTTCATCCTGTACAAGGCCCAAGAGCTACTCGGGGTAGACGGTTAACGAGTAAGCGGCATACATTATGGGAATGTGTAGGACAGTAATTACGGTTAAGCGTAAATTTTAACAGCTTAAGAATGTGTTGATCGGTGAAGCATTCCCTTGGGAGTTGGTTCCACAAAACAGCGGTTCGTGAGAAGAAGCCGTTCGAGTGGAGCTTAGATCTTACCAATTAGATTTACTGCCAAGTTGGTTCGCTACAATCTGCGTAGCATGGCAGATCTTACCCGTGAATGATAGACATTGGTGAAACTGAAGAACGTAGTTCGATGGAGTAACGAGAGGCTTACAATATTTCGTCGGTGGGAAAGGGGTTGTAGTGTGGAAAATAATTCATCACCCACAACATCGCTGAAACACTTTTAGAATCTATTGAGATTAGGAAGATCTTTCCCATATAAGGCAGCTTTTCTCCATTTTCTTCCTGAACTGACTCTTGAGAAGATAGATAGGATGAGTCAGATACTTCCTTGGGCGCTACAAGAAACCGGTTATTTGTCTAGGATCTTTAGCGATGGATCATACGTTTATATTCCTCTTCATAAGTTTATATTCCACTCAAGGTCTGATTTGAGATCAAACCCAATAGGTGTTCAATTTTAAAATTTAAATAAACACACACAAAAAAGACCTTGTAAAATGGAACTATAATTTTTCTTTCTCGTCTCAACAAATCTTATTTTATAAAGACAATTGAACAAGTGAACTTCCTATAAATCATTTTTTTCATTAATAATAAAACGGACAATGCGGCGACAGTAATGTAAGAGTGAATAAGCCGTTTTTATGTAGACCATTTTTATGTAGACCATTTCTTATGCAGACCGTTTTTTATGTAGACCGTTTTTATGTAGACCTTTTCTTATGTAGACCGTTTTTTATGTAGACCGTTTTTTATGTAGACCATTTCTTATGTACATCGTTTCTTATGTAGACCGTTTTTTATGTAGACCGTTTCTTATGTAGACTTTTTCTTATATAGACCGTTTCTTATGTAGACCGTTTTTAATAACCTCTTCAAAAATAACAACGGTTTGATGCATAACAAGTATTATTTTTATTCCATTATAATATCTGTAATCAAGTTAAAATGGCGTGGTTAAACTCTAAGGAGAAGGGGAATTCATTTCACCCTCTCTGATTAACCGAACTCTATACTATGGATTATGTATTCTCATGCATTTAATTTTTATAATCACAGGCAAGAACCTCCATGATATCTAATCAGGATGAAATATAAGACAAAAATATTAAACAAATTTATCAGTTCCTTGAATGAATAATTATATCAGAAGGGAATTCGCGATTTGGTACCAAGATGGAATAATTACATATTCATTAATATTAGCTTAATGCAGAATAATACGAAACATAATTGTGCGATATAATATATATATATATATATATATATATATATATATATATTGCAGAGAAGGTTCGCGAGAAAAACAAGGAGTTATACATGGTGTTTGTGGACTTGACGAAGGCCTTTGACACTGTGAATCGAGAGGCTCTTTGGCAAGTCTTGAGGAAACTCGGCATTCCTGAAAACATGCTAAAGGTCATCATCTCCTTTCATGAAGGAATGAAAGCTCATATCGTGTCTGATGGTATGATGTCGGAATCCTTTAATGTCACCATTGGCACCAAGCGAGGTTGTGTCATGGCCCCCGTCCTTTTTGCCCTTTTCTTCTCGGTGATGCTGAAATATGCATTTGCAGACACAGAGAGTGGCGTCAAGTTTCAGTTTCGAACAACTGGTGGTCTCTTCAATCATCAGCGCTTCAAAGCCAAGACCCACCTTCGTAAGCAAATTATTTGTGATTTGTTGTTTGCTGATGCTGCTGCTCTTGTAGCGAAATCCTTTGAAGAGGCCCAACATCTAATAAATCGTTTCTCTGCTGCATGTAAAGCACCTGGTCTTACACTTAGCATAAAGAAAACTGAAGTTGTGCACCAACCTTGTCCTACTCCGAAGCAATTGTGTGGTGAGAAACAAAAACAACTTTCCAGAGAGACCATTGAAAGTAGAAGACAAGCCCCAGAACTGTGTAAAGTCTTTCACCTATCTTGGTAGCAAAGTCAATTACAGTGGAAATCATGCATCGGATTGCTAAGGCTACCAGTGCTTTCGGCAAACTTCGCCATCGCTTGTGGAATGAGCGGGGTATTCGACTGGATACGAAAATTCGGGTTTACAGAGCTGTTGTACTTGCCATCCTTTTGTATGGCTCATAGTCTTGGACTCCATACAGGTACCATATATGCCAGCTCGATGTTAATATACCACATAACACCCTTGAGCGCTTAGCTTTGGAGCAGGTAGAATGGAGATCAACGTGCTTTAGTGGACTCACCAATTTTTAATCTGCTTGTCTGAAACATCTTCAAGAAGCGAGAGTAAGATCTAAAAGGTCAGCCAATCTAACAGTGATCTCCATATGTGGCCTCTTTTGTAAATCACTAGCGGGTCTTAAATGCCACAAGATTATCGCACAAACTTTCATAACTGAATCAATAAGCTGTCAGATCCTCATATGTCGAAACCGACGGGAGAGTCAATTATATATATATATATATATATATATATATATATATATATATATATATATATATATGTATATACACACACACATATATATTCTGTTTATATATTTTATATATATATATATATATATATATATATATATATATATATAGAGAGAGAGAGAGAGAGGGGACATTGAGAGTGCCTTTTGCATTCTATGGGGATGGGGACTATAATGTTACACCCTCACAACACTAATGTTGCTGCCTTGACTGTCGTAGCAAGTAGCGTTTTACGGGATGGTTTTGCCAGCACCACGCTTAACCGATTTTGCGTTTCTTATTAAGTTAATCAAGTCTTTCTCGAAGCCGTCTAGGTCTTTGTATTACGGCGGACGTTTTTTTTGTTTTAAAGTTGCATTTTTGTTGAGTGTGTTATTTGTGTTAAGTTATTGCTTTAAAACGATTCAAAACAACAACAACAACAAAAAAAAAACAAAAAAAAACAAATGACACTAAAGGTATCATGAAAAATAAGGTAAAAAACACCAGCCTTCAAGAATAAATCCCAAATCTGTAAACTCTGTCTGGAGCAGAAAATAGCTCAAATTACCTTCTCAGACTAACACAAATTACGAAACAAACAATGCAAACTTATCTCAAAATCGAAAACTAAAAGTGAACACAAAGAAATCATTCTGAACAACTGAAGTAAATAATAAAAAATAACAAACCACGAATGGAGGCATAAACACACGAAAATATAACAACAACACCCCAAAATAAAATAATCAGTAATAAATAAAAAAAAGAACGTTTACAAAAACTGCATCAGGATCCGCAATTATTTCCACCCATTATACTACAATAATTCGAAATATAACCGTTAATGCCCACGAAAATAACCGTTAGAACAATCCAATAGACTACCCACAATGCATCACTTAGCCGTATATATAAATAGTGAAACAAAAACAATGAATATGGCCCGACGGTTACGTATAAGCCTGAAACAGATTCTCGCCGCTGGGTATTGACTTCAGTGTCCACTTACGTATATATATATATATATATATATATATATATATATATATATATATATATATATATGTGTGTGTGTGTGTGTGTATGGTCTGATCAAAAGTCTAGGAGCTGGTGCTATAAAAAGAAAACTACAATACATATCAATTCGACATTTAATCTCCTTCCGAGTAGTCCTCTTCTGGCCCAACACACTTTATCCAGCATCATTTCCATCAATGGAAGTACTTCCGGAACTCCTTCTTTGGGATAGCAAGCCCCTGCCTCATCGCATTGTTTTGCATTTTCTCTGCGTCATATAATCTTGTTCCTTTCAAGCGGGGTTTTATTTTTGAAGACGAACACACTTTCCTTCCAAGTACTCTTATAGTCAACGAGAATGAAGAACGACGTTATAGTGTGTATACGCGACAGATTTTAAGGTCAACCAGTGTCAAGCGGCTTCATTCTGCATACATTAGCAACGTTACCATAACAACAGTCACGATACTTTTTTTTATCAGACCACGTATATATATATATATATATATATATATATATATATATATATATATATATATATATATATAATATAAGTATCTCTATTAGGCATACCTGATTAAATGAATTACAGACATTATGTTTACTTATTTTTAATAACATCCGTTCATACTCACGGGCAAACTTCCGTGTATTGCAATTAAAGCAAAAAGAAAAATTACAGTAATGGATATCAAAAAACAGTTTTGTATTACTTCTTTCATCCATGAACAACACAGTGTTTTTATTGCTACGTACACCCCTGAAGATGATCTTGGAAGAAGATTGAAACAACTTGGAAAATGGAAAATAAATATGATTTTCATAGTTGCTATAACTATGAAAATCATATTTATTTTCCATTTTCCAAGTTGTTTCAATCTTCTTTTCTTACATTATTATTTATTCTTTTCTTACATTATTTTATTTATTGTTTCAATCTTCATTTCTTACATTATTTAATTGCAATACACCGAAGGTTATTCGTGACTATGAACGGATTTTATTAAAAAGTATGCAGACATAATGTTATATATATATTTACCAGGAACAATAGGTATTTTATGTCTATAATATTTAAAGATGTTTCTAGTATACGAAAATGTATTTAAAGATCTTTTATTCTAATATACGATAATAGATTTCGCAAGCGTTTTTGTATATAGATAAAATAATATCAAATTCATGTTGTAGTGTTCCAAACTTTCAATTCACATGAGTCATCATCAGGTTGGGGATGAGGGTGGGGCAAATTATTTTAAGAAGTAAATTGTATCATTGTGTTTTTTTTTTAATGTGAAAAATAAATTGAATTCATCCTATCACAGCAAGTCAAGTTTCATCAACATGTTTGAAGGAGTAAATAACGTGTTTTGACATATTTTTTCACTCCTTAAAAAACAGGTGAATTTCTTTCTCATCTTACTACCATAATGATGACAGATATGAGTCGAATGTTTTGGACTGCACATAAATCTCGTCAAAAATATCCACACATAACACCAACATTTTGAAAGGATATTCGTACATAAGAAAAATTAAGAACCTTAAATTTAACAGACACTAGCAGTAGAGCCCGGCGTTGCCTGGGGATGTAACAGTAAGAGATAGATCAAGTATCGACCATAATAAAGACTGAAAAATAAAATTGACGAAGATTATTGTTTTAGGTTGACGGACCCGCATGTCTTTATTAGTTTGTTTTTTTTTTTTTTTTTTACGAATTGGTCAAACCCAAACTCAAACAAAAACATTGTTTTCAATCGTTATGAGTCTATCGATTGAATAGAATTCTATTATAAACAATTGTGTTGTAAATGGAATTTTTAAAGCATTCTGAATGTAAAAATAAAGAAAAAAGTGTACAAGACAAGAAACACTACCTGCAAAAAAAAGTGAAATTTTGTTGAAATCGGTTGAAAAATGTAGGAAATCCGATCCCATATATAAACGAACACACACACACAAACAACCTGGGTTTTAAAATAAGTATAACTCGATATGAGTTATCCCCCTTTCATTCTGGCGACAGAATCGTGTTTTATCGTGTTTTCAAATTGATCTCATGCAAAAAAATGTATTTTTCCAATTTTTAGCGCTGTCAGAACCACCCTAAGGTAATTTTACGCAGTCCTGTGAAGTTTTGTTGAAATCGGTTGAAAAATGTAGGAAATCCGATCCAATATATAAACGTACAGACACACACACACACAAACTGCGTTTTATAATAAGTAAGATTATTATTTTTGACAATAATGTTTACTGTTTAAAAGAACAATTTCTACCGAAATATACCGAATATAGATGAAAAAGTAACAAACAAGAAAGGTCAGAATGTTCATTAATGTTCGATAGATGATTTGATGGTTTCATATTGGCTCACATGAGACAACCAATCTTGATAAAAAAAACATCTCTAGAGGAAATGTAGTAGTCATTAAATTAGCATTACCATCATACATTGATCGTATTGTTAAAAGCGGCGAAGTACTTGTAGTTAGTGTTGTTACTGAAATTAAACTTGGTATTTAGTTCCAAGAACGGAACGAATGTAGAATCCGTATTCAAAAGGGGAATCGCTCGATACTTAATGCAGCTAAACTCGTCCAACACTCGGTCAAATTTCAACTAACAAATTTGGTTTCAAAAATAAAACAAAAAACTTGACTTGGAACTTTCTAAATTCGAATAACTTTTTTTGTGGTAGTTTTTTGTTTTCAGGATTTTCCAACACAAACTATCCTCGTTACAATTCTAAATAAAATAATGCAGTATGTTGTACGCGTCGGTGCCAATGGTGTATAATCCAGAATTAATGTTATTTAAATTCTGGATGGTAAACAGATTCTAGTGCGAGATTTCATGATTCGAATTCCTGGTATAAATTTTGTTCAAACAATATAATACATCGGCCTTAGATTTGTAGCTCAAAATAAAAATAAACTCTACTCTGACGTTCATTGGATGGAGTTTTATTAATGGCTTAATAATAATAATAATAATAATATATACTCTTTGTACGTTATATATATATATATATATATATATATATATATATATATATATATGTATATATATATATATATATATATATATATATATGTGTGTGTGTGTGTGTGTGTATATTCAAATAATACGAAAGAACAGTCAGATTTATAATCTAAAGTTCTTTCGTATTATTCATTTTTCAAAAAACAGTGCTCGATAAAAAAGTAGAGCAAAATATTATAATTATTTTTTTTTTAAATATTTGTATATACATATATATTTTATACATACATGTATTTTTTATGTATATACAAATATATATATATATATATATACATATATATATATTATATATATATATATATATATATATATATATATATATATATATATATATATAAAATGCAGGATGTGTGTGCGCGCGCGTGTGTGTGTGTGTGTGTGTGTGTGTGTGTGTGTGTAACGAATGCACGGCCGCAAGCTCCGATGGATTTGGACCAAAATTTACATGCACATGCTCCAAGTTAGCGGGAAGGCCAAGACCGACTTTGCATTTCCCAACTCCCAACGGTAGTGGAAATAATCGATTTTTCATGCTTCTACGGCAGTTTCATGTAGTTTGCGGCCATTTTCTACTGGCCAGAGTAAGAGCCTATAGCTGTCTGCCACGGATAGGCAGGAAGATTCTATTGACCAGTGTGAGAGCCAACAGCTGACTGACACGAATTCATGCTAGCATGCAAATAAAATCGATAGCTGCATTCGTCATAAGTGGGAAAATTTTAAATCTGCATGGAACTTTACTTCAATTGGCTCATTCGCTTGCTTAAACTCAACGTTGATTCTGATTCCGCAGAACTGGGTTGTGTGTGAAAAGTATTTGTTGTTAACATTCTTATTTCATTCGGTTTTTCCAGTTACGAGTCCTTTTTTTAAAGCTGATCGTTTTGTGTTCATTTTGTTTAGTTCTTTTTACGTAACAGTTTAATGTTTAGTATAGAGCTTAGAAAAAAATTCGCAGTGTGAGATAGGCAAGAAGTAAGGCATGTAGCAACATCACCATGGCAAACATGCTTAAGAGAAATATGAAATTTACCCCTCTCTATACTCTACCTTGTCTCGTTAACTACAACTATCACCCTCTCTGTTAAATTACAAAAATTACACTACACATCAATTTCTAATCCCATTTTTCCTTTCTTTTCATTGTTGGAAGTGTTACCTGATGATCCGGAGTCCTTCAAAAAGGAGTCCTTGGTGAAATAAATTATTGTAACGGTACCTTAAAGTAGTCTGTTTTTTCATTTAAATATTTATATATATATATATATATATATATATATATATATATATATATATATATATATATATATAAGTGCATATGAAGAAATATAGTCTTAAGTTATTCTATACTTATGGGATAAAGTGGTCAATATCAGTAATAGAGCGTATGTAAATTTAAAAGTGAACATGGAAGTCAACACTCAGAGGCGATAGACTGGTCCATACTAAACGCAATCAACAGGATTGAATTTAGCGTGAAACAGTCTGTCTCCTCTGAGTGTTGATTTCAATGTTCACACACACACACACACACACACACACACACACACATATATATATATATATGTGTGTGTGTGTGTGAGTGTGTGTGTGTGTGTGTAGAGAAAGAGTCCACGTGAGCTTCTTGTAGTATTTAAAATAGATAGGTTGGTTAATAAAACAAGAGAAAACGAAAAGGTATCAACGTGGTCAAAACTAAAAAAATTTATTATATATTAATCGTTAATCGCAAGACGGAAATGAAGCACGGAGATTAATGTTATTAGTCCGGAATTTTCGGGCACGCCTGTGTCCTTTATCAGCGATGCGAGAAATAAACAGAGAAACGGAAAAGACTCACTAACGGTGTTTTTTTTTTCTTTTTCTCTTCTGTGATGGTATTATTAGTACAAAGCTGATCCCTGTTTCATTCCTCGCCTGTGAATTTTTTTTTTTTGAAAATGATCGGGGTGAACGCATTAATCTGTTTTGTTTTTATCGGTGTGGAAGGTGGGGGGCGGAGAATATGATTTTGAACTACGGGGAAGAGGTTTATAGGATTTCGGGGTGGGGAAGACGTCTCTTATGTGGTCAGTGTTGATGGATTCGACTAGATGGGTGGAGATTAAAGAGACAAAAAAAGTACTAAAAATAAAATGAAAAGGAAAAAAAAAGAGGATAGGAACCGCAAAAAATGAAGAAATATTTTGATAAAAATTCTTTTCGAAAACTAGAGTCAGTTTATTTTTTTTGCACCCCCATTTTTTATACTTAACCATGAAAACAATAAACAAAAACTAAAAATTCTTGAAGCTATTTACATAAAACTTTTGAAACCTAATCTGAACAAAATAAACTCCACAAATGTACTTAAATACTTATAGTTGATAGCAGGAGCTATTGGTTTTCCATATGGCTTTCCATAACACTTTTCTTCATTTTCACTCTCACGTGGTCATGAACCGCAATGCAATATTTTGCTTCCTGCGTTTCGTATGCACGAATTTATAGTTGCATAGCTATCTTACATGCAAACAAAACAAACTATTATTGTTGCAATGTCCGCATAACCAATCTAAAACAACAACAAAAAAACGACTTTGTTATATAATTTATTAATTTATTGTTACGTACTTGTAATCTCTGATGATGGCTTTTGTAAGCCGAAAGGTTAGACAGGATTAACAATAAAAACACGTATCAACATAGTGATTTTCTTTTGTGTTTCAGTGATAATGCTAAAAAGCTTATTCGACAAGATGAAAGGAATTTACTTAAAATAAATAGACAAAACTTGTATATATTATTTAATGAAACATGCATTAATGAAAAAATGCTGCCTAAATACACACTATCTATCTATCTATCTATCTATCTATCTATCTATCTATCTATCTATGCACATGTATGTATGGCCATGTATGCATGTATCTATGTAAATTTAGTAAATATTCACCATTATCGATAGGGATTTCTTTGGAAAGAGCACTCACCGATCAGCTGATTTAGCGACCATGTAACGGAAGTCGGCCATTAAGCGAGGAGTAGTGGTAAAATTAGTATATTTGTCTTGGACATAAACATGTCATGTGTCAATGTCAAAAACGTGTCATGGCCTGAGATGCGAATACGTTTCCGAGTAGGGATTCAAAATGAGCACGTTCGATTTGGCACACCTTTTACTCCAGCCGCCAAATGTTTGTTCATCAATATCTTCTTTCTCTATATTTTTAAAAATAAATGCTTTCTATTCTCAATATCCCTGCGCAATACATTTTAATCACCCGCCTCCAAAAAAAAAAAAAAAATCCCTCAAAACATCCGACAGGTCTATTCCTGCTAATAACTGATAATATAGTGTTTCTTTCCCGCCTTTTTATTGGTACACTTCTTCTTTTTTTAGATACATTTCATTTTACATCTTTTTTGTTTGTTATTTCAAATCTTTTTAAAAATTTTGGTTTGCGTATTTTTTGGTCTACGTGAAAAATGCACCTAAAAAACCTAATTGAATATTTCACTCTTTCCGCCAATATTCTATCTCTCCTCTCAAAGGTAAGTCGATTAGCCAGGGCTCCACAGTAAATATTTACTCTTGGGTAGCTTTTGGTTTTACACGCATGTGATGGCTTGAAAACATATCAGATAAAAGTAACCTCCAAAAACAAGTAATCGATATATGATGCGTCAACAAGAAGTGCCTGGCTGATTTCATCATTCACACCCGTCTAAGAACATCAGCATTGGAAATGAAACGCGTTGCATATATGAATGAATAAAAAGAAAGGAACAAAGAAAATAAGACATCTTAGTAACATCAACAAAGGTAAATTTAAAGGTTCATTTAAATTATTACATAGAATCCCATATAAAAATACAGCGGATCATTACACATCGTTATATTAATTAACATATTGTATCTGTCTTTATTTCTCAGATGAGGTATTGTAACTATTTACACTACATTGTTCAGACTGTTGTCTTCATCCTTATTACCATATTCACGACGTTTCGGCCGTTGTACGCTCCGGCTTTCTTCAGGATCTCTTTATATTTTTGAGATGAGGTATTGTAACTATTTACACTATTTACATTGTTCGGACTTTTGTCTTCATCTTTATTGCCATATTCACGACGTTTCGGCCGTCGTTGGCTCCGGCTTTCTTCAGGATCTCTCTATATTTCTGAGATGAGGTATTGTAACTATTTACATTGTTCAGACTGTTGTCCTCATCCTTATTACCATATTCACGACGTTTCGGCTGTTGGACGCTCCGGCTTTCTTCAGGATTTCTCTATATTTCTGAGATGAGGTATTGTAACTATTTACAATATTTACATTGTTCAGACTGTTGTCCTCATCCTTATTACCATATTCACGACGTTTCGGCTGTTGTACGCTCCGGCTTTCTTCAGGATCTCTCTATATTTCTGAGATGAGGTATTGTAACTATTTACATTATTTACATTGTTCGGAATGTTATCGTCATCTTCATTTTCATATAAACGACGTTTCGATCATCTTACATTCCAGCATTCTTTAGGTGATATACTTTGGAATTCCTAACCGATGTAGATTGTTCTAGTGCTACATACTACATCTTTTTTGTTCACATCTACTGTGGCCAGGTATTGAACTCATAACTCTTTGAGTCAACTCACTGGATAACTTCAACAAACGCATATATCCACTGGGCCATGATTTCTTGGGGTTCTACTCCGGTGGACGAAATGAGGGGTACGAAATCCCAACGTATATCACCTGAAGAAGGCTGGGGCGTAAAACGTCCGAAACGTTGTGAATAAGGCAAGGAAGATTAGAGAACAGTCCGAACAATATAAATAATGTAAATAGTAACAAATTGTAGTATTTTGCAACTAATTTTTTTTTATTATCATGTTCTAATTTTGTCTGTTCATGGCAGTGATAAAATAAAGATTGCTATGTTACACAAAATCCAACTATATGACAGTAGATACTAGAAATGTTGCAATGAAAACATATCTTGAATTAACAGTTGTAGTTCCACAGAGGAATATTTAGAATACCATGATCTGAGCATGTGCCGAATAGGGAAGTTATAAGAAGATTAGTTATTATACGTAAACTGTAAAGATGTAAATTTGTAAGAGAAAGTACAATTTTAGGGACAAATAACGAAAAGAGAAGGCTTCGTTAATTAAACGCTAACAGAAAGAACCAGAGAAAATAATTAAATATGCTGACTATTTAAATTATTCGGACTATTGTCCTCATCTTTGTCGCCATATCTATACAATGTTTCGGCTGTTCTACGCTCCGGCCTTCTTCAGGTGGTTGGAATGTCGAACTGAACCCTTTATTTCAGTTCGACATTCCAACAACCTGAAGAAGGCCGGAGCGTACAACAGCCGAAACATTGTATAGATATGGCGACAAAGATGAGGACAATAGTCCGAATAATGTAAATGGTGTACATAATACCTCATCTCAGAAATATAGACAGATATTAAACATGTTCTTTGACAATTTTTTTAAATTGACAATCACAACGAGAAAGAACCTTTATAAAAGAAAAAAATATTAATTAGAGCTACAAGATACAGGAAGATATGAAGAGACAGGATTGCCAAAATCCGGAAGGAAAAATGAGAGAGATTAGATTGAAAAATTTTTTGTCACTTGATATTGTAATAAAACACCGCATCTTTTTTAATGAAATAAAAAGAAGGTAATCGTAGCAGACAACAATGGCAGCTCGAGTCAACTGCAGTTCTTGTCATTTAGGCGGGAAAAAGGCTTATCACGACCACAAAATATTCAGTAAGTCATATTATCTTAAAATCCGCCATATTAAAATCAATGTTTCTATTTTATAATTTTGTTCGTTCCTTTTCCAATGTCTAATCAACCATAATATTCAGTGCAATATTTAAAATGAGAAAAGCTATAATGTCACTCTACTGTTTATACTTTCTTTCATTCCTGCAAATATATGTTATGTTTTTTTTTTTTTCAATGTCTAATTAACCAAACGAGTTTGATATTCATAGTATGTCGCAAAAATGATTATAGCTAACTTAAATATGCAAGTAGGAAGGAAACAAGATGCTTGGCTACTATTAGCTTGAAAAACGCATCGAGTATAGAGAAAAAAAGGTTCATTTGTGTCGACGTATTGGAGAAGTAAAAGCCTACACCTTAAAGAACAGTATAGATGTTTGTGAATTTGAAAAAAAGTGGTAGGTTACATCATAAACCAGACAGGGAACTTAACCATTAATTAAACGATTTACAAATGCTGACTAAAGGAAAAAAACAAAACAAAGTAATATACAGATAACAATATAAGCTCCTCAGGAGCTCGATTTTCGAGCAAACATGTATTTGCAGTTTAAAACATATATGAAGTTTTCAACGGTCAGCAACACAAAGAGAAACGCGTTTAGGGAAGCAAAAATGACAAATGCAAAAATCATTCCTAGGAAAGAAAGCCAAGAGGAAATAAAAAAAAAAAAAAGAAAAGAAAAAAGAGTGGATGATAAGTGAAAATCTTCATCTAATGAAAGTGAGACAGTAACGCTAGAAAATGGCGGGGAATAGATGAGGTTAAATGATAAAAAAATCCCGAGAAAAGCAAGCTAAAGAAAAAAATGACATTAATGAGATATGTACAGAGATTGAAAAACTGTCGAACACAAAAAGATCAAAGAAACTACCAGGCTAGATAACTTGCTCTTTGGGAGGATATATAAAAACTAATGAGAGGGACATTGATAATAGTAAAAGAAAAAAAAAATAAAACACTGCAGGGGGGATGAATACATAAGAAAAATTCTCTGTCAACATAAGAGATAAAAAAAAAACTACAATGCATAAAAGTGTAGAATTACACGTATTACTAAAATCTGAGGTTAGATCCGCACTGGCTAAGATGAAGACGAACAAAGCAGCAGCAGGAACAGACGATATGATACTAGAGATTTTGACAATCTTAGACGATTACCTTATCGAAGTGACAAACGGATTACGAGAGAGGATCTCAGTAGACGAATTTTGTCAAAAAACATGGTGAAGAAAACTGTGAACGCCAAGAATCAGCTTGATGAAGAAGGTAATAAAAAATAATAATGAAGATGTTAACAAAAAAAGCACGTAAAATAGACCGGAAATAAGGTAAAAACAATATTGATTTCTTAAAGAAAATGGAACAGGAAATATAATTTTCATGCTCTCAGATTTAGTAGTAGAATTAAAGAAAACTATGTTTCAGCGATTACCAAAAAAATTTCAATAAAGTACTATACGAAGATATCCTCTAAGTGTTAAGAAAGTTTGGCATAGATAGAAAAATAGATAAGTAATCTGTGATTTTGCTAGAAAAAAAAACTGTTTGCATACGGATGGAAAACAAATCAAGGAAATCTATAGAAACAGACAGAGGAATAAGACAAGGATGTCTCATCTCACCGGATTTATTTAATCTGTACAGTGTGATGATTCTAAGACGATTAGAAGACCTACAAGGATTTAATATATGTGAATGTAACTTTAAAATATACGCAACGAAGTTGATACAGAAATAAACAAAGAGACGACTATGAGGAAATGTAGCCAACGAAAGCATAGAGAAATGTAACTATAAGAGGATAGAATCTGTCTATATTTCTGAGACGAAGTATTATGTACACTATTTACATTATTCGGACTATTGTCCTCATCTTTGTCACTATATTCATCACAACGTTTCGGCCGTTGTACGCTCCGGCCTTCTTCAGGTGTTTGGAAAGTCGAACTGAACCCTTTATTTCGCTCACTGGGGTAGACTGTTTTAATTCCACGTGCCATGTCTAATGGACGTCAGTTATCTCCTGTTAATTCCCCTCTGAAAGATCTCCACTGCCTTAACCGAGCATTAAACTCACTCTTTGGGTCCTGTCACTGGATTTAACTAACACCTTTATCCACTGTCCCAGGAGATAACTGGCATCCATTAGACATGGCACGTGGAACTAGAACAGTCTACCCCAGTGAGCGAAATAAAGGGTTCAGTGGATAATTTCATGGCAACTGCTCTGATGAGCTATTTTCACTGGTTCTTCAACTACATGAATTTAAGAGTGCTATTAGGTTGACATCTAGGTCCCATTTTTTTTTTTTTTACTGTCGAAACAGTTAAATTTAACCGCCTCTTTTACTCTAACGGCTTCTTCTCTTTTACTTCCCGACAGTGGAACTCCCTTCCTCTTACTTCCTTGAAAACTATAATTTTCAAAAATGTAATGTCGATCGACATCTTCTTCTTCCTTGATCTTGATCCCCGTCCTTCTCTTTATCCTTTCCTGAAACACCCTTCTTTACTCTTACTTCCACTCTCTGTAACCCCTTGCATGCTAGTAGCACTCCCACCTTACTTGGGAGGAAATGCTTAAAAAAAGAATGTGTAGTTTCCATAGCGAGTAATTCTTTGCAGAATGAAACTACTATTCTCATGCCCAAACGGTTTTATAACCGGTTTCCACTTACAGTACCCAGTGTTCTGAAACATTTAAGTACTGACCGGGATCGGCATTGCTTAACTTCGGTGATCAAACGAGAACCAGTGTTTCAGCGTGATTTCATTGTACCGGAGAATATTCTATTTTAAGTTAATCTGCACTATTTTTTTCCAGTTCCTTCTTGCAAACATTCCTGCTAATTGATGTCGCAATTTCATTGTCTCTTCCAATATTTAAACTAAAGGCGATGTTTTATTTTAAATGATAATCTTCTACAATATTATTCTTCTAGTTGATTTTTCCATTGACTTCTACAAATTTATTTTACATTTTCATTTTTATTTTGTATTAAATGTTGAATTGTCTTCCATCTTTATTTCTTCATCTTTAGAATCGGATTTTCATTAAAATTCCTCTTTTCTTTATATAACATTCTCATCATCTTTTCTTATTAAGGAAACCCGTAATATGTGAGAAAAATTCAAACTAAAAACCTACCTTAAATAACCTGATGTAATAGACGTACATGGATATGATCGTTATATTAGTAACGATATTTCAGCCGATACATTCTTCTGCCTTCAATCAATGTATATCATATGCAGTAATCTTTGAACCAGATTTATTTCAATATTATCATGATGCTGTTGTCTTTCGTTTACTCCTCTAGTATTTAGTCAACAAAAAAATAAAAAAAATATTGAATAAAAAATATACATGATTAACTTTCAAAAAAATTTGCCAGAATATATATCGGCATAACAAAGATACATCGTTGGATTATTATATTATTATTTTGACAATTCAAGGCCTGAGATCTATTCAAGGTAGAGTGTAAGTGAATGAGATTGTTGTAAGGGCATAAAGATTGGAAATAAAAAAGTGTATATTATCAGGTTATGTAGGATATTTAACGGATGACTCTTGAACTGAAGAGATTAAGATTGCAGCGATCATGCAAGTATCGCCTGAAGAGTCCGTTGCACAAAGTGATAGTTCTGGGAAAAAAGCCGTTTGAGTAGAACTTCCTCTTTACCAATGGAATACACGAAGGAAATGAAGATGAGTTAAACCTGCGTACGTAACACGGCGGTTCATGGCTGCAAATTTCTGAAATAGAGAAACTAAGGAACGTAGGTTGTCTGAACATTTGCAATGGGAATAGTGATAGATTAAAATGGAGGTTTGATAGAATAATAGCATTAATTGATCACAATCATTATTAGAAAGCTGGAGAATTTACTTGTTGGAATTGTACAATAAAATGAACAACGATGTTTATTGACTGATTTGTTTTTTACGGTTTATCAACAATTTTGGGTTATTTAAATCAGAAACAATTTTTATTTTGGTAGTGATTATTGCATTAACACTTTTTGGGAATAGCGATTCTTCTTCGAGACAACCCTACTATTTAACCAGCAAATGGAGGGGGGATAAAACTCTTCTAAAATTATCTTAATATGAAAGTGTATTAAAGTAGTTAAAATTTGCAATATTAATGAAGGAAGAGTGTACCATATGCGGTAAATGCGTGTGAACATAGGAAGCAACGTTACCTGCAACTTTCAGACCTTAAGCGATCTTCAGTATATATATATATATATATATATGAGTGTGTGTGTGTGTGTATACTTATCACAGTTCGTAAGACTCAGAGTTTCATACGATAGTTTCATACCAGTTTTCACATGTTATATAACATTCAGCACTGTTTCAGTAACACCAGCATTTTTTGTGCAATTCATATATATATATATATATATATATGAATCGTATTTATCCAAAACAAAGCAATAAAGCCTCTATGGCACAAGTGGTTACTGGGTATGAAAGAATGAGACAACTAAAAATATTATAATGAAGCATGAACAATACAAGAGTTATCAGAAAGACAGTAGATAAAATTTGACATTGCATTTAAATTTATATGATTAAAATTGCCCAGAAATCAGTGAGTCAGAAGAGAGTTCCACCAGCAAGAAGTGTGATGAAGGAATTGTTAGCACAGAATTTGCAGTTACCTCTAACCATTTCAATTGTAAAAAAAAAAGAAAAAAGGCGTTGTTGCCAATCTAGTACTGTGCTAAATTCATAGTCTTGGCACGATATCGAAGAAAATTATATATATATATACAGAGAGCGAGAGAGAGAAAGAGAGAGGGTGAGAAACAAAGAAAGGGAGGTAGGGAGAGGAATAAATAAAGAAAAGAGGAGGCGCAACAGGTCAGCATCAGGCATCCTGATTTAAGGTAGAAACGATTCTCTCAAATGATTAACAGTAATCTGTTTAGTTTTAGAAGGGCTGAAATTAACAAGCCATTCTTTGCCCCAGTTAATAACAGATCTTTTGACCGTATCGAACTGATCAGACTCGGTATAGAGAAGTCAGTAAATAGTTGTGCCATCAGCGTAGATACAAAGTTGAGAGCTGATATTCCCACGAAGGTCGTCTTTGAAAATTAAAGAAAAGGGGGATCAAGCATAGAACCAGTGGGATACCTGTATTAGTACAAAATGATCTAGAACTTTCATTTCACTATCTGATAAGACTGAATCAGTTAATATATATATATATATATATATATATATATATATATATATATATATATATATATATGTTGTGTGTGTTGTTTATTTAGGCAGCGATCCCTCTTTTATGTTTCGGATTGAGTCTGGTAAATGCTCCTTAAGGAACTCTGTTTTTGTTCAAACCAAAATCAAAAATAAATACGTCGGTCACACTACAGCATGCATATCCAGACGAATAACGTTACACCTATCCGACCACAGGTCCATTAGAACTCGTTTAAACACATACATAAACCTGCCAGACTCCATCTGAAACATACTTGTAGAAAATACAAGTATGATAACCTCATCCACATGTAAGAAAAGATTAAAGTCAACACTCAATAATGGCCACGATCTGCTGTTCGGAAAATAGAACATCCTTATAACTCTAGAAACATACACACAACCCATACATCCAGTTAAAAAGCAAAAATAAAATCATCCTTGATAATTGCTAAAAGTATAATAAAAAGCGCTCATAATTACAGAACATTTGGACGGGTTCTACACACTGTGTCAAGAAAAGAAAACACTTGTCCGATCACAAGAAAAATTAAATAAAAAAGCTTAATTGCAGTACGTTGTTTGTCGTCTTTAATGAAACACACACACATAAGGACACACATAGACACAGACGCACACAAACATATATATATATATATATATATATATATATATATATATATATATATATATATATATATATAGGGAGAGAGAAAAAAGGAGAGTAGGAGAAACAGACGTGGCAGGTATATAATACATCAATGTATTGTGCGAATAACGTTAGGTTGGTGACATTAATCATTTGTAGGAATAATTGTACTTTGTTCTGTATTTACAGGTGGATTTGTAGGTGATTTGGTGGTCATTGTTGATTTTTTTCTGTGCGTGTGTTTTTTTTATGATTTATAACAACCTTTCGGTTAACTATAATTTTTAAGTGGTTCTCCTAAACATTTTTGCAGTTTGCTCAATTTGGGAAAATGTTTGTCTATGAGTGGTATACTATTCTCCTCCAAAATCGGAAGGAAACTTCGAAAAATATATACAAGGACAAGAGAAAGTCATTAGAAACTATCGCAAAACATCATTTACTAAGAAAATATATGTAGATAGGATAACCTTCTCTAAACCGACATGGAACCTTAGAATAAAATAAACAAACTACGTTAAAAATTAAATAGGAAAAAAGCTAAAGAATAGCCACCCAAAAAATAACGCCGTAGAAACAATGTAAGTTCTGAAATGCATATTTAAGTGTGTTAACTTGTGCACATTTCTCCAGAAACTTTCTGGTAACAATTCATTACATTGGCGTTCGTCAAAGCATCTTTTTTCAGTCGGTTAGTCGGCCGATATCTACAGAACAGAGCGTGGATTATCAAATACAGAACTGTGCTTTAACTACAACGAGACTAACTAATTGAATGAAAGATCTTTAACCTTGTCTGAAGTGGAAGCCATAAACAGAGAAACCAAAAATAATGCTAAAGCCCCGCCATTTTTAATACGAAAGGCTTGACAAAAAAAAGAAGCAAAATAAATGGCTGAAGTAGACGATTTGTCTGAGACCATTTTCCATCATTTATTTCCAAGATTTTATAATAAATAGAACAATAAATCACTGGCAGAATCTTTCTCCACGCAGTCTCCAGTCTCACAATGGTTTCTTTTTTTTCTTTTCTTCCTGGCATGATAAAGACGATAGTTGTGTAATTATTATATCACCACTGTTGTAAGCTTTGTATTCAACAGTCACGTGTATTTCAATGTCCACTGTTTGTCTTTCTAAATACAGCCATTTAAAAATATGACTTGATTTGAGTAAATATCACCGATAGAAACTATGTACCAATAAATCACTTGGTAACATAGTAATTTTCGTACAAGGAACTCAAACGAGATACGAATATTTTATTGAGAGAAAAATATGCAAATCAGAAAATATGAAAAAAAAAAATCCGTATCATTATTCATCTTAAAAAAAAATAAACCAGACTGATGAAATATGGCATTTCCCAAGTGCAAGTAAGACTTTGTTTCAGGTAAATCTTGTGTTAAACTCTTATAGACTCTTGTTCTATTGTACCTCACATACACGGGTCGTATAGACCAACAGGTGTTACCTCACATGATGATGATTGCCTCTCTTGAAAGAAGAACTCTGCCTCAATATGATACTATAAATAAGCCGTCGAGACGTGCCTCCCCATTCAATGTCAATAAAAATTTCTCAAGTCTCCGATAAACACACAACGCGAAGCATAATAGAAGGGGAGGAAAAAGGAAGTGTATTGAAATTGTATCAGAGGGGTGTTATATGAAATGTACATACTTTCATCCTGGTTCATATGAATTCAAAAAGAACACAAGAAAGTTTCTTTTTCAGTTCATATGAACCAGTATGAAGGTATATATACCCACCTCCGACAAAATTTAAATACCTTTTCATTTCTGCACCTCTTCTATTACGCTTCGCGTTTTGCATTTATTTATTTACTGTGATATAATAAAGCGTTAGGAAATTAGCCCGGATCATCTGAAGATACCAAAAGGTTGAAACCAAGGTAGCGAGATCGGCTGATCTCCTAATTCTTAAATTTAAAAGCACTGCATGTTAAACTTTTATTTTATTTTCTTTATACGTGCATTGAGCACTTTTTAATACTACTGTTTGCTGGTCTAATCCAACTTTGACAAACCTTTTTATAATTATATATATATATATATATATATATATATATATATATATATATATATAAAAATTATATTTACATTTTTATATATCAATCAGAACCATGTTAAGAACATTAATATCAAAGGCGAAACAAATTTGTTTGATGCATTTTTAAATTTAAAGTTTTCCCCTCCTCTTCGTGCGCATATCTCGTTTCATTAACGGAAAAATCATTTCTGTTTCCCATTTCGCCATTAAATTTCCTAATGTATATTAGGACATTAATCCACCGAGAGCTTAATGTAAGTAACAGAGCAATAATAATAATAATAATAATAATAATAATAATAATTGTAACATAGCAACCAAGGAATTTGAAAAACTAAAAATACAAAGACCTGGAAATTGAAATAGAAAAAAATGTGAAATTGAAAACAAGAATAATACCAGATTCACTTAATTATAAAAAATGGAAAAAATAACACATTGAAAGAATCCCTGAAACCCCAGCTTAAGAGAATACAGAAAATTGTCTTTTTACAGCACACACACTAAGGAGAACTTTGTCTATGTAACTTTAAAAAAAAAAAAAAAAAAAAAATTAACATGAAATGTATGATGATGATTAGTAATGATAATAATAATAATAATAAGAAGAATGATAAGTAAAGACATTCAAAGACAAAATATATTTTAACCGAAAAGGATTTTTCACACACACACACACACACACACACACACACACACACACACACACACACACATATATATATATATATATATATATATATTTATTTAGTTCAGAGTAGTCAATATGTGAAATAGACCATTTATAGTAAGAGCATATGATTCAACACAATCTGGTGATTGTTGTAAAATTCATGTTTTAAATGATCATCCTTATATATATATATATATATATATATATATATATACACTGATACTGAGCGATTCCCACTATATACCGCGCATATAAATATTATATATATATATATATATATATATATATATATATATATATATATATATATATATATTTGAAATAGCCATAGTAAATGACATAAAGAAAACAATCACACGTAAGCTGCCATGTAACAATATTACTGAAGGGAAACTTATAGCCCTCGACCGGCTGACACATAGAGATGACCTAATCATAACACAAGCTGACAATGGGGGTGCCACAGTGATCTGGGGAATCAAAGAATACATTAAAGAGTCCAACAAACAACTAACAGACAAAGAAACCTATAAAGCTTACCTACAGATCCCCGCCCCGAATACCAAAAAGAATTAACTAGCTCACTAAACATAATAACTTTGCAACAATCTAATCGACAAGGAAACATGCACAACGCTTACACCCACAAACATTACCCCTGATCGTTTCTGTCTCCTTCCTAAAATACACAAAAGCAATAACCCAGGAAGGCCGGTTATTTCATTATTCAACTGCCACACGACAAAAATGTCCAAATTCGTAGACCATTACATACAACCCCTAGCTAAGGAAGTAAAATCCTACATCAGAGACACAACAGATCTACTAAACAAAATTAATCACATACAAACAGTTTCAGAGAATGCTATTCTAGTGACTATGGGCGTAAGGTCACTCCATTCAAACTTTAAACACATCGAAGGGCTAACCGCCCTTCAAGAAGTACTTACTAAAAGAAGAAAACAAGACCCCCCCCCAGAAGTTATCATAAAACTCATGGAGCATGACCGTACATTGAATACTTTCAACTTCAATGGAGCACACTACCTGCAAGTAAGAGGCTGTGCCATGGGCACCATTGCATCTCCATCATATGCTACAATATGCATAGGAAAATTTGAGGAGACCCATATCTATCCCCTCATCGGTAGCAACTGCGTATTCTATGAAAGATATATCTTTGTATAGACGGGCAGTGATTACAAACCTATCCAATTCCTCATGACCCTAAACACAGTGCACGACTCAATTAAGTTTGACTATGAAAAATCCACAACATCAGTAACATTTTTAGACACTCGCATTTACATAGATGAAAACAGGAAACTACAAACGACACTACACACTAAAATCACCGCCACCCACAACTATCTACACTTTAAGGCTTCCCACCCTAAACACCTCAAAGAGAACCTTCCTTATTCCCAAGCACTTAGACTCAGAAGGATATGTTCCAACAATGAAGAATTAAATAAACACATTGAAAATCTGGAGCATCAATTCACAACACGTGGCTATAAACAACACCTAATCAAGGAACAAATAAATAAAGCAATTTCCACACCTAGAGAAGACACCCTAATGTACAAGATTAAAAATAAATCTAGCCGCATCCCTCTAGTAACCACTTTCAATCCCACTCTGCCTCCACTATCGCAAATAATCAAAAGTCGCTGGGAAATACTACATCTCAAACCAGACCTAAAAAAATTGTTTAAGGAACCCGGCCTTCTTGCATATCGTAGACCTAAGAACCTAAAATAAATCGTAGGTAGTAACCACATTTAAGGGGACAAGGTAATCCGTAATAAACTAAGAACAAAAAACAACAGGATTTTCCCAACCATGTAAGAACAA
This sequence comes from Acanthosepion pharaonis, assembly GCA_903632075.3. Lineage (NCBI taxonomy): Eukaryota > Metazoa > Mollusca > Cephalopoda > Sepiida > Sepiidae > Acanthosepion > Acanthosepion pharaonis. The sequence continues at coordinate 2,785,067 of CAHIKZ030001269.1, read as the reverse complement.
AAGAAGTTTATGTTGCAACCATATTAAAAACACGAATTCATTCACTAGCTCAGTCACTAAATCTACTTTCAAAATCTACCATGATTCTAACTCTAGAAGTCATGACATAATTTACCTCCTAGAATGGACACTATGCCAGAAACAATATGTAGGGAAATCTGAATGACCCTTTTACTACAGAATTAATAATTATCGCAATCGAATTAAGTCGACTCCCCATGAAAAATTATTACCTGTAGAACAACATTTCCGCCTAGAAAAACATTATTTCAAAACCCATGCCAAATTCACTATAATTGAGAGAATAGAAAAGTTCAGAGCAGATAACATTAGAAAGATTTTAGAGTTCCATGAAAATAAGTGGATACAACATTTAAAAACACTATCCAACCGGGCTAAACCGTAAATTTAACAATATAGATAGTATTAATATATAACCGTACAAATCAAAACCTACCCACATTTCTCACCCGCACAAGACAGACATGCTTACGGAGGTGTTGAGGCATCATACTTATACACCCCCCCACACGAATATACACACATCATACTCACTCTCTCCCTAAATAGCCAAATGATAACACACACCCACAGCAATATACATACGCTTACACATATCATACTCACTCACTCCCTAAGAACCAAATAGCACACACAGACGCACTTAACAGAGACGCATCCCCTCTCCAGGAACCAATAAAACTATCAAACTGACCAAGGGAATTCAGAGCAGCATGGATCTATCCAGCTCCTATCTCAAATAACAACTTAAAAGACACTGTTTGACCAACACTAGTAATGTTATAAGATTCATGTTAAAAAGACAAAAAAAAACATAAAAAAACAAATGAAAACTACAGACAAAAGTTCATTTTCTCCATCAAGACATTTTTTTAGTAGTTGACTGCTAACAGCAAGTATTTCTTCTCCCAATAATGGCCATGTTGGCCGAAACTAGTCGACGAATCTAAATGAAATAATAATAATAAAAACGAAAGAATATTAATCTACAACCCAGTGTGTCTGAAGATTTTAATTTTATTAATATTTTTATTGTTCAATATATATATATATATATATATATATATATATATATATATACAGACAGAGAAAGAGACAGAGAGACAGAGTGAGTGAGTGTGTGAGTGAGAGAGAGAGAGAGAGAGAAAGGTGAGAAACAAAGAAAAGGAGAGGAATAAATAAAGAAAAGTGAGAAAAAGGGACATTGCAAACATAGAAGTATAGATTGTGTATCATTTTAGTTTAGATGCTGATATAGTTTAGTGAACATTCATATTTTGTTCTGAAGTTACAGGTTGGTTTGTAGGTGATTGTAGTGTATTGTTTCCTGTTTTTTTCCCCAGTCACATGTAATGTGTGTTAGGCGCAGCTATACCTAAATTTTTGTGTCTTCCTCTCAAATATTTTTTGCTATTTGATTAATTTGGGAAAATGTTTGCCGATGATTTATATATCAGTCTACCGGAAGATCCAAAGGAAACACACACACACACACACACACACACACACACACACACACACACACACACACATATATATATATATATATATATATATATATATATATATATAGTTATATATATATATATAAGAAACAGAAGGTGTCTGGAAGCAGAGAACTTGTAAACAAAAAACATTTACTAGCAAAAACATATGCAGACAACAGAACCAGTTTAAAACACATATGGAACCTTAAAAAGACAAATCAAAACACAGAAAACATAACACGGGAAAGTGAAAGGGACTTAGCCTATATGAACAACAGAAAGCAAATTATCATTTTCTAAAGGAAAGTAGTAATAATAACATTTTCCACAACTACTAGACACCTGTACACGTTCCCAAATGCAGACATGAAATCAATATCCTACTACGCTACCTATCATGACTAAAAAAACCAACAGCCCAAATCTAATAAACTATTTAACATACCAAAATTCAGTAGCGAAGAAAATATGCAAAAGAAAAATGAATGTAATATACAAATAAAAAATAATAAATTTCAAATATTTAAATATAATAATAAAAAAAAAAAATTAAAGCTCTTCACTCTTAATAACTTAGAGAATTAGCTCAAAAGAACTAGTAATGCCCGTTTTTCTACTTGTCCGACATTACATAATACCTCAGCAGCCTATAAAGAGGGACATGAAAAGTAATGATAGATTGTTTGAAGATGGTTTACGGCATGAAACTGACAATTGCCACGCAGTATACATCTACAATTTCTCTATTTCCGATACTGAATATTCTCCCCCTGTATACATAATTTATTTTAATTCGTCCCCACTACACACATGCCTACAACTAGATTAACCACCAGGTCTCATCTTTATACTGTTGAAATAACTCGATATAACTGTAGGTTCCATTTTAATAGTTTCTTTCACTTCTTGTCCGTGGAACTATCTTCTGGTTTCTTGCTTTTCCGTGACAATCTTCAAAATTTCAAAACGCCAATTGCCATCTTCTTTATTCCTGAAAACTATTTTTTTATTGTCCTTTCTTTTCAAATTCTTCTAATGTAACTAACTTTCTCTCCCAGTAACCCCTTGCGTCTTAGTGGCATTATCACCTTGAAAACTATTTTTGTGCTATTATAATTGTGTTATACTACTTAAAAAATAATTATATGTCGATTATATATTATATGGTTGATTATTATATCATTTTATCAGTGTTGCACTCTTTCTTGGGTCACTGCAAGTTGTACGCTTTAGCTTTTCTTTCTAGCATCAAAAATTACTGCCGCACCTGGTCTGATATTTCTGCTATGTATGTAGAGATTCTTATCAGAATATTAAGAAGAACCTGTAACTTTATCGTTCCTGACCTATTATCAATGCTTCAATCAAATTTATATCACTGTAGGTTCTCTGTGACTTTTCTATGAGTTTTGTTATAGTAATTGTTCTGAGGAACTTTCCTCTTTGGTATCTTCACGAATTTAAGCGCAGTACCTTATTGGTAGATAGGTCTCATCATTTTACTGTTGAAATTGATGAATGTAAGCATAAGTTCTTTGTTAATGGTTTCTTCTCTCACACTTGTGGAACTCTAGTTTCTTGCTTTCCAATTTTCATCTTTAAAAATGTAAATGCAATGTCAATCGTTATCTTATGTCTCTTTGAATCCTATTCTTTAAATTGTCCTCTCACTTTAATGTCTTTTTTCAAAATCTTTCACTCTCAGTAACTCCCCGCGTTTTATCGTGTTGTTTGTTTTTTGTTCGCCCAAAATGTAGTATTTCGTGAGGCTAGGTAGGGAAGATAACGGTTAACCTTAGACTTGAAAGGGGTTAAGATTGTAATGATCAAGAGTCTGTTCTAAAATACAACAGCCTTTTTGGGGAAAGATGGATGATGGCAAAACTTGTGTTCTAAGTTTGAAACAGCTACTCCCAGTATAGCGTATATGGTCATTAACCCTAATTTGAACTGTTCACATTTAGTGTACAGCTTCTTAGTTCTGTGTTTGTTCCCAGTACAGACTTAGACAAGATGTTTAAGTTGTTAAAAGCTAACCTTTACATTCGTGCAACATAAGTTCAAATGTGTGAGAATCGAACTGCTCAGCAGTAAAGTTCTTATTGACTATATCGAGAAAAAGTATGTGCAATTCTATTTATTGATCTCAACTTATCTCCATTTCACACACATGCACATAAAAAGTATTTCCCTATATATGTGAGGATTTATTCTGCTCCTGTACATAAAATAACTCTCAAATTGAATCTTTTTTGAATTGGTCAGTTTGGTAAAAGACATAAATTTACTTCACTGAATGACAATTAATATTCCTGGCAAAAAGACATTCAGTCACACAATGTGTTCAGCTATTATCTGAACAACTGTCTCTTTGAAATTCCATTTGTCCAACGCCATATTTTGCTAAGGAAGACATGTCAGTGGGTTAGGCTAAATACAGGGTTTGTTTCTGGTAATTTTCAACAAATGCTCCAGCCTTCTTCAGGTGTGTGGAATTTCGAACTGAACCCTTTATTTCGTCCACCAAAGTAGATTGTTCTAGTTTCACGCACCATGCCCCTTCTGTCTGTCCCTGACTATCAAAACTGCTTCATTCGTAGAAATAATCAAAGATGCTCCCATCCAATCCAACCAGATGGTGCATCTGAATGTGGGGAGTTTGTTCAAAAAGGTCCCCACGGAGGTGGGATGAGATTGAAATAATAAACAAAGAAAATCACTGGAAAATACGAAAACTTAAGGAATTAGCACATATGCTAGACCACAAAAATATCCTAAGACGGCAAGCATAGAAATGAATACAATATGAGAACCAATAATAAGGACTGCTAGACAACAGCAATAATATTAAGAAAATTGCAGTATGTGTTCTGTTTAAAATGGATACTGAGACAATAAGTGTATAAGTCCCCCAAAATTCATACACTGATATTTTCAAGGACACATGGCCCAATGGATAAAAGCCTTGGTTGGCCCCAGTGACTCAAGGAGTTGAGAGTAAACAAAAAGAGAGTTAAAGGGAGATAACTGAGATATCCGGAATAAGCATCTACTCGGGTTGATGAAATAAAGATTCTGTTCGTAATTCCAATCAGTCGAAGAAGCGTGATATAAAGATGATGAAAACAGTCCCCAAAAAGTAAATAATTACAATACCTCATCTCAAAAAATGGACAGATATTTAATTATATATATAATTAATTATTTTCAGCAGGAATTTTGGATTGCATTATAGCAATAGCAACAACATTGCTTTATTTACAAAGACTCCCTAAGCGTAGTCTTGAGTTGTGAAAGTACAGTTTTCATATTGGGAAATATTTACGCTGAGTTCGATCCTCACCAAAGGCGCAAACAATGTTTTTATTGGCTTATACATTGATTTTATACTTTTATTTGACGTGGGAAAGCAAAGTTCTCCACAGCCTCCCGTTTTTGTTAATTTAATTAATTTATGATTCCTCACTAAGTTTTCTCTTCTATTCTTCTCACAAAATGGTTAAATCGGTTACATGCTGTTTTCCTTTGCTTCTGTTGCCTTCAGTATGTCCTGTGAGTGTCAAATTCTCCAGGTCCACTTTTCTAATCATGTATCCACAAACTGTCAGCTGTCACTTTCTGATAATTTAGATTACTGATACTATCCTACTTAAGTCTTATAAAGTATTCTGCCCTTTTACGTTGATATAACAAAACTCATTCAGTAAACAGACACCTGATTTGGGTGGACATTAATACATACATGCATACATATATATATATATATATATATATATATATATATATATATATATATTACAGAAAAAAATTACAACCGGGGTTGGAGCAGATCTATACCTCTCCCGATGATTCATTTTTGGATTTTGTTGTGCAATTTATATGTTCTGTTATAATAAATACATTGAACTATTTTTGTGAATCAGTTTTAATATTTGATATTACTAGGATTCACTTGGATTATACATGAACGGATTTATTATCTGTATGTATAGCTGGCCACTTGTTTTCGAGGATACCCATCTACTAGGGCAGCTAGACAATCCATATTGAAGACACTTGCTCAGACGCATTTGTGTTATTCAACACCCACAGAGTTCACCTTTGATTTATACTGCAACTATGCTGAGCAAACCTTAGTAACATTTTCTGGGAAAGGGCGTGTTATCTAGCGTGATTTACAATTTGAACAAGACCATCACGCTCAAGCCCTCTGCCACGATGACTGGTGACTTCGTGCTTCGTGATAGGACGTCTATCCAATTTCACTTACAAGGCTTGAGTCAAGACGTGGTGTGATTTCTAGACACTTGCCAAATGTGCTGCACGCTGCGATCGACCCATCCAGTCCGATAACATCAGGGAAGTCTTCTTCCTAATAAATTGACCTGTAATATATATATATATATATATATATATATATATATATATATATATATATATATATATATATATATTGATGTGTATTTGGACAGCAAGCTTTCTTTCAAGCATCTTTCATTGAAGACGGCCGACATGAAGATTTAATTAATCTTTTATTAAGTTTATACAGCATTCTAACATATTTTCGTTTTTCAGTGGTTAAAGAATGTAAAAGTTGAGCATATTTGTTATTCCGAGCGCTTTCAGTTAGTTGTTATTTTGGCATGGTGAATTTCGTGTGTTATCTTCTACATAGTAGTTTAGCTGTGTAGAATTCTTGCGGAGGAATAAATATATATATATATATATATATATATATATATATATATATATATATATATATATATATATATATATATAAATATATGAAATATAAATATATATATATATATATATAATATTTATATATTTTTCTAAAATCAATGATGTATGAGTCCCGACGGACGACCAAGTATTATATAATATATGTATGCAGACACATATACATGTATATGTATATGTGTCTGCATACATCGATGTTTGCGTTAGTACGAATGACAAAACGACGAAATCTCCCCACCACTTCCACAATAACACCAATACATCTACAGTAATCAGTTTGTCTGACGATCGAAAAGCGTGAAACCCAGGGTCAAAACTCACAATCCAACCAAATATATAAAATATATATATATATAATTTTTCTAAAATGATCTGGAATTGGAATGAAAGCAGTGGTTGGCACATACCCTGAGTCGGTCATAATAATTCAGCATGAGGAATGAGTAAAACTCCACAAATACAACAGCGTATGTATCAGTTGATGTTGAACATAAAATAGGCTGAGTCAAAGATAGTTTTGCCCAACATCACAACTTGCTACAAAACCAAAAATTAACTTGAAAACTCGTCATGTTCTGAAAGAGCCTCGTCAGATCAAAACTTTTATATAATTGTCAGGAACTGCGCCAAATTCGTTCAGAAATGCCTAAACAGTGAGTTGTATGCAACTGCTTCTTAAGATCAATGGTTAAAAAGCGAGAGAACCAAAGACCATCCTTCGTCGAACATTCTGGACTGGCGCTACGGAATCATAAAAAAAAACGTTCTGTGCCAAATAGCAGAAATCACATCACTTGAGAACCTCCAAAGGCAGCAACAACTAAAATGGATAACACATGTATCTGGAAGAAAACTTAATGACATAATCAAATGAAAGTTTAGGAAATGAAACCCCCCATCACTACTGGAAAGAGCGATAACAGCTACTGGACTTGAGAAATTTTTATAAATTCAATCGAAGGCAATACTGGCTGCTCGGTCAATGAATTCCAAATATTTCTTTATAGGGACACGGTCAATATTGCCATTACCATATGTCTGTGTGTGGTGTGTGTGTAGGTGGGTGTGCAGAAAGAAAGCATCCCATCAATCTAACAGTTTGTTATTTTACAAGGATATTTATATAATCTTTTTGTTCGGGGTTTTGATTTTTAATGCAAGTCTTCTTTGAAGATTAAAGAAATATAATCTTTTGGATTCACTTGCTCGCCATTATTCTTTTCCAAACCTAACTCATTTTGAAATTTTTAATAATTCTTGTAACGTATAAAATATAAATATCAAAAAGAAAACGAAACTAGGATCTGTGAAAATATTTCAAATAACCAATAATATTTTTTCCTTCTTTTCAAGAAGATGATTATTTTCAATTTAACTGCGAACACATTTTTATTTTGCAGTCTGTACTGTCTGCCATAGGCCGAGTGCGCAAAAAGGCGAATTAAAAATTTAACAGGGAAGTGAATATTAGTCAAAATTTAGGTATCATTCACCAAATGACCTTTGTACTCCTGTTTTAAAACTCAAAGTGGGCAATGCATTTTTCAAACTTCAAACGCGTTTGAACTTTTGCATTCAAAATGAACAGAAAGACAATTTATTAAAATTATATGGCATAATTATAGAAAGAAATTTTTTTAAATATAATGTTTAATAACGTATTTAAAATACATTTGCTGTTATTTAAAATTAGATCGGTATAAATTGTAATCAATATTTAAACTGTACTTTCTATACGTGCATTTGTTTGTGTGTGTGGGTCAAAAAGAGTGATAGAAAGAAAGAGAGACTTTGTATTGTTAATTTTTGACGCATATAATGCCAATTTTCATTTGTTTGTTTTTTTTTTCACGTGGTAGTCAATATCTTACCTTTGATCATAAAGGGAGACACTTAGAATTAAATTAACACTTGAAAATAGAATCAGTTATTAACTAAAACAGATTTATGCACACGCACGCACATATAAACACATTCACACGTACAATCACTTTCACACACACTGGCAGTAGCGGAAACATTTGGTAGCGAAGAAAGTCACAGAAAGCAAGACTCTAATTACACTTTTTAAGGAAAGTACATCCGCTCCACTGAGATTGTTATTAAAAAATGAAAACGGAGACTTGCTTACTGTGGCGTTCTACCTGTCCGAGCGGTAAAACATGCCAGATAAAACGATGGTCTCCTTTAAAAATGCGGATGCAGATTTGATAAATACCGAAGAAAATGTTTATTTTCTAAGTTTCATTGTTTAACATTTCAAAATTTCTATTACAAATACGAGTGTTTACAATAATATTTGAATTAATAAGAATCTCGAATTAAAAATAAATGGTATAGCCATTCATTCTTGTTCGTGTTTATTTATTTATTTAATTATATATATATATATATATATATATATATATATATATATATATATATATGAAGAAATATAGTGTTAAGGTGTGCTATATTTATGGGATAAAGTGCTCAATATCAGAGAGCGTTTGTAAATATAACAGTGAACATTGAAATCAACACTTAGAGGCGACAGTTTCATGCTAGACGTGACCTGACGACTGCGCCTCTAAGTGTTGACTTTATATATATATCGGTATATAGGGTTTATCAAAAATACTTTTACAAAATTCGGCCGGTTTCTGGTACCAAAACAAGGTAAAATGTCAATATAAACATGCCCAAAAGCAACACACAGCAACTCATAACAAATGTTCAAAATATCCTCCGCTTGTTTCTAGACACGCATGCACCGGTCGGATTATAGACTGGTGGACCCTTTAAAATACTTCCACGCATCCATAACAAGTTGATGAAGCATCTCTGCATTATTAAAGTCTGTTCCATAAACCGATTCTTTTAGGCGGATCAAAAGATACAAATCCAAAGGATTGAAGTCAGGGGAACGTGCAGGTTATGGAACCGGACTTCCCTTACCTATCTATCTGAATAAACCACATACGTTTCGTATTAGCAGGGGTACCTCCTCTAGCAGGTCTGGAAGTGTTTTCGAAATAAGCTCCCTGTAAGACGTGATGCATGAAAATATGGACCTACCCAACCTGCAATTCCATTGTACACATTAATCTGATGCTAGTGTCTTGCATGTATTGTACCATGTGGATTCCGATCTGACCACAAATGTTGGTTGTGTAAATTTCTTATTCTATCTCTTCATCCGTAAACAAGAGTGAAGAGACAAACAACGGGTTGGCAGTTTGTTTAAATAAACCATCGGCAAATTTTCTCGGTTACAGAGTCATCAAAGGGCGAAAGACTCTGCACACGTTACAAATGATACAGATACACGAGCTGCTCTTGAAGTACCCCTCCATGCATTCCTATGGGTTGTACGACATTCTAGGGCCACTTGACGTATGCTGATACCTCCAGCAGCCCGTAGAATGTCTTCTTCGTGGTCAGGCTTACGAGCGGATCTCGGTCCTCCTCGATCCATAGTTTGTGATGTCACGGATCCTGTCTCAGCAACGCGACGATAAATAGTAGCAAAGGTTGGATGATTCGGCTGTCTTCGGTCTGGAAGCGCAATCTGATACAGCCATGAATTCTAGCGTCCATTACCATTCGCGCGGCCGTATGTAAAAATGATATCTACCTACCCACGATATGAATATCCCGCCATTTTTTAAGCAGAACACTTCTCAGTTAACTCACTACTACACAGTTAAACGTTGAAGACAGACTAGCCACAAATGTACACGAATGACAAATGTAACCTAGACTGCATGTCAACACCGCACCATCTACCGCAAACTTTTTTTAAACTTAATAAATCACAAACGAAGCATTTTGGATATATGTTTATATGGATTTTTGTTCTTCTTTTGCGGTTGATCTGTTGTCTTATCATTCTATCTCAATTGCAGAGATATGTCCTGGCGATGAAATGTAAAATGATTAGCTGACAAATTTGTGGTCTGACGTACACTTAACTAGAAGAAAGGATAACAGGTGGAGCTTTGTTTAGTCAATTGTGACAAATGGATAACAGTCCTAATAGGAAAAGACCAGACAGAATATAGAGACGTCCTCTGGTAAAGTAAGGTTGATACTAAACTCACGGACGTAATGGTAAGATTTGGAATAGTCTTTATTTAGCAGTGGACCTTCAATGGCGATCACTGCGGCATCTATCTATCTATCTATCTATCTATCTATCTAAATTTGGTTGTAGATGTATTTTCTTGAAAAAGAAACATTTCAGATTCTTTCTTTTAACTGAGACATAATATTGACCGTTGGGTGTATATGTAAATTCACAATTATCTCAATCATCACGCAAATATACGCACGCACACCATATTTGAGAGTTTTCTTTTCGGATATTAAACAGAGATTAACCGACCAAAAACTATAAGAATTGAGTGTATAATGAGATCTGAAATCACACCCTAAGGAAAGCACTATTGAAAGATTTAGTTGGATACATATCTACTACTACTACTACTACTACTACTACTACACACATGCACACACACGTAACACACACATACATACATACATATATATATATATATATATATATATATATATATATATATATATATATATTGGGCTCTCCCGTCGATCTTGACGTATGAGTGTCAAGCAACTCAGTTCCTAGAAACCGCCAATCAGATTACCCGCACAAATCTGGTGTACCGTGTGCCGCAAACAACCCTCCGCCGGTTTTAAGTTCAAAATGGCCCTTCTTCAAGACCAGTTGACATATAAGGCTATAGAACCCAACCACATACGCACACATACACAAACACGCACACAAAAACACGCACGCACACACACACACACACACACACACACATATATATATATATATATATATATATATATATATATATATATTATATATATAGGGTTGTTTGTGATAAGCGCAATAAACAGTTTCAGCTTTCATGTCTGTGTTGGGTGCACTGGGAAAAAGAAAACTAAACACCAAAATGTGTTGGCAGTCGAATGAATGACAGTAGATTCTTCGATCGCTGATTCGCGAAAATACTTTTTAGCGATATCTCGAATATGAAAAACACTTTGGCAACACTGACGCCTGTTTCATTGACAGATTCACAAAACGATTTATATAAAGTGACTGCGCCAATGTTTAAGGCTATGAACATGTGAACAAGTGTGGTTTTATTTCTTCTCTTACTTTTAATATGTGTCGAAAACAAAGAAAACGATTCAAATTCATCTGGTCTAGTTTCAGTTATAATTCTAATCGCTTGTTGGAAAAATGGCCAACGAATAGGCAAAGTGCTATGTAAAAGCTCGAAGTATTTAAGCAAATTGTCCAATCTGTTAATTTGCCAGTTACTGCGAAGGTTTTCTAGTCCACCGAATATTGTTCGTAATTCAAAACAACTAACGTCGGTAATAAATTTATTCTATCACGTTTTATTGTTTCCCGGGAATACATCTCTCTCTTTCCCCCCCTCTCTCTCTTTCTCTCTCTCTCTCGCGTTAGTTTCTCAAATATTTCAGTGGCAACACATCTAGAGAAGTGTCTATTTAAAAAGAAGCATATAATAAAATGAAAGTGGGTTATTCCCAAAGAGGTTTGACGGTGTGAGCCAAGGCTGACTGTCGTTTTTTCTTATAAGAGAAATGGAGGGGGTATTTTGTAAAAAGTTATATAAGGTGTAAAAATGAATATGGGTGGGGGAGACTGGCTTGTAAGATTCAGTCGTTCCTAAAGCAAATAAGTAACGTCTGATCATTACCGAGGTATACACTGACTTTTCTCCAGGCATGATGAGTCGCCTTTACCTTGAACATCTGTTAGAACTCAAGCTTACTCCAGACGTCAATTGGAAGTCCTATATACGATTAATCGCTAAAGATATTGGAAAATAGTCAACACCTTATATCGCTCCACTAACCCCACAACACTATCGGTAATGCTCTATCTTTCCAAAGGTCAGGTGAGTCTAAAAATGGAGTATTGCTGACATATCTGTGTTAGCCCTGACCTATCCTCCTTTTCCAGCCTCGACAAAATTCAAAAGGGTTTACACAACCTTGTTAAAGGTGACATATTTTATACGCTATATTCCTTTTTTCGGCAAACATCACAAACATTTCGCTTTCTCTATCGTTACTTCCATGGCAAATGTTCTGACGAGCTTCATTCTTTAATGCCACTAGCTGAGACCTTTATAGGCCCAAACCGCCTTCCTGCATTTACTGGGAGGAATCGGCCTCATTCCCTACGTATATCTTTGGTAAAAAGATCGTTCTACCCCGAGAGCCCTGGAACGTTACTTAGTGGCAAACACTCCTGCGTGGATGCTTCCCGAAACACTACAATACTAACCTCCTCAAGTGATCTATCCACCATATCCTCGTAACATTTACTTCTCCTCTTGCATATCACGTACATCATTCAGTAACCCTTTACCTTGGGTGGCTCTTGGGCCTTGCATTGGGCGAACCTTAGGAAAAGAAGATCAATCTATTTCAATAAAGGAAGACAGGGTTCGGGAACCGTTTGATTTAAACTCAGATCTTGGAGGAGACTCTTTAAATCAGGGTAATATTTACACATTCAAGACACGTGATTCATAGCATTAGACACGTGACTGATAATGTGTTTTAATAATGATTTGATTCGCACAAATAAAGTAAAAAATAATATAAATACAGAAATTACGAACAATTTCTTAGGTTTACAAGATTTAATTCTCAAATCACTAAAAATAGATCACGATTGTTAAACAAATGAGTATTTGAGTCATGGTTTTAGGGATCAATTTAAGATATGATGTAAGAATGCGTCTATTTTCATATTTAAACGATGGCATAGATGAAGATAAGGTAGAGTTGCAATATGATCCCAGGTCTTCAGACCTACGCAGACGAGATGAGAGGAATTACCACCTTTTAGAAAGATCCACTCAACCTCACCAGCAGCATCAAGAGTTCACGGATTGCAAGCTTGTATTTTAGAAAACTCTGGAATGCAGAAACATTTTAACGTTTGTTTTTTTTTAAAGACGATATGACCCAAATATTTTTATCTGATAGCTAGTGGTCTGCTAGCAACATTTCATATAAGAAACAAGAGTGACTCGAGGAGAAATGAGAACGCACACACACACACACACATACACACAGACACACCCCACATATATATATATTGATATATATATACATTATCTTTATTACATTCGTATACAATACGTTAGGATTTCCCATCCTCTATTCTGTGCTCCGATAGCTTAGCGTAGAATCTCCGACTGAAGTTAAATCGGTAGGGTTCCGATCCCGGTTTGAAGCAACCGGATGTCTACCTACACTGATTAGCTGTGATATAGTGAAAAGAGGCCTGTATGTGGATGATGATATTTTTTTTTTTTTTTTTTATTTTATATATATATATATATATATATATATATATATATATATATATATATATTACATGAATCATCATTCATATAAAACAGATTCATGTAATGTAAATTGAACTGCATCACATATTTTATATATATATAGATAGATTAATAAATGATGTTTTAGAACTTTCTTTTTGTTGTAAAGATTATACGCTTTCTCGAAGAAACTGTTACAGTATATACCACATTTTGGCTTTGTGTATGTTAAAGAGACAAAAAGGCGTCTGCAACAGGTATTACTTAGATAACTTAGCAGACAGGCATATTCCATTACGAGCAACCAGCCACTCATACATATATGCAAAATATTTAATGTAAATACTATTTTATATGGATACTCATTTAAAACGAAATGTTTGGTGTTTCAAAAAAGTAATCATGTTAAGAAATGTCTGAAAGTAGTCTGTTAAAAATAAAAATAAAAAAAAAAGGCAAAAAAGACAGCAATTCAAAGCAAATAAATTTTTGTCTTCCAACACTTTTGGCCCCGGAAGCTAAGACGGTGAACGTTCCAAGTGTTTTCATATATTGATCGATTTAAAACATTTTAATGCTTACAAGATTTTATTTATGTTTTATTATTTTACACACTATAAACTTGAGACTTTTAATTCCACTTTTTTAATCTTAATATTTATTAGGTGCGGGCAATTTTTTTCGGGAAAACGTACTTAACTGTGATTCACTTTCTAGTTTTCAAAAGAGTGCTTGGAATTTTTACACACTTAATAGGTACTGATTATATATACTCACTCCAAATGAAAAAAAAATCAAAGACAGTAACTTTTAATTGCAATGTTCTGATAATGGTAGGGACGATCGATAAGAGTAAATTGGCATCTGATCTTAATAATGACCGACAATGTGTTGTTAAATGAGGCAAGGAATGGCTTGTTAATTTTAACGTTTCATAAACTGCAACCTCTTAATCATTTGAGAGAATCATTTTTACCATCCATCAACATGGCTGGTGCTAACCCCCCAGCTAGACTCGTTGCGTCTTCTTGGACTAATGTTTTCAGCTAACATGAAGCGGAAGGATTATATTGAATCATGTGCTAAATCTGCATCTAAGAAAATTAGTTCATTGTCGGGCTAGACATTTTTTCTCTCGCCAGAATCTATCTTATATATTTATTGGCATTTTGAAGTTGGAATATCTGGATGTAACCGTAAGTTCTATGCTAACAGTTTCTTCTATCACAGTTCTACCTTTTGGGACTCTCTTTTGGCTTCTTACTTCTCAGTCAACTTTGGTATTTAAATGCAATATTAATCATTATCCTTTGTCTTCTTAATTTTTGTTCTTTTACTATCCTCTCTCCGTAATTTTTCTCATTTTTCTTCAGCATACCCTTGTGTCTTGGAGGCTTTATTGTTTTGCTTGGGGTGAAATGATTAAAACAAATCATTTAAATATAACTAGAAGGGATGTTCATGTTTGATAATCACGTCTAGACATGCTTTTCAGAGTTACCTTCATACATTAGATATTTGCCTATGTAAGTGTTCGCGTATATATATGAACATCCGTACAAACAATTTGTGAATATAATAACAGATCTTTTGAAGAAAAATGATTTTTCAGTCAATTTAAGTCGAGGTTTTAGAATATGAAGATTAGACGAAACTGAAATAATAAAAGACATAAATAATATTTTAATTGGATTTTTATCTTTACTGCAGGCAACCATATGAAGAACTCGCATATATCAATATCTATCTATTTATCCCTCTCTCTCTCTCTCTCTCTCTCTCTCTCTATATATATATATATATATATATATATATATATATATATATATATATACACAGTACAAAAGGACAAAGTCCGACAATTAGTTTAATATATTTCATTGTTATTTATATAGACACAAATAATTAAGAAAACGCTCTTTTTATACTAAACAGTATTAACAATATTTACCGGCCTAAACGTCTGAGAAATTTTCATAGAAAATATGTGTCCTTCGACAGGAATCAAATCTGTATCCTACATGGAACCGTCATAAAGCTTTAGGTTCGATACCAATTTAGCTACAGAGGAGCGTCTGGTTGACAAGGTGGAGGGAAATCATGGAAGATTGTAGTTTAAAAGCAGTAAAATTCACTTTGGGAACCAGACATTCCTCTGTACCTATGGGTTCGATCCCTGTCAGAGGACACATTTTTTATGAAAATTTCTTGAGCGTTTAGGCCGGGACGTTTATTATTAACAGAGAATTTACTTAAATATTTGTGCTTATATAAATTTACGTAAACAATATATATATATATATATATATATATATATATATATATATATATATATATAATGGCAATGTTTAACCTTCGCACTCGCAAAAAAGTGGTTTATCAAGAGGATGGTTATTCCCTTGACACCGCTATTATTTCATAGAATTGACTCCCTCAGCAATGTTTGTTTTAAAAACGATGGTCAGATTTGAAATAAAACGATGTTCTGTCATCCACCTACTTAAACCCGCCAGTTTTGTTATGCGTTGCTTTCCCTTTTCTCTCTTTCCCTATATTCGACTTGTGAATATCAGATTTTCCAGGCCTTCCGTTCTCATTACGTGTCTTAGAAACTTCGGTTGCCTATTCCTGATTTTAAGTATAAGCCTCCTGCTTTTCATTTTCTCTAAGACATCACCGTTACTCGCATGCTCGTCAATGATATCCTCAGCATCCTTCTGTAGAACTATATCTCCGTCGCCTTGAGTATCTTCTTTATCTTTGAGGAGATCGTCCAACATTCGTTGCCATTAAGAGGACAGATGTCACGTAACAGTTCTGTATTCTTTACTTTGTTACCAAAGAAATCCTCCTCTCTCGCAATAATCTACCCAGCTTTTGGAATGCGTCCTTGGCCATCGCAATATGTCTACGGATCTCAGTGTCGTACTTACCGTCCCCTGTCAAAACACTTCCTAGATATTTAAACTTCTACACCTGACTGATTTTAGTGTCATCAACTTGCAAATCGCATTTCGGGCTAATCCTTTTATTGAAGCTTATGTTTAGTTTCTTCTCGTTCTCCTTCGCTTGTTTCTGTAAGAGGTTTTGTAATTTCTTTACCGTGTCTGCTATCAGTACTGTGTCATCTACGTATGTTATGTGCCGAATTGTGAAGACGAATGCTTGATACGAATAAGATGGTGTGTCGAAAAATAAGATGTCAGGTAATAGATCAATATGTGAGAATAATCACTAAACCCCCCTTTTACAAAAGAACTAAATTCCTAATTTAAGAGGCAAATAGAGTTTTTGTGATGTTTTTGGGTGGGATCAGAGGTGCTCAAATGATGGGCACATAGTGAGCTTCAGTTGGTTTTAAGATGACCGTTCAGACAAATATTGATTCTGAAGGAACACCTGGTATCAAGGTGCACGAAGCCAAACGCTTTCACAAAGACGATAATGTTTATTCAACACAATGTTTCATCTCTTTCTACGAAAAAGAAAAGAAAAACTTAAATTTCTTTAAATATAATGGGTTTCAATGATACTCTTTGATGTGCCATCTAATTGAAAAATTTCGGAAAATTCCAAAGAGAAAATACCAAGAATTTACCATTCTGTTTCATAAGAAATGCAACGGAACAACATGAATGAACGAATTTTAAAACATGTCTCAGAACATTAAGCATCAATTTTATCTTAATGTTTGAAATTTTTCTTCATTAAATTTGTGTTTGTAAAATTCACGCACATTTTTTAATTATAAATTTTAATTACAACCTAATATTCATTTGGATTTCCATAACCTGGCTAATAAAGGCAAATGTAGAAATCTGATACAATTGCAAAACCTCTTTCCATAGAGTTACAGAAATATATGATGTGAAATATTTAATAGTGTCAATATCTCCTTGAATTTATTCATTGCTTTTGTAAAAACTATGAGAAATTAATTAGCTGATAACGTGAGACTCAATATACAGCGTGTTTCCAAAATGTAATCTCACATTACATGACAATAAATGCAGCGTTTATTGACTTGCAAACAAGATGAATGTTTAGAATAAAGAAGTATTAATAAATAATAAGAGTAACGGTTTAAACAAAATATTAAATGAAATCAAATGCATGGACCTGAAAAAAATAAAAACATTTAATCAGGTGCCCCACTGAATTTTTGATACCTAAAGTTTAAAATTAATTTAAAAAAATTAAAAATCACACTTGAAGATTTCATTTTAGGTTTAATTAAAAGCTAAATGATTAAATTTATTATTATTTATTTCCCGTAAGTAAAATATTGTGGTGTATTTCAGATAGAAATTATATAGATTGGAATGTCAAATATTGGCTTGTTTTTTTTTTAAATTTCAAAAATCCTCAATTTTATTAATTTTTTTAGAAATTTGTAAATAAAACAAAAGTATCGGTTTTAAAAATCTGTGACGGTTGCACACCTGGCCCAGGGTCGAATCCCCTTTTTTACGGCGCCAACAGTGACGTCGCTCCTCCTGGTCGCTCCTCCTGGGTCCAAGCGTGCCGCTCCAACCCCTGGTCAAAATGATCACCATTTCCCGACTCGCTTTTCCAATACCTGGTCACTAAAAGCAACTGTACCGATCTCCGGTCTGTCTACCCACGCTGTGTTTAGATCTTAGACAGACAGGACCAGCAGGATTGGGGCCGATACATTTAATTTGGCAAACACAAATAAAAGATAAACTCACGAGACAAAAAAATTACTGATGAAAAAAATGGGTAACAACCTTTATATCTTAATGTCCGCTATAAAAAAAATTGTTCTCATTTCCCGACCCGCTCTGTATGGCACAAGCATTTCTTTGTGTATGTCGGACGACACTGGGGCTAATTTCTATCGATTTCGCAGTTGATTCTTTCTCCGACTTGAGTTGTATTTCTTCTTCTTCGTCGACTTAGGCTGGAAGTTCTTTGTCTTCGACTTGGGTTGTATTTCTTCTTCTTCTTCGTCGACTTAGGCTGGAAGTTCTCTTGTCTTCGACTTGGGCTGGAAGGATCTCTTGCCGCAACTCAGCCGCAACTCTCTGTCGTCCGAGGTGATCTCTTCTCCTGCCGTCCGGGGCTGAACTCTTCTGTCTTCGACTTGGGCTGGAAGGATTTCTTGTCTGAGGATTCTTTTGCCCGCAAAGGGGCGAGTGAATCGGGCCTGATGCCCGCGTTCAGGCTATCCCTGCCCGCGGTCCAGCTGCATTCCAACTGATTTCTGTCGACTGGGGTCCTGCTTTTATTGACGCCGCAACAAACTGGGGTGGGTCTGTCGGCGTCAGGGAGTTTCGATAATTCCAAAAGTCGCATTATTTTTGACTTCCCATTATCGCTATTGTTTTCACCCCGTGCCTTTTGTGGGAGGTGCACACCCATCTCTTTAGTCTCTCGTATGTCAGGTGACCGTTTTTCGACCAATGGTTCCCTGATCGGGCATTTTTTCTTTCTTTTCCGCAGCCACGTGACCGTTTTCGGCTAATGGGATTCTGGTTGAGCATTTTTTCTTTTCTTTTCTGCAGCCACGTGACCGTTTTCGGCTAATGATCCTGATTGGGCGTTTCCCCTGCAATCAATCAGGGCGGGCTTATATCGTTCTTGTTCTAAAAAAAAAAATCTAATTTTTCCTTTTTTTTTTCGCACGTACGAAAAAATTGGCCTTCTCTCACCTGGACTTTGTCAAACAGCCCGCCGCTAATTAGACTTGACTTCCAGAAAGGATCTTTTCCGCCTTCTTGGCGCCCTCTGTGAGCCAAAAGCAATTGTCCCTTTACCTCTTTGTTTTCCTGATAGTCAAAAAAAAAAAAATTATCTACACTGAAAATGTTCCACTTTATTATTGTGGGGGTTCTAATTTTAACAGGTCAGAGCCTGTATACTTAAGTGCCCACTGTTGAATTTTCTTATTATTTGTCCACTCTGCCTGCAATAGGGTACTGCAGAGGCTTGTGGTCTGTTTTTATAGTGAAGACCGCACCATTTAAATAGTAGTCCAGTTTTTTGGAGAGCATACATGATAGCATATGCTTCCCTCTCTATTACTGGGGCACCTCTGTTGTGTCTCTGAGAGCTTATGGAGAGGGAAGTATATCGGTACTTCCTCTGGTATGCCTGGCACTGGTCCTTCCTTATCAGGACACGGCTGGGTAAGTACTGCCCCACACACTGCTCACTGGCATCCGTGTATAATATCATGGGCTTGCTGAGGTCTGGATACGTCAGCAGTGGAACGGTCGTCAACTGTTCCTTTTAGGAATCAAATGCTCGTTGACAGTCCTCTGTCCACTTGAACCTAGCGTATTTCTTCGTCAGGGCCACTAGCGGTATGGCAATTCTTGAAAATGCCGGGACGAAGCGCCGGTAGTAGCCTATAGCTCCTATAAAACCTCTTACCTGCCTCACTGTTTTGGGCTCTGGCATTTCCCTTATGACCTTTACCTTTATCCATGTCGGGTTTAATACCGTCTCCGTTTATGACGAAGCCTAAATACCTAGTTTCTTCCCTCAGAAACTGACACTTTGACAATTTCAATTTTAATCCGTGTTTCCTCAACCTTCCCAACACCTGTCTTAAATGAAAAAAGTGTTGTTCCACTGTCTCCGAAAATATCAAGATATCGTCCAAATACGCCATGGCAAAGCTCTCGTATCCTCCTAACACTATTGACATTAGCTGTTGAAGACTCCCGGGGCATTAGCTAAACCGGGGGTGGCATCACTCTGAATTGAAACAGTCCCAGGTGACACGCGAATGCGGCCTTCTCCTTGTCAGCCTCATCCAGGGCTACCTGCCAATACCCGACCTCAAGTCCAACGTAGAAAGTACTTTGCCTTCCCTAATAATGCCAAAATGTCTATCAATGGCAATGGCACCGCCAACGGCCTCGATATAAATTCAGCTTTCAAAATCTACACAGAAACGGTGGCCGCCATCTTTCTTACCTACTAATTGGGAAGCTCCAAGGAGATCGATCTTTCGATCATCCCAGCTTCCAACATTTTCTACAAGGGGTCTTTTATGTATAGGTGTTCGGTAGGGTTTTTAATTTCACAAAGTGGTCTCCGGTGTCGATTTTCATTTCGACTTTTGACCTAGTTCCCTATCTGACTGGGCTACCACATCTCTATTGTTCCTTAAAAGACCCCCCCCTGGTTCTAAATTGATCCGGTGCTAATATATCCTCATCCAAGATTCCTTTTGTTTGCTCTACTAGCTTCCTTCGTTCCTCCTCGAATCTCACCCGATTCAGAGTTCGTAGGGAAGTTTCCCTGGTCCCTCTCCTAACCTTTATAGTCTTTTTGGGCCTGGTTCACCATCATTATGGACACCAACTCGGCTGCCTCCACTACCGTTTCGCATAGGGTTAATCTTCTAGGCCCTTTTTCTACAGGGACCAACTGCAGAGGTCCTCTCCGTACCCTTTTTTCTGACATTAGCCTACCCCTTTTTGCGGTCCTAGGAGGTTTCTTCCTCCACCATTATGGTTATCTCTTCCTCTGGTGGGCATCCCAATGGCGTTCTCTCGCCGTTCACCACCAACGCAGTAGGATTAAACTCGATCTGGGCCTTCTGGCTCCGGAGCCAATCTTCTCCCAAGATTGCCTCTGTACACAGGTCGGGGGTTACGTAAAAGTTTTGGGTGCTTTTCACCCTCCCAATCCTCACCGGGAGCCTCACCATCCCTTTTTTTCTCCAGGGGCCCCCATCTGCTTGTGTGATCTCTCCTATGTCCGCTTCCCGTAACATTCTCTTCCGTTTCACCCCGCCTGTATGTCTCCTCTCTCATCAATGACACAGATGCTCCTGTGTCCACCAAAGCCCTCATCTCTCTACCACCTATCTCTGCTCTACAGGATAGTTCTCTCTCTTGCGTTAGCGAAGAGAACCTGAGCTTTCTTCTTCCTGGGTCCCCACCTTTTGGGTTAACCCAGCCATAGGCGCCGGTAGTAATAAATCACCTTCATTTTTTTAATATGTGGAGTTCTGCGCCCCCTATGGGCGACCCCCTGGCCGGACCTCTCCCGGTCTCCCCATGGCCGTTTCTAAGAATACAGTTTCTTTTCAGGTGTCCTGGCCTCCTGCAAAACCAGCACCTTCTTGCTGGACAGCTTGTGGCCCGCCCGACCACATGTCCAACATTTTGCTTTCCCTTTTTAACTGGGTTGGCCTTTGTCTATCCTCAGGGGAACCAAGTCCTCTATTCAAGCGACTGGTCTTTATTTCTCTCCTTTTAACTGGGCCACCCTCCCTCTTAATTCTGGGGTGGCCCGCAGTATTTTGGGCTCGGGAATATTGGTGGGGCACCCTTCTCAGCCCACCACTTGGCCAGGTGTCCTTTTCTTACCACAATGCACCTGTGATATTTCCGCCGCCCAAGGTCCTCGTAATTTATGTCCAGCAGACAATATCGACCCGGCGTGGGCTTATAAAAAGCCATGCCTGGTCGACCATGCCCTTCTCTATTGGGGTCCTCCTCCCATAATTCTGCCTGATCCACCTCTTCCTTAACCCTCTGATTCCACAAAAATAGCCTCTTGACTTGGTATCTTATTTTCCACACCTCTTCTTTATCCCACCTGGCTCTCCCTGGCCAGCTCTATCGCTATTTCCTTCTTTCAATACGTCGTGACAGAACACGCTCGTCGCTCAGCGCCTCTACAACAGGTCCGCCAGTTGAGCCTTTAGCATAACCGCATTATCCCTGACCACTTCAGGGGAATGCCAATGACGATAACTTCCCCCGCAGGGCCCCTAATTCTCCCGGGGTTTCATCCCGTAAATTAGTTTTAAAAAAATCTTACAGAATTCTTTGGTCAGCAGTTTTTTATTTCTTCCCAAACCATTGGTTCTCCAAAGCCCCCTCAAACTCAGACGCTTTTTCCTTTGTGGCATCGTATGCCAAATACAGGGTTTCTTGGTCCGAGAGCTCGTAGATGGTTCGATCCTTCTCGAGGATTGCCAGCCAGTTTTAAACTCCTTTCCGCTGCCATCAAATAACCTAACAGCTTTTGGTTCCACTGACAACCCCCGCCTTTTCCTCTTCACCCCACTGCTCTATCCGAATCATAATCTGACATGTCTACAGAGAAAAACAGTCCATACAGCAACAATCGAGGTTGGGAAACAAAATAAGGTGTCCTACCTACAGACGATTCTGTTCTTTCTTTTCCTTTGGTCCCGGGTCGTTCTGAGTTCTGTCTGAATTTTCAGCAACGGCGGTCGATCGTGGTCTTCTCAGGGTTGAAATCCTCAGTCACTGCACCACGTGTGACGGTTGTCTCAGGGTTGATCCCTTGGTCACGGCACCACTTGTGACGGTTGCACACCTTTCGAATCCCCTGGTTACGGCGTTCGGTGACGTCGCTCCTCCTGGTCGCTCCTCCTGGGTCCAGCGTGCCGCTCCAACCCCTTGGTCAGATGATCACCAGCCTCGCCTTTCCCGACTCGCTTCCAATACCTGGTCACTAAAACAAATCTCCGGTCTGTCTACCCACGCTGTGTTTAGATCTTAGACAGACGGGACCAGCAGGGATTGGGGCCGATACAAGTTGAGTCCGACGGGGGGTGGCAAAAACACAAATAAAAGAGAAAATAAACTCACGAGACAAAAAGATTGATGAAAAAAAAAAATAACAACCTTTTATATCTTAATGTCCGTTACATAAAACAAAATTGTTCTCATTCCCGACCCGCTCTGTGGACTATGGCACCAAAGCTCACACAAACCCTAAAGATTTCGAATTGCCTAAGAATTGTGTATGTCGGAGTGTGGTTTGGTTCGACACTGAATTTCATCGATCATTCGAGTTGATTCTTCTCTCCGACTTGAGTTGTATTTCTTCTTCTTCGTCGACTTAGGCTGGAAGTTTCTTGTCTTCGACTTGGGTTGTTTCTTCTTCTTCTTCGTCGACTTAGGCTCTTGTCTTCGATTCTTTGCCGCAAACTCATTCTTCTGTCGTCCGAGGTGATTCTTCTTCTCCTTTTCTCACTTGGGGGCTGAACTTTCTGTCTTCGACTTGGGTCTGAAGGATTTCTTGTCTGAGGATTCTTTGCCCGCAAAGGGGCAGTGAATCGGGCCTGATGCCCGCGTTCAGGCTCTATCCCCCCGCGGTCCAGCTGCAACTCCACTCCAACTCCAACTGATTTCTGTCGACTGGGGTCCTGCTTTTATTGACGCCGCAACAAACTGGGGTTCTGTCGGCGTCAGGGTTTTCTCGATAATCAAAAGTCGCATTATTTTTTGACTTCCCAATCGCTATTGTTTTCAAAGTGCCTTTGTGGGGCATCTCTTTAGTCTCTCGTATGTCAGGTGACCGTTTTCGACCAATGGTTCCTGATCGGGCATTTCTTTCTTTTTTTTTCCGCAGCCATATTTCTTCCCTTTCTGCAGCCACGTGACCGTTTTTCGGCTAATGAGATCCTGATTATGCCCTTCCAATCAATCAGGGCGGGCTTAATCGTTTTTGTTCTAAAAAAAAAATCTAATTTTTCCTTTTTTTTTTTTTTTTTCGCACGTACGAAAATGACCATCTTGGCCTTCTCTCACCTGGACTTTGTCAAACAGCCCGCCGCTAATTAGACTTGACTTTAGAAAGGATCTTTTCCGCCTTCTTGGCGCCCTCTGTGAGCCAAAAGCAATTGTCCCTCTTTTTTACCTCTTTTGTTTTTCCTGATAGTCAAAAATCTTAATTATCTACACTGAAATGTCTCCACTTTATTATTGTGGGGGTTCTAATTTTTAACAGGTCAGAGCCTGTATACGTTTCCACCGGTCACTCCCTCAACCCAAAAGACACTTTTTTCTCTGATTAAGATTGTTTCATTGTTCCCAAAATTTCTCTTTATCCAAATTGATAAGGTGTCTTTCTACGCAAAAAAGTAGGCTAGATGCTTTGACCGATATCTGGCTTCCATCAAGTTTTGATATCATGTCTTTTTTTTCCCCTTTCTTTCTTCTTATTATTTCTAATTCATATCTATTTAAAAAATTCGGTCAACATTATTTTCTGACTCGTGTTTTGTTTAATGACCGTTTTTTTTATTTCTCGACCTCTCTTTCCTTCTTCTTCTTCCTTAGGATCGTCCAGGTACAATCTTAGTGAATTATTTTCAACTCAATTATTTTCCGTTTTAAAAAATCAACAACCTGTTTAGTAAAACTGAGTAAGAAAAATTAAATCATATTTCTATGAATATTTCTAATAATGCAAGGTGCCACAAATTTCCGAAAATATATATTTCCATGACACTGTTATTTGAGTAAAATTAGAAAATTTCCAAGTTAAATCAAACTTTAATTATTAATTATAGCATCAAAAAGTAATGTTTTCAGCATTTTTAACAACGGGTCTCGATTTTATTTTCTTTAATAAGTTCCGAGGTATTTTATAGACGACCAGAATTGACATAAATTTACGAAATCTAAGAAAACATTTTTTTAGTTGTTAAATTGCTAGTAATTTTTATAAATTAACATATTTTCAGTAATTATTTAATATTTTATTGGCTTTTAGATAGCTTTCAAGATGCTTTATGACGCGTTTAGTCTTAAGATTGCTAACTTAAACATAAAATTAATTAACTGAAGTGTAACGCAAACTAAAATAAATACATAAAATAAAAGATTTTGTGAAATAGTAATTAAAAAAAGTAAAACTTACTTTGAGATTTTGAAAGGGTGATTTGCAAAGACGTTAATGATGAAACAGAACTGAAAAGTGAGTAAAAAATTGCAGTGCGTCAGATGACACTTAAATTACATGTTTTTTAAGGGTTATATCATGTATAGCTTCCCATAGGGAGAAATTGGGAACGTTTATACACTAAAGATTTTAAATATTGGATTACTAACGACTGTTATGAGCTTTTCAATTTTTGATTCGTAAATGTGCTTTTCACTTTACAATATCACCAAAGCGCCGGCTTGAAGCAATACAGAATTTTAACTTATTTTTAAACTGTTTTTTAATGTTATAAATTATTTAATCAAGGGCTTTAACAAAGAATATTTTGGTCTTTCCTCTTAATAATAACATAAACATTTTGATGGCAAAACTTTTTTTCGTCATGCTATACTGTTTCTCCTCGAACAAGTGGAAGTACCGATATTCAAGAGATTATAGCATGTCAAAATGTGAGTATATTTTTGGACATACCCCTTCACGCAGACACATGCACACGCACATATGTGTGTGTCTGTGTATATATGTGTGTGTGTGTGTGTTGTTATCCCTCGGTTCTTTTTATGATTCTTTATAGTTAAATTTCCAGGAATAATTCTATGGATAAGACAAATTGATATTAAAATGACAATTGCAAAAAATCTGAGCTAATTAATGAAAGCAAAAAATATTTAATCACTCCACTTTTGATTTGATGTCACCTAACAGCATTAGTAAGCAATTAAAACAAATTCATTCCAGAATTCATAATATATAAGAATATATTATTATTATTTCCACAGTTACCAATAATATCTTTTGTTTGTTTGTCTCTCAGTGAAAAACAAATTTGTCATTAAATTAATTACGAACAGCAGCTTTAATTAGGTCATGTCTATGCTCTACTGTCATTTGATAATTCTCAACATCATTAAGTATTTAATTTTCAAAACAGGATAGATACAAAAGATTGTGCCGTGAATCCCAGAAGAATATTTACTGCGACTTCCGGGTATCTCTATAAGAAACTGGGCAAGCGATTTGACATGATGCCTGATTCATCGTTTATTTGATATCCTATTTTCTATTGTAGGATAGGATTGTCCAAAGATTTCATCAAATGGCTGACTAAAATCCCAAATGACTTTTCAGCCAATCAATCCAATCTGAAGAATCCTTGAAAAGATCCACACGCCTTACCAATATCTAGAAGATTAAGCCGGAAATGATTTTACAAATGGATAGTGAGAAAAAAAAAGCACTACTGAAGGGACCCTAAATAAGGTCTTGTGGGTTGAAAAGTCTGGACCTACAGGTAGGTATCCAGTTTTTTAGGGGGGTGATCTTTAAAGTGTAGCGTCTTCCCATATCTATTGTTTTCTGACTGCACATATATTTCGCAGGAAAAATAATTTTAGAACAAAACTGTTTAATTATTTTCAAATAATTAAGCAGTTTTTGTTTTAAAATGTATTTTTTATTATTATGTTGACGTCTGTTTTATGTTTTATAAAATCCTTCAATGACATTATAAACCACTTAGGCTTATTTCATGAAGTAATGATGTAAAATCCGTAAGTAGAAATGATAATCCAGCTCGGAATTCTTATTAGCAAATATTAAAAACATAGGTCAATGAAGAGAGATCCATGTATTGTATGCAGAGCGATAAATATATATCAAAGGAAAAAAAAAACTTAACATATCTCAAAAATCCGGTTATAAATTTATAAGTTTTTAATAACTACGCATTCGGCGAAATATATATATATATATACATATATATATATATATATATATATATATATATATATATATATATATATATATATATATATATATATTTATTTTTGATACTCATATTTGAGTAGATGGTTTGGTTGTACTTATTTATTAAACAGTACATTTATTTATTTACATCTACCAGCATGTATATTCGAGAAATCTTGCTTGAAATTTGACTTTACTGTGTTCTTTGTAATTGGCATAGCACGTCTGGGTTTATCATAATCAGACCATTTACTTAAATATTTGTATCTATAAAATAACCTATAAACAGAATATATATATATATATATATATATATATATATATATATATATATATATATATATATATATATATGATGTGTGTGTGTGTGTGTGAAAAAAATACTGTTTTTACCGTTTAAGTATTTTACTGCCTGGACTTCATCTTAATATATGAAAAACTGTTTCAAATACATCAATCCAATCCACACACACACACACACACACACACACACACACACACACACATATATATATATATATATATATATATAGAGAGAGAGAGAGAGAGCGTGTGAGAGACAGATAGATATGTAAATATTGTATAACAAAAGCAAACAGTGACGCTAGGTTTTAAATGTAAAATATAAGAGCAAATAAAGAAAACAGATCCAATATGAAATATAAATAGAACAATACTATTTTTTTTTACTACTTTCCGTAACTAAAAGTTTCATGCGGAATCTATATTGATGGTGTTCATTTACAATCCTCGGTCGGTAAATGTGACGAGATAATCAGTTCCTTTTTATTCTGACGATTATGAGACGACATCATCTATATATAAGTATACACATGAAACTTCGCAGTTGCAGAGAAAAGGAATATATCATTATTGTTTTACTTACTTACACACACGCACACACACACGCACACACACATATATATGTATAAAAGTGAACATTGAAATCAACACTCAGTCAACGCACCTAGCATGAAATAGCCTGTTGCCTCTGAGTGTTGACTTCAATGTTCACATTTTATTTTTATATTTACATACGCTCTATCTCTGATATAGAGTACTTCATCCCATAAATATAGCACACCTTAATATATATATATATATATATATATATATATATATATATATATATATTGATACGTTAACTCGATATTTGTACCCTCACCTCAGACTTTATAAGTGTATTTTAAGTACATTGTCTATGTGCGACGAGACATAGGCATATTAACAATTTCTTTATTTCTTGAAAAAGCAGATTGTGGGATATTTTTTTTTCATTCCAAGTTGAATCAGGGCCAGTTCTCTCATTTTCTGTCTGGTCCTTGATCATAGGCCAGCCGAACGCTGTTTGGCAAAAAAAGTGCAAATAACCCCAACAGTATTCCATGAATGACGCCTACGCATTTTCGTAGGCTGGCACGTGACGGTTTTATTTCGCGCCTGGTGGGGTAACAATCATTCACTTAGTTGCTTGCCCCCGGACTAGGTGGACATCACCACAATCAGTTTTAGCTGTTTGCCGTTGGAAGACGTAGATGTCACCGAAAGCAAATTTCGCTGTTTGCTGCCCGAAGAATTAACAACCTCATCACCCAGGTCGGCTACGCTTTTATGACACACGTGTATATTAGAACATTGATAATACCTCTCTTTCAGGTTCAGAAAAAAGAAACAAAAAAAAAAGTGTGTATGAACATCATTTTTCGTTACACTGTATAATTGGTGAAAATCCTAATCGACGTCGATCACCATCTACTGTGAGTGTTGCATTTTTTTTAATATATCTTATCGTCTGCTTGCTCTATATTCCTATGATATTCGTCGCCATAATATTTGTCTAACTAATCACTCATCCCCCCCATCCCTTGTGTTATTAAGTTCCGTTTTTCTTCTTGTCTAACTTTTGCATCTTGTATATTTGTAAATAAATTATTTCTATTATAAATTCTCGTTTTGTCTCTTATCGTTCTGTGTCCACGCATTGTATATTTCTTGCTGTGTTTCACCGGTGTCTGGATTTGAAGGATTCCCCCCTCACTGTTCTTTTTCTTCATTTTTACATTGAACCCTGGGATCTCATATTTAATTTTTTTATTTTCTCGTTGCGTCCCGGCTATCATAGTCCTAACGAAACCCCGGGCGTAACAGAATATATATTCATACATATATTTGCATACGTGCGTATGCGTGTATGTAACAATCACAGACATATATTAAAATGTGAATATTGATTCATTGGTCTAAAAATTACATTTTATGTTCAGATTAGATAAATATGTAATCTTGTTCTTTTTTTCATTTGTATTATGAAATGTTACCTCATAAACAATCACACACACTCACACACACACACATATATATATATATATGAATATATATATATATATATATATATATATATATATATATATATATATATATATATATATATTATATATATATATATATATATATATATATATATATATATATATATATATATATATATATATATATACGTATATATATATATATTTATTTCTGAAACAAATAGTATCCATTTATGCGCAGAAAGAAAAATAGAAATTTATTGCCACATATATAAGCAAATGCGGAATCAGTCTCTAGCGAACGCGCAAAAAAGAAAATATATCCATCAATAATCATGGACGCTTATCTGAAATAATATTTTGACACGCGCGCCCAAAAATACGTACATATATGGAAATATTTCAGGAATTACGATAAATTATATTTCTCCTTCTCTTTCTTTACTCTCTCTCCCCTCACCCTCTCACTTGCTCTCTCTCTCTCTGTCTCTCCATATATATATATATATATATATATATATATATATATATATACATATATATATATATATATAAGTGGACATTGAAGTCAATACTTAGAGGCGACAGTTTGTTTCATGCTAGACGCAATCGTCAGGCTACGAGTGCTGTCATTAAAAACAAGCAAAGTAATTTAACCCAAATAAAGAAATAAACACGTAAACGCCTTCGGTAAAATAACCGCCAAAATAAACTACCCACAATGCACCACTGACCCGTATATATAAATAGCCGAGAAAAATAACAGCACTAGTTGTCTGACGATTGCGTCTAGCATGAAACAGACTGTTGCCTCTAAGTGTTGACTTTTAAATTACAAACGCACTATCTCTGATATTGAGCACTTTATCACATAAATATAGCACATCTTAAGACTATATTTCTTCATATATATATATATATATATATATATATATAAAGAAAGAACAGTAAGATATATAATCCAGTGTTCTTATTGATATTTTTTTACTTTTACAAAACAGTGCTGAATGTAAATTTACAGAGCATAAATGTTTCAAATTAACTGAGTGAAAATATGTTTTTTTTCGCTACAAGAAGCGTGTAACGAAAAAAACATATTTTCAATCAGTTAATTGATAATATATATATATATATATATATATATATATATATATATATATATATGTATATAAATAAAAAAAAAAGAACAGTAAGATATAAAATCCGGTGTTCTTATAGATATTTTATTTTTACAAAATAGAGATCAATGTAAATTTACAGAGCATTAATATTATAAATTAATTGATTTAAAATATGGTTATTTTAGCTACACAGTTCCAACCATGTTTCAAAAATAGAAGCTAAAAACCCCTAATTTTATTTTTGCAATTAAATTAAAAGCATTAGTTCCATTTCATCTTCAAGCGAATTTTGGAGTAACTTTTTAAAAATTATGGATGTCGTCATTAAGTTTAAGTATGTATATGAGGTTACGTTTTTTTTTTTGTATATGACTATGACAGCAGAAATGGTTACTTAATTTCACTGATTCAGTAAACTTTTATTTTATATATAAACCTAGTATTACATATTACATATTACATATACATATACATACTTAAACTTAATGTTAAAATAATCCTACATAATATAATGGATTCTAATACATTTAACTGTTCTTAAAAAGAATATAGTAAAATAAAAATTAAAAGGAAAATATTTCAAATCGTAGTTAAATAAAAAGTATTAGAAAAAAATCTTTAAATTTTAAAAAATGACGTTGAAATTTTTTTTTACCGTTAACAATTTTTTTTTTTTTAAAATTCAGACGACATCCATTCAACTGATGTCAGGTTTCATTGTAAAAATACATCCCTACCCCTTACCAAATTGTAGCTAATAACTGATACAATGATACTGACATAAGGAAAATCTAGACACCCTTGTTCAATTTGAGTAGAATATTCTGTAACCATGGAAACGTGATTTTAGCTGTGTCTTTAAAAACCAGGTAATTTTTAAAAGTTACTCCAAAATTCGCTTGAAGATGAAATGGAACTAATGCTTTTAATTTAATTGCAAAAATAAAATTAGGGTTTTAGCTTCTATTTTTGAAACATGGTTGGAACTGTGTAGTAACCATATTTTAAATCAATTAATTTATATATATATATATATATATATATATATATATATATATATATATATATATATATATAGTGGAGGGAAATAAATATTCGTACACTTGAAAAATTGTATTTTTCTAAATGTAAAAGCCTTAAATAAAACAAATCTCGACACATTTTATGTATAAAGACACATAATATTAAAAATAATAATAAACTTAATTAATTCTTATTCTAACAGAAATTAATGCATTTTTAAAAAAATTCTAACCGTTGAAAAAAGTATTCGTAATCAATTATTAGAATAAATTAATCAATTAATTATGAAAAAAGTATATTCTAGAATGTTCCAGTAATGTTATCAGTAATTATAGTTAACGCTATTAGCCATTATCAAAGCATTCTGCAATTTCTAGTCTTACGAGAAGGTTCTAATAATGCCTAAAGGTAAAGAATTGACGATTTCACAAAAACAACACATTTTGTCTCTTTGGAAATATGGGAACAATTACAGAATGATTTCTAACAACCTGAATATTCTTTTTACTACAATTGCTTTGTTCATTGCAAGGTTTGAAACTCGTAACAGCGTCGAAAACCAAAGACGAACAGGTGCTCCGAGGAAGATTTCTCTAAGATCAGCAAGGATATTAGGACGCCAGATCCAACAAAATCCACAGGTTACCCGGGAAGAGCTGAAGGAACATTTGCGTGCATTAGGGATTAAAGTAACCAAGCGTACAATAAGTAATGAACTACAAAAAAACAGTCTGAAATCACGCATCCCATGGAAGACTTTACTCCTCTTGAAACGACACAGAGATGTTAGGCTAAAATTCGTTGGAGAGCATAAGGATAAAGTATATTCGTTTTGGGAAAAAGTACTATGGACAGATAAAACTAAAATAGAGTTGTTTGGTCATAATTATCGAAATCATGTGTGGAGGAACGACGGTGAAGCCTACTTACCAAAGAACACGTTGACAACTGTAAAGTTTGGTGGTGGCAGTATCATGATCTGGGGCTGACAATTTAATGCGTTCTGTTGAGAGACTTCGGCTACCTCCTGATTGGGTTTTCCAACTGGATAATGATCCTAAGCATACCGCTAGATCTACAAGGAAATGGTTAGCTGAAAGTAACATTGATGTGTTGCAATGGCCAAGTCAGTCCCCAGACTTGAACCCAATCGAGTATTTATGGCGATATTTGAAAATTCAAATTGGGAAAAGAGCATCAACAAATATCAAGAATTTGAAGACAATATGCCAAGAATAATGGGACAAAATACCACTCAATGTGTGCCAATCATTAGTTGAGACGTACAGGAATAGACTGGTAGCGGTTGAACTCAATAAAGGATATTCCACAAAGGATTAATTGAATACTTTTTTCATCAGTTAAAATGAAAAAAATGCATTAATTTCTGTTAGAATAAGAATTAATTAAGTTTATTACTATTTTTTAATAAAATGTCTCTTTACACATAAAATGTATCAAAATTTTACATATATAAAAATTTTACATATAAAAAATACAATTTTTCATGTGTACGAAATTTATAATATTTATTTCCCCCATATATATATATATATATATATATATATATATATATAAAATATATATATATATATATGAATAAAAAACAGACCACTTTAAGGTTCCATGTAATAAATTATTTCACTACAGCCCTTTTAAAGGGCTCTGGATCATCAGACTTTACTTCCAAAGGTTGAAATGAAAAATGATAAGAAATTTACACATTTTCATTTTTCATTTCAACCTTTGGAAGTCAAGTCTGAATTTACATTGAGCTCTCCGGATATCATCCCTCCTTGGGTCTACCCATACGGATTATCTAGTTTTGCATAATCTATCTATCTATCTATCTATCTATCTATCTATCTATCTATATATATATATATATATATATATATATATATAGATAGAACATATCTGGGATACTCCTAAAATAATCCAGTATTTAGTCATTGGGCCAGATTCTGGGAAGTAGGTCAGAGTGGGGATTTTCCAGCACCCTTTGTTTTCAACTATAGCAAGATGGCGAATTATCTGATCGTAAAAGAAAGTAATCTTTTCGATCCGTTCTACTTGCCCTTCTGCCCGTCACCATGTATTTTGAAAAAATCTCTCGTCAAAGTAATGCTATATATATTTGATATAGAAGAGTGTACGCGGGTAAGAACTTACACAAACCACACTACCATAATTACCTTATTTGGCCTGTAACAAATTGTACGATCGTTTGATCCCCGTGTCGTCACATCAATTTGACGAGTGTGCTCCGGGCAATATAGACCTGACGAAACTTACCCCACTTTTGGCTGGTTGTGAGTTCTTCTCCTATACTTGTTACACTACCAAGGCTAAAACTTCATACAAGGATGAATCTTCTTCTTCTTCTTCTTCTTCTTATTATTATTATTATTATTATTATTATTATTCTGCTTCCTCTTTGTCCTACTATCATCATCATCATCATCATCATCATCATCATCATATTATTATTATTATTATTATTATTAATTATTCATCCTATTCTTCTTCTTCTTCTTATTATTATTTTTATTCCTCTTCTTCCTCCTCCTATGATTATTCATCATATTCTTCTTCTTTTTCTTCTTCTATTATTCTTATTCTTATTATTGTTCCTCTTCTTCTGCCTCCTATTATTATTAATCATCACCATATTATTATTATTATAATTATCATCATTACTACTACTACTACTACTACTACTACTCTTCCTATTATTACTATTCCTCTTCTTTCTCTTCTTCCCCCTAAGATTATTATTCATAATACTCTTCTTCTTCTTCTTCTTCTTCTTCTTCTTCTTCTTCTTCTTCTTCTTCTTCTTCTTCTTTTTTTACAGTTCTTAGTAAGGTTTTTCTTCTCAGCATTCTTCCCATCCATTTCCACAAGCTTATTCACTAGATTATTCGATGTTTCCCTCTGTTCCTCTTCCCGTGAGTGTCATATTCTTCTCTTACACCTCCTTCCTTATTCCTCCTAACAATTTAAAATGGCCCTTAATGTTTCTAAATCTAAATATCCTTTCTATTTGAATTTTCCTTAAAACTTTCAGGTTACTCGCATATACGGTCCATCGCATTCTCAGTATCCTTCTGTAGAATCATATTTCTGCTGCCTCAAGTCTCTCCTTCATCTGAGAAAAAAATTATCAAACATTCACTGTTATATAGGAGGACCGATATTATATAACTTTTTTTTTCTAACGAAATTATCCTGTTTCTTAATACTTTGCTTAGATGTGAAAGGCATATTTTTCTATTTCAATGTGACTTTGGATTTCGGTGTCACATTTCTGTCAAAATAATTTCCATTTTTATTTATTTAATTATTTCCCCCTAAGCAATACAATAAAGTCTCTTAGGCCTAAAGGGGTTGCTGAGTGTGAAATATATACGAATGAAAAAAAAATCGTATGTACTTGATATTGGTATCTCCAAAACCTAGTTTGGATCTTTGGTTTTCTATCTTGCTGACAAACATACATTGTTCTTACAATTCATAGTTAGTCCTTTCCTCTAGCTTTCCTTTACAACCTGATGGGAGAAAGTGACGTATTCATAGATGTATGCGAATTCAATGTAAACAGCCGCGTAGAGTAATTGAACTCAACCGAGTGATTCCTTTTTCCACCGCTGCTAACCCAAATTCCAACCATTCCTTAACCTATCCAAACAAGAACAGTAAAATGCTTTTACATTGACAGAAGATAAGATAAGATTTACATCTGGAGATTCAATTTGTTCAAAACTGATCGCTAAAATACACAGACGTAGTCTATTAGTTTCCTCTGCTATTGGAAATGATTGACTTTTATATAGCATTATATATGAACAGAATGAGATTACAATAACAATGTATATTATTCTATTCAATGTTTTCGCAAAAGGTTGGCATTAACGAAGCGATGTTGGGAAAGTTTTCCGGATATACTGATATTTATATGATAAATATAGAACGTGAATTGTACCTCATCATATCTAATGTTATTAGAAATATTTACCATGCCTTATTCGATAGTATTTTAGCGAAACTATTTCCACTCTCGTGGTATGTTTCCCGATACCTGCAATATATATATATATATATATATAATATTAGTGGTAAATATACACATACATATGCAAAATATATAAATATATATACATAGGTGCATTTTTGAATAAAAATTCCAAGATAGCGTTCTCTAAATTCTTCCAGTTGCTAAGAACATTTTGATTTGTTATTATTAGATGCTTTGTTTAATAAATTCATTTCGTTTCGCCTTGAAAAGTCCACGTCGGACGAAACGCGTCGGCAACTATTACAGTTTTTCTATTGTCTTTTGCATTTATTATATATATATATATATATATATATATATATATATATATGTGTGTGTGTGTGTGTGTGTGTGCAACTGACCTGTAAATGTGTTAAAATTATGTTAATCCAGGTAGAACTCAATGTCCAGGACAGTGTAAGGATATAATAAAAGGCTTAAACACTAATATTCCATGGTCATAATTTATTCCATTGAATCGTAAATATATATATATATATATATATATATATATATATATATATATATATATATATATATATATATATATATATATATATATATATATATATATATATATATATATATATATCGCACAAATAGTTCTGGTGTTAATAATTTGTGTTCGATATATATATATATATATATATATATATATATATATATAAATTTCTGAAATGAGGTCGAAACATCGTGAATATAGCGACAAAGATGAGGACAACATGCTAAACATTGTAAATAATGATAATATATATATATATATATATATATATATATATATGTATATGAAAACATTTTCAGAGTTAACCTGTAGAAAAAGGCAATAAATTAAAAGAAAATGGTTGAAGCCGTCAACACAACAGTAAAAACAATATCTCCACAAGTGACAGTAATTAACGTAATTTTCAGTTAACAGTATGAAAATAGCATTCTCTAAATTCTTCCAGTTGCTAAGGACATTTTGTTTTGTTATTATTAGTTGCTTGGTTTAATAAATTCATTTCGTTATATATATATATATATATATATATATATATATATGTGTGTGTGTGTGTGTGTGTGTGTGTGTGTGTGTAACTGACCTGTAAATGTGTTAAAATTATGTTAAATGTAAATATGTAAAAATTATATACTAAATCATTTAATATTATACAAGTTAATGCTTTACCATAAAATATACAGTCAGTGTTTCTTGATATTCATTATAAGTCATGTAAGCAATATATCGAATGAATTTCAATTTTTATTTTTTATCGTTCTTAAAATATTAACAACTTTTTACGCGGTTTTATTATGCCACATATATTTCTGTTCATAAATATATCCAATATATACGCCAAAGAAAGATATACTTTATTAACAGACAATCGCAATGTCCTAAATGAATTATTATTTTATTTATTATTTTCCTTGATACACCATTTACATTATTCAGACTATTGTCCCAATGTTTGTCGCTATATTTATCACAACGTTTCGGCCGTTGTATGCCCCGTCCTTTTTCGGGTTTAGTTGAACATTCCAACCACCTGAAGAAGGGCAGAGCGTACAGCGGCCGAAATGTTGTGATAAATATGGCGAAAAAGATGAGAGCAATAATCCGAATAATGTAAATAGTGTACATAATACCTCATCTCAGAAATATAGACAGATACTGAAGGGCCGAAACGTTGTAATAAATATGGCGACAAAGATGAGGACAATAATCCGAATAATGTAAATAGTGTATATAATGCCGCATCTCAGAAATATAGACAGATACTGAAGGGCAGAAACGTTGTAATAAGTATGGCGACAAAGATGAGGACAATAGTCCGAAAATGTAAATAATGTGCATAATAATATCTCAGAAATATAGACAGATAGTGAAAGGCCGAAACGTTGTAGAATATGGCGATAAAGCGACAAAATATAATAGTGACAATAATCTCAGAAATATAGACAGATAGTGAAAGGCCGAAACGTTGTAATAAATATGGCGACAAAGATGAGGACAATAATCCGAATAATGTAAATAGTGTACATAATACCTCATCTCTAAAATATAGACAGATACTGAAGGGCCGAAACATTGTAATAAATATGGCGGCAAAGATGAGGACAATAATCCGAATAATGTAAATAGTGTACATATTACTTCATCTCAGAAATATAGACAAATATCGATGGCTTCTTTGATATTCTATAATTTTTATGATTATTTCAGTTAGTGATTTTGATAACTTTTCAATTTTAACATTTTTTCATTAATTTCATTACTACGCTTTTGCTGTGTTTTCATCTATATGTTCATCTCTTTTTAAGGAGGGACAATCAACTTTTTAAATGCACTCATACATAGAGTTATATATATATATATATATATATATATATATATATATATATATATATATATATATATAATTGAACATTTAAGTCAAAACACACAGGTGATAGGCTGCTTCATGTTAGGTGCAATCGTCAGGTCTGAAACAGCCTATCGCCTCTGAGTGATTCTTACGACAAATGGCATCAAGATGGCTAAACGTCTTATATGAAAACCTGGAAAAAAATAAAATCGTTTAGTTTAGTGGGTTTTTTTTTTTCAGATATAAACATTTTGTGGAATGGATAATTATGCTGCTACACGATTTGGACAATTTTACTGTTATCCCGGTAGAAATATATAGTATAAAATTTGCTATATTCATGGAGAAGTAATGTTCAAAGTTACAGTGTGGACATAGGAATCAACACTGTATGTGGACTGTCAGTTTCACGGATCCAATGTTCTTCCCGTCATATGTCACTACTCCTGTAGTGGACTACATATATAGGACAGTGGTTAATTAAGCGAACTAGTGGGGCTGCGGAACTGTCCCTCCCCTGTTTTTTCGTAGGGTTAATGATTAAAGAACCAATTAGCCTGAAGCACTAAGCTTGACACAGACATTCACCTGCTTTATTTCTATTTCTCTTTCTTTCTTACTGTCTTTCTTTGTTTCTTTTTTTTTTCTTTCTGTCTTTCATTATCTCTTTACCTATACATACATGTGTGTGTGTGTGGGGGGATTAAGATTAACTAATTTATCCAAGATGCTAACAAGGTGTGTATTACTATATATTACTGAGCTATATGTATTACTGAACTATATGTATTACTGAGCTATAACAACGTGTGTATTTCGGTGTGTTTCTTTTTGGCATAGATAACAGTATTTAACAAATAATAACCGTATTTAATATTTGAAAATAACCTGCTGCCATTGATACTTCCATAGGGACTTTTTGTCTTATACAGGAATTACATCGTCTGTATGTGATTCGAGCCAGAAAATACTAGAATTTTGATTTGAAGGTAATGTTCCTAAGGAACCAAAAAAGCATTGATCTGTGGTGACCCTACTATATACTGCTCCTACATATACCTAAGTATATTTTGCATTTTATTTCATCACGGAAAGTCAAAAGATCTAGGGATACTCTGGCATAACCTAAAGGTTGACCCCAAATCTCTCCAAGTGCAGAATCGAGCATTAAAACATGTCGTTGGTTGAAGGGGCATAAGGAAGTGTATCAAGTTGAACTTAGGATATAAATGCAGCTATGATATTACATGCTAGCTACACGGAGTTGAAACACGCTCATTTGTTCTGTATTCCACTTGTAAAATATAAGTTTCAACCAGGCAGAATTTATTTTTCAAGAATTGCTACTTTCTGAATCTTTTTAGGGTCGAAATGTTAGTGTTTACATTTGACCTTCATAGTCAAAATTCCAGACTGTTTTATACATAGACATAGCTATTTGTTTTGTGAACAACGATGTCAGATTCGGAAGAGTAGGAACTTGATCCACAGGAATTCAAAACTGTAATAAATCGTCGACAATTATGGCAAATTATTTCAAAATGCAAAAAAAATCTCATACTAATTTCAAATGTAAGAAAATATATCCAAAAAGACTCATGATTCTTTCAATATCGCAGACCCCACTACACAGACGGTATAAATGACGACAAAGAAAATGATACTGAATCCATCATTTCCTGTGTTTCCTCCGTGAAATAAATACCTCTTGATGATGACAGCGTTCTGTCAGAAAATGAGATGCCTGCTCGTATTTCAGCTTTCCATATGGCTATGCATATATGCAACGTATACAAAAGAGAATTCAATAAATATTGGTTTGGAATATTAATGGGACCATCATAATATGATCATGTACGAGAAATTGAGAAGAAATATTTGAAAATATTTATGGCCATGTAAATTTAAGGCAGATCAATAAGTCAGTAGCCGGTCACGTAACTGAATGTTGAACTGAAATATCCAATGTATAATCTTGGTGATTAATAGGGGCTATTAAGTAAAATGACAGAGATGGATGTTCTGTTTAAAAATGAATATTTATTTGGGCAAACAAAAAAAAAATCACTCTACGGACTGACTGATATACCTATACCCACATTACACTCGGGCGCGCACACACACATCTATCTATCTATCTATCTATCTATCTATCTATCTATCTATAATTATTTTTTTTAAATATGATTCCATCGCAACACAGACATTACTATGTTTCGAAACTGGTCGACAGTATTTCTGATGAGTTTAAAAAAAATTATAATCAAGGCTCTACTTCTGTATCGTGCACTGTTTTTAAAAATAAAAACAAAAATGCTAAAGAAATTCGGATCATCAATCTAACAGTTCTTTCCTATTATATCAACACACACACCTACACACACACACACACAGATATATATATATATTACACACAAAAACACACATATATTGTTTACAATTGGCTATATATATATATATATATATATATATATATATATATATATATATATATATATATATATATATATATAGGTGGAGAGTACTCAATATCAAGAATGGAAAGTTTACATATAAAACGTGTGCACATAGGAATCAACATAACATGGAAACTCTCGGTTTTACGCTTCAATGACAAGACTGAAACTGACACCATGCTATATTGATTCTCTCTCTCTCTCTCTCTATATATATATATATATATATATATATATATATATATGTATATATATATATATATATATATATATATATATATATATATATTTAGCATATCTTATTTCAAACATGTTTCACTGAATAATATTGTAAGTTTGTCGTAATTTATTCCTTAAAATAGCGTTAAAATTTACCTGGGTTAAAAAAAAAAAAAAAAAAAAATTTTCATCGCCTACCTTGATGAATTTTAACTTAACATCAATAAACTGATTAGACAACTGGAAAGGATCAGTACAAAAATAAGTAGACACACTACGTCTATATTATTCAATGAAACATGTTTGAAGATATATATATATATATATATATATATATATATATATATATATATATATATGTGTGTGTGTGTTTGTGAGTGTGTGTTCTACATCTATCCATGTATCTATTTCAGTTTGTCATCTGTCTGCTTAATTTACTGTTGAATATTTAGGGTTGAGTGCCTAACCTAAGAGACAAAGTTTCTATCTATCTATCTATCTATCTATCTATCTATCTATCTATCTATTCCGCTCTGTTCATCTATCTATCTATCTATCTATCTATCTATCTATCTATGTTAGTCTTTACATGGCTATATAGTCTTAGTATCTATCTATCTATCTATCTATCTATCTATCTATCTATCTATCTATCGATTACTATTTGATTTAATTGAATATCTAAATCATTAAATTTCTAGAGTTTCAATGTAAAGTCCCAATAAATACCCTGTGATTATTTCGACTTTGGTATTACAGACTCACCGTCAATTGTTCGATATTCACGTGAAACTTGGTTCGATCCATACACAAGGCAACGCATAAGTTTATGATATCTGGGTCTAAAATCAAACTTCGACATAGGAAACTAACTTAGTGTTCTTTGCTTACAATTTTTGTTCCTAGCTCGGGTGTTCGCGCTCGGCTCCCCAAGATAAAAGCTGACCTTGTGTCACAACTCTTCTTAGTGGGGAGACAGAGTAAATACCTAGTCTTTCACATTTTCACATATAAATTTGGCCAAACACATCTCCGCACAAAAACAATTCTATATAAATGAATTTCTCCGAGTAATAAAATATCTTGTAGATATTTGTCAACCCATACTAACGGATTTTTCTCTTTGAATATACGCATATCTTAGTCGATCGATATCATAATTTATTCAGAAGAGATCTGTATGCAAACACTTCAGCTTTTTATCAATAGCTATGTGTGATTATGAACACATTGCCATAGACGAGTGGCCGACATGGCGGCCGGGTTTCAGAAACCTTTTTCCAGCCATATCTGAATATAAGATGTTCAGGGCTTGTAATTACTAATAGCTTATGAACTAATATCTAAATGCAGTGCAAGTAAAGGGCATGATATTTATAAAAATTAAATAAATAAGAGGTAAAAATGCTAAGGGTATTTTTTCTTTATAGTCTTCTCCACGCCATCAATGTGCATTTTGTCTAACTGTAACACTTTTCAGATCAGAAAGATCGATATTATATAAAAACAAATCGTTGCGGATGAAGATCAATATTTAACAGAAATTTTATTTTAGCAAAAATCGATAGAACTGAAGTGAAAGGCAAATTCTGATTGTATAGCAATGGTGGCACAGTAAAAAAGACTGCTTCTTAATGACGAAGTGAAAATGAAAATCAACTTTCATGAAGCAATGGTTATAATGCTGATCTTCCTAGCTATTGATAGTGGATTTTTTTTAAGGACGTTCCATAGATGTAGCTATGGGAGGAATTTGTCTCCGATCTAAGAATATTAACTAGATACGTATGTGCGCAGAGGATTACATTAATGGATTATAGCAATATCAAACTGGAAATTTTGATTGCTTCATTTTTTACGGCTTATCAACCCACTGAAGGTTATTTCAAGCCAGCGATATTTTTTTACATTGTAAGAATATTTTTGAGAAAATAATGGTTTAGTGATACAAGTTTTATTGATTAACCCATATCTGTTGGATACGTTTCCCAAGAGTCTCTGAACATAAGTGAATATAAGGAAAAAAACGGTAGTTGGAATTCGGCTTTTCGATTAATAATTCCGAGAAATTATCCATTAAAACACCTGCATATTCATACTTAGAGCACCTGTTGTTTTTTAAGCGGTCATCCAGATACTAACCAGACACGACGTTGCTTAACGTCAATGATCGTGATAGAATCAGGGTTTCAACGTGATATTGCCTTGGGAATTTTGCAAATAGTTTTCCTAAACACCGATTGGCAGCTCTTAAATCATAAGGGTTTGGTACTC
Source organism: Acanthosepion pharaonis (assembly GCA_903632075.3). Taxonomy (NCBI): domain Eukaryota; kingdom Metazoa; phylum Mollusca; class Cephalopoda; order Sepiida; family Sepiidae; genus Acanthosepion; species Acanthosepion pharaonis. Next base: position 2,742,190 of record CAHIKZ030001269.1, on the reverse strand, counting down.
TATTAAATCAAAAAACTGGTTCCAAGTAACGACAAAGAGTAGATGTAGTAAACTGGAAAATCTAACAGAGTTGGCGTAAGTTTAAATGGCATTTAAACGGTGAGCGAGAATTTCCAGGAAGTTCAGAAACTTTCATTAGAAAAAAAGAAAAGCGTACTGAACTGTTATGTAATATCAGTCCACCTGTATAGCATTGGATGCTGAACAATTACCACAATGATGAAGAAGAGACTTGAAGCAACAGATCATAAATAAATGAACTCTTATGTAATATCAGTCCTTCTATATGGTAGTGAATGCTGTATAATCTCTTCAGAGTGGAAGAAGAGACATGAAGCAACAAAAACAAAGAAAGGGGTACTGAACTGTTATTTAATATAAGTCTTCCTATATAGCTGTGAATGCTGGAAATTCTCTTCAGAGAGGAAGAAGAGACTTAAAGCTACAGAAAGAAAGAAAAGTCTACTGAACTGTTAAGTAATATCGGGCTTCCTATATGGCAGTGAATGTTGGATAATCTCAGAGATGAAAAGACTTCAAACAACAGAAACAAAGAAAAGAGTATTGAAATGTTATGCAATATCAAGCCTCTTATACGGCAGTGAATGTTGGACATTCTGCTTAAAGATGAAGAAGAGACTTCAAGCAACACAAACGTTGTTGTGAAGAAGGATGCTGAGAAGATGTTATGCGCGACGGATAGTAAAAAAAAGGGCTCGTCCTCCGCGTCGAGAGTTGGTTTCGTGAGTTACCTCGTCGCCACTTGTTATGCGCGACGGATAGCAATAAATAAATAAATAAATAAAAGATATGTCCTCCGCGTAGAGAGTTGGATTCCTCGTCGCCACTTGGTATACTGTGGCGAACGATTTTTTTTCTTTCCCCGAATGAATTCGAATCTTCGTCGTCACTTGTTATGGTCCGATTCCTTGTACCACGGGATAGACCAAGGTAGAATCAATAAAGAAGAACTCGAACACAGGTATGGAATAACACAGATATATTACAAACAGGAATATATACAGAGTAGAATGTGTTAGTACGAACAATCAGGTTTAGTAGAGAGAACAATGTAGTCTCGACCAGTATCACTATTCCAATGTCTTGCAGTAATTGTCTGAACGCGAATCTGTTTCGGACTGCCTCCGACTCGACTCTTGACTCGACTTGAACTACTGACGATATTCAGTCACCCCCCACGAGGTCGTCATGTGGCACAAGGTCTTTTTAACGTGGGATCGGCCAAAAATATGCCCATTGAACCCGTATAAACGGGCTTTGGGCCGGTTTACCTCCCCGAACGAGACTCCGCCCCTCGGCGTAGCCTCGTTCGGGTTCCTCTCCGCGCGAAGGCAGAGTTCAACCGATCTGTCATTCAAGACTTGAGCGACTGACGATATTCAGTCACCCCCCACACCACGAGGACGTCATGTGGCACAAGGCCTTTTTAACGTGGAATCTCCGAGCCCGTGAGCTCGGCCAAAAATATGCCCATTGAACCCGTATAAACGGGTTCAGGGTCGGTTTACTTCCCCGAAAGAGAATCCACCCTTCGGCGTAGCCTCTTTCGGGTTCCTCCCCGCCCGAAGGTAGAGAGTTAAACAGATCTGTCGTTCAAGAGTTGAGCGATGGACTCTCTTGCCTACTCCTGAGGCGCAGTATTTATTAAGTATGGAATAGTCCATTATTATTATTAAGGGTAAGATCCCATAGCAGTAAAACATGGTGCGAACATGTGAAAAACGGCGAAATTTTACAGAAAATAGAAACAAAGTGAATGTTAGCCCGAGAAGTTGCAACGAGCCAATTTACTGGAAGTTAGCATCAGCCATGTTGATAGAAGGCAGAGTATATATATATATATATATATATATATATATATATATATATAGCTGAAGAAGACAAACAACATTTATTGATGAATGATTACCCTGAATGTGTGTTGACAACTAGCACTGAACAAGAGATCAATAAGTTCAATGAATCTAAGAGATATGGTCCTGGGACTTAAACATATGCAGATAGAATTGCTAATTTAGTTAAACGGTGTTTTAATGCTGTTACTGTCCGAAGTATTTTTACCACGAAAAAGGCTTTCCCCACTCTCCGTAAGCATGTCTTGCCTACCAGTCAACAAAGTTTAGTTATATATCAATATAAATGTCGATGTGAGATCGACTATGTGGGCAAGACCATCCAACGGTTAGAGGTAAGGATCGCCCAGCATATTCCGGGCAAGGTGCGAAGACATGAGCCTATTACATCCGGGAGTTCCCAAAGTTATGAGTCTGCGATTGGTGAGCACCTATTAAATTCTTGTTGTTTGAAAGTACTTTCAACTGTATATTCAGTCATCCTCAGGCATGGAAATTATTTTTGTTTATTAAAATCCAGGTAGCATCAGAGACGAAAAAATTAAATGCGAATCGTAATATGTTTTTTTAATGTGCAGTTGAACCTACTTGCAGACTAAAAAAAGACTTTATACAATTTGTAGTTATTAAAAACAAGGAACATAACATTCATTGAGTGATTCGTAGGTTAATCCAACTTTTTGTTTGCGAAAGGATTTCGCCATTTTATATCATCATTAACTTTACTAATCTACTTTTTGTATGAATGATTCATTGTAATATATATATATATATATATATATATATATATATATATATATATATATATATAAATGGCCAGCTTCCCGTTTTCCGAGCTTAGCTACCTGCTAGCTGGCTACCTAATTCCTCTAGCAGACTCCTGCCATGACACAATTGTCTTTGTTCAACAGTCACAGACACCACTTACAGCGTCAATTATAGTTTCTGCTAAAGACCGCAATGCACACAAACCCTCGGCCACGATGATTTGCGATTTCGTGCTATTACAACTATCGACGGCTTTGGAACAGTTGCACTTACTCAATTTTTACATTTTTTTAGTATGTGGCTTTCGCGAATTTCCCGATGTTGCTGCACACTGGGATCGACTCCCTAAAATCAAGACGTTACGTCTCTGATACATCAAACATGGTGAGATACGAACCCACGCCTCATTTTCGGAAAGCAATCGTTCTAACCACTAAGCCTCACACATATACATGATGCGGCAGAAATACCTCTCACATTTTCCTCTCAGAAATACCTCCCACATAATAGTAAAACTTTTGTGGCAATAGTGTCTTCATCTAGCTAATAGCTTCCCATTATGTGGGATTTCTGAAAAGTATATGTAGCAAGTATTTCTGTCGCAACCTGTATAAGGGTTTATGATGAAAATCAATATTTTCAAAATAAAATTAGTAATCACGAACAGATGTTAGTAAAATATCCCGATGTATTTATATGTACAAATACATTGTATGAGTTTCAGTTCAAAATAGCTATTCTTATAGATATTGATTATAGCTTGTTTGAGAAGTATCCGGATTTATTATGCAAACAAGCGAAGTACATGTTTTCATTTACAGTTACATCGAAAATATATAGGCTACACAAATGTATATATTTTTACTTAACAGTGAATTCCATGTACGTGAATAAGTAATTGTATTTTTTTACAAGTTATTACAGGTTTCCATTAATTCTCTACGCTTCATTATTCATTTTGTTATTGTTTTAGTTAAAGTAACTCCGGTTTGAATTTGGTTTTAATCAATTCAACAGAAGCAAGGCCATAAAGCCACTAAGACGCAAAGGGGCTACTTGAAGTGAAAGGGAATGCAAAAAACATTAGAAGGAGCCTGAAACCCAATCCTAAACAGGAAACAAGGGATAAAACTCTAAAGACCGGGTATGATTGTCTACTTCTAAAGAATTAGCATTGACATTACATGTAAAATAAACTTATTCTCTCTGTAATATTTGTTTTAATCAATTCAAGTAAGGCGATATGGCCACTAAGACGCAAGGGGGCTAAAGGGAGTGAAAGAGAATGAAAAAGACTTTAGAAGGAGCCTGAAACTCAATCCTAAACAGGAATCAAGGGATAAAATACCAGCGAAGAGTGTAAACCTCACTATTCCTAAATAATTACCATGGATATTACACGTAAAATAGTGTTGAAGCCAATGAGGTTGAAGCCAATGTCAATTTTATTGAATAAATTTACTCTTAGTATTTCAAGATTTTTTGTGTCATTTTGATAGATATATCTGTCGAAATGAAATATCAGTGTTATTTTCATTTTTGCGTCATTTAGACGACAATTTATCAATCGCACCCTGTATTGTGAAAACAGTGACCTCCAATAATAAAATCTGCTTCGTTCATTCTCACATAAATATCTAATCTAATACTAAGGACTTTAACAGAATGAACTGCTATTCTTACGTTATGGCTAAACTAACATATATATATATATATATATATATATATATATATATATATATATATATATATATATAGAGAGAGAGAGAGAGAGAGATTTATATATATATATATATATATATATATATATATATATTTTATATATATATATATATATTTCCTTACACCTTTTGAAAATGAAGTCTGAAGATCTAGAGAAAAATAAAATTCTCTGGTGAAATAAATTATTACAGATGGAGCCTTAAAGTGGTCTTTCTTTGATTAAATTAAATTATTCACTCTGACTTAATATGGAGCTCTCAGGATTTCATCCTCCTTGGGATTATCCATACGGGTTACCAAGATTTTCGTTACATTGATTCAGCTCAGGATAATCTAAGACAAAATCAGGAATCAGGAAACAACACGAATGGAAAAATCAACATGCAACTGCAGGACAGGATCAGAGTGCCCAGTTGAAGGAATATGCATGGCAGAGAACACAATATATGAAGCAACAATTTTCCCCAAAAAAAGGTTGAAGAGAAAAAGATATACATTGGAATATCAGCGGGAGATTGGAAACACCGACTATACAACCATCGCCAATCCTTCAAAAATAAATGTAAAAAGAACCAAACAGCACTATCAAATCATTATTGGTTTTTGTTGGAGAGTACCTAACACCACAAATAAAGTGGAGAATAATATCAAGAGCCAGAACTCCCAAAAACTTCAGAGACAGATGCAACTTATGTTTGAAGGAGAAAATCTTCATAATCAAACATAAAGATCCAGACATACTACTAAATAGACACAATGAACTAGTTTGTTTTTAAATGCCGGCACAAAAACAACCTAAACCTAAGCAAGTACACTAAGAAATAATCATATAGGAACAGCAATTTTGAATGTTTTATATTACCTGTGTTTTTAGAAATATTACTATGCACACGTGAACGCTAACACATGACTATATGTATACAACTATGATAATGTATTTGCACACTGAGACACCTGTTGATATGTACATGTATATGTTTTTATACGGAAAAAGAAGCATACCAGTTTGTTTTTTTTTGTTTTTTTTTCTGTTTTTTGTGAGTGTGGAGATGTACAATTAGATAGGTACTTATATGTTTTGCCATAAATATGAAAGATCGGGTAATATAGATATAGATAATGTAATTAAATACTGAGATAGTCTTCGAACGCAGGCATAAGTGGATGCAGGGGTGGACATGAGGATAGGGACAAATACGTGGGTAGATATATGTAAGTGCAAATTAACGCATATGTGGGTATGTAGATATTCTGCATATTGCGTATGCATATGCATATGTGTGTGTATGTATATGTATGTATGTATGTATGCATATATGGGTGTGTGTATATATGTGTATATGTGTATACGTATGGATGTGTAAATATATATATGTGCGTATGAGTATATATAGATATGCAGATGTCCTTGTGTGTATATGTATATATGTAAGTATAAGTATACATGGAGATAGGTATGGAGACATGTGGATGTGCGTTTTCTCTGCAGGTGTATATGTGTAAAGATGGAAATATACATATATCGTTTCGTGTGAATGTGTGCGTAGGTGTATATAGGAACTCATAGGCATATAAGAAGATATAGGTATGTGGTTACAAATAGGGGTTTAAGACATGTGTAGATAAGAAATTGTAAAAGAAGGGCCTAATTTTCGGCTAGTGACATCTCTTCCAAATTTCTCCTCTAATATTCTCCAATTGGAAGTGAATTTTAAATAGCTCGAAGGGAAAGTTTAGATTAGTATTTTAATTGAGATTAAAAGATACTACCCCAATGTGGAAAATAAAATTATTTAAATGGGAATAACTGTTGATAATTGGGTACATAAAAACAACCACGAGTTTACTTAATGAACAAAAATCAAAAACAATCACGAATTTACTTAATGAACAAAAATCAAACGAAAAAATGTCAACCTAACAAGCTATAAGATAAAAGTTTTAGTGGAAAAAAGTACTAAATATAAATTGGATTGCTCTTTCAATGTTCTGTCTATGGATTTTTCCAATCGACTGCTTCATAGAAAATACCCAAAACTCCACCGAATTTCAAATTAATTTCTTCGTAGATTGTTTTAAAATTTAGATATTTATCAAACCTTAACCTCCCAAATATGCACGTTAAAGTAACGCGTCTTCCTTTAATGTAGTTCTTATCGCTCACCCCTTAACCACCTTTATCTAGAGACGAGACGCGTTAAATGTGAGCAACATCCAGCCGACACACTGGGGTTAAAATAGGAAACTAAAATGATACATATGACACACTCATATCCTCTCTCCCACCTCACTTCCTCACTTCGTTAACTTTGCGTATACTTGATGACGTCCATAAAAAACGTGTGAATTTCTTTTCATTTTTCATTTCAGCTTTTGGAAGTAAAGTCTGATGATCCAGAACCCTGTTAAAGGGATTATGGTGAAATAGCTTATTACATGGAATCTTAACGTGGTCTGTCTTTTATTCAAACATATCTGCTCTGAATTTTACATTGAGCTCTCTGGATATCCTCCTCCTCAGGTCTACCCATACGGATTAGCTAAATTTGCATAAACTATATATATATATATATATATATATATATATATAGGAAGGGCCAGCTATATCCAGTGTAACTGGGTATAATCTTTCGTTTAACAAATTTGTTTAAAATTTAACGAACTTTTTTAAAAAATACATTAATTTCGTGTCATTTGTTTCGCTTTGGTTAAAATACCCTGGTCCCTAATTTTTTCCCAGTCACATCAGTTAGCCTCTATTTTTGGAGATATTTAGTCAATAATGTCGTACAAATTAGTACAATGGTTGTCTCCAACAAAAACAAAATGTTGCTTTGCAAAATCTGCTTTTTGTTCTGTTCCGTTATGAGTAGGCTACCAATAAACATGACATCGAATGGCAATATATGTGTTTATTGAATAAAATCCAACCGGAGATCTCTTCAGAAGTATATACGTGTGCAGTTATTCCGCAACTATATGTCGCTTCTTAGTTTGTCTTTGGTAAAGTGCAGAAGGATAATCTCTGGACGTAATCAAACAATAATCTCTCAGCATTAATGCATTCCACCTACCCTCATACGTTTTCTTCACTGTTGCAATTCTTTGATCAAACCAGTCACCGTTCTCGTCACTCACTGCATCACAGTTTCCAGGTGAGGAAATAAGAATGTGTGTTAAAGATGTGGATCTTCAACGACATCTTACAGTTAAGATGTTCACCTTCAGGAGGTCTTCTTCTAGTTTCCTATAATGTACTGCTCTTTCATTATCCCGGAAGTTGATTGCTACTGACTTGATCTTGTATTTGTTTTTGTTCTTGTTCCTCGTAATGCTCTGTCAAAATTTTTATCCAAAAAAACTCACGAATCTAAGGATCAACAAAGCTGACTTCTTTTATCTTTGCTTCATTTATCCTGGGAAATTTATTCTGCACATATTTGCTGTCTTTATTCGTCAATAGTCTTTAAGGAATTTTTCATAAGACCAAGCTTGATGTGAAGAGGTGGGGTCAATACAATTTTCTTTGACTCAACTAGGAGTGGGTGCTGAACAATTTTCCTGTCAGGTTCCAGTGATTTTCGTCGTGACCAGTTTATTTTGATGTAACTTTTGTCTCGGCTGTCCATCCATAAATAAATCAACAGTACAAGAGGACAACATGCTTCAAATCCCCTCAAATTTACCAGTTGATTGCAAAGTTGATACATCTCAATGGTTGTTTCATATTGTCATTAGTTTTTTGTATGTGGAATGCATAACCAGCTGGGATTAAAGGTAAAACATTATAACTGTACCGACAGCTTTGTGACTTCGATGAATCAATGAAGAGTTTCTATTCAGCTGGATTGTAACTGATGTTAAGCGATTGAATAAAACCCTGCTATCATTGCTGTACACCAAATCACCTTCCACGAGAAAAGAATGGAATTAAATCCTTGTGACAATCACAGACATGGGAAATCCGTACGTCAGAATCTAACTGTTCTGGTTTACTCTTAGGAAGTTCCAAATCTCTAAGACCACTGGATCACTTTGATTTATGAGATATGCTTCAAAGACGGATATTAGACAATAATCTAGGTTATATGAAGTTGATGGTTCAGACTCTGAGGTTTCATTACTTTCCGCATCATCTGACTCAATTTTATACGATTCCAGTGCTTCTGGAACTGGCATGTCTCATTACGTGGGAACAAGACTTAAATATGATGAAATATTTAGATATTGCCTTGCACATTTTTTCTTTGACAGTCTTATCAGTTGGAGGCACCATGCAGAAGTAGCAATCAGTAGCATGATCGGCTGATTCTTTTCAAATTATGAACACTGCGACGACAAACGAAGGCCTTCGAAATTCAGCACTACTTAGATTTTTTTTCCTACTAACCTTTGTTGCACAGGTATTACGGCATAAGTGTAGTACCCACATAACTTGTCCAATTTTGGATCCAAAATATAGTTTTTCTCATAACAGGTGTTATATTTCACTATTGGGATGCAAAAGTTACTTCGCCACATACATATCAGACGTTATGGGCTTTGTTCAGACATTCACTGGACATTTTTCACAGGTCAGTTAAACGTGTGAAAACCTGAGTGAAAAGGAGAATAATAATGAGTCTATTAGGAGAATAATTATATGTAATAAGGTTAGTAAGAGAATAATAATTAATATGGCAAGGACAAACATTTTGAAGAAATATTCATATAAGACTCGTACAGTATCTTGAAATCTAGAGCCAATCAACAATTTTGGATGCCATTTTTATTTCTAGTACTCAAGAATTAGTTAGGATTTGCTATTTTTGATTTGGAAGATTTCACATTGTAGACCACTGATATTGGACAATTTATATTTAAAAAATATGCCTGAAATAAATAAAAAAAAATGGTCGGAAAAATACTTGAGAATTTTCGTTATTTTTTAAGTAAATTTTATATGTGTGCAGGTACACAGACACACGCATACACACATACGCACAGACATATACAGGGTGCGAGGGATAAATTGTCGTCTAAATTATGCGAAGATGAAAATAACACTGACATTTCATTTTAAGAGATATATTTACCCAAATTACGCAAAAAATATCTTTAAATACTAAAGAATAAATTTATTCAATAAAATCGACGTTAGATTCAACCACGGCCTCTTGACGACTTCGGAATCTTCTGCAACTCTACTCGCTGGTATCCTTGTTTAAATTGGTGAATGCTTCTATAATCCTTGCCTTCAGTTCATCTTTGGTGTTATAAGGAGTTCTTATGGTTTCTTGATCAACTGCACCCCACACATAACTAGGTTATGTGTGGGGTGCAGTTTGGTTTTCCACTTGTGTGTCTTGTTGCAGAGTCCTGTTGCCAGCAGCCACCCTCTTGACACTGTGCAGCACTACCTCCTCGAGCCAATTAATGCAGGCCTCAGTGTTGAGTCTTAGGCTCTGTAGGAAGCTGAATGAAGGCATAAAATCGCCATCACTTGTGATCACTCCAAGCACATTAGACTCATCCAAGTATTTCCGAATTCTCTGCACTGACACCAAAACACTTTGAAATGGTTGTACTGGAGCTTGCAGTGCGAATGCCAAACAGTGCAGCATGCTGTTTGCAAATTTCTGGCGGAGTGAACTGCGTCACGGTGCTCTTTTTCTCGTAGACGGTGGCCCAACTGACCCTACTATACTGTGTAATCGACAAAATCAAAAAAAAAAAAGAAAAGGACGCGCAGGCACGAAAATAATAATATAAAATGGCGACAATTTACACATCGCACTATTTATATACACATGCACGCACGTGCGCACGCACACACACACACACACACACATATATATATATATATATATATATGATCAGCTTGGAGATAGGTATCAACAGTGGGTGGATCAGTTTATTTCATACAATATAGGCTATGATAGCCTTTCAATTTCACTTAAGCATGAAAACAGTGGATACTTATATCCACACTGCTTGTATGTACAAAAGCTGTTTGATTTTGAGCAGTTTTAAACTCTTTAATACACACACACACACACACACGCGCGCGCGCGCGCGTGTGTGTGTGTGTGTGTGTGTGCGTGTCTGTGTGCGTATGTGTATGAGTTCGTTGGAGTGGAATGGTGCTCAAATGTTTGTGTAAGTTAATGTTTTCACTTAGAAATGTTGAAGAAAATGATGGATTGATTTTAAAGAGACATCTCTCATTGTTCTATTGTCCAACCTGTAAGATTTCAGAACAAGGTACGATTATATAGCCATATATTATCTATAATACTATATAACATGTGTCATGATGCATATTATTAGATATCTTGTATTATGTCACAGTGAGCAAACCATTTCTGATGCCCTTCAAAATAATCAATACAGATTTCTTACTAAATTTGAACCATCTATTTTAGTGTCATCAATTTATTAGAAATTTTCTTTTCCAGTAAAAATTTATGTTTGAAAGGTTTCGAAAATCGAATTAAAATTCTATGCCTGCGAAAAAAAGTATTTTCTTGTAATATTTAATTTTTTTGCTGCTTATCGACCCGATTGCTTGCTTGTATCTATTCACATTATGTAATAGTCGACTGGAAATGATTCCTTTCTGTAAGATTTTTTCTTCTCTGTTCAGTACTCCGGTAATGTCCTCAATAACCCCAGTTTGACTCTGTGCCTCCGTTTTGGTCAAACGATGTAGAATATAGCATAGAGATAATAGCCTCCATTTCTCAAACAAAGGGCTTTCAATCAACTTTCGCTAATGTTAAGATAACACCATTTATCATAGCATTAGAGTTCTTTATTCTGTAGGAATATTATTATTATTATTATTATTATTATAAAAAAAATAAATAAATAAGTAAAATATAATATAATAATAATAATGAAAATTATAAATAAAATGAAATAAAACAATAACATAAGAACGTTGTATACAATAAATTAAATAAAAATTAAAAATAATAAAAATACTCCCAGCATGCAACAAACACTATTCCTCTCGGGAATAAGGATATTCTGCTAAAAGACATTAAATTCAGTCTCTTCACACGAACCTTCTCTCTGTGATATTCCTTGTAATATTACACAGTAATTTTCTCCCTTTTATCACATGTACCATAAAACAATTGTAACGTGAAAAATACACACAAAAAATAAGAATAAATTGTATAAAGTTAACATACACTTTGCCATGCCTTTCGTGTTATTTATGCATGTTTTATTTTCTCTCAAGTATGCTTTTATCTCCATGAATACGAAGCTAATTTTTGCGGCTATGATGTGAGTGAATCCCCGACAATTATTTATCGTATTTGCAAGTTATTCTAAGTTTCCTCGTGAAATGATGTTCATTATTGTGATCCGTATTTAAAGAAATGGTTCCCATATGAGATATGTAACTTTCATGGAAATGGATAGATGAGGAGCTTAAATTCGTCTATGAAGTTGTTAATTTTCCCCTATTTCACGAAATGTATCTCAAAGTCCATGGAATAAATCGACTAAAATCTTTGTGATAAAATCAAATAAAAAAAAATAACAGAAAAAACAATATTAAAAATAATGAAAATAATTTCAGAAAACTCATACTAAGACACAGATGTGAGATATGTTTGTTTTGTTTTTTGTTTTTTTTTCTTTTTTCGTTTCACCCTAAGCAAGGCGAGAAGTCACTAGTACGCAATGGGTTACAGAGAGTTGAAGCGAGATCAAATAGGAGTGATAGAGGAAAGGATGAAGAGAAGGATAGGGGATAGATCAAGGCATCTGGAGACGTCGATTGACATTACATTTGAATAGTTGGAGATTATAGCTTTCAGGGAAACAGGAAAATGGGAGGAAGTTCTACAGGCGAGAGGTGCGAAACATGAAGCAATTGGAGTAGAAGAGACGGCTACATTTAACAGTCTCGACAGTGAAAGGGTGAGACCGAGATGTCAGCCTACGAGAACGCATAAATTCATGAAGTCTGGGAATCGGCAAAAGCAGCTCATCGGAGCAGTTACCATGAAAGTATTTGTAAAAAAGACTAGGGAGACGGGACGGCACGTCTGTGAGAGATCGACTGCAGACGAGATGCCAGATTAGGGCCAATTACATTGCATATCCGTCTCTGGATTTTATCAAGAACCTTGAGACAATTAGAAGGGGCTCCAGACCATATATAACAGCAATACTCCATGCAAGGACGAATGGTTGATTTCTAGATTTGAAGGATTGAGAAAAATTTCCTGGTGCGGCACAGGGAGCCAACTTTATTTGCGGTGGACGAAGCTATTGACTCAATATATTTGTTCAATCTCAGATCATGTTATGTCTGATATTGCACGGAATGAAGAAAATACAATCAAGGAGGAGAATGTTGCTTGGTGTCAACGTACTCATGATGAAAAAGAATAGTAAGCTGAAAAGCTAGATCTCTAACTACTTTTTCTGTCCTTTCTCGGTGTCAGTCTATATGTATTTGAACGAGCCCATGTCATATTCTGGAGTGGTGTGTTCAATTCCCTAACATAAAAGACACTAGTAAAAAATATCATTCAACCAAAGTGCAAGCTCTACGTTCAGTGCAGCTTCAGGAAGTCGGCGATCTAGCTCTATATAACGTTTCTTTTCAAACTGTAAATAGGTTTTTGTAATGAAATATAAATATTGTATCCGTGCTGCAGGCGGCAGCTTTAAAACTATTCTTATACATTGGTGTAGTAATTACACTAGTGGTTAAATAGTGTTATGTTAACTGATTTCTAGCAGGGAGACAATTGAAGTCTAAGAATAATTCTCAACAGAAATAATTTAATTCTTAATATTGAAGTGTAGTTTTTCTTCCTCCCAATTTTCGAAACTGCTCCTAGGGGACACTCCCCGGCACTATAAATACTCTGCAATAATTTTTATCACTCTCTTCTAACCTTATCCGTCAATATATAAGTCTTTCACGGAAAAACGCGTTACCTTTTGGGAAACACATGAACAATGTTTACACGCCTACGTACGTACACACATTCATTCACTTCGCATAATTTGGACTAAAAGGTTTCCACATTCATTTATTACACACATTATTGTCTTCGTCACGTGTAACCTTTTGTTGTTAATACATTATCATTTGTTTGTACATCGGTTCTTGTTGGTTCTTTATATTTATTTACGTGGACTCACATCTCGAGTCCGCCATGTTTGTTGTGGGTATTTCAGGAAACACACGTGCTTATTCTCTCAACGCATACATTCGGCCCGCAACAGAAAAACAGGCATCGACGTCCTTATCATAAAAAACCATAACTGTTTTGTAACTTATGTTTAAAGCACCGAGTAATTGGTTATCAAGTGGCTGATGCTGCTCATTTCTACAAATAATAAACTCAATTTAGATTTAGATTTTACGAAGAAGAAGCAGAAGAAGAAGAAGAAGAAGAAGAAGAAGAAGGAGGAGGAGGAGGAGAATACGGAGGAGGAGAAGAAGGAGAAGAAGAAGAAGCAGGAGGAGGTCGAGAAAAAAGAGAAGAAGGAGGAGGAGGAGGAGAAGAAGAAGAAGAAGAAGGAGAAGGAGGAGGAGGAAGAGAAGAAGTAGAATCCTAGGGTACACTGCATTAATCCAATTGTTAGTTTGTTTTCAATTTTGTAAAAATATAATTGATTGAATTAAACTTAAAGTCTAATGGATTTATGGGGTTTACGATCGCCCAAGTTAAAAATGACCGAGAAATCTTTTCTGTATCCATCAAATTTTATTCCATTATTACTTCTCTCCCTCCTGAATCTAATCGTGTGAATGTAAAGATAGTTTTCCAGGTGTGTAGTACTGTAGCAAATTAATCTCAGTATAACATGGTTGCTTGTCGTATAAAAATATTTATCGAGAAAATGTCACAGTCCTTTTGATAATTTCATTTAATTGATTGTGAGAAATTAATGCTATGTATTCGTGGTATTGTATCAGACTAAGATGAGAAAAAAGTACATATAGGAGTGCATTTAATAAGTTGGTTCCTTACCATTGATCTGCACTGGAAGTTAAATTAAAAATAATCCCTTAAACTCCGAGTGGGTTAGTCAAGGAGTTAGTCTTGTAGACGAGGTCGAGTTCACCCACGTTGGCTTCTATCAGATTAACCCAAATTCATCCAAATCGAACTAGATCTTGCGACATGTCAATTCAGAAACACCTCAAAATATTAAGGCCTTCTTTTTGTATAAATAGCGAGATTGTATCCATCACTGGTTTGCTAGGCCTCTCGTTTACCTTTCAACACCCGGCCATACTTATCTGGCACCGGGCTCTAGCCCTGTGCTGGTGGTGTCACGGCTACGGCTAGCTTAGACCAGCTCTGACCAACTTGGACAAGCTATGAGCAGCGGCCCGAGTGAAAACACTCGGGTCTCCACGTTAAAAACTGACCTTGTGTCACAACCTGACTCAGTGGCGGGTCAAGTAAATATACCTGGTATTCCCTAGTGTCAGCTACCAGGTTCATCTAAACCCTGGAAACCGATAATTTACCTTTTCTATCTACTTACTGTAGAGGTATAGAATGCAAGTATGTCATAGGGACTATTTCCAGTAAATTTAGTCTGTACGCTCCGTTTCGCAGAAACACTCTTTTAAAAGGTATCATTTCATCTCTATATCTCAGTGATTTGTTAAATAACATGGAAGACTTCGCTCTCTGGGTTTGGCTGGCAATCAGTCTCGGAGATGTCCTGAATTCACAACAAGATGTGAAGGTGGTAACGGTAAAAAAAAAACTTATTTCTCCAGTAACTGTAACAGCAACACCTAGTGTGGTAAATCTGTGGCTCTATACTCCACAGATGAGTCAAATAATAAGGAAGAGGAAAAAGAGGAGGATATAATTATGAGTGACGAATTTTCAAGGCCTTGTACAAAACTAATCTATAGTAAATAAAATAGACATCGGTTAAAAGTGATGGTTAACAAGCTCACTAACTCTGTCACTACAGGTGTGTTTGATCGGCAGTGACTTACAAAAGTGGGTTTTGGCCAAGTTAAACTAACCTTTGCAAATATCATGTTTTTCTCTCTATCTTTGCTCTCAATATTCCCTCTGTCTGTCTCTCCCTCTCACACACAATCTGTCGCTTTTAATATTTCTCTCTAAATATTTCTCTCCCACTTGTTCTCTTTCTATATATTTCTCTTTCTCTCTCTCTCTCTCTCTCTCTCAATATTTCTCCCTCTCTCAATCTTTATCTCTCAATATTTATTTCTAAATAGTTCTCTTTCTCTCTCTCTAAATAGTTCTCTCTCAATTTTTCTTTTTCTTTCACAATCAGTATTTTTCTCTCTCTCAATAGTTCTCTCTTTCTCTTTCTTTCTTTCAATATCTCTCTCTCTCTCAGTCTTTCTCTCTCTGTCCTTCTCTCAGTCTTTTTCTAAGACGACTGCGCACGTCAATATTTTTCTTTCCACGCAAGCGCACCAACTCAGCCGATAATCTGAAAAGCGCTATTCCCTGACGACCTTTCTTATTGTCTAACTAAGTAGTGCTACAAAAGTCACGTGACTTGGCTATTGCTCGACCGATTGGCTGTCTGCCATTTTGCTACTTCCTAAATACCCTTTTGCTACTTGTGCGAGAGGAACGTTGGACACAGAACACCCTATCCACTCCATTCGGATACTGTAGCCGATGCGAGCGGGGTCTGTACAAGCAACCCATTTCTTTTCTATTACACCACGACACTTTGCTCTTTGGAAATTTTGGAAAAGCAACAGCTACGCCAACGTTCGATTGTTTTGTTCAGGAAACAACAAAATATAAAACCACCAAATCCTGGCTGCCAAAAGACCTTTCCTAAATGCACCGAATTGACCAAGGAAATCGCGCCAAACCGACTCAAAATGTAAGGAGTTGGAAGAATAGTTATGCTTATAATTCACTTCCGCCAGTAACGCTTGCTGCTACAGTTCATGACCAGTGACAACTTCTTTTCCTTCATTTGCGATGAAATCTTATAGTAAAATCATTAACTTTATTATGGCCATTAGAGCAGACATATTTTATCGAAGCGAAAGGCAAGAGAAAGAAAAAAGAAAGAAAAAAAGGAAAGAAAAGGAATATTGACAGTGAATGAAAAAAGTAAAAGCTGACTGCTTTCTGTTGAGATTTCGATTGCGGGATAAAGAAAATATGTACCAAGATTTAAAAAAAAAGGGTAGGATAAACAAATATATTATAATATACTAACGATATGAATAAATGCGAATGTCAGTGTGCCACAGTTTTTCAACTTTACTCCTAGAGGCTGTAGCCCAACATAACAGACCATTTTGGAATCAGGCCGACTCCGTGAGTAAATTAAAAATATTTCGGGTCGGGTTCAAACATACAAACCTGAAATTTTGAATTCCCAAGTTTCATTACTCCGATTGTTTTCGGCGACTTTTACGTGATTTTTTGAGACGAATTTTTCTGTACGATAACAATTTTTATAACTTGGGAATAAATTTAGGAATAATTGAAATTAATTACGAAATCCAGCGAAAGTTACCCAGGAAATAAAAATAATTGTTTGTACGGAAAGTAAGGATCTAAGTACATCAAAACGTCTTTAAATTAAGAGACTGCAGAAGAATCATCGTTCAACTTTTAAAAGGTAAGCTTAAATATAAATGCACTACTTGAATGCAGCGATCAATTTTGAGCTCTGTAGTTTATTGTTGCCTATCGCATACAGCAACAGTATACCTGGCAAAAAGATAGGAGGACACGATTGCAATCAAAAGAGCCAAGGCTACAGTGAGGAAAAGAATGTCCCGTGTAAATGAAAACCCAGCTCAAACGGCAGTCAGAAGAGCTTCCAGTGCTGAGAATATGCAAAGACTTAGAGACTCTCAAACTCCTAAACACTTCGAAGGCTCAATCAAAAGCCTTCCGCAGGACCTAGCTTAAATGCCGCCTGATGGTAAGAAAGAGTCCCATGAGAGATATTTATTATATGTTTCTGTTATCACAGCAACGTTTGTATACACGCACATATTTTAGTCTTAGTGTACATGGTCAAGCTCTAAATCGATAAGAAAAAAAAAACGACTATTTTTTCTCTATTTCTTCCGTTTCATGGTAAGTGTATATACTCATTTTTTACATTTCAATAAAATATGTCCCTAACTAATTTTTAACACTAGAATAATGTATTTACATTATACCGATAATCTTCTCATTATGACAGTAAACATCTTTATAAATCACTACTGACAATTTCTTTCCTGTCGGTTTTCAGTGCATTTCTACAATAAAGCACTTGACGATTCGTTTTTATCATAAAATTACCTATAAAGTATTTCTCTCCTGAAAGTATTTGCAATGTTTCGTATCGTAAATTTATCTATAACGATTTACTATAGGAAAATCATGACATCCTAAGATCATTTTACATAAAATTTTCCAATTCTGTCATTAACACCAGACATAATCAGAATAAATAAAGAGTAAGTTCTGTGTGTCCGTCCGTGTGTCTAAAACCCCTCTAACTTGGGGCACACTTGCTCTACGTAGACATAACTTTTTGGAATCAGGATGATCCCGACATTGAAAATCTGCCCTTCATTTGGTTCTTGAATATTCAGCATTTTGATTTGTGTCTGTTTGAGGTGGAAACATTTAAAAAATACAAATTTACATTGGATTTAAAGTAACACAAAAACATTGGAACTTAAAAAAAATGTTTTAAATTCGGTTTGAAGTATCGCCAGAACTTTAAGGAAATCAATTTTATTTCTTCTAGAATTAGAGTTAAAGTGATGAGCTTTTGAAGTTCTGCAAACTTTTGGATTTGAAAAACTTAATTTTTGGGGAGAATAGAAATTTCGAGCCAAATCGGACTTTCGTTCCAAATTGTAAGTAAAGTAAGATTTTAAGTTCTATGGAGTCTATTGAAGAATTTATTTTTCAAAATTTCATGGAAACGTCAAAGGCCTGTGCTCTTAGACAAAGAGAGAGGAGAGCAGAATAAACAAAGGAGGTGGCATAATCTTAGAGACAAGCAGTTGCGACAAGCTATCGAAAGATCAAGAGCAACTGAAACCTCAGAAGTGGTACAAGCCAGGAGAGAATTAATTGCTGCAAGGAAGAGCTGCAGATGACAGTGAAATTTCATCAAGGAGAGAAGCAGATACAGCAACGAAGAGAAGATCAAGAGCTGTAGAGGATGACAGACTATATCAAGAAAACAGATGCAGCAAATCATAGAAGATCTTTGGAAACACCTGATGAAAGACATGCCGGACAGGTTAATGATAATCAGAATCTGGCAGCTTCAATTTGAGCCTGTCTAAGCCAGCTTTTCAATACAGCTGTGACAGTGACTATTCAAATCATCCAAAGATATCTTATAGGTCAATGATCCTTCGGTGTAAGCATTGTAATGCGCTCATATTCAAGGATGAACCAGACGAGATGTTCTGTAACAAAGGAAAAATACTGCTGGAAAATCTACCAGTGCCATTGCTATCACTTCTGAATGGGAACGCAGCTGAATCAAAGAACTTCATCCAGCGTATCAGAAGCTAAAGTAACTGTTTTACAATTACCTCATTTGGAGCCAAAGATACTATATTGCCAAGATGGAAACACAACTTGTAAAATTCAGGATTGTAGCTTGCTAAATGCTAGTATTTAAGAACTTTTTATGTCCGTAACGCAAGTAACAATTTCTTTATTTGTGAATTTAATATACGCATAATTCAATAATTAAAAAATACGCTCTTAAGTGAGGCGCCTGTGATATTATTTGACTTGGTTCCTCAGGGAGTTTTGGGTCTTTCAACATCATACTCCCCATCATCAAATCGACCCAATCAGGGGAGATCAATCCTCGATTCCCCCTCTCAATCAAACGCTAACAGCTACTCTGGCCTTTTAAAGAATTAGACGAAGACAGACCACATATTCCGCACATCCGATTGGATGTTTGTAACAACCAATCCTCTGCGCGAACTATTTTTTAAATGGTCCACGGTGGGGACTAGCCTTTTTTTCTTTTTTCGGTGGGTAACCGAGGAGTTAATCTTAATGTTCCTAAATTTAATCCTTTTCCCTAAGTATTGTGTAGTGTCTTACTCTAAATATTTGCCGTTATTTATTTTATTTGTAATCAATCTATATTAAACGAATAAGAATCCTCTTCCTTAATTCTAACACGCTTTTAATTCCTAAATAATGAACAATTCCTTTTTAATAGCCTAATTGGAGTATCTGACCATTTTCTTTGCAGCATCTTCAAGCCTCCCCGGTCAACGCAAGTTGGTGCCATGTCATCTTAGTTCAAGCTTTCAGGCCCGGGTCTTTATGCATAGTCGTTATTATGGTCTTGGGATCCGCTTCTAACTCAGTAGGGAACACAAGCATGTTTATTGTTGCGTCTTTTGCGATTTTGGTCTAGTCGAGGGTCTTAAGGAAATACAGATTTTGCTTGTTGTCCCGGTTCCACTGGATGTGGTAAACCAAATCTATGGTTTCTTGTCTTTGTAGACACAAATACACAGCAGCTATTTTACGTATGCTTTTAGAATCGATTTGTACAAAGATCAAATATATACATTTTGAGCTTCTATGAAGCCATTGTCCAGATTATAAATAATTCCAAAATAAAATAATAATTTAATCAGAGTTGAGAATGTACTGTTTGTTGTGAATTTAGTTTTACGGCATTTGTTGCAGCTGCCGGTATGAAATTTTAGTTTAAATCTTACCAAAAGTTTTCTTTTCAAATCACATATTTGAATAGACACAACGGAGCGTCTATTCAAATATGGTTATCCACTTAAAAAAATCTCTTGTTTATGTTGGGATACGGAACTGAGAGTCTGAGAAAGATTTGCACATTAATCGCCTTTGCTTGATCGGCGATGCACTAAGTGGATGAGTCGGTAGAAGAACATTTTCTCCTGCCAAAGGGGACACAGGTTCGAATCCTGCCGAAAAGCGCATATTTGAATGTACGTGAGAGATTCATGGTAGATTGTATTTTAAAAGCAGTAAAATCGACCTTGCTAACCGAACGATCCTCTGTGGCTCAATCGGTTAAGGCACGTCAGGCTATATGACGGTTCCGTATAGGATACAGGTTCGAATTCTGTCGGAGGATGAATATTTTCTATGAAAGTTTTTCGTACATTCAGGCCGGTAAATGTTGTTAATACTATTTCTTATAAACAGAGCATTTACTGAAATATTTGTATCTATAAAAAGAATGTATAAACATAAAAAATGTCTTTATATATATATGTTATTTTAAAAAGTATTTCAGTTCTAAAACAATACGTAGTATCGATAATTTTGTTCCGTGTTGATAATTTCGCCCAATTTAAAGATTTGCCAAAAGATATTTCAGTCTTTCAAGAATTATTTATGTTTTTGCCTTCGTACTTGTACGCAATAAATAGAAAAAGATTTGGCTGCTTCGTGACAAACTGAGTTTAAAACTGCTTGCGTGTTTGGAAGAGAAAGTGGCAAATGCAACAATGGAATCAAGAAATAAATCATACGGCCGTTGACAGGCGATTTAGTTATAGAAAATTTTTAAATTATATTACACTTTGTGTTTTATCTCGATATTAATCATGGTATAATTAAAGGCATTTTCATTGATAAAGGTTATTGAGATGGTGTTAATGACTCTAAACGACGTATCAACGGACAAAATTACTTTTAAAAGATTAGCCGTATTAGCAGAAAGTGATCGACACCAGATTAATTTTCTAAGATAATTAACGGGATAACTAATTATTTATGAATGCTACTAAATAAATAAATAATATAACAGCTAGGATGATAACGTTTCAATCAAGTTGAATCTAGTGATACTCACAACGGATCAAGTGACAACAGCTCTATTAAATAATTTAGAACCCTTCGTGTGATCCTAGTCAATTTCCATAATACACTTGCTCGAATTTCTGCAAATGTTTCTGGGTTACCAATGTTTGCACGTTTTAGAAAGAATTTTAGGGCACGTATCAAAAATATCAAAATACATCTTTTGATCTTTCATAAATTCCAGATGTTTTCTCAATTTTCTCTTTTTTAATTTCACAACAGAAAAAAAAAGAGTATTGAACTGTTACCCCATATCAACCCTCCTATATAGCAATGAATTGCTGGACAATCTAATCAGAGATGTAGAAGAGACTTGAAGCAACAGAAATGTTGTCCTACCGTAGGATGGTGAGAATACTATGGAGCAAACATGTGAGCAACAACGTATACTAAACATCAGAAAGAGGCAGTTGAAATTTATATAGCACATAACGAGGAAAGGTGACTTGGAAAATTTTATAATTTCAGGTCAAACTGAAGTCAAGGAGGACAGGGGAAAACAATGCATGACCTTGATTAAATACATGGAATAACAGGATTTAGGAGAGATCATAAAAAGATGAAATTTATTAAGAGCTAGAAAAGAAAGGAAATTGTGGAGAGTCATAATCGTCAACGCCATGAGGGAAGAAGTCATCTAGAAGAAGAATGCAGTTTGCTGAAACTCTTACGTACACTATCTGACAATTTCTTTCTGTTTACAATAGACAAAACTGATCTCTTAGACTTACATTTAAAAATCCGAAACGAACGGACTTTGATTTTTAATAGACTGGACTGTTTATGAACTATTAATTTGAGTAGTCAAATCCTAGTAGTTTGAGAAGTTCTCAGGAGACCATAATTCCTACCCATACATATCTATTTTATATCTTTTAAACATTTATAGTCGGATTTAAAAGCAATATTTCTAATTTGTGTACTATGTTTGTTTTTGATGTTGTGCTTTCTCATAAACTTATTCTGGACTTATTTGAAGCCCGACTATGTTATTTTTGTTGTTATTATAGGTGAACATTTTTAAAGATTTGGATGTCTTAATGAATCTAATTTTATTGAGAACCAATCGTCAATTTGTTTGTATAATATATAATATAATCATCCACAATGTTTCGATCTATCACAGCGCTTCAGTGTGACTAGACACGGGATTGAGTAAATGAATAGATCGAAACTCGGAAACTCTTAGCCCTAGTCTATTCATTATCGTAGTAGTAGCCATTAAATACCCTTCCTTCCAAAGTGCTCAACTGACGAACAGGAGCGTATATAGTCAACCACAGACAGACTGTTTTGCTGTATCACGATTTGGACACACGATTGCTTCAAGCCGGGATCGAAACGTGACCAGTTTTACATCAGTGAAAGACTCTTACCCCTAGGCTACGAACAAGGGGAAATTTTAACACATTATATATATGATATAATCATTATATATAATATAATATAATATATTGTTAATATCATCGTCATATCCTGGTTAGGTTGGAATAGTAGTATTGAAAGTGTTATTTGAGTTATTGTATTACATTATAATATTATAGAATCCCTGGCGTTTCATCTAATAATCACAAATTCATTTCTCTTCTTTGGCGTTTTATAAATTAAGTAAGAATTGGTTATTGTGAATTCTATTGATAGCCATTAATAGAAAATAATAATGTACTACACATATTGAAGCAAGGCATCTTAGATTTATTCCATGACATCAGAAGAAAAAAAAATATAAGCCATAAGCCCATGAAAAGATTCCGAGTATTAAAACCTGAGGTAATATCGGCACTAGTCAACATGTGCAGGAACAAAACAGTCTACACAAAACTCGACGCTTACAATTGGCCAGGAGCGAAATAGATTTGCATGTTATTTACTCGACTCGCAACGCTGACAATTGGTTAGGTGTGCAATGGAATTGCATTTTCACTGACCTACAATACAGGGCCTTGTCCATTGAAGCGGCTTTCTCTTTTTCTTAAACTTTCTCTCTCTCACTTTCTCTCTCTCACTTTCTCGCTCGCTCTTTCTTTTTAAAGAATAGCATGCAACTTTTTTTGGTGGAGGTCGACGAGGGGAATCGCCATTGTCTTCTTTAAAGTTAATTTATTAGAGCTAGTGGGATTTGGGGGCAAATACATTCAGTGTAATCGCATTGATGTTTGGCAATGTAGCCATTAACACTTTCAAACATTTATTTTCTGATTCACCACAAATTAAAGATTTAAAGAAAAATAAATTGTTTCTAAATAAAGTCTCAGGAAAGATAGTTGACAAAATATTGCTTGAATAAAATGCCATATTGATGGGAAGAAATATAGGAACAGATGTGATTAATTGCTTTTGGATAAGAAATACAGAAGCCATGTATGTCTTTCTTCCCAATGGCAAATATCTGAGGTGAATACAACGTCAAGAAGAAATTATAAGCAAATCACTGAGTTTTAAAACCAAGTAATGTGGTTTTAAAAGTATCTTCTAACGAAATTTAACCTTCTTTATTCTTTTGGTGGAATTAGCTCTAAATAAAAGAGAATGAAAAGAATTTAATTGAGATTTACATTGTTGGAAGAAAGAAGTTGACTTAAACAGCAGATGCGTTTGTAATTCTTACTACCAAAGGATAACCATGAGCTTTCTAAGTCTGGAAGAAGAATAAATGTAATAGAAGAAAAAGATCTAAATTGGCATTTTCATTATTTTTATTGGGGAAAATGTAATTTGATTAATTTTTTAAATGTTGCATTTTGGCTAATAAAAGCAACGGACCTAATTGATGATAAGCTGAGTTTCGAATAGTGAAAGATGTCTGCCGGAAACTAAGAAACAAAAAATATTTGTTGGGAATCAAGATAAGAGTTCACAGTTCTTAATGAATGTCAGTCTTCCAATATCATAATGAACGATGAAAATTTAGGCACAGATTCCTTGTTTCCTGTTTACGGTTTGGTTTCCGGTACCTTCTAAATTTTTCTCATTCTCTTTTGCTCAGATTAATCCCCCTTGAGTCTTAGTGGCATTATCGCCTTGCGTGGGGTGTATTGGGACGAGAGGAAGACTTGAGGTAAATGAAATATGGTTCTACAGAGTATACTGAGAATACCATAGACGGAACATTTGAGCGATGAGGAATCTTTAAGGAAAATGGGAACAAAAATGGAAACTTTTGCTTAGGATCCCAAAGAGATAGTTGAGATTTCTGCGACACATATCGAGGAAAGTAGTCTTTGAGAATTTGACACTCGCAGCATATTGGCGGAACAGAGGGAATACCGAATAGCTTGTGCTTAATGAACGGCAGAACATGAAAAGGAACAAGGAGATTTATCAGTGATTAATGCTATAAAAGAGAAAAAGTTGTGGAGCAACATGGTCGCTTAAGTCTTGAATGTGCACGCTATATAACCAGAGATTAATGTAACAGAAAACAAAAACTGAAGCAAGCTATATAGTTTGAAGTTTATCTAACAATGTTTTTATTATTATTCAGGTACTTATTATTATTATTATTACTTTATTTCCTTTGATTTCTGGTGTGTATTATATATATATTTATATTTCTTATATATAGATATTTTACATAGACAAAGCTCTTCGTAATGTGTAGGCTGTACTCGTGAGAACAATTTTTGTATTTCTTTAAGGCATAGGCTTCCAGGAATCAATCTAATTAGTCTACTGGAATCTTTTCCAACCAATCCGTGGGCTCCAACTACAACGGGGATTATTGATGTTCCCTTGTGCCACTTTTTGAGATTATTATTATCATTATTATTATTATTATTATTATTATTATTATTGGTTGTAGTAGTATTAGTATTTGGTTACTTATTTATTTGGCTTGACGTAACACTAAATACAGGGAAATAAAAAAAGAAAAAACTCAGTCGAGATTTTTTCATATAATAAAAATGTTAAGATCAAATTAAACCACGATTATTGCGTGGTTGTAAAATAATGCGTAATCTATTTAAAGACGTTTCCTTTATGCAATGTTTTCAAGATCCAGAAACACTACGCGTTTTTTTATACTGGGTTCTTTTGCGCACACGTAATATACCTGAAAGGTTTGATGAACGGACTGGATTCAATAAAAATCTCTCTTTGCAACAAATTCACCCTTTTTCATCACACGTGAATTTTGTATTGGTAAAAATAATCGTTAAGATGAAGTTGAATGAAATTTTTTTTTATGTTATTGTTCCTTTCCGTTTCAAATTCACTGTTGAAGTTTGTCTCCATTTCTCTAGAATCAATCGTGTTTCAACGGGTTGAAGGAACTTATCATTGATTTATCATCTTTTGTTCCACTAATTGACCTTCCAAAGATGATAGCTCGCTTTTGTTTGATGTTTCACCATCTCGTTCGCATCTAGTCATTTTACTATTTTTTATTATACATTATTATATTATTCTTCGCATCTGACGATATGATACGAAAATGGATCATCTTCACACAGCTGTACAGTTTCTTTTTTGCTTTTACATATCAGTTCAATTCTTTCAGTTAGTGCCAAACGATACATTAAAACTATTTTAGACTTCAGAGTGAGGTGTTTTTCAATCCTTTTTCTACTATAACCTTGAAACTTTCAGTCTCGCTGGATTGTTTTTGCCGACCGCTTTCTTTGTTTGCCGAACGAAAATATCTACTTTCAAAATCAAGCATCCAATGACATCGTCTTAATTCAAAATGAAAGTGTTCATTCCAGTTCAAATCAGTTAAATTTATACAGATGTAAAAGATGAGCAGTTAACACTATTTACATTATTCGGACTACTGTTCTCATCTTTGTCGCCATATTTATTACAACGTTTCGGCCGTTGTACGCTCCGGCCTTCTTCAGGTGGTTAGAATGTCGAACTGAACCCTCTATTTCGCTCACTGGGGTAGACTGTTCTAGTTTCACGTGCCATGTTTAATGGATGTCAGTTATCAGTTATCTCCTGTTAATTTCCCTCTCCAAGTTCTTCACTGCCTTAACCGGGTATTGAACTCACACTCTTTGGGTTCAGTTCGACATTCCAACAACCTGAAGAAGTCCGGAGCGTACAACGGCCGAAAACTTGTTATAAACATGGCGACAAAGATGAAGATAATATGCCGAATAATGTAAATAATGTATATAATACCTCATCCCAGAAATATAGACAGATAATGAGCTGTTAAATATTGATGACTTTAAATAAGAGGGCTTCACCTTCCACTGTAAGTTGTTATATTAGACAATCCTGGTCGCCTACTCCTCAATCAGTACCACTTGCACACCACTGACAATACTTATCTAACCCCATATTATAGCTGTAAAGAGACCCATATCCCCTGCTGTTATTGCTTCGGAGAGGCTTTACCTATGGGTAATACATGATACTTCCTTATAGCCTCATTATGCTTGTCGGCTAAGATATTTACGTAAAAGGCTTTATTTTCTGTATCATCATCATCATCAACATCATCAGTCTCGTAACCGATTGTGGTCACAGGGTCACTTTGCAGCTGAGCATCACCAGCTTCCCACACAATTTTCGGTAGTTATTCATCCCTGAGTAGCGTGTCTTGGACAAAGTAGACTCGGTTCAGTCCATTCTCTTTCAGGTCAAATCACAGCCGATACCCTTCGAGTCTTATCTCACGGTCATGGACACTTGGCCATTGATTTAATCGAGGAAACCCTTCGCCTTGACAGTTGACATCATTTTAGGGAGCCCTCCACTCAGCGATGCCGTATCATCATATACAGTTCTGTTTCACGTGCAGTTTGCATCCAGTCGTTACTATAGTTATTGCCTCTCGCCTGAGCTGCCCACTGGTGATAACCTCGGGCCCACGATATATTGCCGGAATAATTCGTTGCTACATGGGACGTACTAAATCTTTCTTTTAATACTAATAAGTCTTCTAAATCGTGAACCCTGAAGAATAGAGCGCGTAGCAGAATTAGGACAAGAACAGTAAGTTTTCATTAATAACACGAAATACAATATTGATGTTCCAGAATTATATCAGTAAGAGCAGTTCATATACAAAAGGATATATACCAATGTTTTATAGGTTACGCAAAAGAGTGTGATAAAATATGTCACAAAGAATTCTTTGAACTAGGACAATTAATTTATTTGGGAAGGATATTACAATAATCCACAATACATAAAATAGAAATGGGTTTAAGACAAGGATATTTCTTCTCACCGGGCTTATTCAGCCTTTACTGTGAGGTGATTCTGAGAGTATTGAATTTCCTACCAGGATTCATTATTGGCGGCTACAGTCTTAAAATATTAAAAAATGCAGATAACATTGCAGATAACATTGTTGATAGATGGTACACAAAGGGAACAACAGGAACTGCCACAGAAGGCACAATGTGATAGCGAAAGTTGCCTTTCAGAAGCTAAGCAAAGTATTAAAAAAAGAGGAATATTTCGTAAAAAATCAAAGGAAACAGCATTGAACTGCTTTGTAATATCGGTTCACCTATATGCCAGTGAATGGTGGATAATCATATAACAGATGAAAAAGAGTTGTAAGACAGAATAAATGCGTTTTTATAGAAGTATTTTGAGAATACGATGGACTGAACATGTGAGCGATGACAAAAGTTTAGAGAAAATGGAAAGATGACGCTTTCATTATAATCAGAAGGAGACACTTGTATTTTATAGGGCTCATAATGAGGAAAGAAGGGTTAGAAAATTTGACACTCACTGGACATACTGAAGGCAAGAGAGACAGAAGAAAGCGGCGAGTAACCTGCCTAACGAGTTCATGTAAATTATTGGCGAGACAGGGATTAGGATAAGTAGCAGAAAGTTCGCCATTACTAAGAGCTACAAAGGATCTATCTATCTATCTATCTATCTATCTATCTATCTATCTATCTATCTATATGATAGAGATAAATAAATAGCAGAAAGAGCAATATTACTAAGAGCTACAAAGGATAGCGAATTGTGGATAGCCATGGTTACCAACGTGCCGAAAAGACACGACATATAAAAGAAGAATATACATGATATACTGAATTGTTGCGTACATCACTAATTTTAAATAAAGACTTATAATAATATGATTGTCAGTGATTTGCAAACCTCGCAAGTGATTTCGTTCCGTGTCATGGGGCCCAATTCACATTTTACTATATACTGTGCTATCATAGTTCTGTATTTTTATATTATACTGTAATAAAGTAGCAGCAAATAGACGTCAGCAAGTGTAATCGTTACAGAGTAATAGCCTAACTATTCATAAGTAGGTTTCGCATTTCTCTCAAAAAATATTATAAAACTAAACGAGCACAAGGATATTTTGACTGAATAATTAGCAAATGATATTTAGGAATTAAATATAAAAAAAATTAAAATAAGCCATTTCATATTTAACGAATATTATATTGACGCCTTGTCACATTTTTCATCGCTCAAATTTCAATAATTTCTCGTGAAAGCTGAAAAGTGCTTGCTGATCAAACTGAGATGTTTATTCAGCACAAGAAGATAATCGAATAAATCAAACTAATGAAGTCTTAAGAGATTTCGTTGCTAGTCAATTAAATATAAAACGGCTTTCGTGAACCACGAAATGCCTAATAAAACTAACTTGTGAAGTGCGCTGTTTGTAAGTTGAGACAGAAGCATATGTCCACACATTGTTAAGAGGTCGAAACAAGTGAAAAGCTAGGATTTAGCTGACCATTTGTTAAAATCGTCACATGTTCCATAATTTCTGTCCGAATTTCTGGCAGGAGGTGTTATCATTATTTCTCTTGTTTCCATTCAGACTCATATTCTCATCTTTGTTACTGTCATCACAACGTTTCCGTTGTTATACTCTCCGAGCTTCCTCGGGTTTCTGTCGATCGGGATAACCTTCAGGGAATTACGAATTGGTCCCATTATTTAATGTACACGAGCAGATTGATTTCATTCCACTATCTCTAGAGATATCTCTTGTTCTTTATTGTATTATCCCCTTCTTTCTCACCTTTCATTATTCCAAGCCTGTACTACCAGGCCCAAGGATTGAAATCACGATTACTATATAACTACATTCCGAGCCAACGCTTTAATTCACTAGTCTTGTGGAAATGTAAATAATGCAATAGTATTTTATTGTTATATGTTATTTATATTGACACAAATATTTAAGTGAATGTCTGTCGAAGCGTATCTTAACGTAAACAAATGACGTCAAATATTATGAAATGGACTAAGTCCGACAGTTATTTTAATATTTTATTGTTATACGTTATTTATACAGACACAAATAGTTAAGTGAATGCTCTGTTTATAATAAACAGTATTAACAACATTTACTGTTAAGATACGCTTCGAGTAGATATGGAAGTTAGAGGAAAATCATGGGAAATTTGTAGTTTAAAAGCACTAAAATCTATGTTGCAAACCAGGCGCTCCTCGTAGGTAAACTGGTATAGCACGTCAGGATACATAATGGTTCCGTGTAGGATACAGGTTCGATTCCTGTCGGAGGACGCATATTTTCTATGAAATTTCTCGCATATACAGGCCTGTTAATATTGTTTATTATAAACAAAGCATTTCCTTAAAAATTTCTGTCTATATAAATAACGTATAACAATAAAATATATTAAAATAATTGTCGGATTTAGTTCATTTCATAATAATATGTAATAGTGTGAATTAGATCTTTCATATTTTTAGACTGGTGCTATACAGTCTTCCACTTCCTATATACGATTTGGTCTATTATTAAATTTAGTACATAAAAACTAAGATTCAAAAGTGATATTTTACATCATAAAGAATTGTAAATATTTGAGCACTCTTGGTAAAACGAAACAATTCACACAACCAAATTTCAATTAACTGTGTTTCTAAAATCTTACTGGCTTGACAATTATTTTCAAACCAATTGGAGTCGTGTAAATAGAAATCCTAAAACATTCCTCTTAGCCGCATTTGACTCATTACTAATACTTGTTGGAACCTTTTAAACTATTAAATCATTTCTCGTATCGATTCGGACTGTGTTTACGTTTTAACCCGGCTGTGATACTTAAATCTCTTGTAGAACCATTACTAGGCTGAAATATTGGCAAAAAATATCTCAGTTGGGAGCGTTGAAAAGTGCAGTGCAAATATTGAAGCTGAATGGGCGACACACGCAAGACCTATTGTAAACATCAGTTCCAGGAACTCGTGAGTAAGTTTGTCTGTAATAAACAAAACGACAGACCATCTGTTGCCGAAATGTGTGTGATGTAATTATAAAATAATTTATGTTGCTTTTTTATATTTAAAATATGATAGCATAGGAGCGTAATAAAATAGTCAAATGATATAATTAATAAAATTTGATGAATAAGAAAACAGATTTCATGCGGTATTTTAGCTGCCAAAGTAGCGTCATAATATGGCGCGGATTATAAAGGGAGCAATCTTTTTAAAATGGATATTTTAAATCTTAAGTATCTCATATAACAATTACATTAAATTTATGCATAGCAGTATATATTTTGCCAAACTGCCATTACACACACACACACACACGCACACACTTCACCCCCATACATACACACACACACGCGCGCACACGCACACACACACAGATCTCTCTCTCTTTCTCTCTCTCTCTCTATATATATATATATGTATATATATGAACTGTGATACAGCGAAACAGCCTATCTGTGGATGAGGATATATGCGCTACCGGAAAATTAAATTCCAGTCGAGCACTCCTGGAAGAAAGCGCGAATTTGTAAAACATGACTACTACTGCTAATACTGCAAAGCTCTTCCATGAATTGAGCTCTCTCGGCATTGGCGTGTTTATCGAAGAATAGGTACATCAAAATTCGTCTTTCACTCTACCGGGCTCATGGGTAAATATCTATTAGTCGGGTTTCGATCCCGGCTTGAGGCAATCGGATACCTGGCCACATTGATGAGCTGTGATACAGCGAAACAGTCTGTCTGTGGATGACGATATATATATATATATATATATATATATATATATATATATATATAGATCAGTTGCCATCGAAGGCTATGGAACCCAGTCTGTCCTGCTATTTACCCATAGCTGGAATCTGGAGCGAGAAGAATATATATATATATATATATATATATATATATATATATATATATATATATATACAAAAGTTTGATACCACAGAACTTATATATAGATTTAAAAAAGCAATCTATTTTTTCAAGGAACACTAAGTCTGAAGAATACGTTTGTAAATATTAAATTGACAGAATAGTAATTCGCACTGCAGGAAAAGAAAACTATAAGGAGGAGAAAAAAAAAAACAACCGCGGCTAAAATACAAATTTATTAATAAGATCGTAGTGGCGGAAGAAATGCAATAAACCCAAGGGTTCCTAGTGAGTAGAACATGGAAAAATTCCCTCACATACCTCCTAAAAAGATCGAACAAAACACGCTCTCTCTCTCTCTCTCTCTCTCTCTATATATATATATATATATATATATATATATATATATATATATATATATATATATATATATATATATATAAAACTCTAAACGATTTCGGCTAGTCATAAAGGTAATTTTTCAAAACATCCCCAGTACACTCGTTCGTGCGTCGCAAATAGACTGTTTCGCTGTATCAGTGCTCATCAATGTGAATAAACATACGATTGCTTCAAGCCGGGATCGAAATCCGACCGATTTGGCAAGGCAGAAAGAAAAAGAAAGCAGCAGCAGCAACCATTGTTTATGAAATCACCCCTTCCTCTCCGAGATCTCAATCGAATTATGTTGAGAGTATAAATAGTCATCCACAGACAGCTCATCAGTGTGGCTAGACATCGAATTGCTACAAGACGGGATCGAAACCCGATAGATAGATATCGTATACATAAGGTGCAAGAAGTCATACAAAGAGGTTTTTATTGAAACGACCGATCATGTCTTTCTGGTTAATGTTTTATTACATTTTTCCCAGTTGCACATCCGGATCAAATTTATGGAGAAACTCCTCAAGTTTGTGATGTTTTTTTCTTAACTTGTTTCGATCATTTCTCGTCATTATCGGCAAAGTTAATGTTATCAGATAGAATAGATAAAAGTTTTTATTTGATTCATCCTAGCATTTTAGAACCCGATTATCTAATTTAAATGTACGTGCATCGAATACAAGAGATGTTTTAAGTAAAACCACAAGCAGTATTTCTTGAATACTTAATTACTAAAGTGAATGTCCTCACAGATATAAAACACCTGTTATAAACAACATCATTAACAATGTTAATGTAATTTATTCTTCACACACGTTACTTTATAAAGATTTCGAGCAACATAAACACTTTTTAACAACAGTTTCACCAAATCATATCGTTGACAAACAAATAAAATTAGCTTTAAAACAATGTCGAAAAAATAACACAAGCAACAATCGTGATAGAAAGAAAAAGAAAAATATCATTAATTTATGCATTTTTTTATCATTTCACTCCAAGCAAGGCGATAAAGCCACACCGGTTCAAGGGTTTACTGAGAATGAAGGAAACTGAAAAATTGTTATTCCGGTGAAAGAAAAAAAAGAACAATTTTCAAAGATAAATAAGATTGACGCTGTATTTAAATTTTTGAACATCTTAGTTGACTGTGTGTGTATGTGTGTGTGTGTGTGCGTACGTGCGTGTAAGGACATCGCTAACCGCTGTTTCCCGTATCCGCTGTTGGCATTTATTCACAAAATCCCTGTGTTCAAAATATTTAGTAGAATAAAATTATACAGTATAAATGTCGAATGACCTATGGCGATGTTTCAATGATTGCATAAAAATAATTTGATAAAATGTGATACAAAATCCTAATTAAAATACTAGAAAAGGCTTATTTACGTGGGAGGGATTTTCATGCAATTCATAAGTTATGTTGAGAAGAACCAGTTTCCTTGCAACATACACATCCAAGAGCGAACCTAAGAGAATTAGAAATCCTACCAAGATTTATTACCGGCCAACATAATCTTGACTAGATGAGATTGTACGGTCTTAGATAAATAAAACAGAATATTTTCTTAGACAAATATTAATAAAAGCATGAATGAAGGACTATCTGTTAACTGCGAGAAGGCATAATGTGAGCTACTTATTGAAGAGATGGATATATCAAAATCAAGCAAATTACTGAAAACAAACTCTGATGATCCCGGCTAGCAGCTGAAGAACCACAATCATTTCGCAAGGAATTATTGCTGCTACCGACTAGCATTGTTTTTTCTTCCAAACATCTAATGACCTGACACTAGTTCCTCGATATTTTTGGGGATGACTTTTTTTTTTCTTTTTAAATCGGATTTACGCCAGCAAGGCAAGTATTTTTTATGTGTGCGCATAATTTTCCTTTTCTGGATATAAATTATATAAAAAATATTCGAAAATTTTCCAACGCTTTCGGCTATACTTTTAGCCATTATCAAGGATGAATTTTATTTTACTTTTAACTGAGTATATGGATTGTTTTATGTATATTTCTTGAGTTATGGGAATGTTTTATTTTCCAAACCCGGTGGTTTGGAAAATTGTGGCTGTGTGCATAGTTGATATTTGGCTTTTTCTTTTGTTTTTTATTAATAATGTTTCCACTATTTTTTAGCCTTTTTTTCTACATGTGGCTGTTGTCGATGACGCGGTTATATTTCTATTATCAATGAGTATGTTACGGATAGACTTTGGTAGGTTTCCATTGAGCTATGGTCAGAATGATGTAACGTGAGTCTTCTTGTTAAACATGTTGTAATATATCCAATATAATTATTTAGAAATTTGGATTGATCAGAAAAATAGCCTTTTTTTTTATTCTTAAATAATATTGGTTCTCTGTAATGTCGATCTTGCAGGTGAATTATTATTTTTGACGTTGAAGTTAGCAGTTTTAAATTATTCATAATAAATAATTAATTTAATTTCCTTGTTTTTGTCGACTCGAATTGTGTATTTCGTTCTGATGTTTCTAACTGAAGATTCATCTTGCATATAGTTACAATGCATTTGTTTTATGTAGAAAATATTAATGTCATAGTTTGTGTGTGTGTTGAGTGTTGCTATTAGTTTCCTAGGAAAGAACAAGTCTAATATAGTAATCTATAAGAGGGTTTGGAAAACCGTTATTAGCACGCGTTTCTTTTATTAACAAGCTTTTATTTCAGTGGTGTAGCTAGGTGGGTGTTCTTCCGTTTGTGGGGGGAGGGGGAATAAAGGAGTACAACAATTTTCCATAACTACCCATGCGTTTTCGGTCACATTGCAAGTGTGTTTTGTTTTAGGTGTTAGTTTCTTTTTTTTTTTAATGTTTTGAGAGTTTAATCATATTTTATTTGCGGCTGGAATTCGAGTGAGCGTCTTTATATATATATTTATATAGGTATCACTAACATTAATAACAGATATTAATGGCCAAAATAAAACGAACGGAAGGTACTTTTAAACGTAGATGGTAAATCATATGTCGTCTTTTAAGCTAGCAAATTTTAGATACTCTAACAAACTAACTAACCATTGTGTGGAATTTAAAAGAACCCCCCAAAAAAAAAAAACAAAAAAACAAAAGATATTCATTGATAAAATAGAAAATTAAAAAAAACAAAAAAACAACTAAAACATACAACAAGCACAACCATATTTGCAACCATTGCCAACAGGAAAAATTTGAGATTATGACATTTCCGGATCCCTAAAACCTTTTAAATCAGAAATCCGAAGTCTTAAGTCCTTGCTTACATATCAGAAATTTATTCTTAAGTGCATATGAGGCTGGACAAAAAATGTAATTTATCTCCCACCGATGCATTTACAATACTACTACTACTACTACTACTACTACTACTACTACTACTTCTTCTTCTTCTTCTTCTTCTTATTATTATTATTATTATTATTATTATTATTATAATCCCTTCACTAACAAAAATTTTAAAGGTGCAAATCACTTGATGAATGTTATGATCCTTCTTTTTAAAAATTATAAGCTGTATAAGGTCTTTCTTTAATACGCAATTAATTTAGTCATCTTCAGGAATGGAGATTATTTTGTTTTTGGTAAAATTCAAGTAGCATCAGAGACGAAAAAATTAAATGCGAATCGAAATATGTTTTGTTAGCGAATGGATGTCGCCATTTTATATCATTAACTTTATTAATCTAATTTGAAAATCGCCATTTTTGTTCTCACTGTATTTCCTTTTGTTAGATCTTTCTCTACGTACAGTCTGTCGTCATGGCAACAAATTTTAAATAAGTATCATAGATAAGTAATTAATGTCGAACTCAGGAATCAATTGACAGTGTTTTCTCCGCTACTTAATTATTTGGCGAAGTGAAATTCGTCGATATGTTTGATAACAAAGTCCGTCTGTAGAGGATTATAAAGGTGAACTAATTACGCGAAATGTCAATGCGTTAAAAAAGCCTTGACATATGAACATCATGAAGTACGAACACACCTGTCGGTATTGTTTTATTTCTGACTTGAAACATTTATGAATATAGAACTAAAAAACAAAAAAAAAACAAACAAAAAAAAACAAGCGGTTCTCATTAGCAAGTCTTTTAACTCCTCACTAAAAGTATATACATTTTTTGTATCGGCTGTAACACACCATACTGCCGGAGATAATCAGATGTAGGCCTCTCCCACATGTGCACTCAAAATGCTTAACATCCAATTCTAAAAAAAATATTTTTCAGTAAATTACTGTAATTCCCCATATATAATGCGCATTCTTTCTAAAAGGTAACAAGCAAAATGAAGGGTGCGTATTATGCACAAAAATAGTTACAAAACATTTCCGTTTCATAGGTCGATTTCAGTTGCGAAATGACTACTTACCACACACACACACACACACACACGACATTTTGACACTAACATTCGGCGATTGCGTCCCCATAAGGATGCCAAATACAATCATATATACCTAACAATACTTACAAATGTAAAGTAAAATAAGAATTATCATAAAACTAAATTAGAATAATATTATTTTATTTTTAAAATCGTTTTTTTGTGAAAAACTACATACAGGTCCGGTAGATTGCACATTTTATCGAACAAAAACAGGTTAATGAGTCTGCGCAGTAGGCATAATATAGGTTTTTCCGTTTCCTTTTCGAACCGTGATGATCAGAAATTTTGATAAATATCTTCAATTACAGCTTGAATAAGAGTAGGAAACGTTGGTCGTAATAAAATCGGAGAGGTAAAATTTGTTGGGTTTGATTGCCAAATAAGGAGTGCGTATGATGTATCAGTAGAAACATTTTTACACACTTTCAACACAATTTTAGGGTTGCGTGTTATGGATGAAGGAATTATACATGGGGAATTAAGGTACATCAATGAAAAAGTTTCTAATAAAATTAAAATTTACTGCTCAGTTTTTCATTGATGTACCGTAATTACACATGTATAATATGCCTTCATCCATAATAAGCAGCCCTAAAATTGTGGAAAAATGCTTCTACTGATGCATAATACGCACCCCTTGTTTGATAATCAAACCCAATAAATTTTACCTCTCCAATTTTATTACGGCCAGCGTTTTTCTGCTTTTGGTATCTAACTGCTGAAATGAAAAGAAACCATCAGTGTGTGCGTTGCAGATCTCAGAAGCCATTTAAAACTCACAAAATGTCCTTACCACGACGTTTTTTGTGAAGGTTTTGTTTAATTAATTACTCTGAAAATATTATTATTCTAGACGGCAGTTTTATTGGTTTCTTGTGAGGCACTCAGATTCATTTGTCTGCAAAGTGATCGCTTTGTTTCAACGCTTACGGACAAATCATGTTGAAAGCGCGGTCCCCTATATGATTACCGAAGTTAAGCAACGTCAAGCCTGGTCAGTACCTAGATGGGTGACCGTTTGAGAATACGAAGGACCGTAAGGTTAGATGTGCGGTTGATGTAATGGCTCGGAATTGTCAATCAAAGAGTTCCAGTTCATTCATTATATTAGATTACGCGAAAATACCCTTGGAAAATTTATAGACCCACCTCTTTTCTCCCCAGCTGGGGGTTAATTGGTAAATCTTGTATTACTAAATAATTATTTCCCCGAAAAATCTTACAATAAAAATATATTTACTAGCTTTAAATAACCTGTAAATAGTAGATAAGCTGTAGAAAACGAAGGAATAAAAAAAACCTTGATCCAACTTGGTCGTCAGGTAGGCTTTGTCCTCGCCGACTTTGTCGTTCTGTTTTTACTTTACTTCTAATTTTAGAAGGTGTTTCCATTTCGAATGACAGTTATATTAAATACTAACATGAAAATATATCATGCAAAAAGCGATTTGTTTAAGGAAGAGTCTATTTTGCCAGTTCCGGTAAAAACTGATAAACGTACGTTTAAGCTTATTGAACTAGTCTCGGTAAAATAGATCCCTAGGTTATTTTGACGGTAAATATTTTTATTATTATGAAGGCAGGTAATGTTAAAAATAAGAACACACAGATTTAATACAGAAATTTATTTATTTTCTCCACCACTTCTTAAGAAAGTTTTAAATATTTCCATCATTAATTGTTAAAACACAAATAAAAATCATTTATTCACCATCAATTATTAAAAGAAATATAGAAATCTCTGAATATTTTAAGCAATTCAGGCATAAAAATCTCTGCATATCCCAAACTTGCCCTTGGGTATGATTTTCTTGCCAATACACTCCTGTGGCAGCCATTGAAGATAACAGTCACATATCACAGAATCCAAGTCTTTCCTACACAGTTCACACAACCACTGCGCTAACGGTCATAAATATGATATACTAGCAGCATGGCCCGGCGTTGCCCGTACTTGATTAAAAAATTGTACGACTCTTACAGCAATCGCTATCATTTAACTTAAAATATTTTTGCCCTTCCTTGCCTTTAAAGAGTGCCCTTTGCCGTACTGATGTTGCTACATGCCTTACTTCTTGCCTATCTCACACTGCGAATTTTTTCTAAGCTCTATACTAAACATTAAAGCTGTTACGAAAAAAGAACTAAACAAAATGAACACAAAACGATCAGCTTTAAAAAAGGACTCGTAAATGGAAAATTCGAATGAAAAAAGAATGTTAACAACAAATATTTTTTCACACCCAACCCAGTTCTGCGGAATCAGAATCAACATTGAATTTAAGCAAGCGAATGAGCCAAATGGAAACATTCCCGGAACTACTTCTTTTGAGATACCGAGCAACTACCTCATCGAATTGGATTTTTTACACAAAAGTATGGGACACACGAGGGAGGGTCGAAGTCACTATTCAACCGTAAATTAATCTAGCGAAACAAGCCAGCTAACCATTACACCACATAGAAATGCACAAAAAACTAACACTCAAATATTGTATTTTTAATATCTTTTAATAGTAAATGTTTCAGTAACCTTAAATATATTATTTTATTGGCGTTCCTTATTATTACGCCATCAGATACAGACATCTTATTTATTTTATTTATGTTTTGAGAATAGAATCCTATTCTTTTTTCTTTTGAGGAAACCAAATTTGTCAGGCATTGTAATAAAAAGGGTTGAGATGGTCACGTTCGATTGTCGTGATAACGGCTGTCTGCCACAGTCAGTCATCTCTGTAATGGAAGAGGGAGAGGAAGAAAAATTCAATACATTCTGCTGTCCTGTCGCTGAGAATTCTTGCGTGATTTGAACCCGAAATGACAAGAGGAAAAAAAGGGACAACGTCTCCCTTTATTTCAATATCTAGAGATTATTTTCAACATTGTCGGTTGCAACCCCCAAAGCTTTAATCTGCAACAAATCCCTGTACGCACGAAAAGTAAAAAGGTTCTATATGTAAACTTAGTTCAAGATATCTTTTTTTTTTCTCCTTTCCTCTTTCGAGAATAGATTCTGACCAATTTATGCGATCCATAGTCAAGGCTACATCAGCATGACGTTATTAGCTTGACACTTGGTTCGGTCTGTGCGTGTCCTTGGTCAAGGGAAAGCCTTTTAATCGAATCATGTTACTGAATATGCGATGCCGCCCTTTGATCACGCCATCTATGGCAGTTTGTGGTCGTCAAAGAGCTGAATAAAAGGGAATTAGAACGCATATTTATACCTTTTTTTAGCTTACCCATCACCTGTGTGCATAAAAATCGAATATTAAGATGAGTAAGTACAAACCCTTGCAACACCATTATTTAGGTCGGGAACAGATTTAAAGACGACTTGATGATAAGCATGAAGGCAGCGGATAAACTGAGATAAAATTACCTGCGCTTTTTATTCTTTCATCATTTCAAATCTCTCTCTCTCTCTCTCTCTCTATATATATATATATATATATATATATATATATATATATATATATATATATATATACGCTACTGACGTTTTGATTTAATTTATTTGGGTAATTTCACTATATTGCTAGGTATTCATCAACAAAACCGATTATTTTTGAAAATCATCTAGTGTTTGAGTGACAACATAAGCTGAAAGCAATTCAGACATACTTATTAAAATAATTATCTTGTCTTTTTCCTGCAGATTTCCGACCGTTCTTCTCTCCGATCTTATGCAGGCGTTTGTTGGATTTACTAGGTTTTAAATTTTGCTCTGGATGAGTCTTTTAAATTGTCAGTTTTCAAATATGGTTCAGAATTAAAAATTGAAAGATATTTGCCATTTTGGAGACTTTTATTATTTTTTTTTATAATTTTCACCAAATACAAGGGCCAAGAGCCACTCAAGATAGAGGTTCATTGTGTATGAACGTAAGAAATGACAAGAAGTGAAATTCTTGGGACTAGGCCGGAAAGACAACGGCTAACTCTAAAATTGAAGAGGTCAAAATTTCATTAGTGAATAACATTTCAGAGTTCAGTCGAAAACGTTAAAAGTATAGAAGAGTTGAAGTAGACTTTAGAAGGAACCGGAAACCCAATCCTAAACAGGAAGCTAAAGATAAACCTCTACTACTGTTCAAAAGATTGAGGAGGAGTGTGAACAGGTCAAAAGGCAAATCTATGTTAAGCTATTATCACATATTTGTTTAAATTTCTGAACACGTAGAAAAACTATTTCCAGTCCTGAATTAAGGAGTAAGTTATTAAAAACATTTTATGACTTTATCATGATTATTAACTCATTTGCTTCTCTTTTTTACAAAATATCACATGTTTTATATGTAAAATTAAGGTATCGAATAATTATCGAATATATAATACACTGTAGACAATCAATACTTATACCCAGCTTTTAAATCCTCTGCATTATTCTCAGATTGACTGCCACCCAAACACTGAGAAATACTTGTATTGGATGTTTCAGCGCGAATGACAAGTACTAAAATATGCCTATACCAAATTTCTAGTGGAGTGAATTGCATAAGTAGGATGTATTAAAATGAGATGATGGAAAACAATAAAATGCATTAAAATGGGATGTGCCCCCCCCATAAAAAAACAACAACAATAGGGTGTATTAAAATGGAATGAGGCAAATATAATAAAGTGTATTAAAATGGGATGAGGCAAAAAATAATAGGGTCAATTAAAATGGGATGAGGCAAAAATAATAGGGTGAATTAAAATGAGATGAGGCAAAAATAATAGGGTGAATTAAAATGGGATGAGGCAAAAAATAATAGGGTGAATTAAAATGGGATGAGGCAAAAATAATAGGGTGAATTAAAATTGGATGAGGCAAAAAATAATAGGGTGAATTAAAATGGGATGAGGCAAAAAATAATAGGGTGAATTAAAATGGGATGAGGCAAAAAATAATAGGGTGAATTAAAATAGGATGAGGCAAAAAATAATAGGGTGAATTAAAATGGGATGAGGCAAAAAATAATAGGGTCAATTAAAATGGGATGAGGCAAAAATAATAGGGTGAATTAAAATGGGATGAGGCAAAAATAATAGGGTACATTAAAATGAGAGGAGGGGAAAACAATAGAATATATTAAAATGGGATGAGGCAAAAATAATAGGGTCAATTAAAATGGGATGAGGCAAAAAATAATAGGGTGAATTAAAATGTGATGAGGCAAAAATAATAGGGTACATTAAAATGAGATGAGGGGAAAACAATAGAATATATTAAAATGAGATGAGGCAAAAAATAGAGTGATTTAAAGTGGGATGAAGCAAAAAACAATTGAGTATATTAAAATGGGATGAGGTAAAAACAATAGGGCTAATTAGAATGGGTTGAGGCAAAAATATTAGGGTGTATTAAAATAGGATAAGGCAAAAACTATTTCCAGTCCTACTTGAATTAAGGGGTAAGTTATTAAAAACATTTTATGACTTTATCATGATTATTAACTCATTTGCTTTCAGATAAGATTCTCTTTTTTACAAAATATATCTCACATGTTTTATATGTAAAATTAAAGTATCGAATAATCGAATATTTCCTCAAAAATTGTAGACAATCAATACTTATGCTCAGCCTTTAAATTGTTAGACTTTATATATCTAGTCGGTAAACATACTTACACATTAGACCTCGTGGTCAATTCGAGCTATACTCGAATCAAATAGTCATTTAGTGAAATGTTGCGGATGACTTTAACAAGAAACGTCTCCATTTTCGAAGACCACCGAGCTGTGTTAGGGATAGGGTCAAATCAGACATATCATCATCGTCACCTCCCCAACAGTTGAGAATGGTGACTTTGCGTTTTAATAAAGAAAGACAAAGAAAGGGAAAAATACAAAGCAAAATATATTTCTTCACCTTTCCTGTCTTTTAAATGCCACCCTCCCCACACAAAAAACAAAAAACAAATAAGTTTGATAAAGTTAAACAATGAACAGACTTAACATCAACATTCGAGGTGTATATGAAACCAGATGGCCAAACAATGGCGATTTGTCAGCGACAAACACAGGATAATTTATGCAGGCGGCGAGAAGAATGCCAAAGGAGTAGGACTAATACTAGATAGTGCATTTCAGAAATGCATTCTAGAGTACCACCAACTTTCCGAAAGAATTCTTGTAGTGAAGATAAAAGGGAAGCCGTTCAAATTGGTTATTATAGTAGTGTACGCACCGACGGCACAAAGCAAGGAGGAGGACATCGAATCTTTTCACTTTATGCCAGACAGTGCCAAGACTCTATATAAATCACAGGAAGTCATCATTATCATGGCAGACCTAAACGCCAAAGTAGGCAGGGAAAAGAACTGGGGATATAGCAGGAAGATTCGGACTAGGCACCTGTAATGAAGGCGGAGAAAAATGGACCCAATGGTGCACAGCCAATGACCAGGTAATAGTCATCAAGACAACTATGGACATGAAGGAGACCAGGAAGAGAAACTAAAAACCAAACTGATTATATAACCATCAACAAAAGATTCAGGAATGCAACGGTTCACATCAAAACCTACCCAAGTGCCGACTGCGGAAGCGATCATCGCCTTCTTATATGTAAACTAATGCAGCACCCAAACTGCAATACAACAAACTCCAGAGCGATCCTAACCTAAAAGAAAAATACATAGACAATGTGAAATGAAGATACAAGGCACAGAAATGGGACGCACTAAGAGACGCTTTAGTGACATCAGCAAACGATATCATCCCAACGGAGACAGGACGAAGAAGGAGAAACGATTGGATGACTGATGAGATTCTCGACATGATGGAAAGCAAACAGAAAACCCTGCCAAGATACGGAATGGAGTAGAGATAATTACACAATGAAATAAGGACTAAATTCAGGCAAACTAAAGAAGAATGCCTACACGAAGAATGTACAGAAATAGAAAAATTGAGTCCTACTAACAAAAGTGACATGCACAAACAAATAAGACAACTAACAGGACAGAAGACATGTTCATCAACAGGCTGCCTAAAATCAAAGAATGGGACACTCATATTAGAGAAGGAAACATTTTTTTCAACGCTGGGGCGAATATATTGTAGAACTCTTCCACGACGAAATGGAACAACCAGCAATACACAGAACTACCGAGGGACCCGGAATTCTGAAAACCAAAGTAAAAGCTGAACTGGGCAAATTGAACAGAAACAAGGCAGCTGGGTTAGACGGAATGTAGTGGAAATGCTGACAGCCTCAGATGACTTTTGGCGTAGACAAGATCAACGAAATAACAAATGAAATCTACAACAGCGGAAATATACCGGAAGACCTTAGCAGATCTATCTTCATAGCTATGCTTAAGAAACCAGGCACAAAAGAATTCGAAATCCATCGAACAATAAGTTTAATGAGCGACATGACAAAACTCATCATTCGTATTCTGTTAAATAGAGCGCGCAGAAGAATCAAGCCAGAGATAGGACAAGAACAGTGTGGGTTCGTTAAAGACACTAGTACAAGGAACGCAATATTCATGCTCAGAATGTTATCAGAAAGAGCAATACAAATGCAGAAGAATGTGCACCTGTTTCATAGACTACGCAAAGGCATTCAACAAAGTACGCAACAAGGATCTGATCAGTAACCTCGATATATTCCGGAAAGATATCAGAATAATCAATAATCCATAGGGGCAGCAAACAGCATGCATGCGTTCAGTGAATATACAAAAATAGAAAGGGGTATAAGGCAAAGACGCGTCTTCTCACCAGACTTATTCAACTTATACAGCGAAACAATTCTGAGAGAATTGGAAACCCTACCGGTATTTGGCATTGGCGGCCACAACCTTAACAACATAACATACGCAGATGACACAGTACTGATAGCAGACACGGAAAAGAAATGACAAAATCTCCTACAGAAGGTAACGACGGAGACTGAGGAGAAAGGACTACAAGAAAACAGAATACACGGTCATCAGTAAGAGGAAGAGCCCGAAATGCGATTTGCAGGTCGGGAACACTAGAATCAAGCAGACACTGAAGTTTAAATATCTGGGAAGCGTCTTGACTGAGGACGTTAAGTGCGACACTGAGATCCGTAGATGTATTGCGATGGCCAAGGACGTATTCCAAAAGCTGGGCAGGGTATTGAGAGACAAGAGGATTTCTTTGGTAACAAAGAAAAGAATGCTGCTCTTCTTTATGGCAGCGAATGTTGGGCAATTTCCTCAAAGATGAAGAACTCGAGGCGACGGAGATATGGTTGTACAGAAGGATGCTAAGGATATCATGAACAACGATGAGGCCTTAGAGAGATTGCAGACATAGAGAAGGCTTATAATTAACATCAGGAAGAGGTAGCTGAAGTTGCTGGGACATATAATGAGGAAGGAGAGCCTGGAGAATTTGATACTCGCGGGTCAAATAAAGGGAAGAGAGATAACGGGAAGCAGCGTGTGATATTTTTTTTTTTTTTTTTTTTTAAGCATTTCACCCCAAGCAAGGCGGGGAGCCACTAGGACGCAAGGGGTTACAGAAAATAGGAAGATCAGATAGGCGTGATAGAAGAAAGGATGAGGGTAGTAGATAGATTAAGGCAACTGGAGATGTCGATTGACATTACACTTGAATAGCTGGAGATTATAACTCTCAGGGAAACAGGAGAAGGGAAGAGAGTTCCACAGGCGAGAGGTTCGAGACATGAAGCTATTAGAATAGAAGAGACGGCTACATTTAGGAGTTTCGACAGTGAAGGGGTGAGAGCGGGATGCCAGCCTCGTAGGGCGCTTGAACTCAT
Organism: Acanthosepion pharaonis; assembly: GCA_903632075.3. NCBI lineage: Eukaryota > Metazoa > Mollusca > Cephalopoda > Sepiida > Sepiidae > Acanthosepion > Acanthosepion pharaonis. The sequence continues at coordinate 2,697,370 of CAHIKZ030001269.1, read as the reverse complement.
GAAGTTTGGGAACCAGCGAATGCAGTTCCTCGCAGCAATTTCCATGAAAGTATTTGTAGAACAGACAGAGGGAGGCGACGGTGAGTCTGTGAGAAAGTGGCTGTAGACGAGACGCCAGGGCAGGGCCAACCATATTGCATATCCGCTTCTGGAGCCTATCAAGAACCCCGAGGCAAACAGAAGGGGCGCCAGACCATATATGGCAGCAATACTCCAAGCAAGGGCGAATTGTGGATTTGTATATCTGGAGGATCGACTCAGGGGAGAAAAACTTCCTAGCGCGGCTCAGGGAGCCAATTTTCCTCGCAGTGGACGAGGCAATTGACTCGATGTATTTATTCCATCTCAGGTCAGCAGTCAACGTGAGACCGAGAAGCCGCAGAGAGTTGCTCTCGAGAAGTTGAGCGTCAGACATTCTAATGGAGGGAAGGGAAGGCTCTCTGTGGTGATTAATAGAGAGCAGTTTTGTCTTCGAAGCGTTGAAGTTGACCAGCCAAATCATGCCCCAGTTCACAATCGATTGGAGGTCCTTTTCGAGACGCACGGCAAGGTGAGTTTTGTCAGCGAGACTGGATTTATTTTTGAGGCAGGAATAAATTGTGGTGTCATCCGCGTAGATGCCGACGTGAGAAGTTACGGCGTCAGGAAGGTCATTTATATAGATAAGGAATAGAGTGGGGCCTAGGATGGAGCCTTGAGGAACACCTGCGTTCGTGGTATAGGAACTGGAGGAGAATCCGTTGTGAACGACCTTCAATTCACGGTTTGACAGGAATGATTGTATTACGTTATATAATTGACCCGTAATGCCATAACCCTGGATCTTGCGGAGAAGGCCGGCGTGCCAAACCCTATCAAATGCTTTGGAGATATCTAGTGCCACGGCTCGGGCTTCCCCATTATTTTGGAGAGTTCGGTAGACTGTTTCCGTGATGGCTGTGAGCACATCGGCTGTAGATCTGGCAAAGCAGAAACCATATTGCTTGTCTGAGAGCAGATTATGGGATGTGAGGTGGTTAACCACCCCGGTATTGATTAGAGCTTCGAAGATTTTGCCGAAGAGGGGAAGGAGACTGATAGGACGGTAGTTGGAAGGGTCAGAGGGGTCGCCGGAGTTCTTGAAGACAGGAACGATCGAAGAGGACTTCCAGCAGTCAGGAAAACAAGATTCCTTGAGGCAGTAGTTGTATAGTTTCGAAAGGGCGGGCGCCAGTTCAGGCGCGCATTTCTTTTAAGACAATGGCTGGTATCCCATCTCCACCACTCGCCTTGTTGGGATTTAAATTGAGATAACGCCCAGTACCAAAGTTGGGGGTTATGTTTAACCCACTCAATATGGCCTCAGTTCTAAGAGGGAAGTCGGGTATGGGTACACCAGAAGAGTCGAGCGTCGAGTTGGATGAAAATTTCCGAGCAAAGCATTCAGCCTTGTCGGTAGAGGAGGTCAAGACTTCGAACTGGTTGAATAGAGGAGGTATAGAGGGTTTGCAATTATTCAATACACTCTTGCAGAGACGCCAATAATCTTTTGGAGCCAAATTTTCGAGATGCAACACGTTCCTTCATTCGAGCCGCAAATAGTGACTTAGCATCATTTAGGACACGCTTACATTCGTTACGGGGGCGGCAAAGAGACGTCTATTGCAGTCAGACATGTCGCTACGGTATAGGTGGAAGTAGTGGTTCCTATGGGCGATGGCGGCTGAGCAAGCAGCCGAGAACCAGGGCAGGAGGGCGACTTAACCCTATATTTCCTTGATGGGATGAAAGCGTCGATTCCAGCTTTAACCCAGGAAGAGACCTCAGAAGCACATTCTTGAAGGGGAGCTTAAAGACTCCATCCCAGGGGACATCGCGGAGGAAATCACGGAACGCGTCCCAGTCAGCTCGTTGATAATAGAACGAAGTTCTAGTGGTAGGAGGTTCTTTATAGGGGGGTAGAGTTAAAGGAGATATTAACCGATACTACTGCATGGTCAGAGTTACCAAGTGGGCATAGTTGCGAGGCGCTGCAGGATTCGAGGATAGAGGTAAAGCACAGGTCGAGTAGAGAGGCTTTACTTTCCCGGTTGAGGGCAAAACGAGTGGGGAAGTTAACTATCTGTGTGAGGGAATGGGAGATTGAAAATTAAGCGTTTGAATGCCTGCATGGTCAGTAGTAGCATTCTTAAGCCACAGAGTGTGATGGGCGTTAAAGTCTCCAAACACAAAAATGTGAGCAAACGGGTGGAGGGAGAGAGCCTTGTCTATGTTGTCAGAAATGCTATCAAGTATCTCACAGTCTTGAGAGGATGGAGAGCGGTAAAGGAAGAAGAGATAGCTTACCGCATTGAGGAGAGAGAGACGGAGACACATATATGACTGGTCAGGCGATTCGAGAGAGGACTCTCTGGCCAGGGGGAGATGTTCCTTGACGTAGACACCAAGACCGTGCAAATGGGTTAGAGAGTTTTTTCTGAGGAGAGGAAGATAGCCGGGGATCGAGAGATCAGAAGAGGGGATAGATGAGACAAGGTTTGTCTCGCAGAGAGCCAGTACATCCGGGCCGTTTGCAGTGAGGAAAGATTCCAGACTGTAGAAGTTTGTCCTAATGCCCCGGATGTTGGAGAACGAAATGTTGAGGGGTTTAGGTGGTTTCTGAGAGGCTGGTTTAGGGTAAATCTTTCGGTTTTTGTAACTCATGTTGGATTTATTTGCAAAGATGAGAAGGCCCGAGGTAAGAGAAAACAGACAGTTTCGACCGTGAGGCGGGCAGAGAGGAGTTGGCAAAATCCGCATCATTATGTGGCCTCAGGGCTGCCCACCGGAGGTGACTGCAGGGACACCTTTCCACGCGCGACATCGCAATACAAACACCCCGGTATTATACAACTGTTGATCAGAGCAGCCGCTCAAGACGCTACGCAAGAGTTAGGGCTCCTAACTACCAGTCGGAAACAGCAACCAGAGAACTGTCAGCCGTGTACCCTCAGAATGAAGAGATGTTGCCACAGACTGCACGCATCACGGGAGAAACAGACCTGCACTAATACAGAGGCCGGAGAGAGAAGACAGTACGGAACCCCTTCCTAGACAAGAAACAAGGTGTAAGCCTCTACTCATGTCCAATAGAAGGGGAGGAGGTTGACCGGGCGGTAGAAGGGACTACCTACTCCTATTACAGATAACACAAAAAAGGACGACACAAAACAGAGGGACGGATTGAGGGGAGATAACAGGTAAGGAGTCCTGGTTCCCAGTTGGCTATACCCTATCACATTAAGTTTTAACTTAGTATAAGTCCCATTGTCTATTCTAAAAAGAAATTGAAAATACGGTTACCCGGATTTATTATCACATCCAGTGAAAGACATTCAATTTTCCATTTTTCTAGTTTTTTTCTTTGTTAACATTTCGGACCGGGATTTCTTACTAAATTATCAAATAAGTAGAATTATTGGGACAAAATGCCTTTCAGTAGGGAGGGAGGGGGAGGGAAAAATAAAAAATTTAAAAAACGAAAAAAAAAAAAAAAAATAAAAAATGAAAAATGTAAATGCATTCAGCTAGAGCGAAACGATACTCACATGGGCCAACAAGTGGGTGACTGCCTACATCGTCATGATGATGGTGACTGAATATACGGCTTTACCTTGTGTCCAAGCGACGACCTGGTGGCGGGGGGGGAGGAATCATCGGCCAATCCTCGGCCCCCACCAAGTACTGGGCTAGGGAGATATGCTTTCAATAAGATTTCGAAAGAGGAGATAGAATGGCGAAAAACAATTCCGCTTTCAGACAATATATCAAGCAAAAGGATACTGTCACAATATCGTTAGGATACTGACGAGACACCCTCGCATCTAGTCAAAGACATTCAATTTTCCATTTTTCTAGTTTTTTTCTTTGTTAACATTTCGGTCCGGGATTTCTTACTAAATTATCAAATAAGTAGAATTATTGGGACAAAATGCCTTTCAGTAGGGAGGGAGGGCATACCTGACTAGATTCAGCAGTTGGATGACAGAACGTGGTCTGGGGGAGGAAGCAGTGGGAAGGAACTTGCTGAGAGCTGCAAGGGATAGAGGCAGGTGGAGAGCCATGATCGCCTACGTCCTGAAAGGACATGGCACATAAAAAGAAAGAAAGAACGAAGGTAAACATAAAATTACACCTAGGCTAATATTATACCCAGCTTGTATGAATAAATATAAATTGCTGCCGTATATGTATATATATATATATATATATATATATATATATATATATATATATATATATGTGTGTGTGTGTGTGTGTGTGTGTGTGTGTGTGTGTGTGTGTGTAGGATGCGATGGATAAATTGTTCTCTAAATTACTCAAAAATGAAAGTAACAATGACTTTTCATTTTAAGAGATATATTTACCAAAATTAAACAAAAATATCATAAAACACTAAAGACTAAATGTATTTAATAAAATCGCCTTTGGCGTTAACCATGGCCCACAGACGACTTCGGAATCTCCTGCAACTCTTCTGAACGGTCTCCTTGTTCATATTGGTGAATGATGCCATAATTCTTGCCTTCAGTTCATCTTTAGTGTTACAAGGGTTTTTTTTTTGGTCTCTCGCTCAACTGGGCCTCACACATAATAATCAAGGGGCTGCGGTCTGGGGAGTTAGGTGGCCAGATGTAAGGGGTGATGTGGTTGTAGAAATTTTCTGACTGCTATGACTGGATTCTCCTTCTTGTATGGCATAGTGCAGAGTACTGTTGCCGGTTATCGGATCTTCCAGCGGCCACTCTCTTGACTCAGGGCAGCACTAAATCCTCAAGTCAATTGATGTAGTCTTTTGTGTTGAGTCAGAGGCCATGTGGAAAGATGAACTTCCTAATCACTAATTAAAATTACCAAACTATTTCTGAATCCTCTACAATATCCAAACACTCTGAAATATTTGAACTGGAGCTTTCAGTGCGAATGACAAGCACTACAATATGCCTATTCCAAAATTCCAATGAAGTGATGTGCATAAATAGGCTGTATTATATGAGATGAGAGAAAACAATAGAATGTATTAAAATGGGATGAGGCAAATATAATAAAGTGTATTAAAACAGAATGAGACAAAAACAATAGGGTGTATTAACATGGAATGAAGCAAATACAATAAAATGTATTAAAATGGGATGAGGCAAAAAACAATATGGTGTATTAAAATGGAATGATACAAAAAACAATATGGTGTATTAAAATGGAATGATACAAAAAACAGTAGGGTTTATTAAAATGGAATGAGACAAAAAACAAAAGTAATAGGGTGTATTAAAATTATTAATAAGGTAATAATTGTGAAACCGTTCGCCTTAACAGTTTCCTTATTAGAAAACATTTTTATTTCATTCGCCAATCAGCCAGTGTTAGTTTCTGTTGAAATTTATAATTTTTTTCTTAAAAGTACTATTTCCTGAATATATTTTTTTCAGTATTAATTAAATATTTTTGTTTGAAGTCGTGAGGAGTGTTAATATTTCGATTATGTCATTAGTCTCACGTCGAATTATATTTCCCATTTTAGTTGTTATTCTCGCTGAAATTCCTCAAGTTATGTGATTTCCGTTATTTGGTACAATTATTTATTTGTAAATGTGTCGAGCCACAGAAAAAAAGATGATTCTCGCTATGAGTGATAATTTTCGTTTGCTTGAAGGCATTTCTAACCATTGATCTTAGAGAATGTTTTTATACAGCTGACAATTTAGATATTTCTGTACTTGTTCGGCACCATACATGACATCGCATCCATTTAACGAGGTTATTTCAAAACATAACTCGAGTTTTTAGGTTAATAGTTTTGTTTAGTAGCAATTAGCGGCATTCGGCAAAACTACCCCTTAGACTATTCTATGTTCAATTTCCTTATCTTCTATTTCATTTATGAGGCAACAATATAAAAATCTATTAAAATTAGTAATAAAATAATAAAAGTGAAAATGCTACGTATAAAATTTAAACTGAAAGTCGGTTAAGTGTTTCACAAAACGATGTAAGGTATTTTTCAGAGCATCAAAGATTAAACACTCTAAAATATATGTTTAAAATGTTATACATTGAGGAAAATATTAAGAAAGTTATATAAGCGTCAGCTGTGTGGAGGTGATTTTGTCATCTGACTATAATGAAATTAAATGACCCAGATGGTTTTGATACGTCAACTAGTATAAATATGTAATTATTTCGTCTGTTAAGACATTGATAGTTACCTACTTTGACTAGGCCTGACATAAGGTCAAGAGACATTTCGTGAGATATTACTATAAGTAGTTTGGGACCCCATATTTTTTTCAGAAAAATAATGCTTTGGAGCTGAATATATTGGTTAAATATAGGATCTAAATCGAAACATTTGGATCTGCATATACACACATTTTCGATTATGTATGCCATACTGTATCAGTTGAAAACTAATATTCCCTGCGAACATCAGTTAATTGTTCATTCACTTTAGATAGATTTATACTAATCGATAACATAAGACATTTGCATTACGGCGTTGTGAAATAGCCAGACGTTGAACAAGGCATATGTGATGTCTCTAAAAATATCTAGCATTTATTTCTTTATCAGAGAGACCTCTTGTTTGAAATGCGAAACAGCTGGGGCAAAATGAATAGAATCGCATGCAGAGGACGATTGAGATAAGCCCTGCTTGAAAAAAAATGGTCCTGTAGACATCTGCATTTATACCCACTTCTTGCCCGACCCAATCATTTCCCTGACTTCTCGCCGGTCATGACCAGCACTTCTTGAATAAGTCTCGATTAAGCCATATCCCACTCAGGACTAGCTACACAAATAAATAGCTTTTTTTTTATTTTGTTCTGTCATCTTGATTTTGTCTTCTCATCCATCAGAACCAAACATTCGATCAATGATAGAGACGGATTCAAACTTATCCTGTTTACCCTCTACCACAAAGCAAAACAGGGACTCAAGCGCATCCCAGCATATTCTTCAACTATACTGATAATCAGAGGCCCTCCTTCCATTCGACCATATCTTGCTACAAGACATATTCAAAGAAATATGTGGTGTTTTATTTATCGATTTACTTTGCTGTATCGCGAATGAAGTTACGTACGTATGCCATTTTTAGCTCAGCATATACATTTATAAATTTATTAGTACATACACACACTCAAATACATATATATATAGGTATGTGTGTGTTCTTGTATAAAATATATATATGTGTGTGCATACACACACACATATATTTTTTTTAAATAATTATAATTAAGACTCTACTTATGTATTGAGCACTGTTTTCTTAAAATAAAAAACAAAAATACTAAAGAACTTCGGATTATTTACCTAACGTGTTCTTTTCTATTTTGTATATATTTTCACCCCCCCCATATATATATATATATATATATATATATATATATATATATATATATATATATATATATATATAATGCATACAATTATTTAAAAATAATTATAACAGAGCACATTCACACGTGTTTTTTTTAAATACCATCACAATGAAATACAGATATTATCAATGTTACAATAAATTTGTCTTTGTAATTTACCTCTAAAGATGATCTTAGAAATGGTTGAAAGTAATTAGGTTAAAAAAAAACATGGCGCCTTCCTTGATGAGGAAACTGATTAGACAATAAGTAGACACAATATGTCTATATTATTCAATGAAATATGTTTGAATGAAGATATACTGCCTAAATATACATTTGTGAGAATGCCTGTTAGCTAATCTCAGTTGCAGAGGTACATTTATAATTTTCAATCTGTCGTTTATATTTCAACTATGCGTAGTTACATTTTCCAATTATCAATTAGATTAAGGGAAATCAACATTTCGAATAATGCCAGTACGAAAAAAAAGACTCGTTTACGATGAATTGTGACTTCGTTTTACCAAACACCTATTGGCGGTACGCGAACAAACTTTTTGTACAGTTTCATTCACAAGGCTTGGTTTAACAATATGGTATTGTTTCTCAAAGTTACCGCGCGCTAGGATCGTCTCCCCTGACGGATATTATCAAGAAATCAAATAGTGAGATTCGAACCCGGGTCTCATGATCGAATCCCTAACGTTCTATGAATCCAGTAAGATGTAAGATCATATGAAATATATAAATAACGTGTTCCAGCTAGCATACTTTACTTGTGAATCTTCAGGTTTGTATGTATCAGGATATTCGAAATAATGCATATACACAGTTTAACAGCCAAATAACAGCGCGGAGTGTGTAAGTTTAAAGAAATACAGACCAGGACATTTCAGTTAATTAGGCACCAAATGTATCAGCTTTCGGATGTCTTAGAATATCGCCATTTAGCCAACACTTCTGAACTAGGATTCAACCATTTGTCTGGCAGTTATTGCCAACTTCTCTTCTACAAACTAAAATAGTACACAAAGTTGTCACCATTCTTAATTTGTATCACTTCCCAATCACCTTACCTTGCATGTAGCGTAACTTGAACGTGTGATATTATTCTTATAAATTAACTACTATTCCTCTAAATTTTCTGTAACTTTCTGCAATAAAAGACATAATACATATATATATATATATATATATATATATATATATATATATATATATATATATATATATATATATATATATATCGATAAAATAATTTAGTACTGTGGGGAGTAAGAACCGAATTTGTAAACAGTGACTATTACAGAATGCAAGGCAATAATGCAAGACTCTCTTAGGTATTGAGTTCTCTGAGTGTTTATGAAAAATAAATACGCCTAATAAAAAGAAGAAGAAAAGAAATAAGAAAAATAAATTCTTCTTTCTCTCTGCCGGGCGTCGATGGCCTAGGGGTTAGAATCACCGACTGACACCAAATCGGTCGGGTTTCGGTACTGAAGCGATCGACTGATAAGCTGTGATACAGAGAAACAGTCTGTCCGTGGATGACTATATATATGTATATAATGGACTCTCCCGTCGTTTTTCGACGTATGAGTGTCAAACAAAATATATATATATATATATGATTACTATAAGCGTTATATTTAGTCGATACTCATTTTTAAGGACCTATCTACTTTTCATGGTACCCCAACTGCATGAATTTAAGCGTGATAGTAGGTTGGCATCTCGGTCCGACCCTTTCAGAGTCGAAACAAATGTATCCGCTTCTTCTACACCGACAAATTTTCTTGCACTTTCCGACAGTGAAACTACTTTCCTCTTACTTGCTTCCCTGATAGCTATAATCTTCAAATGTAATGCCAATCGACATCTAATGATGATGCCTTGATCCTGATCCCCGTCCTTCTCTCTATCCTTTCCCTAACCTTCCTTTTACTCTTGCTCCTACTTGCTGTAACCCCCTGCCTGCTAGTGGCACTCCCGCCTTGCTTGGGTTGAAATGCTTAAAAAATATCTACTTGAATTTTTTATGTACGTGCCTCTTTGAAACCAGTTTTTTTTTATTGCCTGTTCTTAATAATCTTTTATGTTTCTTTCTGTCTCAGTAACCATTTTGATCTTAGTTTTATTGCCTTGCTTGGGGTGAAGATGATTCAAAAGAAGTCCTATTATTTTAAACACGCAAATTAATGGCCACAACATAGACACAGAGAAGTCCTACCAAATATAATGTGTTTCCTGCCAGGTACAGGAAATATAGTCCCTTTTTTAATAAGTTACCAAATTTAAGTCAAGTAAGCTAAGTGAAAACGTGGTAAAGTAAAGAATGTTTATATCTACGGAAGATAATGTGCATAATAATTATAAATAATGCAGGATGAAAAAATGAAAGTCGCTTTTTTCATGATGGTTTCCCTTAGCCTAATTGGTAAAAAATGAGATTTAACTGATGTGAAAAGTAAATACATGTGTGATTGTTGTTGAGAAGCGTATTTTGATTAGTAAAAATTCTCTACCTTTTTCCGTTCCATTAAGTACCTGATTCCTCATAATATCCTCTACCTTTATAAAACCAGATTAGACCGAAAATGGGGTACTGTTTCCATATTTGGGTAGGAGTGGCCCAGTTCTCACTTTCCAAATTTGATGTTCAAAAACGTCCCGCACTCCTTACGGGAGAAGAATTATTTTCCACCCTCCAAAACTCTCTCTCACAGGCAGAATGTAGCGAGATTCTCCTGTTCTATTGCTACTACCATGGGAAGTGCTTGTTAACGAAATACCTTGCGTGGTTCGGCCAGATCTAACCTTCACGGCTAGGACAGTCGTTGCCATTTAGATAGTAGCAAACCACCCACATTCAATCTGTATTCCATTAGCGACAAGTTCTACTCAAACGGCTTCTCGCGAACCACTGCCCTGATCACTGTTTCTCTGATCACTGCTATCTTAACATGTTTAACTCAAGAATTACCCCTTAATATAAGCCCCTACCTCAAGTGGCCTCAGGGCCTTGTATAGAATGAACCTAAGTAAAAAAGAAAAAGGCCTGTTATTAATTTCCCGGTTGAAATTAAGATGGGTACCTGTTTAAACACAAATTATATCGTAAAAAGAAATAATGTCGGATTAAAAAAAATCAATTCACTGCTTATCCTGACACAAGGCGTCGCAAGCCTCTCGATACTCTGTCACTATTTCCAACTCAAACTTCGCAGATACATTCATTTTTCCTACTAGATCAGATGTTCACAGCAAAGGTACGCTATTCTATATACCCTGGGACAAATCCTCCCCATATTCTTGTAATCTGTATTTGGACAGCTTCCTCCTAAGAACCGTTATTTTGGTAAACAAACTCCCAAGAGGGTGCTTTCCCGATCGCTACATTCTAAACCACTTTATGCTTTAAGTCAATCCTTATCTTTCTTCCATATCCTCATAATATGCATTTTAGACCTCTCCCTCTTACATATAACAACCTCATATAGTAACCCTGCACCTGGAGTGGCTCTTGGGCCTTATATTGCGTGAACAATTAGTGTTTGTATGTTTGTCTTGGTATACAAATTTTCATGCGTTTATATACGAATGCATTTGTAAAGATACATTTCACGATACCAATATCAGTTTGGATCATATTACTTAACGTTTTTCATTTTGATTACGCTTGTCGTTAACAGTGCAAAGCGTCTCGTTTGTACAGGTTTTTTTTTTAGGTTTACTGTGGGTCAAGAAAGTGAAGGTCTCTTTATTTTGACTATGAAGAGTCAGCAGAAAAGAAATGGTGGCAAATATGCCGAATGGTTAAACCTATTCCCAGCAATGCCTGACCCAAACGATTTTATTTCCGTTATTACAAGTGAATCCTTATATTTCTATACGCAAAGTAAATCTGAAACATATTGAAATGCACATTTTTGTGACGTAGACATTTGTCTGTGACGTTAATCTAGACCATTTCCTTCAAATTTTCTCATCCTGCAGCGATGCTTCATTATTATTTAGACCTCCTCCCAGTGATCATTTTGCCATTCTTCCTTCTACCGGATATGGCTTGTCGCACTAGACTTTTGTATAAAACTTTACATATGATTTTTGTATATTTCTAGAATAGAATGGAAACTTTCATAATATGTATATATTCGAAATTGTGAATTCGTTGCTATTATTATTATTATTATTAGTAGTAGTAGTAGTAGCAGTATAAATGCCCGTTATATAACAAAATCTTCCATAAGTATGCACAGAAATTTATATGACTCCTTGGGTCCCTGAACACACACACACACACACACACACGCACACACTCACGCACACACAAACACACACACGCACACACACGCACCACCCAGCACGCACACTCACGCACACTCACGCACACACACACGCACACACACACAACACACACACACACACACACACACACACACACACATATATATATATATATATATATATATATATATATATATATATATATATATATATGACGAATGCGTTTACCATGAAACAGGCTGTCACCTCCGGGAGTTGAGTTCAATGTCCACTTTTATATTTACATACGCTCTATGCCTTGTGTTGAACACCTTGACTCTTAAATCTAGCATACCTTCAAACTATATATATATATATATATATATATATATATATATATATATATATATATATATATATATATGCACGTTTCATTGAATAGAACAGACAACACGGGGACTGATAATTTTGTTTTCTTTTCAGATGATAAATTATATAAAAAAAACTGTCCGAATGTTCTTTTTATCCGAACACTTTCTATACATTTAACCATTTTCAAGGTTGAAATATTTTTACTGTTAAATAAGAAATAGTTTGTAACAGGTGTAACAGGAAAATTGTCCAAATCGTGTAACAGCATAATTGTTCATCCCACAAAATATTTAATATCTAAAAACACTAAACTAATTGAGATTCTTTTTTTCCAGGTTTTCAGATAAAACGTTTTGCTATCACGATACAATTTGTCATAAGAATCACTGAAAAAAACTAGAAATCGAACAGGTTAAAATTGTTTTGTGTCAGACCCACAGTCTTCCGAAATGAGCGATTAGGAGAGGAAAAGGTAATTCAGTCTTTCAGTATTGGTATTAACATTCATACTCTGTCTTTCTTCGTGAAACTTTCATTCAATAACCATCAAGAGAAAGGTGAATAAATTTAAAAAAAGGGAACAATGGAGAGGAAAACTGGATCAGGTGGTCATAACAGCAAGAATTATAATAATTTCAACTTAAAGAGATTCATTAGAAAAGATCTAACTCAACTGATAAGACGTTTGGCACTTGAGAGACGTTTCAGTAATGACAGTCCAAAAAGCAGTAAAAAATCACTTGAAAATGAAATCGTATGTGGCACCTATGAAGCAATAATATATGTGTTTGTATTTGTATGACAAGTAAATGAACTAAGATCTTCGACGAAATTAATGCATCAAATTAAACAAAATCCAATGCTTACTCGTCAAGAGTTGCAGAATCATTTGCCTTCATCAGGAATGTGTGTCACTAAACGGACAATAAGCAATGAAATTCATAGAAACAATCTAAAATTACGTTCCCCTTGGAAAACTCCTCTGCGATTGAAAAGAAACATAGTTGCCAGGTCGAAATGCCAGGAAAAATCGTATTGGGAAAGAGTATTATGAACAGACGAAACTAAAATTGAGTTGTTTGGACGTAATTCTAGAGTTCAAGTATGGCGGAAAGATAGCGATGTCTTCAAACAGAAAACAGAGTTCCAGCACACTATTTACACTATTCGGACTATTGTCCTCATCTTTGTCGCCATATTTATTAGAACGTTTCGGCCGTTGTACACTCTGACCTTCTTCAGGTGGTTGGAATGTCGAAATCTCGCTCACTGGCTAAAAACTTTAAATTTAATTATATAAATAACTAAAAACGTTAAATTTAATTATGTAAATACATTAAAAGCATTAGTTCCGTTTCATTTTCAAGTGAAGATTCTAATATTCGCTTGAAGATGAAACAGAACTAATGCTTTTAATGTATTTACATAATTAAATTTAACGTTTTTAGCTTCCATTTTTGAAACAAGTTTATTACAGTGTAGCAAAAAAACACTTTTTTAAATCAGTTAATTTATAATATATATATATATATATATATATATATATATATATATATATATAAGAGGCCTATTGTCCTAAGAAAAAAAATGAACAGATATTCAGTCACTTGGTCAGATTCTGTGATTTCGAACTCAGTGATTTTCAGCATTACCTTATATATATATATATATATATATATATATATATATATATATATATATATATATATGCTCAAAATAGAAAATGTGAACCTGAAGTGACCATGAAGTTTTGCTGTTTATGTGCACACATCATATCTATATACATCTTATCACCGATAATGAACACTTCACCTAATAAATATAGCAAAACTCTCAACAAGGCACAGACAGTCATAGAAGGACACACACAACTATATATATATATATATATATATATATATATATATATATATATATATATATCATTACGTAAACAGTTACCATACAGCCATGATTATAAAGTCAGTGACCACAATATGGTTCCTTTCGAAGTTTATAGTACATTGTAAAATTAAGCCTTGTTCCGAGTCATTAACTGAGATCAGAGACCCTTTATAGGGGATAGCAACACGGCATATGCTTTGAAGTCAGTGCATCAAGCAGACCTGATTCCATAAAGATTATCTGAATTAAGAATTTATGGACTGATAGAAAGGTCCTAGTTTGGCCGGAGATCAAAATTCTCTTCAAGTCTGGATATTTATCCGTTTTTCACTTTCCAGGAATCGCATTTATTGCTTCGACGAATAGCTTTGAAAAATACCATACGATTCATCAATGTTGATATTATGACTCCTTTTTTAGGTTTACATGACAAGGCCAAATCCACAGAGATTCCTGAGCAGAAATTTTAAGCATCATTCAAAATGTTTATTTACATACATATTGTTTATTGTCTTCAAAATGTTATGCCTTCTTCCTTTTGAACATTATAAACTTTCAGAATTATTTATGTCCAAGAGAAATGAAGAAAGAAAATTATATACACACAAATACCAAAATGCTTGAGACTCAGTCTGGATTTCGAAGAATCGCCTGAAAATAGAAGGTTGCGTGGCTTTTTGCAAAACTAATTTACCAGCTCACTTCAGACCAGAGTAGTTGTATCTTAAGTTCTTTAACCATATATTCAATTATAATAATAATAATAATAATAATAATATAATATCATATTCATAATCATATAATATAAAACAATATATAATAGTCATATATAATACAACTATTACTACTATAAATTATAATAATAATAATAATAATAATAATAATGATGATATCAACCCATTAATACGTAATATTTCCTTAAAATATTATCACTTTTTGCTGAATTTACTTTGCTGCCAACTAGTAATCTTAGGGATGGCAGGATTAAATTTTTAGTTGACCCCTCTCCAAAAAGAACTGAACGGTATAGACTAATGGATTAAAAAATTCAGCATCAGTGCTAATTCAAAGAAGCTATCAAACTTATTCACTATTAAAGCCAGAGTGTTTCCCCAAAGCTTTTTGCTTATAGTATATATATATATATATATATATATATATATATATATATATATATATATATATATATTACAAACATATAAAATTCAATACCCCATGTAATATATGGCCATTTCGCTCAGAACGCATTTGTCAACACCAAGAATTTAGATAAAACCGAGAAAATCTTTGACTTCATAAAAAGATTAAAATAGAAAAGCTACTTTTATTTTTTTTATCTAACTTCTTGCTGTTGACAATCCCGTTCTGAACGAAATGGCCATATATCATATGGGTTATTGAATTTTATCTACTTGTAATTCATATATACTTTATAATAATTTTATTGAGCTCTTTTTTGTGGATCAGTTTTAATATTTTATATTACTAGGATTCACTTGGATTAATTACCACTATTTTCCCATATATATATTACACACATACATACATATATATATATATATATATATATATATATATATATATATATATATATATATATATATGTGAATTTGAGAGACTGTTTTCGAAGCCAATATTGCTGGTTGTTCAATAGTTTGCTGATAGAAAGGCATTTAAGTCAAGCAGGCTTTGTGGTAGAGTGCTCAATATGGGTGACAGAGATAGAACGTTAATAGAATTATTATTAAAAAGTTTTTTTCATTTAACAGGGCATTGTTTTTGTCATGGTAACTTTGAAGTTTCGTGATCACAAAAATAGCTGACTACTCTTTAGAGCGAAAATGAACTATTCTGCTATTTAGAAGAATAGTCCAACTTCCCTCGGAAGAGTAATATATGGGAAGAATACAGAAAGCAGACTTTACCAGCGGGTAAAACTAGCTATATCTACGTGAGCAGAAAAACTAAATAATAAAAGGGACATGATAGTCTCTGATATGTATATTCTGCGAATAATCGTTTAGATTACAGGTACAATTAAATGTATTATTGGATGAATGCAAAATTTAATGCTCCTAAAATTATGAAAATACGCTATTCTGTAGAAAAGTTACTTTTCTGAAAAAAAAAGCAACAGCAAAAAACAGAAAACAATCACACGCTAATCAATCCAAAGTATCGAATCCTATTGTGACGTCTTTCTCGTCAATTTATACCAGCAAATCCTGCTCTCTTTTTGTTGAGTCGAACCATTGCATTTAACAGTTATGTTTTTATTAAATGTTAACCGAATCCCAAGAATCACTCAAGGTGGTTGGTAACTGAATAATTTTGTTGCATAGACATAAAAGAATGAAGTAAGTGAAAATTTTGAGGATATGTAGGATAGATAACGGTGGACACTAGACAGGAAAAGGTTCAGAATTTAGTGACCGTGGAACCATATTTTTGGTACTCTGTTCCACCAAATAGTAGTTCCCGGACAGAAGCAACCTTTTGGTCCAGTATATTTAGTAATAGATTGTCTACTTGAGCTGCACTTGAGGTTCGGGATAGACTTGAATCCGAAAAGAGGTTCAAGGCAAGGAGTTTCATTAAGAGTATGTCATGATTGGAAGAAATTCAAAGTATATTCTGTAGTGATGGCTTGCTTTTTGAGGTATTGAGGGTTGCAAGTCAGTTTTCCCTCCATTGAACTGTTTGTGCTAGATTTTTAAATATGTACACATACATTGTTCTATCATCAGAGATATCTATTAATACTCCGAGAAGAAAGATTCAATTATTTATAGCTGTGATCGGGTTTAATATTCACATTTTTGGCTGTTAATATATTGTACCATATTCGATTTTCCGAATACGTAGTTAATTTGATCATAAGATGTTATGGATTTTTTCATATCTATATATGTGTGAGAAAGTTCCTGTGTGATTAGGTAATTTAGGACCTGGGGAAAATACCAAATGACTTATCAAGATTTCTTTGCGATAAATAACCACAAAGTTATTTTAAGTAATGTTTTCTGCGAATTTTATTTCGAATAGAACTTATCTTCTGTTAAAAGATAATTATTTAAAAACTAATTCTTAACTGTAATGACAAATGGGTTGGTAAGAAATAAACATTGATGTAAAGAAAGTCTCTTATTGCGATCACTTTGAGGCTGGTTTTCTTCATTTTCTTTTTGTTTTAGATGACAAAACCAACTGATAAAATTAAGAAAAATATGTAAGAAATAAGGATCCCCAGAAAAACGTTTCATAATGATTGTTATAAAAAAATTGCATTATAAATAATTTGTAGAACATTTTATTGATTAAAAAATATATTTTAAATTCTTTTAAATGTATTTAATTTTTAAATAAACCTCTGGGCTAACAGTTTTGATAATGATAAGCGTTATATATATATATATATATATCAATTACAAACAGATAAAATTCAATACCCCATGTAATATATGGCCATTTCGCTCAGAACGCATTTGTCAACACCAAGGATTTAGATAAAACCGGGAAAATCGTTGACTTTATAAAAAGATTAAAATAGAAAAGCTACTTTTATTTTTTTTATCTAACTTCTTGCTGTTGACAATCCCGTTCTGAACGAAATGGCCATATATCATATGGGTTATTGAATTTTATCTACTTGTAATTCATATATACATTATAATAATTTTATTGAACTCTTTTTTTTGGATCAGTTTTAATATTTTATATTACTAGGATTCACTTGGATTAATTACCACTATTTTCCCATATATATATACACACACACACACACACACACACATATATATATATATATATATATATATATATATATATATATATATATGGAAAATAGTGGTAATTAATCCAAGTGAATCCTAGTAATATAAAATATTAAACTGATCCACAAAAAATAGCTCAATAAAATTATTATAAAGTATATATGAATTACAAGTAGATAAAATTCAATAATCCATATGATATATGGCCATTTCGTTCAGAACGGGATTGTCAACAGCAAGAAGTTAGATAAAAAAAAAAAAAAGTAGCTTTTCTATTTTAATCTTTTTATAAAGTCAACGATTTTCTCGGTTTTATCTAAATCCTTGGTGTTGACAAATGCGTTCTGAGTGAATATATATATATATATATATATATATATATATATATATATATATATATATATATATATATATATATATATATATATATATATATATAATATATATAGTGTATGTGAATTTGAGAGACTGTTTTCGAAGCCAATATTGCTGGTTGTTCAATACTTTACTGATAGAAAGGCATTTAAGTCAATCAGGCTTTGTGGTAGAGTGCTCAATATGGGTGACAGAGATAGAACGTTATTATAAGAGGCTTGTCTCAGCCATCGGCGCCTGGATTTCAGTTTCCAACCTCATGTCTTCCGTTTGCTTTCGCAATGTTGATCCTGGGAAAGGAATAAATCCACCAATTATTTCACGGGCTATAGGTAATATAGTAGAGTAGACTGAGATCTATAACCTTGAGTAGCACCTCGCCTAGAAGGACAACTCTGAATTCAAATTGTAAAAATCACGACACTATTCTTGCTAAGAACGCATGTTAATTCACAGAAAATAATGAAAAAAGGAACGTGTTGAGAATCATGATCTAAACGTCCATGACATTTTATATAATGTAATCATATCCTTGTCAGTGAAGCATTCAACACGCCACAAGTGGCCGGACCACATGACATAAGAAGTTGTTGGTAACAAATATAATATTTCAAAAATTAAGAAAATCTGTATTGTTTATTTTAACGTCCTAAACAATTTTCACGTACGAAACAGTAAACTACCTGGTTATATTTATCTTACATTTATTTATCTAGCTTCATATTGTAGAATTTGGAAATTATTAATCGACAAACTTTGGAAAACCATTCAAGAATAAATATATACGTGAAGTTTTCATTCATTCTTATAGAAATTGAAATAAATTTAATTGTATTACAGAGCGTAATTTTCATTTTATCTCTGATACATTGCTTCATATCCAAAGAAGTACTGAGAATCTGAGGCGAGGTAAATAAATCTGAGGGAAATGTAAGGATGGGTGTAATTCATTGTTTGGTATGCAGACATAGTTTGGAACATTAAAATCAACAATAGCCTACAAAAAGTTAAGAATTGCTTTGTAAAGCTTTCGCCTGTCATCGATACATGACTGGAAAAATAAAGGCGTCTTCGTATTGTATCTCTGATGGGCATCTGTTAACGTAAATACACCGATTTGTCATATACAAAAAATATTTTCTAAAACGAATATAAATTTCGACCTGAGGTTCTGGTTTAATCTTCAAAGAACGAACAGGAGATTATTGATAAGAAGGCCTATTGATTACACAGACATGAGCCCCGAATGATGAATGTTGGCCAACGCGTACCTGAACAACATCCACAAATTAATTCTGACATCTAGAAAAACCTCTTAAATCAACAAGACAGCAAGTGTGTTCAGTCACAGCGTCCAGGCAGTAAATGACTGGATGGATTAACACAAGATTTGGCACATTCACTATTTTTAACGGCATCAGATAGGCATACTGAAATCACTTAAACGTGTTACTAACAAGTAAAGTGTATTAATGTAAAAAGTATTTGACGAATTTATGAACATTAGACACCATGAAAATATAAATTTACGCTTTCTTTCAATTTACTTGTTTATATAATTTATATATAACCTTTTCACAAAAGAATTTTAAGATTATTTAGGCATACTAGCTTCTTCTTCTTCTTCTTCTTCTTTTTCTTCTTCTTCTTCTTCATATTATTCATTATCTTCTTCTCTTCCCCTATTCTTCTTCGTCATATTATTCCTCTTTTTCTTCCTCCTATTATCATTAATCATCATCATATTATTATTATTATTATTATCATTCCTACTACTACTATTACTACTACTACTACTATTACTACTACTACTATTACTCTTCTTCTTCTTCTTTATTGCGTTCCCGCAGGACGTGTAATTGTGTGCTATCATGGCTTCCCACAACTTCTTACCCTTTGTAGTCTTTAGAATGGATTTATCCTCCTATCATTTAAATTTTCTATCTTCCCTCTCAATCATTCTCAATCCAAACTCATTAGATGGCTTATTCGAGGCCTGTGATGATCAAATTCTCCAAGTCCTTCTGCATCATTATTTGTCCTAAAAATTTGAACTGCTTGATTCTACCTAAGAATGTCCTTTCTCTTTGCACGTTCCTTTCTCGTTCCGTTCATCGTATTCTCAGCACCATCCTTTTGTATCACGTTTCCCTTCTTCGTCTGTTGATATTGCCCAGCTTTCAGTGCCATATAAGAGGACCAATATTTCTGCTGTCTCTTCTTAATACATATTCAAATATACATATGGATACGGAAAGATTAATAGCATATATATTAGAGGACCGATACTATATAACAGCTCAATATTCTTTTTTTGTTTCTAAATTTAAAAAGAATTCATCATACCAACCAAAAAATCAAAATACTCTTCTTTAATACTGTAATTCATTCAGTGGTGTATAGTAATAATAAAGAAGGAACGTTATACACTGAGAATTGTAGATCAAACTTTAATAACTACATGTTTGTCGACGGACTTATTGATCCACTCGAGTAGATGCCTTTTATTTCCATCAAAAAATATTCTAAAATATTTTAACAGTGGTACAAACGATTAAAATGCATGTTTTAAAACAACAAGAGTAAAACAATGCCAAAAAGGGAGTAGCAAAAAGGGACCGACAAAAAGAGGAGTATTAAAAACGGGAGTATTAAAATTATATATATTGGAGGTGGTTGTTTGGCGACCAAGCCGTCTTGTTCCATGGCTAGGTTTCCAGATCAGTAGATCACTTGCGAGTTCTTTTTTTGCTCGTCAGCAGTTTCCTACAAAGCGCATTCTACGTTCGTGTCTAGTCAAAGACTGGCACACAAATTGTGAATATTCGATTCAGTTGCTCAACTTTTGGATTGAGGCAGGAAAGTTGTTTGGCAGCGATATTTATGACTTAGCAGTCTTGTTTAGGACCCATTATACTCACCCTCAAATGAGAGGGGGCTAAACAAAGTACCCTAAAATAGTCTGCTTCACCTACACCTGCCTGGAAAACCGCATCCAGTGGGTTTGCCAACATGCGGTGGAAGAACTTCAAGAATCATGAAATTTGGAGCACGAAAGATAC
The DNA here is from genome assembly GCA_903632075.3 of Acanthosepion pharaonis. Lineage (NCBI taxonomy): Eukaryota > Metazoa > Mollusca > Cephalopoda > Sepiida > Sepiidae > Acanthosepion > Acanthosepion pharaonis. The sequence continues at coordinate 2,676,253 of CAHIKZ030001269.1, read as the reverse complement.
AAACATTAATGGACAATCCCAACTCAGATAGACCAGAAAGAACGTTTTCTGTTGCCCATTAAATGAACAAGATCAATTTTGACATAGTCGCTCTGAGTGAATCTCACAGAACTGGAGAAGAGCAAGATCAAGATGAGTAGACTTTCTTTGGGAAAGGACTTGATCATGAAAAACTAAGAATCCATCCTAAACGCAACTCTTCCTGTCCCTAAATGTGCCGAACACAAACTGGTGATCATTAACATCATGTTTTGTCAGGAGGACAGATACAAAATCTAGCAACACCCACGCTCCAAGCATTGACACTTGAGTGACTAGGTCATTGTTCGATCCCGAGATCAATAAGATGTACACGATACGAAGGCCCTCACTGGTGCCTATGAGTGCTGGATAGACCATCGTCTAATCTCCACAATTATAAAAATGAAGATAAAGCCCAAAAGAGAACAACGAACAATATCTTCAAGAAGATTCATATTGACAACTTCCAAGACAAAAAAGTCGCCCAGAACTTCTAATGGAAACTTCTAGACGAACTACATGAAAAACACCATCATTCGTTGAAGACCATTGGCATCAACTGAAGAACGTTATTATCACATTCTGTTAAGACACCCATCGATTCAAGACAAAGCAAATCAAGATTAGCTTGATGACAATGATGAAACACTGCAACAACTAATTACCAAGAAAGGAAAAACCTTTATTAACTTGAAAAACAACCAACAATCTTCCACAAAAAAGCTGTGCCAACAGGCAAATGCAGATGTTTAGAAGGCCATTCAAAACCTTAGAAATCAATGCTAGAGAGAAAGACCCGCCAAAATACAATAACTCACAGAAGCACATGACACTCGTGGCTTCTTCAATGCTACAAAACCCATCTTTGGCCCACTAGAACATACTAAAGCCCCCCACCAGCAAATCATCCATTAACCATCACCGATTGAAACAATCCGGACAGAACCAAGGAGCCAACACGGTGAAACAGTTTTAGGAATCTGGATCACTTTCCTCATCATGACAGTCATCTGTCTTCTAGAATTGAAATTCAGGATGAGATACAACACCGTCTCAAATGTGCAGGATCACATTTTGGTCGCCTTCAAAATTACATTTTCCAGGATCGTGACATCGGAACAGACGCCAAAACGAAAATGTCCCAGACAGCAGTCGTTCCAACTCTCCTGTATGTGCCTCTGAGACATTAAAACTTATAGAGGACATCTGAAATAGCTTGAACAATTCCACCAGCGTTGTTTTCGAAGTATGTTAAACATTAGTTGGGAAGACAGAAGAACTAATGTCAGCGGACTGACACAACTAAAATGACCAGGGGAGGAGGTCAAAATAGATTCTAGAACGTTCTAAAACAAAACATAAAGAAATGTTATATCGACATCAACAGATGGCATTCTAGTGCAATGGACGGGTGTTGCATAACCGTTTCGTGCTGGAGGTAGTCTTGGGGCGATGGTCTTGATTCACTCATATGTTGCATAGTTCTCTCTTGGCCGGGTGATCGCTAGTTGCTATGTTCGGAGGTAAAATGAGAACTTCAAAAAAAGGGATTTTAAACTTATCTATTTTATTAAACATGTCGACTGTACATTTTTTAACTAGACACTGGGGTTCCTATCCCACCCGACCGGGGAGCAGTTTCCCAAGGCGCGAGATAATAACGTTTATTGTGTATGACGTGAAAAACACAAAGTCCATGAAATAACTTTGTATCTCTTTAATATTCCAAAGTTCGACTCAGCTAATCTAAATCGACATCCCTATTTTGTCTGCCATCTGACAAAGGTCAACCGCAGAAGACTGTAGCCAAAATACAAGCCGCTAAAAAGTAACAGTCTGAAACTATTACTTAACACGGGAATCTCTGGAAATCCATTGCCAGAGACAGAGCAACAATCTTCGAATCTGAAAGAATTAGCCGAACTAGCGGAACAAAAGAATACATTGAAAAGAAATAGAAGAACAAAAATAACCAAAAATCCGTCTTATTTGCCATCACAGAGTCCATAAGCAATAAGTGATGGAAGCAAAGAAGACCATCATCTTCGACATCGAAGGATAGCTACGGTTATTCTCATATAATTGGTGGTTTGGAATTAGGTTAGCCTCCTCGGTAAGACGATAAACTACATCCGGCACCAAGGCCTATATTCAGGAGATTTGAAAAGCGTGAAAACACTTTTTAATTGTTGGTATTCCCAGCTCCACTCTGCCCCGGAGTAGTAGCATCTGTTAAGGTCACATCTATGAGAGTGTAAAAATAGGTTTTAATGTAAGCAATAAATTTTTAAAGGAAAAAGTATACCCAGCAGTACATTATAACCAGCAATATATTATAACCAGCAATACAGTTTTAAAGAAAAAATATTACCAACAATATATTCTAAAAGAAATACATTTTAACAGAAATACATTTTTGAAATAATTATTACCAGCAATACATTTTTGAAGAAAAAATATTACCAGAAATACATTTTTGCAAATAATTATTACCAGTAACACATTATAACCAGAAAAAAAAAACATTTTTGAAGAAAAAATATTGCCAGTAATACATTTTTGCAAATAATTATTACCAGCAATACATTATTACCAGCAATACATTATTACCAGCAATACATTTTTGAATAAAAGTTATTACCAGAAATACATTTTTTTATGATTATTACCAGTAATACAATACATTTTTGAAGAAAAAATTATTACCAGCAATACATCTTTGTAAATAATTATTACCAGTAATATATTATTACCAGCAATACATTTTTGAAGAAAAATATTACCAGGAATACATTTTTCTAAATAATTATTCCTGTAATAAATCATTACCAGCAATACGTTACTGAAGAAAAATTATTACCAGAGATACATTCTTTGAAAAAATTTTACCAGAAATATATATTTGGATAAAATATTACCAGCAATACATGTTTGAAAAAAAAAATAAATGAAAAAATAAACAAAAAACCACCAATAACAGTGATTTTGTAAATAAATAGAAACAAATTTGAGGTGGATAGAATTCTGAAGTTTTATTGAATGATCAACGAAAATAGACATAGCAGAATTGAAATAAAACTCTATTTTTGCTGAAAAACGAAATACAAAATGTTTGCGTTTCCTTCTTATTTTTATCGGACTGGACTAAAAGAACCATTTGGTTGTTATCCATTATATTTATTTTTTACGGTTTTATTACATTCAATAGAAACAAATATGGCTAACCTATACGTCCCGGGTAAGACGATCGATAAACTACATCCATGTCCTGGCAATGAAGATAAACTACATCCGCGTCCTAGGGAAGAGGATGAACTACATCCGACACCAACGCATTTTATCAAGTTTTGAGGGGCGTGTAACCATCTCTTAATTGCTGGTGTTCCCAGGGTCACCCTAACCCGGGGTGGTAGCAACTGTCAGGGTCCCAGCTGCGGGTTAATCAGTCCCCAAAAGGGATCAAAACAGAATGAAAATATAAAAAATAGGTTTTAATACCAGCAAAACATTTTTGTAAAAATATATTACCAGCAAAACATTTTTAAAGAAAAAAATTATTACCAACAATACATTATTACCAGAAATACATTTTTGAAAAAAATATTACCAAAAAAAAATCTTGTTGGTATTAAATAACCATTGAGGTGGATATGTCATAAAACAACCTAAACCAACCAACCAAACAAACCGTAATTTGGTTAAATTAAAATGTATTACATAATATTATTGGAATAGCTGGTGAAGATCACGTCTAAATGTGTCGAGAATATGGAGATGTCAATCAGTAGAAGATAAAGTTATGGTTAAAAAGATTATCACGTAGGGAATCAACAGTTATTAGTTTGACTGGTAGGAAGAAATTTAACTGAAAATTCCAATAAAAGCATTGCCATACAAGTGATACGTTAATACTTTATACATGAGGTATTACCTGATGGTTGACTTTGTCATATCTTGTGTCAGTGATTGAACTAGGCCATGAAAATGTATGTCTGGAAATAGATGTGCAGTCGTTTTGAGGAATTGGTTTCAACAGACGTAGCGAATTATATTTCACGCCTCTAGCAAAATTATCAGGTCACGCATTTCTTACCCTTTGTCAAGTTTATATGTTTTAGCTGAGTAAATGATAATAAAATTTCGTACAGTATTTTTGAAAAAAATATTTTCATAGATACAAAAGAGATGGAGACGGCCAGAAAGAGTCTCATTTAAAGCGGTAATATGTCTAAAAAAGTAACTAGACAACCAGGGCAAAAAGAGAATGAGCAATTTTACGGATGATAAAATACAGACGGGGTTAAATGTATTTTAAATTTGTACAATATCACGTGAGAGCATTTAATTATTGATCGTTTTGCAATGAAGGAATGCACATTCTGGAATATTTTCTTTCTCCGGATTTTCTTACGTTTTGCTTTTTTGTTAATCAAACAATTCATAAACATTCAAATTTTAGAGACATTATTATCATAACAAATGAATAATTAGAATAAAGCCAGTTCTGTCAAATTTAGCTATTCGACTTAGAATAAAAAGTACTAATGTATTTACCAACAACCACAATATTTTCCTTTCGGTCTGCCATTGTGGTATCTTAGTTGCATGGCCAAATTTAAAATGACTGCCAGTATGTCAGAATACAGAGAGAGTTAAATTCATGCCTTTCTTAAGAGTATTAATGCATTGATGTGATCTAAACATACACAGGTGAATAACGTTCACTAATTTACATCCATTGTAAGAAATGGTTTTCATTATTATTTTTTGCATCTATTCTAGAATCTAAAGGGCAAGGCCAGGAACCACGAATTATTTGTACTAACACCTACAGCATACCAGTGGTTATATCACATATAATGTGACTGATTTGATCGGAGCAGTTGGGTAAATACATTTGAGAAGGTTGTAAGCTACTGTTTTGAATAATATTTTGATGATTGTAGGCTTGAAGATAATTCATCATGCACGAGGTGGCATATACGCTATTGAACTCTGTCAAGGCTAGGATATAAGAGTTGGACAGATCAGATATAAAAGCAATGCTCCATTGTGCTTCTGATCTGGATCATGGCAGTAGAAGACTGATAAATCTGGAGCCGTACAAAGAACCGACTATTTTGTTATTCTAACATCTCGAGAACAAGTCCAAGAATCGCGACGCATTTCTAATAATACTTGCAAAATAAGAGTTATTATATTACGTACAATGTGTAAGTACTTAATTCGCAAGCTATAGACAGTTGGTTGTCTAGTTTTGAGGTTATATGCTAGTGTTCTGAATGATGATTTAAAGATGTTTCTGAATCTTTTAAAGAACTAAAATAGATAAATAGATAAATCTCAAGGAAACATAGCACAGTGGATAAAGACGTTGCTTAGATCCAGTGACAGGACCCAAAGAGTGTGAGTTCAATACCCGGTTAAGGCAGTGAAGAACTTGGAGAAGGGAATTAACAAGAGATAACTGATAACTGAAATCCATTGAACATGGCACGTGGAACTAGAACAGTCTACCCAGTGAGCGAAATAAAAGGTTCAGTTTGACATTCCAATCACCTGAAGAAGGCCGAAGCGTACAACCGGTTATGATCAAATGATCCCGAAACTTAGAATTACAATCGCAAAATGAATAACCTTGATATTTGCTTTGCCAGTTCGGGATCAAGGAAAGGATACAACAGATTTATTGTCTGTAGATACTATGACTTAGCCACTTATATGGAAACTTTTAAACTGCTAATAATCTTCTTCAGTATTCAATCAAGTGAGGATATCTACCTAAGAAAAGCGTATATAAACAAAGATTTTTAAGGTCAGTAATATTACAAATATATATATATATATATATATATATATATATATATATATATGTGTGTGTGTGTGTGTGTGTGTGTGTGTGTGTATGTGTGATAAAATAAAAATCCAATAAGAAATGTTTATCAAAGGTTTGACTTTTGTAAAAGCTTCTCTGATGAAAATTTAATAAAAGCAAAACATATTACTGTATATGTCTATATTTCTGAGATGATGTATTATGTACACTATTTGTATTATTCGGACTATTGTCTTTATCTTTGTCGACATATGTATTACTTGACGACAAATGCCACAGTGGATAATGTTGTTGGTTAGTGACAGGACCCAAAGAGCGTGAGTTCAATACCTGGTTAAGGCAGTAGAGAACTTGGAGAGAGAATTAACAGGAGATAACTGAGATCCATTAAACATGGCACGTAGAACCAGAGCGAAATAAAAGGTTCAGTTCGATATTGCTTACAACGGTCGAAACGTTGTAGTAAATATGGCGACAAAGATGAGAACAATTGTCCGAATAATGTACATAGTGTACATAATACCCCATCTCAGAAATATAGACAGATAATAGATAAATCTTTCAAAGAATTTAATAGCTCTGTGTCTGATCCGGTGCAAAATTTAAATAGATTTATTTCAGGCATCTTACTTACTTTAAAGCAGCAATTACTATTTTCGGATCCTGGGTATAATTATTTTCTGATGAAAGAAACTTGAAGCCAAATGATAACTAAGAATCAATTTATAGTTTGCGAATAATATAATAAAGGGATATCATGGCCGATATATTTCCTTATGCTCCTGGCCATATAATCGTTATTTCTTAAGAGAAGAGCATTCATGATATAAATGAGGGAGCGCTAGACAAAGGCTTCGTACAGAAACTGTGAGCAGTTTCAACTGTTAAAGATAAAACTTTGGAAATGCCAATGAGTACGGGCACTCCAGGTTTGAAGATCAATCATTCTGGCAGAGATCATCGTCACAGGCACGAAGCCAAAAGAGGTGTAAGGAAGCAGACCAAAGAAGAGTTGGAAAGATAACGTTTAGTCACAAGGACTGGCGTGACTTCCAGTGAATTACAGACAGCAAGAGGGGATCATAAATGATCTTCACCGCTTTGCCGGTTATGACCAAATGACCCCGAAACTTAGAACTACAATCGCAAAATGAATAACCTTGGTATTTGCTTTGCCAGTTCGGGATCAAGGAAAGGATACAACAGATTTATTGTCTGTAGATACTATGACTTAGCCACTTATATGGAAACTTTTAAACTGCTAATAAACTTCTTCAGTATTCAATCAAGTGAGGATATCTACCTAAGAAAAGCGTATATAAACAAAGATTTTTAAGGTCAGTAATATTACATATATATATATATATATATATATATATATATATATATATATATATATATATATATATATATTTACCACTAATATTATCTATCTATCTATATTAATGCATTTATTTTTTACTAAACATTTTATAATTTCAAAGGTTATTATAGTGGATACATGTATTTGAAATAAACGCCCCATTATGATAGTGTGTAATCAGCCTGCCTATTGGAAGAAAAGGTGCTCTCCGGCAGTGATCGTATCTGCGTCTAATCCAGCGTGCTTTACCACTCGGCTACGAAGGGAGGATATTTCTTGTTTTTCTTTTAAAGGAAAGCACATTTCCCAATAGGATTTTTTTTTCTCGAAAGCACCCAAAAAATAAATTTTCTAACGAATAAATATATTTATTTTTAATTCGACATTTTTCTTATTCCAAATGTTATTAAGTTATTATATTTGAAATAGACACCCAATTTTCATTTAAATATTTAAAAAAAAATGGAGTCTATTTTCTTATGGGAAATGAAGGTAAGTGCTAACTAATTTTTCCAGTTATTCTTTCTGTTTAAGTCTTATGCTTTCTGTCTCTTTCCTTGAGCTTGTTTACGTAATTTATTTATGTTATTTTTATTTCACTTTATTTATTCATTGTTATAATATTTTTATCTATTAATTTTTTAATACGTTTTAGGTTCTAAAGTTTGGCATTTTAAATAATGCTTATCTATTGATACATTGAATGCTATTGTTTCCTAGTCTTTCAATTCGTGATGTAGCTGTAGGTATCATATTAAGAATTATTTTCGTGTTTAATATTTAGAATTTGTTGTCGTGTCTCGTTTTCAAAAATGACGTCTGGTGTTTGTTTTTAGGAATTTATATTTTTGTAGAAATATGTTTATTATTATTTTTCTTCTAGTAAAGATTGCTTTTGTTTGTAAGCTTTTGCTCCTTTATTATTTTTTATTTTATTTCTACTGGATTATCGTTGTGCTTTTAAGTTTCCATATGTGTGTTGAAAGTATCGTTCAGTTTGCATATTTTTGTTTTGAAATGATATTCTTTTTGAATGTCTCGTGAATTCATAATATTCCAATTTTATTTTATGTTTTGGCTCATTGTCTTGATTTATTAATATTCCAGTCTTATAGTTTCCTTGTCAAACTTTTGGTATATATTTGGTCCAAAATAGGAATACACTATTCTTTCTTCATGATCCCCCAAAATTTAACGAGGCAACAGGCTGAAAAATCCTTCAAAAGACTAATGATGCCAGCACCATACATGATTGTTGGGAAGGTGACCATTTGGTTGATAGCTTCATTTTTTCCGCAAAAAAGCAACAAAACTGTGTCCAAGAAGATTAATTTTGAATTGATGGCCCAAAACCTGAATCCTTCTCATGATGATACTTAGCAAACGCTAGACGAGTTCTTACGTGTCTTTGGGCCATTTGTGTATACGTTGGTCGTCTTCCATGAAGTTCGCTGAAGTCTGACGAGATGTTCTTCAATTTAGACTCATGAAAACCAGCCAAAATAATTTTGGTGAAGATCCTGGAATTGTTTTGACCTTTCTGAGAATTTTGCTTTCCACCAGAATTGCTGTCTTTGAATTTCCGATTTGGTGTTTATATATTTTTGAAGATATGGTTACTATGTATTTCTTGTAGCATTTCTCCTTATTGTACGTAGTCAAAACTTTTAATCTAAGGTTGTCACTACATTCTTTAAGCCTAAGCACAGTAACTAATTTACTTCTGATGAGAGATGAAACAGACCGAATATTCTTCAATCCATTGACCTGCTGAAGCACGTTACTGTAGAAACCTTGTTTATATTTGGTTTCACCAAAGATAGAAATTCTTCCGTATCTCTTCTGTAGGATAGGGGTATAAATAATTTTGAACATACCTTTTGCGATTGATCAAAATGTGAATAATAATTAAATGAAATATAATTTTCCCCATCTTCCGCATAAAATGTTCCTTATAGGCTGTTCTTATCTATCTATCTATCTATCTATCTATCTATCTATCTATCTATCTATCTATCTAGGCCTGTTCATATCCAAAGATTGTAACCTAGAAAAGGTTACTGAATGAAGAATAAACTTTACGGAGGTTAGAAATGAAGTGGTAATCTTTATAACATCAAGAAAATACATACTTGCCAGCGGCATGAAGTAGGTAAACCACTGCTAGTGGTGAGCTACTTAGACAGCATGTTACCCCCACTTAAAATAAAGTCCAACGTATTTATGATGATTGGGACATACCAATTAGGGTTTACAGGTACGGTATATAACACTATCTATCTATCTATCTATCTATCTATCTATCTATCTATCTATCTATCTATCTATCTATCTCAGTGTGTTCATATCTATCTATCTATCTATCTATCTATCATAGACATGTACCCTAATAGAGAAGAAGTAAATATTTTCAACATAATCTCCTTCCTTGTCAATTAATTTGATTGGATAGTGAATATAGCGAACACAATAATGCGAAGATTTTGAGTAAGAAGTGATCCTCCAGACACATAGATTTATGTGTATATACCTATACATATATGCATATACATGCATATATAGATATATGTGTGTGTGTGTGTAATCTTAGTGAATGTCAAGTTCCTAGAGTATAAATATAATATAAATACTTTGTTATTTTTTTTTCAGCGTATTACATATTTCCTCCCCTGCGGCTTTTAATGAGTCCAAGACAAATAACTTTTTTTTACACTGTTTCCTCCGAAAAGAAGTTTAACTAAAAAAATGTTTCATGAAAAATTTATAACTCCAGTGAAAGTTAACAAAAATATCTTGTTACATGTGTCGAACTATAGAGTTTCAGTTCTCAGACAGTGTTATTTTCACAACGTTTTATCATTACTTAGTTCCATAAGTAATTAAATATTATATATATATATATATATATATATATATATATATATATATATATATATATATATATATATATGTATTTATGTATGTATGTATTTATCTATAAGTAATGTTTTACACAAAACCGATATTAGAATTACGTTATTTTGTTCACAAAGAAAATCTAAAAAAATAGAAATCTTTGTTATTTAGTGACTTTCTCCTGCTGCAAGATACCTTAGAAGTTTGGCGTCACTCTTTCTTTCTTTTACTTATGTTGACAAAAACGAACATTTCTATATTTTCCGCGTATAATCCGTTAAGAAAACCTTCACGAAAAGCGTGAGAAAAGGAAAAGGAAAGCAATACGTTCCTCTTTAGAAAAACAAAACAAAACATCCAAATGAAATCAGAGTTTGTGACAGGCTCTTAGATTTATCAGAGACGAGCCGCGAGCGAACAAGCCATGAAATCGTGAACTATCAAATCGAAATATATCAGGATATAGAGAGTTATATAAATTCAAAAAGCAAAAGAAGTAACATCTTCGCACGAGATAAAAGGTTACAAGTATACTCTCCACAGAAGAGGTAAGATTATGCATCCTTCAATATACCAATAACATATGTTTTGAAATTATGAAGAAAAAAATACTACAAAGATTATATGCCTAGCTGACTTCTGCACCGATATTTCCAACGCGTTGCTTGTTTTGCTGGCGTTAGAGTTTCTCCGTTTGATCTGTCCCGTTTTTTTTATTATTTTATTAAAACGATTCGCCTTTTCTTTTGCTTGCTTCATAGTATGTTAGTAGATGACATGTGTTTTCAAATCAAGAACAACATTTTACTTGCAAGAGTTACAGCAAGTATGATTAGACTACATTGAAATTATTGATAAGTAAAGCATCTGCCTTCTATCGAGTAAAGATTTCAGGTTGTATGAAATATGTAATAACCCTTCTTAACTACTTATATGTCACGGAGAAATTTAAGATTTATACAAAGTGCGGTCAGTATTCGTTTAAACGGAAGTTGGGTTTTTATAAAATAGGTTAACATTCCTTGTGTTGTAATGACGTAACTTCGTTTGGCTCGGACCCGTCTAATGACGGCCTGCGGACCACCGTACTAAAGTCATCGACACGCTATCTAGAAACTGGAGACGACTAAGCAACCGTTTTAAGTACGTCATCCACTAGGACCTCCACTTGATTAATCTGGGGCTGGAGGATGTTTCGATTCGCTGCCAGGACCGTGAGGGCTAAAAAGCCAAGTTGGGATCAAAGTCTTCATGGCATCATAGATAGTAGCAGCAGCAGGAGTAGCGAAAGTTAGGTTTTCTGATTGGATTTCTTCAACATTTGCAGTGAGACAATGAAAAGAGACCTACAAGTCATACAAGTATTTGTTTTGACTTTATTTGTTTTTAAACGTTTCAAATGTTATAGCAATCTCTTCATTTTAGTGTTAACCATGAAGATCTTAGGACATTGGCGATGGATTATATTTAAAAGACTTTCAAACCTAATAGATTACAAGCTTTACCCGATAGATATCACCATATGTTTAACCGTTTTCCTCTCCAGATATTTCCAATTGTATCACAGGTTTCTGGCGTCAACATCTCGACGCCAGACGTTTTCGCTCGTTTTCACCTTTTCTTCAACCACTGAATTATTTTACACGTTCTTCGCCAACGTTTCCTCTGTCCACTAAATCTCTGCTATAAACAGAACTGATTTGACATGAGTCTCAAATAACCTGTTGAGGGCTTGTCGACATTTTCTTTGGGTTCTATACATTGAATCGGAAGCCGATATTTCAATAGGAACCATATTTAAACCAAGTGGGAGTAACAACACCATTTCCTATCTTCCTTTATTCTATCCAAGCATGTGTCGATTCTCTTGAATAGTACAATGTGATGTTATATGCAATTAAGTTAACAAAATAAAAGCAACCAATTCAAGAATTCAAATCTTCTTATATCGTATTTATATATTTGTTCTACCTAAGCAAAGATCAGGAGATATTTATTTCTCATTTTAAAAATCCAAAAAGACATAGTCCGTGAAAAGTAGTTGGAAAAATATAGTTATTTGCGTTAGACACCGGATTCCAATCTTGTGTAGAGTAAACTAGTGGCGAGACTCGAAGAATTCGAAGATCGTCGTAGGACTTCGTTGGTTGAAATTGAAAGAATATCTGAATACATTTTGATCTTAATTTACGAGGGTGGGCTGAAAAGTTCAAAGGCTCACTATGAAAGTATGATGCTGTGACGTCTTGCATGCATTCATATTCAAATCTTATTGTTTCTTTCCAGTTTAACTGATATCTCACTGTTCAAATACTTCAAAAGTATATATATATATATATATATATATATATATATATATATATATGTGTGTGTGTGTGTGTGTGTGTGTGTGTGTGTGTGTGTGTTAATAAGCACAAAAATGCAATATAAAATTGAATTTTCAGAACAATAGGTTAAATACAACAAATTTGACAGGCGAATTATGCAAAATAAGAAAAGACAAAATTATTTGTACAGCATGAAAAATAGAAAAAATTGAACAATTTCACAATATTAATAGCCAATAGCATGGGATCTTTATAACTCTTTGCAATTGTTTTCTAATGTTTTTGATGAGATTTTAACAAGTCTTTTCTGGGATTTTCTTCCATATTTCAACAGTTACACGTTCTAATTCCTGAAGGTGTTTTGGTGACCGACGATTTATTCGAACTTATAATTCTTGCCATAGATTTTCAATGGGATTCAAGTCAGGACGCATTGAAGGCCATGACAGAACTGTAACCTTCTTTTTCTGAAGCCACACAGTTATTGATTTAGTCATAAGTTTGTGATCATTATCTTGTTAGGAATTAAATGGCTGACCAAGATGAAGATTTTCCGTTGATAGTTGTAGATTTTCATCCAGAATGTTTATATAGTCTGCAGATTTCATTATTCCTCTTATTGCAATTAATTCTTCAGTCGCCCTTAAGCTAAAACAACCCCAAACATCATCGGGCTGCGTCCGTGTTTTAACTTTGTCTCTGTGCTCTTTGGGAAGAAAGGCTTATCTTTCTTGCGGAAAATCTTCTGTAAATCATTCTGTCTAAAATGCTCAATTTTTGTTTCATCACTTCATATTACTTTTCCCAAAAGCAATTTTCTTTGTCCAAGAACGTTTTAGCGAGCTCCAGTGTGACATAGTTTGTGAAGAGGGGTTCGTCATGGTCGGTTTCCATATAACTCATTTCTATTTAAACAACGTATCCAAACTTTTAGCGATGTCTTTCAAAACAACACTAAGTTTTATATTAACTTCCCGACATTGTTTTCGTGCAGTTTTCGGTGACAATTTCGGTTTTCGTCTACGCTCAAGCAAATTCTCTGTTATACCAAACTGTTTAAACTTCTTTATAATGGACTGTACTGTGGATCTAGGGATAGCTAACCGGTTTGAAATAATTCTGTAACTATTTCCAGATTTGTGGAAATTAATAATTCTCTATCTCAATTCAACGTAAGAATAACAATGGTGACACTGTATGCATGTTCTTATTATTTATTTCTGATAAATACGTGGCTGGGGGAGAAAAGAGAGGGGCTGGTCTTCATTAGCTATCCTGGTCTTAGTTAATCAGATTCGTGACCCATTCATTCATTAAAATTTACTCATAAACGAACTTATCCATCACCTCTCAATCCTGAATATATCAAAATACCGCATATTCACAGGGGACCGACAAAAGACGCCATCAGAAAAATTCATGATTCATGAAATGATGGGGAGGATATGAAAACAAATACAAAGATAAAATCAAAACAAACGGTAGTAGGACCCGTCTACTCCCACCACATGATGTTCTTTGCTGGAATTATCAAAAATATTCTACTGAATAAATATTCCAGGAGGCTTTATCGGCAAAATAATTATGTACATTACTTATACGAATCAATCAATTTTCTACTGTATGAATAATTTTGTCTTTTTTTATATTGCATAATTCGCCTGTTGTGTTTGTTGTATTAAACTTATTGTTGTGAAAATTGAGTTTTATATTTCTTTTTTTGTGTTTATAAACATATAAAAAAGCTAGAATCTCATGGGCATTAGATACTTAAAAATGGATAAACATATTCAAAATTGATGCGTGTACAAATAATTTCATCATTGACTGTAATTGTAAAGGAAAACGAAGCAATAAGCCGAGAATTAATCTCCAACATTGACCACTTCACATGTGATCCACTAGTTTCATTGGAGACGCTTGGTAAGGATGCAAGCATCATTGGGAGTTTCATTATCATCCCTAAAGATAAAGATTAGACGACGATGGTCCCACTGAAGAATGCAAATGTAGTCAGTAGTAGACAGCTTGTAGCGATGTCGAACGTCCAGTTTTATTTTACTGTTGCCGGTTACACCAGTTCCAGAATATTTACATCGCGGCCTTCAGCTCCATGGTTTGGAGTTTTTATTACTGGGCGGCCCTTCGGGTGGATTTTAGGCTACCTCCTGCGGAAGGCTTTTGGGCCTTCGTCCTCTACCTTCAGCGCCCTATGTACGTAAAAGTTATAAGAGTTTAGAAATAATAAAAATATTTTATCTTTATTCGATATTTTAATTCGGTATAATCTTCGTATTTTAAAGTCACCATTTTTTTTAGGATCCCTTCACATAAAAGCACTCTTAGAAGATATTGGGGAACCCACACTATGTAATATTTCGAATACTCCACAAACGCGTGCTAGAAAAAGTAAAAGAAAACATATGAGCAATATACCGTGCCCCGCTTAAGTTTTAATTACAGTTTAATTAGACGTTACCAATTGCAATTGCGACGAAAAGCGAAATTAATGTTAAACCTTTAATAAAGAATTTTTTAAAAACTTTCACTCTGTTCGATATTTGAATTTAACTTTAGCTGAATTATTTGTTTAATTTTTAATCGCGTGTAGCTACAGTAGTTATTACTTTTATGTCATATTATTTATGACTCGCCGAGATAGAAAAACGGATGGATGGAAGAACGGGCAGACACGGGTACACCACGCTTTATTATTACAGACAGATGCATAACGCTTGCATCTGTCTCTCTGTACCCTAGGAAATTTTGATACAGAACGATTTTTATACTTATCACTAAGGAACATTGCCGACCATTCTTGCATTATTCCCATCAAATTGACCACGACATGTTTGTCAGTGTTGTAACTTTTATGAGTCATACGTAACAGCCGTATAGCTTGAAATCAAAAACGGCATATTGGTTGAGTTTCGTTTTACTGGATACTCTTGTTCCCATTACATAGCTATGCTTTGAGCTGGGCTGCAGTTATATATTGTCCATCCACATGACATATGTTCGGATGGAGCACCGGGATGTGGCTATTTAAGAACTGTTCTCGTTGACTTAAAACGATTTAACTGATCATTTTTTTGTAATATTACTACACAAGTAATATAAAAAAGCTTCCTTTCAGAATACGGACAAATGTTAGGTGGCCTTGTTGTTTACTGAGCTTACGCCGTCACCATTCAGGAAGTTCAAGCAGCCTTCTAAAGAGACTATGTGAATTTTATAGTCTGAAAAAACATGACTATAATCAATAGTAACTGACATTATTTGATTATGATTTTGACGCTATGATTGCTTGGGGGTTACTGGACTTGAGAACTGTAATTTCCTAAAAAGAAACTGTATTAAGAAACATATTTTATAGATTTTAAGCAACGGTAACGAAAACTGTTCTGTCTGTGCTTCTTATATGAAGACAGCTAATTTCACATTAAGCGATATCGTTACATTTCTACAGTATTTTCTCAGGCGCAGCACGAGAAGGAGGTCATTCAGAGCAAACACTATGAGAAAAATCAGAGATAACTTAATTCCAGTATATGGCACGATGTTTAACTGAACTGCTCATAAGAAACAGAAACACATTGTTGAAATAGCATTTATAGATTATCATTCCTGTGACTGGCTTTTAAAACTAGGGTCCTGTTCATATCATAAATACCCAGTGTCAATTCGATTCCTGGCTGTTTAAAGATTTTTCTTGATTTTATTTTTATTTATAAATGTCAAGTTTGGAACTGCTTACGCCATTGATACCAGCGTGCTGCTGCTGATGTTGTCCTTTTTACCCATTTGAGATTACCCTCATGCATTACAGATTTGGTTTACGTTTTTTAAACTTTAATTTTTCTTGTCGGAAGCACTTGTACAAATATAGAAGATAATAATTATTTATAATTATTATATTTCGGGGGCAAATAATGGGACAATGAGTCTCGGCCGAATTACGGTAGAGAGTATGAAAAAAATATTAAAAAATAGTAGTTCGCGCTAACATCCATGCTGGGTTCAAAAAGTTGATTGAAACCGGAAGTTGCAGGAAACAGTAACTGAGGCTCCTTGATGTGTTCCTTGCAAGAAAAGGAGTCCATATCGAAGCCCTCTGAGTCATTTAAATAAAAAAAAAATATTTTTTACATATGTTTTCCAATAAAATTGTAAAGTTATCTTCATTTTGTCATTTTCTTCTTTTTTTTTTAAATTGTACTCATAATTTATAGACACCGTGTATATGGACAGTATTGAAAGCAGACGTATTCGACAAAATGACACTGGACACTCGAAGTGGGCACATTAAGAGAAGCTTAACATTAATAACCGAGATCAAAAACTTGACAAAGAAAAAAGAATGGACAGCAGATGAAATTCTTGATATGGTGAAAAGCAGACAAAAATTGTGACGGTACGACACATAATATAGGACATAGGATTTTGGAACAAATGCAGGCAGGCTAAAGAGGAATGGCTCAATGAAAAATGTGCAGAAATAGAAAGAATAGAATGAGTATCACAGATAAAGATGATATGTATTTTAAAAATGTTAACATTTCTAGGTTACCTAATTAAGGAAAAGGGCTTGGAAAGTTTTATACTTACAGGGCAGATTGAAGTCAAGGGGCCAGAGCAGCGCAACACAACGTACTTAGCGAGCTTGACTAAAGAGTTGGTAGATCAAGAGATAACAAAAGGTAGGAAATTGTGGAGAGTATGACCGCCTGCGTCCTGAAGAGACAGTACATCTTAGTATAAGATGGCAAAGCTTCGTAACTTGAGCATATTTTGAAATTTTATCTGTGTTCGAAACTGAACATCAGCTATACGTGCTTAGCATACTAATATTTCATCTTCGAAGAGGTAGCCGTTAACTTAGTCTGTCACAAAGCCACAGTCTTACAGCACCCACTAATGATATTTCTACGCTAGGCACCCCTAGATTTTATTTGATTTATTTTTGGTTCCTTGTAGTCGACCAATACTGGAATTATTCGTCAATTTCTTCTCTTGGCCTTTCAAAATCAATGTCCAAAGAGATACTCTGGCAGTTTCTAGAATCGTTCTCTCTTTTTATGTACCCTTTAATTTCAGACCGTGGATGATAATAGTTCTCCACACATTCCTATTCTTTGTAAATCTAAGTAATGTGCGTCGCTTTGTCACCCACCTCAGCTCATTTACATAAGCTCGTAAGATAGACTACTCGCTGTTCCCCTCTATATTACACGCTGTTCATTCTAGCTTGATACACTTCTTCGTTTAGATGCTATGTCATTACGAGAGTTAGGCGATCAAGTCTCGCCTCAACTTACGTTTTGGTCTAAATAACTTTTCACCTTTTACAATTCCTCTTAATTTTTGTTCTTCCGTCTATGCATGCAAAAACGTCAAGTTAGTTACTCGGGACTTCCATCTGCTTTTCTTACCTTCACTATTTCTTGTGAGTGCCAAATTCTCCAAGACGTCTTTTTTATTGTCTTAAAAATTTCAAAAATTTATAAACAAAAATAATCAAAATGATAGTCGTTTCTAAATTTCATTCGTTCAGAAATATTTATATATTGATACGGACCCTGTTTAAAGTCTAATAAAAAACAGGTATATTTTAATCAACAATTTTTACTTTAGTATCAGTCTATATTTCTGAGATGAGGTATTATATTATGTACACTATTCGGACTATTGTCCTCATCTTTGTCGCTATATTTGTTACAACGTTTCGGCCGTTGTACACTCCAGCCTTCTTCAGGTAGTTGGAATGTCGAACTGAACCTTTTATTTTGCTCACTAGGGTAGACTGTTCTAGTTTCATGTGCCATATTTAATGGATGTCAGTTATCAGTTAACTATTGATTAATTCCCCTCGACAAGTTCTTCACTGCCTTAACCAGGTATTGAACTCACACTCTATGGGTCCTGTCACTGAATATAACTAACGCCTTTATCAACTGTGCCATGTGTCCTTGAGGACCGAAACGTTGTGATAAATATGGTGACAAAATTGAGGACAATAGTCCGAATAATCTAAATAGTATTTTTCCTTTCTTTTTTATCCATCATGGGACATTATGTTAAAACCTAAGGTTCTTACATAACTTCTGTCCCACGATAACAAAGCTTCAGCACGCAACTCTCTGCTTTTGTAATGCCGATGAGTTCTGGTTTAAAATATAGAAATGAAGAAAAATGATTTAAAATTTGAGTAATGTCTCATAGTCCTTAGCTTGACTTCGTAAATATCTACATTAGAATATGTTTTACAATTAAATGATGCAATACAGCATAGAGTCAGGGGTGATGATTTCGATGTATATTTGGAAAGGTAATTTTCATCCAACACAAGGCTCAAGATCCACACAAGGTAGAGGATTGAAGAGTAAATGGAAAGGGCCACAGCTTAAATGGATATGGGTGGAAAATAAATGTTAACAGGTTAAGATTGCATCGATCAGAGAAGCATTCCCTTGGGAGTATGTTCTTCATTGGAAGACGTTGCTCGAGTGAAACTGAAATCTCACACGTAGAATGCGGAAGGAATGTTAATGGTTCGCTATAATGTGCGTGGCACGGTGTGTGTCTTAGCAGTGAAGATTCGAACTTGTAGAAATAAGTAATGTAGTTTGACTCAACACTTTCCATGGAAATAACAATAGTGTAGCTAGAGGCCTTCAACGTTTCGTCTATGGGAAAGAGGCTGTAAGGTGAAAAATAATTCATCACCTACAAGGACGCGGTGACACTTTTAAACTCTATGGAAAATGAAGACAGCTCTTACCCTTATTTGGCAGCAGTACTCCATATCCCACCTGATCTGGCCCTTGTAAAGGTAGAGGCTGACAACAGAGTGGTAGAGGTACAACCAACCATTTCCCAGCAATGCTTATATTCAATAGATTACGTAAAAGGATTTTGACAAGACACACACAAGGATCTATTTGAAGGAAGAATTTATCTACTTTGAAAAGATGTTAGAATTACCCAGAAGTTATGCTGGAAATAAACAGTCTGCTTACGGATAGAAAATAAATTGTTTAGCTATGTTCATTTTTTTAACCCGTGACCCGTAGGGTCGTATGGAACAACAAGCGTTCTGCATCCGCAGTAGAATTGGTATTTCTTGGGCAAGTTAGTCTGACAGAGCCCAACCCTCTCCAGGCCGGTTTTGAATTCAGAGTTTTCCTTTTCCTAGAACGATTGCCACCCAAGGCTATAGAACCTAGTCTATCATGTTATTTACCCATACCTTTCAGAATAAGAGGATTCATACCACGGATATTTGCACGTAAGTGAATGTAAAATATAATATAGTTGAAATAAAATTTATAAATGATTTCTGTTTTTTGGTTGGGTAAGGAATGTTAATTAATAGTCCAGCAGACTATTATTTTTAAAAGAATTTTATTTTCCCCTGACGTTCTCGTTTTGATCTTTAAAGTCGTTTTTGATTGGGTAAAAATAGCGTCGGGATATTTAGAGTTAGAAAGTGTTTTCAGGGAGATAAGTTTTACACGTTATACACAGTGGACGTGGTTATTTCGTGTTTCGGGGAATTTGCTCCCCAGTGGGGATGATAGAGTGACCACACTGGCTTGTTAGAAATGTACAAGCTGACGTGCTTAATAAAATAGATAAGTTTAAAATCTCTTTTTGATGAAGTTCTCATTTGTCGCCGAACTAAAAAAAAACAAAAACAAAAAAAAAACAGCGATCAGCAACCGAGAGATGACGAGCGAGAAAAGATACAACATTATGGCATCAACCCGTCAACCAAAAGAGACCCCCTATGCAACAGGTGGCCTATGCAACAGCTATACAAAAATAGAAAGAGGCGTGAGACTAGAATGCATCTTCTCCCCATATTTATTCATCATTTACAGGGAGCTGGAGATTCTATCGGAATTTATTACTGGTGGGGGATGGTAATATTAACAGTATAAGATTCTAAGGTGACGCTTATTTGATGGTCGACAAAGAAAGGAAGCTACGGGACATCCTAGACATGGTGATAGAAAAAAAGCGAGAAAAAGGAACTGACCATCGATTGCAAGTATATAAGAAGAATGATTATGAGCAAGAGAAAAGCGAAGGTGCAGAAGTTCAGATATCAGGAAAACGTTTTAAGAGAGGATGAAAAATGCGGCACCCGAGATCCGACTGAGCATTTGATTGGCGAATAAAGTATTCCAAAATCTACATAAGATTCTGAGAAACGGGAAAACTTCGTTAGAAGCAAAGGTAAGAGTGCTGGTTTGCTATGTGATATCCATGGCAGTGAATATTGGACAATTTCCCCACAGCTGACTCCTACAGAAAGATCCTAGAACATCCATGAAAGGAGCAAGTAAGCAACAAAGAAGCTGAAAAAATGACAACAGAGAGGATAATTCTATTTAAAATCAGGAAAAGCCGGCTGAAATTCGTTGGACATAATGTGGAAGAAAGGTTTGGAAAAATTAAGGTGAAGGTATCGAGCCGGTTAGCTGATGTGCTTGTGGGAATGGATTGAACGGCGGGTGGGTACATTAGCAAAGAGATAAAAAGAGCCACGGATAGAAAGTTGTGGAGAGCCATGTTCACCTATGTCTTAAAGGGACGTGGATATAGAATGTCCTCCTTCTTTCTCTTTCTCTGTTTTGCTTTCCCTCTCCCTTTTTGTTTGACACACACCATACATAGGTAGATGTATATTAATATAGAAATATTAAGCACATTTTGGGCTGACATATTGATGTCTGTATCAAAGGTCGACGTCATGACAGTGTCACCTATGTTGTCAGCTTAGTAGATGTCTGTGTCATCTTCATAATTTTCATTTGCGATAAATGGCGTCTGACTGATTTGAGCGGGAGAAAGCTATGAGCAGAGTAGTATTGTGTTTGACTGGCGGCGACAGATAAAGACATTCTTTTGGTTCTTTCAGATGCCAAGAGCCGACATCGTAGAAATAAACAACTTTTGTTTTATGCCAATAAACAGAAGTAGATACTAACCACTGGAAGGTGTGTTTCTTTATAATTTGCTATCTACTTATATCAACTTCTTTTCGCTATGAGGTTTCGCTGTGGTTTGAAGATGTCTGTCCATTTATTAGAAATACTGTGTAAGTTTTGTTTCAAAACATAATGCAAACTGTATGAATTCTTATTTCTATTCTATACGGACCGTCTAAAAATTGAACAAATACTGTCTAAAGGTACTCATATCTAAAGGTACTCATATCCGATCTTCTCTGTAGAGCCATTCCGATGTTGTAGGAATCTGCTACATTCTAATATTTTTTCTTTTCTTTACAGATAATTGTTAGTAATTTGAAATTTCTCAATCTATAATGTCTTGCACAGAAGAAACTTTAACTGGAAGGAAAAGGAAAAGAAATTCTTTCACGTTACGTCGGAAATTAGAGATTATTGAAAAAAAAATTACTATGGTCCAAGGTTATCTGAAATATTGTATAATCTGAACAACACACGAAAACTTGTGGCTGAAGATCCACTGAATGCTTTCACCTTAGATGACTTAAAAGAATGGACAAAATATGGAGGTCAGTTTTAAACGTTCCTTGATCCATTGACAGCAACAAGCCTTTTTAGTTTCAGTTTCAGCTAGATATTCCAACAGTATTGTTGGCTTAAGAAATTCGAAGAAAATTTTCCTTATAATTTTCCTAATAAGTTCTGTTTTGGTTAAACAAACCTTTTAGACACAGTGTTAAATTTTAAATTTACTATATTTCATGGAATATATATATGTGTGTGTGTGTGTGTGTGTATGCAAGAGAGAGAGAAAGAGAGAAAGTATGAGTATGTGTGTGTAAATATGTGTGTGTGTGTATGCAAGAGAGAGAGAGAGAAAGTATGAGTGAGTATGTGTGTGTTAATATATACCCACAATAACATTATAATAGGGCATCTCACCAAATAATGGATATTTTGAATGTCTAGTTTTGATGAGGAAGAGTTTCTTTAAAGAATGGTCATCCTATCATTTATCTTATTTAATTGTAAGTATAAGATTTATTTATTTTAATTTGAGTTTTTTTTTTTTTAAGCATTTCACCTCTAGCAAGGCGGGAAGCCACTAGCACGCAAGGGGTTATAGAGGATTTGGAGCGAGAGCAGATAGGAATGATAGAGGAGAGGATGAGGAGAAGCATAGTGGATAGATCAAGGCAAATCGAGATGTCGATTGACATTACATTTGAAAAGTTGGAGATCATAGCTATCAGGAAAACAGGAATAGCGAAGGGAGTTCAACAGGCGAGAGGTGCAAGATATGAAACTATTGGGGTAGAAGAGACGACTATATTTAACAGTTTCAACAGTGAAAGGGTGAAAGCGGGATGCCAGCCTCGTAGGACGCTTGAATTCGCGAAGTCTGGGAACCAGCGAAAGCAGCTTATCGGAGCAATTACCATGAAAGTATTTGTAAAAAAGACAGAGAGAGGCGACGCCGCGTCTGTGAGAGAGCGACTGCAGACGAGATGCCAGATCGGGGCCAGATATATTGCATATCCGCCTCTGGATCTTATCAAGAACCCCGAGGCAAACAGTAGGGACTCCAGACCATATATGGCAGCAATAATCCATGCAAGGGTGAATAAATTCCTGGCGCGGCACCAGGAGCCAACTTTCCTTGCGGTGGACGAAGCAATTGACTCAATGTATTTGTTCCATCTCAGGTCAGTTGACAAGGTGAGACCGAGCAGCCGCAGAGAGGTGCTCTCGAGAAGTTGAGCGTCAGACATTCTAATGGAGGGCAGGGAAGGATCTCTGTGGTGATTAATAGAGAGCAATTTTGCTTTGGAGGCGTTAAAGTTAACCAGCCAATTCCTGCCCCAGTTCACAACCGATTGGAGGTCCTCTTCGAGACGAACGGCCAGGTTAGTTTTGTCAGTGACACTAGATTTGTTTTTGAGGCAGGAGTAAATTGTAGTGTCGTCCGCGTAGATGCCTATATGTAGATTGTAAAAACAAACTTTTGGGTCTTTAATTCACTACACAAAAATGGTATTTAAAAATCTTGGTCTTCTTGTTACTTTGAATTTTAAGCTTCTTATTTAACATTTTTAAATTAAAGTTTATTATATATCTTCCCCTTTAAGTTTGTTTAACCGTTTAAACTTAAAGTATATTAAGGTTTTTCTCAAAAAGAAAAGCAAACGCGCTTCGCTTCTTCCATGAGGCTTAGATTTTCCGAAGACTTTTTTACGCGCTTCTGTTTTTAATGCGAAATTTATTTACGTAAAATTAAAATTATTATTTGCCAATGGTAACAAAGTTATTTTAATATTTTTCTTTGATATTTTTATCCATAAGAATTATTTATTGATAAAATTTAATTCTTTTATGAAAAGATTACTGTTTTTATTTGAAACATTAAACTATTTTAGTTTAGTTTAAATCTATCATTAAATGTACAATAGAGGCAAATGAAATATATTTGCATCACAAAATGAATGAAGAAACATTTAAGAATATTTTTACATAAATTTAATGATATATAATTACAATTAAAATCTAAATATTTAATTTTGTCTTTATCTTTGATATTGTAAAAACTTTGTGAGTGTGAACGGAATTAATCCTGCTACTCAGTTCTTTTCTCAGGGTCTTCAAATATTAAAAACGAAGTATGGTAAAAAAATTAGCTTAATACTCACTGACTCAATATTTTTCTGTTAAATGTATAAGTTTATTGTTCAATATTTTTCTGTTAAAAATTTATTCAATTTTCTTGAAAAAAGCAGTTACATTTCAGAAACAAATATTCTTTTTAACTCTCTGTATATTTGTTTCTAAAAGTTACAAAATATGATTCTTTTTACCACATATTGAGTGAACTGTAATGCTTTACTTACTAAAATTTAAAAAAAAATGTCATTAATAAATAATATTACATAAAGTTAATGTCTATCTGTCTATATCGCTGAGATGAGGTATTATGATTACTTACATTATTTACATGATTCGGACAGTTATCCTCACCTTCATTACCATATTTACAACGTTTCGGCCGTCGTAGGCTCCGGTTTTCTTCAGGTGATTGGAATTTTGATCCGAACCCTTTTATTTCGTCTACCAGGGTAGATTGTTCTAATTTCAGTTTAAAAAGTGGATTCTCAGGCTTAAGGCAACAAAAATTTGTTTTTAACTTATTAGTAATCAGGGACATAAAAGTTGGGATTAAAAGTATAGTTAATTTGCCTTGAAAAGTTACCCCTAAACTGAAGCAGTAAAAGAAATGACTGTACTTAAGAAAGTTAATGTATCATTTCAAATATTTCTTAGCTTCCAGCAATACCCCGGAAGTGTTATGTGGTTGCGTGGGAAAAAAAGAAATTTACAGAAGCCAGCAAGACAAAACTGTGTGAAATGAATAAAATATCAGTTTATCGTTTTCCAAAGATGAGAGAGAGAGAGAGAGAGAGAGAGAGAGAGAGAGAGAGAGAGAGAGAGAGAGAGAGAGAGAGAGAGAACGATGGAGAAAATCAGCTCCAAATACCAATCTGAATTTTACAAACAATAAAGTTATTTGTCAAATAAATTGGCCTTCGAATTTTGATACTATGCAAGTTCTTGGAAATATGCACCACCAAATTCCACTGCCTGTATAGCCATGCGTGCCAAAGAGTCAAATACTAAAACCCTCTGATGTTTAAATGGATATATATATATATATATATATATATATATATATATATATATATATATATATATATATATATATATATATATAATAAACTCCAGTGCTGCTCGAAAACAAATTGATTATGAAATGAATGCTTTTTAGAATTACGTTAATTAAACAAAATTGAAAGAACGTCTAATCAACAAGAAAAAATTTTCTCTGTCCAGTTGTAGCATTTTGGGCTGAAAATATTTTAACTATTCAGTCGTCAAACGTTATCGATGGTATCCCTCTCTATACGTTGAGAATTTATAAGAAATTAATTTTTGAAACCTTTCATTATGAAGTTAAGTGTTATATTAGCAGCCTGACCAAAAAACAGCATAAATACAGTCAATACTTGGTCAAGATTGGAAGAAATTATCCGATATTTAAATACCGTGGCTTTTGGTCACAAGAAGGATATCGTGAGTAAGTATTTTCAGCAACATCACAATCATTGTAAAATAGATTAAAACGGGATTTTAAATTACTATCTTGAGTTAGCACTTTTCAGCAATGGCCCCCAAAATGGTTGGAATTAAATACAGCTCTCCGATTTCTAAAAAAGAGCCGCTATCCATTACTCCACTGCCTCTTAATAAATAAAAGATCGAAAGTGATATCCAAAAATAAACATTTTAAATAAAATTTGGGTTAATTAATTGTGGATGGAAGAAAGGAACATTCTCCTCGGTGCTTATAAATCTACAAGGATCGAAGCTTTTCATATTGTTCGGCAAGATTTCGTACATAATGTACTCCCTTCTTCTGGAACATTACATGTGCAATTTGAGAGCGAAGTCTGTTCTGCGCGAAATTCAATTACTTGTCCCGCTACCAGCTATTCTTATGTCAAGGATTTCTTCTCGAGAATACCGAGTCTGTTCGAGGCGATTGGGTTGAGTTGATCGGTCTGATAATGAGTTAGCATTCTTCCCTAATGCTATGGGCTTCCGAGTTGAAACATCTCAATAATGACAAGGTATTCCTGTTTGATGATCCGAGGCGCACTTTCATTGCGGTGGATACGAAGTAGTCAATAAAGTACTTCTTCATTTATACCTTGGTGGCACACTCGTTGTGAAAGATTGTAGAGGGTTTCAAGGCTGACATCCTAGCCGGTCAGTTATTTTTAATGTTAGGAACCAGTTATTTTGTATGAACATGCGGTCGCTGCCTGATAAAAGAAACATTCAGTGTTTGTCTTGTTATTAGCTGTGATGTAAATGGTTATTTGGTTGGCACAAAAGTCCCTTTCTTTATATCGTCACTTTCACTTTTTTAAAGATAATTTAAAATTTCAGTTCAGGATAGAAGGGGAGATGTATTTTTTGTAGGAACATTATGAAAAGTGAGTGAATGTTGCGCGATTGTGAGAGCGTATGTGGAGCAAACTTAATTTTAGTTTATATCTAATTTTGTACGCTTTTTTAATCAGTTAACTTTATTTTTCTTCTCTTATAACGCTTGATATATACTAAAAGATTTTTGTCAATCACTGACGAGCTATTTTCGCTGGTTCTCAAACTGTATGAATTTAAGCGTGATACTATGTTGTATCTCGGTCCCACCCTTTCACTGTCGAAACGGTTAAATGTAGCCGCCTCTTCTACTCCAACAGCTTCTTGTCTCACACTTCCCGTCAGTGGAACTCCCTTCCTCTTACTTGCTTCCCAGATAGCTATAATCTTTGAAATATTCAAATGTAATATCAATCGACATCTTCTGATGTCTTAATCCTGATCCCCGTCTTTCTCTTTATCCTTTCCTCAAATATCCGTCTTTATTCTTACTTTCACTCTATGTGTTAGAGGCACTCCCGCCTTGCTTGGGGGGATATGCTTAAGAAATAGTCGGTAGAACAAACAAACGAAAAATAATAACAAAGTTTAATATATAAATCCATATCTTTATTTCTTTCCATATATGAAGTTTCTTAATATGGCTCTAGTTTTACGTAGGGAGAATATAGGGAGAATGAGATATTTGGACAATCTGAAAGACAAATGTGATGTTATAGGGAAATAATGAGCTAATGACAAAATAGATTGGCCCAACATTTTTCTCTTCCTCATACCATATTTGTGCAGTTTCTACAAAATAAATATCCTCAATACTCTGTTAAATCACTTCGAATTACTAATTGGATTTGTGCTTTTTTGTCTGTTTTTCTTTTTCTCTCTATGTTTTTATTATGAAACACACTTTCTGTATAAACAGCCTATCAATAATGTACATTGAATATTCATTGGATTTATTGTATCTATAAGACATACATAAACACATACACACACATATATATATATATATATATATATATATATATATATATATATATATATATATATATATATATTGTAATATTAAGTTTTTTATCATGTTGAAAACGTGACAAGCATACACGTAATTGAAAGTTTTCTGGTAAAACGAATCAGCCGTCTCTGTTTTGCCGAGAACCAATCGTCAAACTCTTAAAGTGAAGTCAGGTCCAATGGGAAATGGAAGCGTCTCTCGATCGGTTCTATCGAAGCACATCAGTATTATAGCTGATTCTCGATTTAACCAAGAAACTTTTACTTAGGCGTAGGCTTCATCAAATAAGAGCTGCATTGCACTATTTGAGGCTCAACTCTCAGTATATCGAACACTGTATTCCACAAACACACACACACACACACACACACGCACACACACATACATACACACACATATATATATATATATCTTATGCAGTGTTACATTAGAACATGCACATATACACTACAAAATTGTTCATTTTTGTTTCAACATCAAAAAAGAAAACCCTTTTTTAGACGTCTCGTCAGGTGGGGAATCACGGTATATATATATATATATATATATATATATATATATATATATATATATATATATATATTTGGGATAAATGTGAGTTTGTGACCTGGGTTTCCCTTTAGCGATCGTCAGACTGACGATCGCTAAAGCGGGAAACCCAGGGTCACAAAACTCACATCTATCCAACCAAATATGTTAGCTCTATCTCTGATATTGAGCGCTTTCTAATAAGTACCGAGCATAGAATATATATATAATTATACATATATATTTTATTTATAATTATATACACTTTTTACACACACACACACACACACACACATATATATATATATATATATATATATATATATATATATATATACATATATATATATATATACACATACAAATATAGATAACTAGACTCGTTTCGAAAAACCCTCGAATTTTGATTTGCTAATCAAATCAATCTCGAGGAAAAAAAAGGTTTTAAAAAAAAAGAGCTACAAACATGAACTACTGCCGACAAAAAAATCGCATTGATGCAGGTCTGAAGCCCAAAGAAAAAAACCCGATACGAGTAACAACTAACTAACAAAAGAGCTCAATACAACCGTAGAGCAGACCTAGATACACCGAGTGAGCCAGACAAACCTACCTAGGTTTCACCTAAACGGATCGTCAGGGAAAGTTTGCCAAACTTTCCCTGACGATCCGTTTAGGTGAAATTATTAAATCCCTAAATTATTTGTAAAAGAGTTAAATATTTAAATTGCTAGCAAGCATCAAATTAATTTCTTCATGTTTTTTTTGAACATTTAAAATGCTATCAAACATTAAATTCTGTTTTTGCATAAATTGCTAAAAATATCCCACCCCTCTTTTTCCTACATAAAACCTAATTACAGCTTCTATCTCTTTACTTCCCTCTTCTTTCTTTTTTCTTTTTCTTTTTCTCCCCCCCATTTCAATATATCACTTCCGTTAAGTTAACCATTTAAATAGGTCAAGGTCTGGTCCCTCCTCCCCCAATACTAAGTATGATTGAAAGAAATATTAAAATAAACCCTCTCTAAACTCAACCATGTCTCTCACAACACTCCTCACTACCCTCTCTGTTAAATTACATAAACTTGATACTACCCGTCAAAAGTGTGAATTTTCATTTCATCTTTCATTTCATTTTTGGAAGTGTTATCTGATGATCGAGCGTCCCTTAAAAGGGCTCTGGTGAAATAAATTATTATAATGGAACCTTAGTGGTCTGTTTTTCTTTAATATATATATATATATATATATATATATATATATATATATATATATAAATTTCCTCAATATTCCTGATATATAAAAATATACCAAAATTACACATAAATATCTTGCAATACTAAAGAGTAAATTTGTTCCATAAAATTACCATTGGCTTCAATCACAACCTCTGGTCGAGTTCGGAATCTCTTGAAAAATTTCTGCACGTTCTCCTTGTTTAAGTCGGTGAATGCTGCCATAACCCTTGCCTTCAGTTGATCTTTGGTGTTACAAGGGGTTTTGTCGGTCTCTCGCCCGTGCTCCACACGTAATAATCAAGAGGTTTGCAAGTCTTGGGAGTTAGGTGGTTAGATGTAAGGGGTGATGTGGTCGCAGAAATTGTTTGACAGCAATGACTGGGTTCTCCCGCTTGTGTGGTAGGGTGTAGAATCCTCTGCCAGATATAGGGTATTCCAGCAGCTTAACTTTCAACTCAGGGCAGCACTACAGTCTCAAGGAATTTGAGGTGGGCATCCGTTTGAGTCTGAATCATCCACCAACAGATTAGGGAGTTATTTTTCTCATCAGATCGATCATTTTACGAGCCGCTGCACCTTCATAATCACCATTAGACTCATCCAACTCTTTCAGGAATCCTTTGCACTGTCCTCCGAGTGGTAACCAAACACTCAGAAATGTTCGTATTGGACATTTTGGTGTGAATGCCAAGCGGTATAGCATGTTTTTCCAATTTTCTGGCGGAATGAATTGCGTCATGGTGCCTCTTTTTCTCAGAGACAGGGTATTCAACTGACCGTACTATACTGTGCAGCGGACAAAATCAAAACCCAACAAACGTGTGTCCGTGAAATAAAAATATAAAATAGCACCAATTCACCCATCTCACCCATCTCACCTTGTGTGTGTGTGTCTCTCTCTCTCTCTCTGTCTCTCTGTCTCTCTCTCTGTCTCTCTCTCTCTCTCTCTCTATATATATATATATATATATATATATATATATTGATATGTATGAATAAGACAGACTTAGTGCATCGTTAAAATCGCATGGGAAACAATAAAAATAATTTTCTCAACAAATTTTAATTTGATTTCCTAAGCACTATGAAAATAGAAAAAGGCTAGACATTGATAAAAATTTTGAGTCTCTAGGATCAATTTCAGTTTATTTTTCGTCCTTTTTATCGTCTATGATAACTCAGTTTGGCGGGTAAACAAAAATAATATTCTCAATTTCTGAATCGTCTGCAGATTGTATTAATATTCTGCGCATGCGCAAAAGCGAGTCAGAAAAAGTACCTCGAATAATTTCAGATTTATATGTAGTTCTGATCTGAATTTCGGTGTTTCCATTTCTGTACCGATCCAGTATACTTACTGACAACATTTTTGGATGTTTACTGCAATTTTTAATATTGCATATATTGACATTCATACAAACCTTCCTTTGATTCGTTTACAATATTCAAAAAATTACGTGGGCAGTCCGTATCCTATTCTATCATCTTATTTGATTTGGTTGTGATTTTGTCTGATTTCTTCCCTTTATTTTAAAATCAGTGACAAAAAAAGGAAAAATACCATGAACCCACTTTCACTGGTATGATTGTCGTTAGTTACAGTTGATTCAATTATATCAGTATATCATTAAAATCTGACGACATTAATAAATTTAATCTGGAGCCTATAACAATAAATACAGTCTTGACCAAAAGTTTAAAACCATCAAGAAAAAATAAACTTTTCCTTACTATTGCAGGGTTTTCCATCGTGTACTTTTAATTAATGCAAACAAAGTTCAATATTACATACTCTTCATATTTAAAACACGGTAACACAGATTTTTGGCTGGTTTGAAAGTGGGGGAGCTGTTGTAGAGAATACTTTTCTGTAAGTTTTTTATAAGTTAATCATAGATAAAAAAAAAATCGTCACAGGATTAAAAGCCAAATACAAATATTACATGGACAAAGATACTGAGAGCGTCAAATTTCTCCAAGTATCAATTTGACTGAAAGAAAAGTGGACACGATTGCAAAACAACTTTTAAATATTATCTTATCATCAAATCTAATGTTACGCGATTGACAAGTTTAGACCCGAAAATTCGAGCTCCTCTGCTTTTTAGGAGAACAGATGTGAATTGTAGGATTGTTTCATGTAAATTGGTCAATGGATTACATCTGAGATGTTG
Organism: Acanthosepion pharaonis; assembly: GCA_903632075.3. NCBI lineage: Eukaryota > Metazoa > Mollusca > Cephalopoda > Sepiida > Sepiidae > Acanthosepion > Acanthosepion pharaonis. The sequence continues at coordinate 2,644,880 of CAHIKZ030001269.1, read as the reverse complement.
CAAACTTCATTAACTCCAATATTGACTGTGAAAAGGAAAAAAAACAAGAAACGCCTGGTATTCGCCAAAAAGCATGAACATTAAACAGACGAACAATGGGGGAGAGCCATGCACTGCAGTAGTTTGATTTACGTCAGCATATCAACAGGAAAGGGTTATGATGAAAGATATACGATATAAACTATGAAATACCCTCCTAGCCAGATAAGTCTGAAAGAGTTCGTTTGTATTTATTTGACCCTGGGAAAATCATGAATTATCACAAGTATGTGGGACTATAGCAGGATAAAATTCACGTGCGCAGACATAGTTGCAGCACAATTTTGCATGATTATGAACCATGCCAAAAGAGAAAAAGAACGTGCATAAGTAGATCAAGGTCACTATACCGAAACGAGTCTAACTCAGTAACATAAAAAGATTTATGATATTGCATAAAGAATAAGATTTCAAAGAAACGGCCAGCCAATGAAAAGGTTTTTGTGAATGCTATCTACAATGTCTAGACAAATGGGATTTCAGCAAAATATTTTCAGGGTCACATAACTATCATGGGTAATCATATTGAAACAGTTTTTAAGGTGAAAGTCGGAAGAAAAGAATACCAATTTATATTGAAGTCAATAGGGAATAAACCGCTTTTCATAACCTTGGTTCGTTGAAATAAGTACTGCCTTTAATATTATGCTAATATTTTTTTGCTTGTCTTTTCTAATAAAAACAAGTGTTGGGTGTTCTTTTTTTTGTTTTGCCGTGATTGATTAAACAGTAATAAAATCCTGAAAACTATGTGCTATTGCTACAAAATATTCATAATCCTTTGTAATCTTGTAACATTCTTGATTAAATCTAATTTTGTTCAGTACTAATGTGTCTCAATAAATGAAATAACGATTTATTTTCAGTTTTACAACGAAAGATCAATTGGAAACCACTCTTCGACAATTCTTATCGGTTTGGGACAGCGATATGCTCACAAATCTTGAACTCTATTCATAGCAAATTTAAGTCTTAAGGAGAATCATCCAAATTAGTTACATGAATTTAACTAAAAGACTGCTGAACTGTTATATAATATCAGTCCTTCAATATGGTAGTGAATGCTTGACAATCACCCCACAGATGAAAATCAGACTTGAGGCAACCGAACCTTTGTTCTACGGAAGGATGCTGAGAATACTATAGTATGAACGTATAAGTATGAAGTTTTAAAGAAAATAGAAGGAAAAAGGACGCTTATATCTAGAATCAGAAAGACATAGTTGAAATTTCTAGCGCAAATAACGAGGAAAGATGGAGAATTTGCCACTCACACAATATTTTGGGGGCAAGATAGACAGTCGAAAGCAGATACATTAGGTACTTATACAACTGGATGGCAGAGCAAGGACTGGGAACGATGGAGAAAAGACAAAACTTATTAAGAGATGCAAAGTATAGGAAGCTGCAAAGATCTATGACCACCCGCATCTTTAAGGAGACGGCATATAAAAGAATCAGAAGATATCTAACTTATTGTTTTACCTGCATTTTATTTTTATCACAATCTTTATGCCAATAATTCTTTGTATTTTAAATTGCCGAAATCCGTAAGTAAGTAAATTCCGCGTGGTAAGAATCTTGGAGGTTGTCCGATTGTTTCAATTGCTTCAGTTTTTACAGAAAAATGAGGAATATGTTAACCAAAAATTAAAAGGGAAACGACGGTATCAGTAAAAGACATGGAATAATGAAAGTAGTTCTTCACAGAACCGCATAGAATTTTATTGGTTTTGCTAAGTAACAAAAGAAATGAAAACAAAATACACGTATTGATGTAAAGAAAAGTGAAAGCACTTTTTCTCAGAATCTTAGCCAACTTCAGTAAATATGAACAAAATCTCGGACGGTAAATACTACAATGTCCAGTTGAAAAAAAAGTTGTCCACTTATCAATTGTCCAAGATGCTTTCAAAGTTAACATTATCTCGGCCATTTTGGACGCCAACTTTTACTCAGTCTCATCTGGCAGACGATGATAAAACATATATTTTCCTCTTCAGCACACAATTACCAAACTTTTTCTCCGGAAGACTAACCAGGCATCCAAGTGCAAGAATAAACGTAGACAAACGAGAACGTCTCCGACTCATAACATTTCATTAATTCAATCGTTTAAAAAATACCAATAACAACGAAAGGTTTATCATTTGGTGCACCGCCAACATTTTGAAACCGATTTTCTACCGTATCATGGCTCGATATTCCAGCGAATATTTCTGCTAAATCAGCTCTATTTAAACAAAATAATCATACAAGGTGCCTCCAAATAATATTTTAAAATAATGTAATAAAAGAAGTGAAGTGGTGTTTAACCTTAAATGATGCTTTAAGTTTTCAAATGATTTTTCCACCACAGCCTACAACTAACGAAGTTGTGGTCATCAGCCTTCTTTACAGTACTTTTGTATCGTAATAAACATGTTAAATAAGGGTTTTTACTTTCTTCTTCTACGTACCGTGTTCATTTTGGGCGTGGTCAATCAATGTCCCTAACAATTCTGGGTTCTTTGTAGCTCTTATTACGATATGACTTTTCACCATCACTCCCAGTTCCTGTTCTGCGAATCATTTACATAACATATTAGGCAGGTAACTCGCTGTTTTTCCCTGTCCCTTTTGCCTTCAATATCTCATGTGAGTGTCAAATTCTCCAAGCCCATTTTTTTATTACGTGACTTATAAATCGCTATATATATTCTCAAAAATATAGACAAATATCGCTTATAGTATTTCCGTCTATTGTATCCTCAGTAAACAGATTATCCAGCATTGTTTGCATTTGTTGACGACCAATATTTAAACCCAGTTTCGCACTGTTACCTCAGTTTCTAACAGATTATTAATTATTCTTTATCCTTTGTTCAGCTTTTGGAAGGCATTTTCACTATTCCAATTTGCCTTAATGTGATGCCACCTCTTCCTCCATTTTTAAAACAGTCCCGAAATGTCCCTGTTTGCTTGATTTTGCTATCTTGAGTTCATAGTTCACATTCTGGGACATTCCTCTTGTCGACAGCCATAGGTTGGAAAAAATAATTGGAACAGTTGCAAAATCTACTCCTATATTTCAAAGAATTAAGAACTTTAACTAAAACTTCGTAATTGCAGGTTATATCTATTGTAAATACGTTCATTTATCTAATTTACTGTCTTTGTCTTATTTATTTTTAGATTTTAGTAAAATTTAGGCTAAATGCGTGACCTCTCCGAGTTCAAAAAAGAGCAAATTGTTGGAGCTCGCATGGCAGATTGCTGAACTGTTTGGTTTTTCAAGAGCTACCATATCAAGAACACTGATGCAATTCGAGAAACAGGACAAGACCTCTAGCAACCGTAGCAATTCGGGCCGGACTCGCAAACTTACTGACAGGGACTGACGTGCATAATGCGGCCAAAGTGAATTGCTGAGTTGAATAACCATCTGAATAGTTCAGTTTCTACTAAAACTGTTCACCGTGAGCTCCATAAGGCTGCATATCATGGAAGAGCCGCTGTGAGGAAACCTCTTCTCTCCACTCGCAACATTCAAAAGAGGTTGAAGTGGTGCAGAGATCACAATGCCTGGTCTGCAGACCAATGGAAGCAAGTCATATTCTCAAACAAGCCCAGTTTTTCTCTTTTTCCAACTTCAGGGCGAGTTTATGTGTAGAGGAGCCCAAAGAAGCTTACAACTCGGACTGCCTTCTTCCAACAGTGAAGCATGGCCTCCCCAATCTCAAGATATCATTGAACATTTGTAGTGAATTTTGGAGCAACAAATTAGGAGCCGCTGTCCTTCACCGTCATGTTGTAAAGAGCTGGAGAAGGTTTTAATGGAAGAATGACTGAAAATTCCTCTGGATGAAGTCAAGAAGCTGTATGATTCCATTCCTAGATGTATTAAAGCGCTGTATGTGAGGCTAAAGGAGGACCAACTCCATATTAAATTTTCTTTGAATTTAACAAGTGTTCCAATTATTTTGTCCGACCCCTGTATATAATTACGTACTTTTTACAAACCTTAGTAACTATAAATAATTTTTTTCTATCCTCTGCCAGCCGAAGTGATGGAGAAGGCATTACATCGAACCATCGCCAGTGAGACACGCTGCAAGAGCCACTCCGTTTCGCGAGGCTCGTCCCTTAATCGAGACACAATCGCGCCAATCCTCCGAAGGAACGCCATCGAACGAGGGCCAATAACCCCTGAAGTCTCCACAGCCACAGGAGTCAAAAAAAACTATCAGAAAGAGAAGAATATTTAACTATTTTTTTTATTTCTGCGTCCCGGGCGACGGACCCCGGCTCAATCGCGGATCTGATCAAATTACCGGCCGAAAATTTATCTGCACAGGTCGCCTCCCAAATTAACGACTTCCGCATTTTAAAAGGAAAAATGGTAATGCCATCCGGCCGCTTTCCATCACCGCGGTCGAGGCCTACGGGTTAGATTTGGGAAGGGAACCCAGCTGAATCCAAACCTCTTCTGATGATGTCGTTTATTGCGGCATGCCGTGGCAAGCGGCCGGAATTACGACGACAGGAGAGATTATGTAAACCAAACTCATCGATGGAAGCTCCACATCTTGAGTCCAAGACGGATCGCGACTCCGACCCGAGTGCACTCATCATCTAGAAGGGTAGATGAAGAGGGCACTGCGTTGAGCCAGGCGCCACTAGTCGGTTGTGATCGAGGACAGGCGAGGCGATGCTGATCCAGAGAGAGCAACAAAATTGGCATCGAAATTTTAATTTATCCCAGCATTTTTGTTTTGATATGTACTTTTTACAAATCTTAGTAATAACTAGATGAAATATTCACATGAGTTTTGCATATATTTTTCCTTCAAAGAGAATTATTGCATATTTACAAAGTATGATTCTTAAAACGCCGACACTTTATTTTTTTTAAGCGTTTCACTCCACGCAAGGCGGGAAGCGACTAGCTCGCAAGGAGTTACAGACAGTTGGAGCGAGAGCAAAAAGGAATGATAGAGGAAAGGACGAAGAGAAGGATAGGGGATAGATCAGGGCATCTGGAGACGTCGATTGATATTACATTTGAATAGTTGGGGTTTATAGCTATCAGGGAAGCAAGAATAGGGGAGACACTTCTACAGGCGAGAGGTGCGAGAAAGTATTTGTAAAAAGACAGAGGGTGGCGACGGCACGTCTGTGAGAGAGCGACTACAGACGAGATGCCAGATCAGGGTCAATTACATTGCATATCCTTCTCTGGATTTTATCAAGAACATTGAGACAAACAGAAGTGTCTCCAGACCATATATTGCAGCAATACTCCATGCAAGAGCGAATGGTTGATTTGTAGATTTGAAGGATCGACTCTGGCGAGAAAAATTTTCTGGTACGGCACAGGGAACTAAATTTACTTGCGGTGGACAAAGCTATTTGTTCCATCTCAGGTGTATTAGTATACTTTTGCTGCAACCCCGCTTTCATGGCTTTGAGGATTCAATCTGTTGGTTGGTTGATTTCGTTTAGCGGCTTATCAACCTCTATGGGTTATTATTGCCTCAAACTAAATTTTGAACGCAATTTTATGCTTACAACTACAGATAAAAATGTCATTTGTATTGTAGTGTTGGTCATTTTTTATATAAAACTTTTTACGAAATAATGTATTTCTATATTTAATGCCCCTTTGTTTTTGTTTGGAGTTCACTATTTACCCATAGCTGTGACCCTAACAGGTGCTACCACTCCGGGTCAGGATGGACCTGGAAATAACAGCAATTAAGAGGTGGCTCCACGCTTTGAGGATTAAGGGGCATTACACCGTTACTAAAATAAATAAATACTAAAAAAACGGTCCAGCTAAACTGGCTCCCTCGAAAGTCGGAGATTCAGTGTATAAGGAAAAGATAGGGACTAACATCGAATGTCCTTTGAGTTGGCTGTTTGTTTTTACGGTTTATCTACCCTTTCTGGTTTATTTAAAGCCGAAACATATTTTGCGATTGAATATTGCATTAACATTTTTTTAGAATAAAAATAATCTCTCCAGATAAATGTCCGACTATTTAATCCATAGCTTTGGGGAATAGTTTCGTTCATACCTTTCCCAAGAGCATTTGCAACTGGAATTCGAACACGTATTTCCCATTTTTTTTTATTCCCAAACGCTATCCATTACACTCAAATCTACACGCATGCGCTATGAGAGCAAGATTCGACATTTTCAAATGCAACAGACACTGTAGGTGTTATGATGCAGAAAGCGTCGAATAAAACAAAACAAAAAAGATAAAACAAATTAGTCTTGACTAATCTATATACAATTATTAAAAAGTTCGCTTAAAAAAAAAACTGGAAACATCGGTCACTTTGATGGGCGGTGGATATGTTCGGAATTCTGAATATTGAATAATTGTCTGTCAAGAAATTTTACCAGCCTTAAAAACACCGACATCCTATTTTTAAGAAGTAATTAAATTTGAAAAAAAAATATTAAGTATCTTTTTATTTTTGCTGGCTAGAAATGAGCTCAAAGTTCTAAAGAAATCAGTAATTATAACGTAGAATGTCACTGTTACGAAGATCATGTTTATTTTACTCGACAATATTTCAAACTAAACTGTAATGCTATTGGATGACTAAGGCGCATAACTCCTTCACCCCACTAATAAATCTATTATGATTCCTGCAGTAACTCATCTGTAAGGGGAAATGACTTTAACAAAAAATCAGTAGGCAATGAATAAAACAATTTTTTTTTTTAAAGATTTTCTCCTCGGGACAAGATTTGATGCATTTGAGGAGATTTTTAATATTTTCATTTTTTAATATTTTCATACTACTACTACTACTACTACTACTACTACTACTACTATTATTATTATTATTATTATTATTATTATTATTATTATTTTTTTTTTCCTTTGATTTCTGATGTGTCTCATTTCTTTCTGGGTCCCGCCCAGGGACCTAAGGTTATATATGGCATCATGACATTTTCCATTAAAAAAAACAAAAACAAAAATTACATAGACAAAGCCCTTGGTAAGGTGTGGGCTGTACTCGTGAGAATAATTTTCTGTATTTCTTTAAGGCATGGCCTTCCAGGGATCCCTCCAATTAGTCTACTGGAATCTTTTCCAACCAATCCGTGGGCTCCAACTACAACAGGAATTTTGATGTTCCCATGTGCCTTATTATTATTATTATTATTATTATTTAGCAATTACGTTATGTCTATGCTTTTTTTAAACCATTTGAAATTCATCATGCCAAGTATTTTTAGTTTCATAAAATTTGAACATAAAGTTTTCCTGATTGGACCAATCTGAGAGGATTGAAAAAAGTTAATATCGGTTGATGATTCACACAAGGGGGAGAGTTCTAGTGTGCACTTGGAAATACGAAAGTATATAAGAGAGGAAATATTGTCTTATAAACAATGGTTCGAAAAATGGACAGAATAAGGAAAATCATCCATGATGTTTTTGTTTTTTTTGAGAAATTAAATGTAAATGTAAAATCCAGATTTAGGCACCGCAGGAGATATTTTGTTATTCAGACGATTAAAGGCGACATCGAAGGAGCCAAAAGCAGTAGGAAAACGATAGAAAAGAAAGAGAAATGCTTGAGAGAGAAAGAGAGAGAGAGAGAGAGAGAGAGAGAGAGAGAGAGAGAGAGAAAGTGAATAAAAAGAAAGACAGGATAATTAAGGTGACGAGAGCTGATATAACTTCAGTAACAAGAAGAGCGAGTAAATAGAAAATGAGAGGGAAAGAGAGAGAGGTGGATAAATATACAGGGTGAGCGAAAGAAACATAGAAGCATCCATAATAATAGATAGAAAAAAATGATATTCTTGAAAGAGAGAGAGAGAGAGAGAGAGAGAGAGAGAGAGAATATACCAAGGTTTTCTGATTTCACGTGGTCGTTCCATCCAAAATGGAGCCAAAAATCTTAAAAATCTTATTCCATTAGCTGTGAGGTCATCTGTTTGGAGTTCAAACGAATCGTCACTGCTAGGAAATGAATAGAAATTACTATTCGATTTAAGAGGGAGAGCGTTAGATAGGAACAGAAGAAAAAGGACAAACTTATTTAAGAGATATTAAGGAAGGAATGCAAAGAATATGAAGATAAAAGAAACACAGAGAGAAGAAAGAGGAAGAAGCACAGATAAAAAAGGGGGTACAATGTAGATTGGAAGATAAGGAGATATAGAGAGGTATAAGGAGAAAGATGGAGAAAGTGAGTGAGAGAGAGAGAAAAGGGCGTATATAGAGACACATTATGAGTGAAAGTTTAATGTGCAAATAGAGAAGTACTGAAAGAGGGGAAATCAAGCATTAATAGAGAGAAAATGAGAGAGAGAGAGAGAGAGAGAGAGAAAGGGAGTGGATAGGAAGAAGTACAAGAGAAAGACAGCAGGATATAGATAGAGAAGCATCCAGAAATATAGTGGCGATAGAAAATGAGAGATAGAAAGAATGAGAGAGAAAGAGAGGGAGAAAGAGAGAGAGAAAGAGATAGAGAAGGGAGAGAGAGAAAGAGCGATAAAGAGAGAGGGGGAAATAGAGAAAAAGAGAAAGAGAGAGAGAAAGAGATAGAAAAAGAGAGAAAGAAAGAAATAGAAAAAAGAGAGAGAAAGAGATAGAGAAGGGGAGAGAGAAAGAGAGAGAAAGATAGAGGGGGAAATAGAGAAAAAGAGAAAGAGAGAGAGAGAGAAAGAAAAAGGGAGAAAGAAAGAAAAAGAAAAAAGAGAGTAAAAGAGAGAGACAGAGATAGAGAAGGGAGAGAGAGGGGGAAATAGAAAAAGAGAAAGAGAGAGAGAGAAAGAGATAGAAAAAGAGAGAAAGAAAGAAATAGAAAAAAGAGAGTAAAAGCGACTGACAGGGACAGAGAAGGGAGAGAGAGAAAGAGAGAGGAGTAAATAGAGAAAAAGAGAGAGAAAGAGAGAAAGCGATAGAAAAAGAGAGAAAGAAAGAAATAGAAAAAAAGAGAGTAAAAGAGAGAGACAGAGCTAGAGAAGGGAGCGAGAGAGAAAGAGAGAGGGGGAATAGAGAAAAAGAGAGAGAGAAAGAGAGAGAGAGAGAGATTGTGCATGTGTGTGTGATAATTGTAAATATAGAGTGAAAATCATAGTGAGAGTGCTTTTGAAATGGGGAAAAAAACCGAAAGCGAACCTTTTCTTATTTCATATGTTCACTCAATTCAAAATGGTGTCAAAAGTTAAAAGTCTTATTCCATTACCTACGAAGTTTTATGCTTAGAGTTCAAACGAATCGTTTTTGCTCAAATTATGAGAATAAAAGTGCGTGGAAATGTTGACAAGTAGAAAAAAAAGACAATAGAAGTAAAAAGTCGTCTACATAAAGCAGAGATAAAAAAAACCTAAACAAAAACCATAGCGATACTTATGGTTGAGCCATAGACCAGAAACACATAAAAGAAAAAGAAAGTGTTACGCCATTAATATCGAACAGAAAAGAAACTCGGAAATCTAAAGACGAAAGCATCATAATGAATCGAAAAGAAGGAATCACAGTAGAAGATGCTGAAAGAAGAAAAAGGCAATGAATTATACGCTTTCTTCAAAAACTGAATTTTTTGTAATATTAACTAAGTGGCTTCAGTTAGATCGATTTTACAACCACTGCTTGGTTATTTAATGTCAAAAACTGTATTATTATGAAAAAAGAATAATTGTGTCTACAAGCGTTTATTTGGCTTTGGGATAAGGAAATATTGGTCGTTTATATGGGATTTTGTTTAAAGAAGTGCTTTCTTCTTTCAATAAATATTATTATTTTATATTCAATCTTCATACATTTACTTGGTTCGAGAATAAATAAATATTGGTCTTTTATATTTAAATTTATATATTTTATATATACATATATATATATATATATATATATATATATATATATATATATATATATAAAAATATATATATGGCAAAGTACTTCTTAAACTTAACAGATAAACACTTTAGTAAAAACAAGTCTCTGAAAAAAATTTGATAAAATGAATCTGAAAATCAGTTACTCATGTGTGAACAATGTGGAGAAAATTATAAACCCTCACAATAATGATATCATTAGAGAATTCAAAGCTAACCAATTACAAAAAAATACTTGTACATGTACTTGCAGAGTAGAACTGAATGACCCGTGGGCGGAATATGTATGATAGAAAATGTGGTGAACGAAGCCAGGATCTCAACCAACGAAAATACGAAAAATAAAAAAAGAAAAAAAAAGATTTATATTGGAATATCTGCTGGGAATTGGAAACAGCGCTTTTATAACCATCGCCATTCCTTCACTAATGAATCCCTTAAACACCAAATAGCGCTATCGAAATACTGTTGGGATCTGGTAAAAAACAAATTCACCCCACAGGTGAAATGGAGAATTATCTCTAGATCTCGAACTCCTAGAAACTTTAGAGACAGATGTGACCTCTACATTAAGTAGAAAATCTTAATAATCAAATATTATGATCATGAGGACTTACTAAATCACCGCAATGAGATTATCTTTAAATGCAGACACGGGCATTGACTCAAAATAACAAGCTACATCTAATATTTGGAAGACTTATCCATGGAAACCTAGGAACTTTAAATTATCTATACTTAAAATAAAAACTGGTGTCTCTATATATAAATTTAATCGCTTATACTATATATGCGTAGAGATGTGTGTATAGGGGCAATGGTATGTTGATATGTATCCTTGTAATTATGTTAATATTTGTAGGTGATCATATGGTATTTATAAGTATACACATATGTTGGTGTATTTATAGGTAAGTGTTTATATACGGAGGTATTTACTTATATATTTGGATATGTAGATGTATGCATGCACACACGCACGTGTGTGTATGTGTATATGTATATATATGTGGATATATGTATAAGTATGTATATGTGTACATATATATATATATATGGGTGTGCGTGTATGTATATATATATATGTGTGTGTGTATGTGTATGTGTGTATATATATATGTGTGTATCTATGTAAAGATATGGGTACATATATATGGATGTATATATAATTATATACATGTCTGTGTGTGTATATATGTATATGCATGTGCATATGAATGTGTATGTGTGTGGATGTATATATATGTATATATATATATATGTATATGGTTGTATATACATGTGTGTATATATGCTTGTATATGTATGTATATGTGTATGCGTGTATGTATGTACATGTGTATGTATACTTATATGTGCATATGTATGTATCTATGGTTATATGTGTGTATGTGTGTGTGCATGTATGTAGGAATATATGCATATGTGTATATATGTATATATATATGGATATATATATATGTATGGGTATGAGCATATGCGTGAATATATATATATATATATATATATATATATATATATATATATATACATGTGTGTGTGTGTATAGATAGTTGTATATGTGCGGGGATATATATATATATATATATATATATATATATATATATATATAGTGCTCAATATCAGAGATAAAACGTATGTATTATATAAATATAAACGTGAACATTGAAGTCTAGCATGAAACAGCGACAGGCTACACGCATATATATATATATATATATATATATATATATATATATATATACGGGAATATGTATGGTTGAATGGGTTATAACTGATCTAATATTCCTCATTATGAACCTATCGTTATTCCTCTCATTAGTATGATTAATATTATTATTACTTTTATTATTATTATTATTATTATTATTATTATTTTTTTTTCTTTTCACTACGATTATTATTTTCATTATTCCTCTCATAAGTAATTCTGTTAGGACTAATACTATTATTACGATTATTATATTCCTTTTTAACGTTATTACAATATTATAAATAATACTATTATTATTTTAAATCTTATTTCATTTCGAAATTTTTTATTATTGTAAACAAAATTTAAAATTCGAAACTTAATTTTAATTAAAAACTTTTTACTCCTTAATTGTTATTCATACTATAAATAATGTTAATAATAGTATTATAGTTTATTTATATTATAATCGTACTATATTTCCTAGCTTAGTTTGTTGAAAAACGTTAAAAATGCTTGACCTCAAACGTTAATAGCCAAATTTTAAAAAATAACCTTAATATGCCCATATATGTCAATTTACCCTTCCTTTTCGTTTCATTTATCTTCTGCAAACTCTCTTTTTCATTTCTTTCTCAACCCCTACTCCCCCGCTCTACGTTTTTATAACTCTACTTCCTTTTTTCCCTTTATCTCGTTTCCTGTTAGATGACTTATTGAACAGGTCAATGTCTGGTCCAAAACCCCACTTCCTTACTCTTAAATATCTTAATAAAAATAGATTTAAAATTATACCTATCTCTCCCTTCCCTCTCTAATTTCGACTGTGTCTGTCATACACTTCCTCCTCCTCTCTCTATATCACCTTACATCAATACTACGCCTCAAATGTGTGTAAGAACTATATGTAAATTTAAAAGAAGTGGGGTCTGATGAACCAGGTAAAAATCATATAGCTGGGGAAATAAATTATAACCAATGGATACTTATGGTTGTCTATTTTAATTTAAATTGAATTAATATATATATATATATATATATATATATATATATATATATATATATATATATATACAATGAATACCGACGGCAAAAAGCACATCCGAGAATATGAACGGATCCTATTAAAAAGCATAACAACCTTGCATAAATTATTCATTGAAACAGGTCTCAATAAATAAAAATGCTAAATTGCAATATATATATATATACATATATATATATATATATATATATATATATATATATATATATATATATATATATATATGAAAAGTGAACATTGAAGTCAAAACTTAGAGGAGACAGTCTATTTCATGCTAGGCGCAATCGTCAGGTCACGAGTGCTGTCATTTTGATGGACTTTTTATATATACAGTCAGTGGTGCATTGACTTCCGGCAAAATAAACGTCAAAGTAGATTACCCAAAATCCATCATTGACTCGTATATATAAATAGCCGAGAAAAATAACAGCACTCGTGGCCTGACGATTGCGTCTAGCATGAAACAGACTGTCGCCTCTAAGTGTTGACTTCAATGTCCACTTCTATATTTACACACGCTCTGTCTCTAATATTAAGCACTTTATCTCATAAATATATCACACCTTAAGACTATATTTCTCCATTTAAAACACCATCATCTCAATTCAATCAGGTATAATTCTTTTATATATTGAATACAGTGTTCTACTGACAAATATGGTTTTTCCTCTTGAATTTAAAAGTCCTGACGATGCTTTTTTTAAAATCGTCTGAAATTTGATTTAAAACTGTTATTGTATAATATGGTATGTACAAAATATATTCAACAACCTAGAGGAAACCTGAATTAAAGGTAAACACTTTTAAATATAATCTTTATTCCTACATATAAGCTTCATCGTTCTCAAGGCAATACTGTAAGCGATGCTTATAGCTATTTATAACATCCTGAGACAAATAGGATTTTCTCAAATACTTCTATGTAAGTTCAATTCTAAAAATATTTGTATAGTTCTCAAAAATATTTGCATAGTTAAAAAATATCAAAATATTTGCATAGTTTTCTCATAACATGCATTTCTACAAACGTTTTGAATTCCCTTCCTCTGTGTTGTTCATGGGGAGGACTGGCGTTAAATCAATTTGTTGAAGAAAGAGAAAAGAGTTTATTCTGACAAATAAATATTTTTAATGCTTTTCTAGTCCGAGGCCAAACAGGACATGACAGTGTTGATTTTACATCATAGTTGGGAAAGGTGGTAGGCGTAATGCTAACCTCCAGGAGATTGACTCATTACGCCTTCTCGGATTACCGTTTTCCGCTGCCATGAAGTGGAAAGATTGCACTGAATCAATTGCTAGGTCAGCTGATAAGAAAATTAATTCACTACATCGTGCTAGACAATTTTCGTCGCCGGAATCTATCTTACACATTTACAAATCAACCATTGGTCCACAGTTTCACAATCATTCCCAGGGGAAGAGGTTTATCCCTTCTTTCCTGTTGAGGATTGAGTTTCTGGTTCCTTTAAAGATTTATCCTTATATTTCCTTCCCAGTAAACCCTTGCGTCTTTAACTCTTTTCTTGTGGTCAAATGATAAAAATGAATTGAATATTGCTGACACATCTGATTCGCTGCTTCTGTGCATTTAGACATTCTTGACAAATACAAAGAAGAATCTGCAATGTTATTAGTTCTAACCTGGCATCTCGGCTTCGTTCACTTTCCCACCTCTGTAATATATCTTATCTGGGCCTTTTCTATAAATATTGTCATGGTAATTGTTCTCATGAACTTTCCCTGTATGGTACTCTGAATTTAAACGCAGTACTATATTGATGGCAAAATCTCACCAGGTCAAGTTGAAATGCTTAGACTTAACCGTTAACTTACGTGCTGAAAGTTTCTTGTCTCGCACTTCTCGCTTGTGGAACATATTTCCAGCCTCTTTCTTTCCAGACTAAATTGATCCTCAAAAATTTACATGCAATGTCAATCTTTATCTTTTGTCGTAATATTTTTATATTTTATTTTATACAGGGTGTCCAAAAAGTTCGTGTCCACTTTTAAAAATTTATAACTTTATTTGTATTTGCGATAGAAATAATTCCACATCATTAGCAATACAAAGGGTAATACGATTTTGCATTCCACAGAAAACATTTGCCAACTGATTTACAGTAATGCCTGAAATCCCATTAGTTATTTTAGCTATACTTAAAAGTAGGTACATTAAACTTTATAATATTTTTTTACAGATTATTTCTATCACAAATACAAATAGAGTTATATTTTTTAAAACTGCATACGAACTTTATGGAGACCCTGTATATATAAATATATATATACATACATATATATGTGCGTGTGTGTGCGCACGCATACCGGATGTAACGGCAAAATTGTCTAAATCGTGTAACAGCATAATTACCCATTCCGCTAAATGATTAATATCTAAAGAACACTAAACTAATTGAGTTTATTTTCCACGATTTCAGATAAGACGTTTAGCCATCTTGACACCATTTTTCGTATGAATCGCTGAAAAACGATTTAAGTTATTCAGCTAGAAAGAGAACAGGTTAAGTCGCTTTGTGACAGCCTGACTGTATCCCCAAATTATCAATGGTGTCGGGGAAAAAGAACAGTAAGGGCTTTAGTAATGGTACCGAAATTCATACTCTGGCTTCCATCTTCAAAGTAACATTCAAGAACCATCAAGAAACGCTGAATAATTTTTAAAAAGAGGGAACAGTAGAGAAGAAATATCGATCAGGATATCACAAATCATTAGAGTTAAAAAGATCAATTAGAAAAGACCATAATCCTTAAGACGTTTGGCACGTGAGAGAGGAATTTCACCTATGACAGCAGTGATGTGAGCAGCTAAAATATATATGAGCAATGAAAAAAGAATTGAAAATGAAAATCGTACGTGAAACGTGTGAGATAACTTGTTACATCAGGACAGAAGATAGGGCGAAGATCATTTTGAATAAGTTGGAAAATGATACCGAATTATATATATATATATATATATATATATATATATATATATATATATATGGTGGTACTTGCTTGGAAAAACCTTGGATAGCTAGACTTGCAGTAGAACATATCGGTACCCCAGGAAAAATGAGGAATAAAAAAAGAAAGAACCAAGAACATTAAACCAAGGCGAAAATAATCGTCCAGTGTTCACAATCTAAGTCCAAGGTAACAAAAACTTCCAAAACAAGTAAAAAAACAACAACGTAAAGTGCTCAATAGACTAAGCAGTGCAAAACCTAAGATAATCCTACGGAGCTAGGCAAATCTACCTAGGTTTCACCAAACGAATCGTCAGGGAGATCGGTTGTGGTGAAACCTAGGTAGATTTGCCTGGCTGCCTGGCTCCTTAGGATTATCTTATATATATATATATATATATATATATATATATATATATATAGAGAGAGAGAGAGAGAGAGAGAGAAAGAGAGAAAATAATTAGGAGATTTTGAAATAATCATAATTAAGTAGTTCATCGAGTCTAGAAGAAACCTCAACAGAATGCAGAAAGCAGTGGACGGCCGTTTCGTCCTATATTTGGAGCTCATCAGCAGTGCGCATCCACTACCAGTACGCATTCATATATATATATATATATATATATATATATATATATATATATATATATATGTGTGTGTGTGTGTGTGTATTTGTCTGTGTGCGTGCGTGTATTTGAACTTAATTTCAATCCTTCATGAGCTTCCGATCCTTTACTATGAATAATTAATGACGAACATTTCATTTTTGTTTATGATAAAAATGATATTTTTATTTAATGAATGGGGGTAGATTATTCTCTTTCTCCCTTGTTCTTATTCCATTACTGTTCAATTATTGCTCCCTCGTTCCTACTGAGTGCAAGTACACACCGTCCACGTTTTTTTGTGAATTGGGTGACATTGTAATTGCGAATTCAATCCCTGTGTGCACATTCCCAAAACGCGGTAAGCTATAAGCGCTACTAAACTAGGTGAGTTATTTCCCGGTGTGGGCAGTGGAACAAGAAAAAAAACTACCCTCGTAGATTAAATTATGCGTTTAATTCTAAGTGCTCTTCTGATATTTACTCGAATCAAAAAAACCCTGGTAGATTTCGGAGGGTACAATGACTAACAATAACAAAGATGAAGAAAACAGTCCGCGTTTTAATATATATATATATATATATATATATATATATATATATATATATATATGTGTGTGTGTGTGTGTGTGTGTGTGTGTGTGTGTGTGTGTGTGTGAAAAGTTGTAGCCTCTGTTTGTCTGTTTATCGAACTCCTAGCGATCCCCATAAACATATATATTCTGTAACTGCATTACTCAGGTAATTGGATAAGTATATTTCATTTTGATCAAAGGGCGTCCTGGGGGATAGAACTTGCAATGAATTTTTTTTCCCGTTGATATGAATTAAATTTAAATTTTAGCAAGGGAATGACTACTAGGCTACTTAGATAAGTGCATATTTCATTTTGATCAAAGGGTGTACTCGTATAATGGCATCCCCACTGATTTTTCTCCTTTGATTTAAATTAAATTTAAATTAGAACAAGGGAACAATTCCTAGGGTACCTGGATAATTATATTTCATTTAGATCAAAGGGATCCCGAGGACATAAACTCCACAGTGAAATATTTTCCCTTTGATTTAAATTAAATTTAAATTTGAACAAGGGAATCTAAATATAGACGGAGAAAGTCAGAAGAGGCACTATCCATCTATCAGTGGGTAGTTCCTTACAATACAGATTTAATGCGACAATTCAACTGTCAGTTCAATTTTGAAATTTGCTCACCAAATCATTCAATAAAGTATTGCATCAAATAAATATCAAAGGGATCAGATCAAGTTGTTTTTACACAACCCCACTGAATTTTTCCCTCTTTGATTGACATTAAATTTAAATTTGAACAAGGGGATGACTCCTATCCAAAATATAGAAGGAGAAAGTCAGAAGATGGAGGTCATATCAGCACGAAAATTGAGTAATATTGAAATGAATCGTTTTTTCTCCACAAATTATAACAATGATTTAAAATCAATCATCATTTTCTTACAAAAAACACGTGTGACACGTAGCAAGCCGCGGGTAATTCGCCTAGTAATGTAATAATGCTAAATCCTCAGTCCAGACATAATACAATTAACACACACACTCACACACACACACACACACACACATATATATATATATATATATATATATATATATGAAGAAAGAAAGTGAAAGTGTGTACTTGATTATCAACAATGTATGGCGACCGTCATATAAATATTAGCTCATATATAAATATATCTTCGTATGAATTCATAAAATCAAAAATAATACTTGGAAAACAACACAAACGCAAATATATATATATATATATATATATATATATATATATATATATATATATAAATAAATGGAAAGTGAAATGGAGAGGGGGGGGAATGTTTTCGATGTGAAAATTTTCGTTTGTCTTCTTGCAGATATTTTTAAGTGACTGCAGCGTTTTTCTTAACAAATACAATTACATTCTGACAGTTTCTCCAGAGAAAGTACATAAAAGTCTAGACAGCCATTGTTACGAACAAAGTATCACTAAAATGTCTCCAGTTCTGACAGTGACATCCTAATCAAAGATGAATTGGAAATTTATGACGTCAGCAAATATTTATTTACCTGAAATTATACCCTCGGTTCTCAAAGTTTAAACTTTACGTGTTCAGATTTTTCTGCTTTCACAGTTTTTGGTTTTTCTGCTTAATGTTCGCAGATATTTTCGTTCCCTCCTGACATGTTCAGGTCTTTTATTTTCACTATTTATTGCTGCATAATTTGCTCATCTATATTCGTTCTTGATATTTTTCACTATGGAATTATTCAGATAGAATTGTTTCTTTTTATTTTTGGTGCATTTTAGATTCATCTTCTATGTGTCGTGTTTCTTCAGGATGTAGGCGATCATGGCTCTTCAAAATTTCCTTTTCTTTTGTAGGTTTTTATAAATCTTGTCTTTTTGTTATCTCTCATGGGATCCATTTACTAAGCTCTCTTAATAGGTTATACGTTGTTAAAAGTCACGAGTTTTCATGGGATTGATAGTGGGTGGTTTTTCCTTGGCTTTTTATTGAAACAAAAACTTTAGTTAGCTGGCCATTGACTCTTCATGCTAATTAAACATTAGAGGCACCAAAATCAAGCAATATCTAGAAAATATTTAACAGAAGACGGAAAATGCGACAACGAAATCCAATGGCATATCATAACAGGAAAAAAATGCCTTCGAAAAATTAAGCAAAGCATTAAAAAAAGGAAAAACTCGCTAGAAACAAAAAAAAAAATAATGCTGAAATGTCACATAATATCAGTCCTACTATTTGGCAGTACAAGCCTGACTATTTTATCACAGATGAAGAAAACCTTGTGGCAACAAAAAACTAGTTCTACAGAAGGATGCTGAGGATAGCATTGACTAAACCTATGAGCGATGAGGAATTTTTAGAGAAAATGGAAACGAAAATGTCACTTGTACTTAATACCAGAAAGAGACAGTTGAAATTTCTATGGAATATAATGAGGAAAGAAGGCTTGGAAAATTTGATACGAAACTTATTGAACTCCAGAGGAATAGAGAAAAACAGCGCATAGTCTACCTAGCGATCTTGTGTAAATGGATGGCAGAACAGTGTTGTGGAGCGGGGTCAAAAAGACAAAATTTACTAAGATCTATAAAGGACAGAAAATTATGGAGAGCCATGACCCCCTACATCTGGAACTAGCATGACGTAAAGAAGAAGAATAACGTCTTCAAATATTGTAAACTGCATTTTCAGTGATTCTTTCATAAAATTATATTTTTATATTGAAAACTGTTTCCTTGCGTTGTTTGAATCAATACAGTTTAGTTGATGAATACTGTTTATCTACCGATTATTTATAAAAACAGCTCACTTCAATATGTATTCCCCTTACTCGAACATGTGCCCGCCTGGAAATGGGTCGCTTAATATACATAGCTGGTTATTAAACTGAAATATTAAATATCCTGACCTGGCATCTCGGCTTCAGTCACTTCTTCACAGTCGTAATGTATCTTTCCTGTGTGTTTACTATAAATATTTTCATAGCAATTGTTCTGATGCCACCCCTTCACCCTTGTACCTCGACTAAGCGTACTACTGGTATTTCGGTCACATCGTTTTAATGTTGAAATAGCTAGATATAACAGTATGTTGTATGTTAATAGTTTCTTCTCTCGCACTTCTCACTTGTGGAAATCTCTTTCGACTTGGTTTCCTATAAGCTATAATCTTCAAGAATTTAAATGCAATGTTATCTTCTGCATTTTTTTTTAACCCTGTCAATTTATTGTCCTTTCTCCTCTATAACGTGCTCTCAGTTACTTTCAATCTTAGTGAATCCCTTGCGTCTTCGAGACTTTACGGTGGAGTAATTATTATTAAATTATTATTATTGATTATCACGAAATTCCTTTTTATTTCTAGAAGTGTTTTCTATTAATTAAAAGTAGGACTCCTTGGAGAATGTAAATCATCTAATTTTTTTCAAACGTTCACTATTCTAACTGAAAATCTGCTCCGAATAGTAAACTAAAAAAATCTAATCAAACTACGGCATTATTTAATTAGAAATTGCTTTTGAAAATAAATTATATTAAGGACAGTATTGTCTGAAGAAATAACATTTTTTTTCGATGAATAATGATTTTTAAAGAAATTTTTCAATTTTTAAAAATTTAACTATAATAATTTATAATAGTTGAAAAATCGTTTAAAATTCTGTATTACATTATGGCCTGAATGTGATATTGTAATTAAATGGAAACAAAATTTAAGAATCCAAAATTAAAAAAAATTAATAAACCTTGTTTTACTATTCTATTATTATTATTTTTTGAAAAAACTTAATTTATTTTTTTCATCTTAATTTGTTCCTTTTATATCTATGATAGCATAAACATGGGATTGAAGAAAACAGAAAAAAAATTATAATACATTATTTTTTTTATTTGTTCATAAAGCGGTTTCAAACGTTACTAAAAGTCAATAAAATATTAGATAATTGTTGGAAATATGTTAATTTGTAAAACTTACTAGGTAGTTAAAAAAAAAAAAAAAAAAAAACAGTGTGTTCACTTAAGTTACGTAAATTTATTGTCGATTCTGGTCATCCATAGTAGCTGGCATCACCTCGGAACATATCGATACGTCAATAAAGATTAAAAAAAACAGGACCTGTCGTTAAGAAATGCTTGTATATTCCTTTTTTTAATACTATAAGTAAGTAATGTGTATTTCAAATGAAATTAATTTAACTTTGAATTTGCTAATTGTACTAAAATATCGTGTCACAAATATATATTTCATGTTTGGAAAATTTTTGAAGCAGATGATTTTGTTTTGTTTCAAATTTCTTGAAATTAAGAAGATGGCAGCTTTTAGGAAAATTTTCTTAAATCGAAGAAAAAGTTGAGATTCCGTTCTATGTAATTTTTAATTGAAATAAACCAGAATAATTTACTTACTGAAAATAATAAATTTAATCATTTAACTTTCAATTAAAGCTAAAATAAAATCTTCAAGAATGCTTTTTCATTTTAAACCTTAGGTATCGAAAATTTATATCGAATTAGTGGAGCTACCTACTTTACATAATGGGATTTTAGGATGTTTTCCTGTGAGTCCTGGAATTTTGGAAAATGTAAGATTGGGTGAAGAGGGGTGTGTTTTTGCGGTGAATGAGTGCATTCTAGTGAATGAAATAATAGTTTTCGGATAGTCAGCGACGTCAAGCCGCAGTCATTCTTCCTTCGGCCTTTTGCCAAAATTGTATCTTTGATGCGATAAATATACACTTTTAAAAATAGGAAATATTTACTTTAAAATAAATGTATCTATTCATATGTATTCATATTCCCTATAATGAAATTGATGATAATAATTATCTACAATTGTTAATAAACTCTATCAAATTGAAGGAAACAAACGATAAATGTTATGTTCAAATTAAAATTAATCTTATGATCAATATTAAAAAAAAATAACTAACCCAACACGAAAGTTGGGACATCTTATGGTCATAAAGAGTTGTAATTTAATTACTCCAAACATTATAAAATTAAAACCTATTTTAAATTATTTATTTCTTTTAACTTTTAATAATTTCACCTTCAGCAGAACGATAAAGTCACCAAGACGCAAGCGGTTACTGAGACTGAAAGAAACTGATAAAAAAACTTTATTTGGAAGAGAGTACAATAAAAGAACTAGATTCAAGGAGCGAGAGAAAATGAAAATTGACGTTTTAGTCAACTTTTTGAACATTGTAATTAATAGTAAAGCAAGAAGACGGAAGTTAGGTCCCTAAGCCGGATGTGCGAGAGAAGAAACTTTCTATAAAACTTATTCTTATATCTAGAAATTTCAACAGGAAAATGATGAAACTTTTCAATGTTGAGAAGTTACTTAAACCAGATAAATTATAAATATCAAAACTTGTTAGAATAATTCTAACATCCGACATAATATGAAGAAGACAAAGGCCAAAATAGCATACTGAATATCGATTTTACATTTATCTTAGAATTCTTAACTACCATAAATTAATGCTGGAACGGCCTCTTTAAAAATATAGAAACAGCATTGAATTTACTCTGCGATCATTTTCAAATGATGAAGATACCAGGATGTATATTATGACGTCCGTTAATAGGAGCCATACTTTGATCCTTGCAGTAAGTAGCTGCAAGCTTTTAAAAATGAGAAGAGATGGGTTTATTGTCCCGCTCTCGTCTGCATTGAAATTGGGATCATGTCACTTCAAAGTTAAAATTATCAGAATGACTATATTTTTTGTTAGGGAATATTGAAAACGTAGATCAAAACTTGTAAAAGACATAAATGCTTTTGTTTGATCAATGTCGTCCAACTGGAATTATATTGTAATTTTAAAATTAGAAGGACACTGACATGATGTCAATACAAAGAAAACATCTCAAATCGAAAACTATTATAACATTTTATTTTAATCTCATACTGTGAATCATTCCGAATAATAACTTCATAGTTGCTGATTTAAAAACACATTTAATGTTGATGTGTTTTAGCAGCTTTTATTTCGTATGGAAATACAAAATTGTGGCACAAGGCCGAAGTGGAGAAAAAGGAGGGTTGGTTTTCCTTAGCTGTCCTAGTCCTTGTTAAACCGATTCGCGACTCATTCATTCATTATAATTTACTCATTTACCACAAGAATTTATCCATTACCTCCAATCCAACATACACCAAAATAGCATATACCCGCAGGGGAACCTACAAAACACCCCATGGCATACAAATTTAAAAGTCCATAATTATATACAAATAAAATTCTCATGATTCTTGAAACGATAGGGGAGGGGAGATGAACCCCAAAAACAAACTCAAAAATTAAGCAAAAGATACCACTAAAACAAAACAATGTTAGTAGGAACCGTCCACCCCTCAAAATAATAAGAGAAGCCACGGTATTCTGCCACTAGACAGAATCAAGCAGCACACTCCCTAATGGAATGGGTATGGTAAAAAAAATGAGGGAATGGGGGGGGGGAAATCAAAGACTGAATCAGCCGAGATAAAAACAGCTTTTATTGTCTAAATGGAAAACAGATCCGAAAATTGTAAAAAGTTGGAATACTGTGTTCCTGCTTGGAGACCGTTCCATAAACGTGACATTCGAATCAGTTCAGAGACATTTGAAAGTTGCTTCTTTAGGAATTATTTTACCAACGTTAGGTGAAAGGAGAAAGGGAAAAAATGAGAGGAAATGGTCAGAAATTTACGTTGCAATTTTTTTGTTTTTACTATCGTTCGCCTAAGACAAAAGACAATATCTAGAGGGTTACTAAATGAAGTTACATGTAAAGGTACAGAAAAACAGCATAGCATGACGAAAAAAGGTTACAAACTTTATAAAAACAAAGTTTTATCGTCAAAATGTTTATGTTATTATTAAGAGGAAAGAAGAAAAATATTTTTTTAATTATTTTAAAAAAAGTGTTTACTTCTTTCTAACACGTTCGAAATTTTTGTAAAAAATCTTGTATTTTTAACGTCAGGGGTTGACCTAATAATTACTATTAGTGTTTTTGCGCTTTTTTCCGTTGAAAAACACATTGATTTGGAAATTCTTGCAAAAATCAAGTAACTGTCGGAACTTTCAGGACTTATTCACAAATGAATTAAATTATTTTTGAAATTTTGTTTTTAGTTAAATCTTGCTATTTTTTTTTTACATATGTTACCCCCTCTACCACTTGTTTAATTTCATAAAATTTCGAGAAATTAAATTTCAATCCCAAAATCAGTTTTATATTAATTAAAACCAGGACTCTTTGGATAATGTAAATCATCATTTTTTTTCACAATCAATTCCCGAATATCTGCTCCAAATCGTAAAATAATAAAAAAAAAACGTAATAAAACTATGACACTATTTAATCAGAGAAGGTTTTAATTGCATTTATAAATAACATTTATTTATTGTTTTTTTTTTTTTTCATTTGTAAAAATTCATTTTAAAACTTACGGATCGAAAATTCAGTGGAGGTACCTAACGTAATGAGGGAGAAAGAGATGCATATTATGAGGATATGGAGGATATATAAAGCTTGAATCTAGTCTTGAAAAGGTTAAGATTGTAATTATCTGGGAATCAACCTACCAGGTGTTTGTTCCACAGTGCAACACTTGTAAGGTTTGTCTGAGCAGAATCCCGTCATCAACAATGGAATAAAAGATGTATTTTACCAACTTGGAGCACATTTTAAGTAACCCCAGAAGAGGTTTTCAAGAAAAGATATGAGCAATAATTTAGGATAATCTTACAAGAAGTAAAGTAACTACACTTTTCTGAGTGACTTTCACTTGAGACTGCAAATAATAATACATGCTATTATTTATAATGGAAAGGGTTAAACATCACTTGTATGAAGATAGAATATATGGTTGTTAGCAAAAGGAACAGTTCAACATGTAAATTACAGATTGGGGATACCAAAGTCAAGCAAAGTCAGGCGCACTGAGATAGCGAAAGATGCCTTCCAAAAGCTAGTCCAAATATAAAGAAACGGGAAAATTCCGTTACAAACGACGAAAAGACTATTGAATTGTTACATAACATCGCCACACTTATATAGCAGTGAATGCTGGACAGTCTTATGACAGATGAAGTAAACGTTTGAAGTAACAGAAATCTATTTCTACAGAAGGATGTTGAGAATACTGTCAATTAAACATGTGAACGATGACTTAATTTTAGAGAAAATGGAAACAAAAAGGACACATATTTAACAACATAAAGAAGCAGTTGAAATTTCTGACGTGCATGAGGAGGGGGGAAGATTTCTTGGAAAATTTGATACTCACGCGACAAATTAAAGGCAAGAGAAACAGAGGAAAACTGCATGAATTACCTCAAGAGTTTGGTTAATCGACTGGCAGAACAGCTTTTTTGCAGAAATAACAAAAAGACAACATTTGCTACAAAATTAAGAAACAAACCTCTACAAAAAATACGAAATTGTGAAGAGCGATGATATTCAACATCCTAGAATAACATGTCACATTGAAGAAACAGAATTTTGATCATTGATTCTCAGGTAGAATTTAATTCGATCTTCGGGCTATTGATTAATTTTCCTTCTTGCATATCTCACATTTACATAATAGTTATTTTGTTTATTCCCTGACATCATCCACGGTGTGGCTTCTTTTTTACGACAAACAATTTCCACAGCTCAACAGGCATCGAGTTGGATCTGATCAAGATCCAAAATAAAGTTATATAAAACCATACTCGCAACACATACCGACTTCTGGTTATTTATTGTATATTAAAATACAATTGTGGCAAGTGGCCCCAAAATAGGGGAGGGGGTTGAGGCTGGTCATCACTAACTATCTTATACCTAGCTAACCCGTTTCACGACTCATTCACTTCATTCATTTACAATTTTCACATTCACCATAAAAAAATTGTCCATCACCAACCAATCCACCATACACCATAATACCGCATCCTCTCAAGGGGAACCTACAAAAACGCGCCCCATGCCATAAAGATTTGAAGATTATAAAATTTATAATTAAAATTTATAGATGACTAAAATGAGAGGGGAAGCAATGAACCCCAAAACAAACTAAATATAAACAGAAAGTAAACTAAACATAACTGATGTTAGTAGGGCCCGCCCAACCCTCCAAAAACAGAGGCTGTATTCTGCCCATTGGGACAAAATCAAGAGGTTTTCTCCTTAAGGGAGTGGGAAAGTAGAAAATATATACGAACATGGGAAATATAAAAGCTGAAAAGGGGAGAGCAAAACAAACTGGGGAGGTTGAGGATCTCAACTTGGATCATAACTAAAGATGCAGCCATGTTACTTCTGACGTGAAACACATCTGTTTACCTTCCATACTACGCCATTGAGCGTGTTGTGTATTTTAATACAACGTTAAAAATTTCTTTTGACGTTGTGAAAACCGGTGGCCAAAGCTGCTAGTGGCGCCAGGGTGGCAGTACGTCCTTAACCACCGGAACAGTGTTACCTCCCCTGGCGGGTGACAAAGGCAGGGTGTCGCACGTGTTTTCACGGGTTTTATGCATATCTAACATAGAACTTTGTTCGTCATATGACGTTGTTTTAATTTATATACTTTTGCCATTGTAAGTAAAAACGATTTTAGCCATATGTTTTAAATATGAAAAGTTTGCTGTAATAGAGAAGCACTTAAAAATGTACTTTCATCAAATATAAAGAAAAACTAGGTAATGTTTTTAAATCTTTTTCCTTGAGTTCGATACAGAGCAACTGAATCGAGTTAACCCGAACGGAATCATTTCTGAGTCGAACGCCATGTTGTATACATTCATGTGTTGTGCTGTGCTTTTCTTTTCCAATTTTAATGTACTGTGCCATTTTTTCTCTTCATTAGTCCTCAGTCAGAGAACCCTAAGATCCGTTTTCACAAGTAAGATATAACCAAATAACTCCCATGACACTACTGAACAGATCCCATGATTTGAGGGTGTTAGTTGATTTTAGAACACCTCTGCAATTTCCAGCATACGTCATTCAGATAGATACGCACACCGTGACATTGTAGCGTGGTCTGATTGAAAGAAGTGTATTTTCGTAGTAGAATTAATGGTTCTATGGAAGGTGAACAGGGAAAAGGCGCACGAGCGAAACAAAAACCGCTACAATCCGACTGTGTTGAAAAGGGATGGACGAGTCATGTGCTTCGTATTGAGGTCGGGTGCCATGGATTCCTTAGCCGGCCAATCGTTTCCTTCCTTTTGAACAAAGACATCAATAGGCGAAAACAAAAGCGTACTTCACATCATCTACAGAACAAAGATCAACAGGCATCAAGTGTGATCTAGTCAAGATCCAAAAGAAATAAAGTCAATTAAAACCATGCTCGTAACACAATGCTAGTCATTACGTGAAATTCATCTATTTACTTTACATACTACGACATTAATAACGGGTCGCTACGAGCGCGTTGTGTACTTTAACACAACAGTGAAAATTTCTTTTGAAGTTGTAAAAAGAAATCGCAAGAGATTGACACGTATACAAAAACAATACCTTGTCCCTTGGCAAAAGCCTTAGCCACCGAAACTGTGTTACCTCCTCTGGTTGACGGCTGACGAGGGCAAATGTATCACACGTGCTTTCACACGTTGTATGTAGAGAATTGTATGAAACTACTTTTCAGATCTCATTTTATGACTTTTATTTTTTAGTGATCTTGGGTTTCTCGTTTGTTTTCAAATTTCATTTTCCTCAACTCAGTGTGAGAAATACTTACCTTCTTTTGAAAACAAACAAACAAACTCTACTATTGCCTCTCTTAAGTCAAACAAAGGTTAGAATATTTTCGGGGAACAGTTGGCGGCGGAGGTATACGATGGAAATAAAAGTATGAATTTGTTTTTACTTAAAAAGAAATTTTGTTGTAACTTCGTCACATCACATGGCACCAATGACACAACAGACAAACGAATCGATCAGTACTGCTTTGGCATTCATCTTCTGTCAAAACTAAGAACTACAGCAACAATGACGTCATCATTTTTTTGAGGGTTGGAAGGGTCCAACTAACATCACTGAAATTATTTTTTGAAGCAAGTTTGAACAAAGTAACTATAAACAAAATGTTTTCTTTTTTGCTATCATCTGCCAGCCTCAATTACCTCGCAACATGGCCAGTAAGACAGGCTGTAAGATCCATTCCGTTTCACGAGGCTCGTCGCTTAATCGAGACACCATCGCACCAATCCTCTGAAGGAACGCCATTGAACGAAGGCCAATAACCTCAGAAATCTCCACTGCCACAGGAGTAAAAAAAATATCTATCAGCAAGAGAAGAATATTTAACTATTTTTTTTATCTCTGATTCCCGGGCGACGGACCCCGGCTCAACCGCAGACCTGATCAAAATACAGGTCGAAAACCTATCCTCACAAGTCGCATTCTAAATCAACGACTTTCCCAGGCCGGGGTGGGGGGTGGTAATACCATCCGGCCGCATTCCATCACCGCGGTCGAGGCCTACGCGTTTGATTTGGGAAGGGAACCCAGCTGCATCCAAACCTCTTCTGATGATGTCGTTTATTGTTGCATGCCTTGGAAAGCGGCCGGTACTACGACGACAGAAGAGAGGATGCAAACCAAACTCATCAATGGAAGCTCCACATCTACATCCGTGATGCTCACATAATTTGAGCTCAAGTCGGATCGCAACTCTGAACCGAGTGCACTCATCATCTAAAAGGGTGCTTTGTTTTTTTTTATATTTTAATTTGTTTTTTTTTGGGGGGGGGGGTCAACCCCTCCCCGTTCTTTTTATATCATGTACAAATTTTTATGTATAGTATTTTATAATCATGAAATTAAATTTTTATGCGGCGCGTTTTTTTTTTAGGTCCGCCCTGAGAGTATGCGGTATTCTGTTATATGAA
Organism: Acanthosepion pharaonis; assembly: GCA_903632075.3. Classification (NCBI taxonomy): domain Eukaryota; kingdom Metazoa; phylum Mollusca; class Cephalopoda; order Sepiida; family Sepiidae; genus Acanthosepion; species Acanthosepion pharaonis. The sequence continues at coordinate 2,616,234 of CAHIKZ030001269.1, read as the reverse complement.
GGATTGATTGGTGATAAATGATTTTTTGTGGTGAATATGTCAATTGTAGCGAATGAATGAGTCGTGAATCGGATTAGCTAGGTTACAGGATAATAAGTGACGATCAGCCTCAACCACATTCCCCACTTTTCGGCCTTGTGCCACAATTGTGCATTTTAAGCAATAAATCTTAACAATGACGTCATCTGTATCATTTGAAAAATCCTCAAATCAAAACAAAAGGTGTAAGCGATTCTGCCGACAGTTTGAAATTTAAATGGTTGATACCTAAGGTTTAAAATTATTTTTTTAAAAGGAAAAATCACTCTTCAATATTTCATTTTAGATTTAATTAAAAGGTAAATGATTAAATTTACTATTTCTAGTAAGTAAAATATTCTGGTGTATTTCAGATAGAAATTATATAGATCGGAATCTCAAATTTTTGGTCGATTAAAAAAAAATCTTACAAGCCACCATTTTCTTCATTTTAAGAAATTTGTAATGAAAACAAAAAAACCTCCAAAAATAAAATGTTATGCGTTATCTGAGTAAAATGAGCAAATTTAAAGTTAAATTAATCTGATTTGAAATAAACATTACTTGCTTATAGCATAAACAATAATATACAAGCATTTCTTAACGACGTGTCATGTTTCCTTATGTGTTCATTGACGAATCGATAAGTTACAAGGTGTTGACAGCTAATTATGGATGAACAGAATTGACATAAATTTACAAAATCTAAGTGAACGTATTTGTTTTGGTTTTTAACTACCTCGCAACTTTTACAAATTAACATATTTTCAGCAATTATTTAATATTTTATTGACATTTAGTTACATTTGAAGGATGATTTGCAAAGACGTTAACAATGAAAGAGAACTGAATATGAAAGTGAAGGAATTGCAGAGCTCTAGGCAACTCTTAAATCACGTGACCTTTTAAAGGATAATATCATTTATGGCCTACCATAGTTCCAAATTGGGAAATTTTATACACTAAAAAAACATCAATTTATTAAAAAATATTTAGGTACAAATTACTGTTATAAATATTTCAGTTTTTATTCGTAAATGTAGTTTTCACTTAACATTATCACCTAACAGCCTCGAAGCAATGCAGAATTTTAAACGATTTTTTCATGTTATAAATTATTATTAATTTCCCTCTGGGAAATTCTCTCAAGGACACATGGCCCAGTGGATAAAGGTGTTGGTTAGATCCAGTGACAAGACCCAAAGAGTGAGAATTCAAAACCCGGTTAAGGCAGTGAAGAACGTTCAGACGTAAAATTAACAGGATAACTGACATCCATTAAATATGGCACGTGGAACTAGAACAGTCTACCCCAGTGAGCGAAATAAAGGGTTCAGTTCGATATTCCAACCACCTGAAGCAGGCCGGAGCGTACAACGGTCGAAACGAGGTAATAAATATGGCGACAAAGATGAGGACAATAGTCCGAATAATGTAAATAAACTGAATCGAAATAAACATTTTCAGCGCTTCCTTGTTAGTTATTAAGCTGTAACAAGAATGAATAAATCAATAAATAAAAATAATGTTTCCTTTGGTGGTAGCGGAATCTTATCCCTCTTATTGTGGTGGGAAGCTTAGTTGATACGTCATAAGCTTAAATGGTGTTGTGAAGGAAGAATATTTGAGGACTCTACTTCCAACTTTTCTGCATAGCTATAGCAAGTTGTAACAAACTTTACAAATAACATTTCGAAGAATTTTGTTACTGGATTTGATGAGAAAAATAGAACGAATCCCTTTTCAGTAGAATAACACTTCTTGTTAATTATGATTATTACGTTTTTGATTAAATTAATTGAATGTCTGGTACATTTGACATGTTTTCATTCTCCCACCTAAAATTCGATATTATTTTCGAAAGAAATCACTCTCACCGTTTCTATCACTATCTATCTATCTATCTATCTATCTATCTATCTATCTATCTGTTCATATTTATGTGTGAATGTATGTATGTATGTATCTATCTATCTATCTATCTATCTATCTATCTATCTATCTATCTATCTATCTATCTGTCTGTCTGAACCTGTTAATATCTATCTATCTATCTATCTATCTATCTATCTATCTATCTGTTCATATTTATGTGTGAATGTATGTATGTATGTATGTATGTATCTATCTATCTATCTATCTATCTATCTATCTATCTATCTAAGTCTGCTCATATCCATCTATCTATCTATCTATCTATCTATCTATCTATCTCAGTCTGCTCATATCTATCTATCTATCTATCTATCTATCTATCTATCTATCTCAGTCTGCTCATATCTATCTATCTATCTATCTATCTATCTATCTATCTATCTATCTGTTCATATTTATGTGTGAATGTATGTATGTATGTATCTATCTATCTATCTATCTATCTATCTATCTATCTATCTAAGTCTGCTCATATCTATCTATCTATCTATCTATCTATCTATCTATCTAAGTCTGCTCATATCTATCTATCTATCTATCTATCTAAGTCTGCTCATATCTATCTATCTATCTATCTATCTATCTATCTATCTATCTAAGTCTGCTCATATCTATCTATCTATCTATCTATCTATCTATCTATCTATCTATCTTATTCGACTTGTATTTATCTTATTCCGTTCATATGTATCCTTTGCATTTTGTTTTATCTCATTTTTCAATGGCGTTTCTGACCTGACACGCGAAACGTGTTGTTATTAAATATTTTCGATTTAGTCACACACACACACACACACACACACACACACACACACACACACACACACACACACATATATATAACTCATTTCCAATAGCATTTTCGGATACAACAATACATATATTTTCGTTGTCCTCTTATTACTAAGAGAAAAAACAAGAACAACATCTATTCCATACCTGAAGATGTCTGTAGGAACTGACGAAAGCTTGTAGTAAAAATAAGAACTAATACGGCAGAAATTTATAGAAACAAGGATCATTTCATTCATAACGGATTCGGAGGTTTTTGTATATTATTTGAATTGTTTGCGACGATGGATTTCTCGCCAATTAAATCATTAACCTTTGCATTTGTTTTTGTGTGAATAATTCATGAATTTGTAAATTGATTGCACATTTATTGTACTTAAAATAACTGATCCAAGTGCGACTTTTGGATAATAAGTGCGACATTAATGTAATTATTGAACAATATAGTTCATGCCACTTTGACAGAAAATTTACCAGTGAAAAATTCGTATATCACCATATTTGTACATGAACGCACAACTGTAAAAAATTTAAAATCAAACTCAGCGTTGCTACTGCGCGCTCCAAAAACAATAACTCATTTCCAATAACATTTTCGGATACAACAATACATATATTTTCGTTGTCCTCTTATTACTAAGAGAAAAAACAAGAATAACATCTATTCCATACCTGAAGATATCTGTAGGAACAGACGAAAGCTTGTAGTAAAAATAAGAACTAATACGGCAGAAATTTATAGAAACAAGGATCATTTCATTCATAACGGATTCGGAGGTTTTTGTATATTATTTAAATTGTTTGCGACGATGGATTTCTCGCCAATTAAATCATTAACCTTTGCATTTGTTTTGTGTGAATAATTCATGAATATATATATATATATATATATATATATATATATATATATATATATATATATATATATATATGTATATATATATATATATATATATATATATATCTCAGAAAGATTCGGTAAAAATAACCATACATGATGAAAAACATGCCCCGAACTTAATAAAACAAAGATTATCATCAAAATATATATTTTTCAAATGTATTCTAATTTAGTAAAGTATGCAAACAAAGGAAATCAAATTCACTTTACTAAAATGATTGTGAGAAAAGAACAAATGGTCAACAAAATTCAGAATTATCATTGAAACATCTTCATGAACGAACTTCTTTATAAACAATATTTTTGCTTTTCCCGATGGAGTGAAAACAGATTATTTTTGCTTCCAACTTCTGAACATGCAACATAAAGTTGTCCAAGAGAAAAGCATGGTTCTTCAAGGTGTATTCCAACAATTGAGATACATTCGTTTATTAACATTGCAAATATTAGTTTCTCTTGATCGTGACAGAATGGTCGCTTCAATAAGGTGTTGCATCTATTTCTTAACTATAAATCAAGTTCCATTAGGAAGTCTTAGTGGATTTAGATCTCTTAATAACATTATTAGAGTACTAACTTCGAGATCTAATTTGTGAGGTGATATTCTAGATGGATCAAAAATTCAACTGGACAATTTACAACTTTATCAATCGTCTTATAAGTATGAAACTCTCCGGGGAAGATTTTCAAAAGTTCAAAGTCAATGAACTTCACAGTAATATGTTTGAAGTCAGATTTGTTTTGGAGTCAGATACATGTTATTCTGATAACGTTCAGTGATATTTAGGAAGATTCTGGTAATTAAAACTGCACCAGGATGCTTATTGGTGACAGGTTTAAGCAGCCCTCACCATCTATAGGTGCACTTTTTGCAAATTCTTCAGACATTCTATTATGAGACAGAACAGCTGTCATATTTAATTTCAGTTTTATGGTTTTGACATGTTACCAACGTCTAGAAAATTTCAAGCATCCTCAAATCTCATCAGCTTTTGTTCCTTTCTAAGGATTTGTCTGAAATCTCATGAAATAAGAGACTTATTCTTATATCTTTTACCATTCGATCAATAACTTTCAGAGCTCTCTTCTTCATCATAGTGCATAATATTGCAGACTGGGTTTTCATTTGTATAAGGCTCAAGTGGAAGATTGAATGCAGCCTGAGCATTTCTACCCAAACCCCTTTGTAGTAATGTGGAAGCAATTAAAGATGACGCTACAGTAAGGGCAATTCTACATTCTTTTCTGAGTTTGGCCAGTATCAGTGGGGTTACAAATGTTTTCCCAGTTCCACCCGGAGCTTCTATGAAAAAATACCTTCTTTCTGGTAGCTGTTTAATGATATTGTAATATGCCACGTTTTGGTCATCATTGATCATTCCAATAATAGTTTAAACATTCTGTCTTGGATTATATGTAGTTTCTCTCCGATATTATGTTGTTAATCAGTTACCTGCACCTCTGAGAGCCTGTGAAAGTCTATACCTTGCTAACCCATCACCGCCCATGGTCAAGGTTCGATTTTAAATATCAGTCTGTGAAGAATTATAAATGTCTTGACAGTAATTAACAAAAATATTATGGGCCTGATGGAGAAAGTCTTCAAAGAAATTTATTCCAAGGGCATTGAGGATTTTAATAAGGATAGCAAAAAGAGATCTAATACTTTATAGCATAGGACAGTAAACCCCCTGAGAGTGTTCCATACTACTGACAATAAATTCAAGAAGTCGTTTATCACATGCTTCCCTGTAAGTCGTGTAAACAATTCCATCAACTTCCCGAAGGTTCCCAAAAGTCATTGGCTCTTGAACATTCATGAAACAACATCCTTAAGTTCTTTACTTGATTTATTCCACGTGTAATATGGTGGAACCTGGTGGTAATATAATGTTCTAGCAATTGGATCATTTAAACAGAGTTTGAAGAAAGCTGTCAAAATTGTTTCTCTTGGAATCATTGCAAATAATTCAGGTGTAAAATAAGCCCTTTGTCCATTTTCTAGATCTATTGTTGTTGAACCGCTCGATACATTTCATGGATGGAGAAACTGAATATCCCCCAGAAAGCTTCATTGATAATTATATGTCGTCCTTGCTGGTAAAGACTAATTTCATTTGGATTGCATTGTTGGAGGACAAATATAGCAGCATCTGATTCATTGTTTACATATTTATCTCCATACTTGATGGCATTCACAAAATTGCAAAATTTAACGTTGCCGTGGGCATTAAATATTTTCAAAAGAAAAGGACACTAAGGGACAATACATCTATTTTCAACTTCATACAGATTGACAGCCATTGCTTGAAATCCAGGTTTTTTCCTATGATGGATATCCATCTACACCAGTCTGCGTCTCTAACCTATCAGAATTAATGCAGAGAGAGAAATAGAAAGAGAAAGAAAAAGAGAGAAATCCAAGTTTCACAGCAAGGCTTCAACAGCAGAGAAATGGCATCGAAGACTCTGGGATATTCCTTGGTACACATGTTGTCTTTCCTGCAGGGAGAATTTCTATTCATTGGACCACATGGACCACGTAGACCACGTATGCTTTCACCATTTTGTACAGTGATCTCTCTTCCGGTGGATCTGTTAGTCCAGTAGAAATGATCTTATCAATTTGATTGGAATAAATTTGTTCCATCAATCAAAATTCAATGTGAGCATGAAGTATCCCACGTTTTCGCCACTCTGTGGTGTACACATGGCATCTAACTGGACCAAATACCATTTTGTAAGTAAGTACATCATTCTGATTACTTTCAGCCTAAACATATTGGCTATAAAATCATGTCTTTGAAAATGCAACTGTTATTCAAGCATTTTTAATTTCTTTACATTTTGGATTACAGGTGACGGATATGAATATATTTGGGAGGCCATATTTTCTAACATAAGTCATTGCATTTTCTGTTCTTTCATGCATGTATTGTGGACTTCCCATAGATCTGGATGGCAAGATATATTTTGGCCTAATCCTGTTCCACAAGCGTCATTATTGATTGCATTTTCCATGTGAGTTGATTTGGTTCCTCCTATGGCATCCTGATCTCTCTGATTCAATTTTGGCATACATGCCAACTGCAAACTGGTGGAACAATTGTTGATTTCCTTGTAGATAATTGAATGTTTCGGATAAATCATGAAATGCTTGGCATAGACATTCATTGCAGAGACAGACGTTTTCTTCAACCTTGGAGATGCTTAGATAATATCCATCAACTCCATTCACAAATAACAATGAATATTGCAAGACATCATATGAATTCATTTATTCTTTTTATCTGATTGTCTCTTTTATGAAATCTAATGTCACGATGACATCCAGTCTATTCACCTCTCATTATTATAACAACTTCATTACACTCAGGTGTATATTGCCGAGAATGTTTTTTCCTGAGGGTCTCTTTTCTGATTCAATCATGGCTGTCAACTCAGGAGATGGATCTGCCTCTAGAGTTTATTTAATCTATCTTGATTTGGCATCTCGACTTCAGTTACTTTCTCACAAACATGGGGAGTTTCTTTCTTTTCTACAAATATTTTCATGGCAACTGTCCTGTTGAGCTTTTTCCTTGATCGAGCGACTTCATGAATTTAAGTGTGGCTACTTGATTGACATCTATGTCCAACCCGATTACTGTCGACCTAACTAAATGCAACCGATATATTTACTCCAACAGTTTCTTTTCTCATACTTCCCGCCTGTGGAACTCCCTTTTGTTTACTTCCTTCAATAACAAATACATTCCGCAAAAATTTAAATTCAACGTCAATCGCCATCTTTTGTCTTCTTGCATCCCGTTCATTTTTTGTCCTTTCCACAATCCTTCTTATACTCAGCATTTCCTTTCACTTTCACTCCATGTAAACTTTTGTGTCTTAGTTACATTCCCGCCTTGATTGGGGTGAAATGATTAAAAAAAAAACTTAAATTAGATATTTCTCAGAAAACGTTTCTTTTCTTGTAGAATTTCTTAGAGAATCCAGATTATATCAATATCTGTATCCTTGTTCGTTTGAACACTTGAACCCTATTCTAAGCCTACTGGCTCAGATCAATAACAAAGTATATGGATAAACATTGAAGTTCTTCATTAGATAGTAGTTGAAGTGTTTCAGTCCTGTGATAAACTCGTCCGTGCACTTTGAAATTGGGCATAAATTGTCTCTCATGATTGATCTTAGCACCGAAGGAAGTCATCACATATGCATTGCTGTATTTCTAGATGTTTTTCCTAAAGTGCCTATACTCTCTATTTACAAGAAGGTTCTTCAACAAATCTGGTGAATCAGGATAACTTTCCATTCTAACCTTGCCATTGGAACAACACAGTCCAATATGTCCCCAACTACACTTTCTGTACAACAAATGCGAACAAAGTTTGTCCATTGAACCAATATGAATTGAAGCTAAAAAAGCGTAACCATATGAAGGATCAGAATTAAATGCAGCTGAATTCCATTTCATTCATCTTCTTGCTTCAAATTGCGCATGTCTTATCCTGTCTTAGTTTTACATTTGCAAAGTTTGTTCTCCAGATTTCTTTTGTTTTGTTGTTCATGTCTTATTCTTTGATCTTGAAGTCTTAACGATCTTTTCTCTTCAGATTCTGAACCCTCAGTATTTGAAGTGTTTGTCATCTTTGCACTTGTTATTCTTGATATCTGTGTTGTCCATGTCTATTCCTGTCTCTTTGAATTCTATGCAATATTTCTTCCTCAAACCCTTGATGTCTCAGTTGTTCACATCAAATTCTCTATCCTTGAAGTATTTGTGATCTTTGTTCTTCAGTTTTTTGCTGCCTAAGTTGTTCATCTCTGATCCCCTGTTCTTCAGGTTGTAGTAATCTTTGCTGCTAAGATTCATCTTGCAAGAGTAATAAGCATTATCCTTCACAAAGATGATTTTTTCTTAAGAGACATTTTATTTCGCGGGCACCTGAGTTTTTTCTGTACTTGCAAGAAAAGCCTGATATTTTTCAATATCAGTATTTTTGAAAACAAACATGTCATGTTTTAACGGCTCTGAAAGAAATAAAAAACGCAATTGACCCACATGTCTTCTGGAGGCCCCTAAACAGAAATTCATCCTTTCTGGGCAAGTTTTATTAGAAAGTAAACAAAAATCGCACTTGGCCCCCGTGGCCAGCATCTCGGTATATGGCTCAATATCTTGTCTTTGTCATTAGAAATAAAAATTCAAGCTTTCGGGGAATTGATACGCTTGATACAGGATGATCGCAGAGCGCCTACCAGTGCAGGGCTTAGAAGCCACATACCAAGTTTTAGCCCATAAGTTCCAAATGCCGAGGGGCCTTCAAAACAGAAGTAAACAGACATACAAACAAAAGTAGAGAATTACGTATATTGGTTAAGAAGAAAAAGACCAAAGCCTTTTTTTATTATTAAATTATATATATTTTTATTTCTTTTTAGAACCTTCAAGATATTGGATAATGATTTTTTTTGCGTCAGCGGTTATAAAGTAATTTAGTCTATCAGGAAATTGTGATACGTGATAAAGGCTTTCTCGTTTCATCCTGCGGTAGACTGGTTGCCAACCAAGGTTTTGGCAGCCAGTCTGTTTTAGTATTAAATCTATCTATCTATCTATCTATCTATCTATCTATCTATCTATCTATCTATCTATCAAAAAACCCCTACTGAGCCAGGATTTGCCTACAGAGCTTTCATCTAACGGATTTTCAGGGTCAAACATTTCCCTTGATTGGTGATTTTTTCTTTTGGCTCTACATTGTGGTGTTGTGTGATTTTTTCAATCGGCACGGGGGTTTTTAGCCTTTTCTCTTTTTTTTACTGAATTATTCTCCGATAGTAATTTCTTTAAACATATTTGTAAATTGCACTATCTGAGTTTTTTCACACCACTCGGGTATAGGTATTAAATAATATATATAATATTATCTATTATGAAATGGACAAAGTCCGACAATTATTTTAAGACATTTTTATGTTTATACATTCTTTTTATAGATACAAATATTTAAGCAAATGCTCTGTTAATAATAAACAATATTAAACAACATTTACCGGCCTGAAAGTCCCAGAAATTTTCACAGAAAATATTCGTCCTCCGACAGGATTCGAACCTGTATTCTATACGGAACTAACCTTCAATCTTCCATGAATCTCTCACGTACATTCATATCTGCTCATGGCGTATCAAATGTAAACAAATGACGCCAGACATTATAAAATGGACAAAGTCCGAGAATTATTTTAAGACATTTTTCAAATATAAAATATAAAAAGAATGTATAAAGATAAAAAATGTCTTAAAATAATTGTCGTGAGAGATTCTTGGAAGATTGAAGGTTAAAGACAGTAAATTCGACCTTGCTAACCGTACGCTCCTCTGTGGCCAAATCGGTTAAAGGCACGTCAGGTTAAATGACGGTTCCGTATAAGATACAGGTTCGAATCCTGTCGGAGGACGAATATTTTCTGTGAAAATATCTCGGACATTCAGGCCGGTAAATGTTGTTCAGTACTGTTTATTATAAACAGAGCATTTACTTAAATATTTGTATCTATAAAAAGAATGTATAAACATAAAAATGTCTTAAAATATTATCTATCTATCTCAGCGTGTTCATTATCTATCTATCTATCTACGTTACATTCCCTTTCGGGCAAATACCTTTCGGAAAGGTATAAATCGAAAGGTATGAATTAGTTGGCAATCTGTTTAAGATAAGGAAAACACTGCATACCACAATCCGGATTGATAAAAAACTTGCCAGCCATGGTTATACGTGTTTACACAAGACACAAATGTGATCTCTTGGAGGTTTGACTTATTTGTTTTCCCTTAAGGGTAAATATACACAGGGGTGTGTCTGTCTGGGTAACCTCATGCACATCTCATTGTTTCCATATTTCTCATAGGTTTGCCAATGAATTTGGCTCGTAAAAGAAAACAATAAAACATACAATCTTGTTTCTGGAGATAAAAATTAAGCAAAGTTTCTCGTTTGGAAACGGTTTATCAACACATGACTTCGAATTTTTCCATTCGACGTCCGCCTTTGTTTGTGGGCATAGTCTATAGCAGGAAGCCATACTTGACGCCTGTTCAACGTTTTCAAAAATTCCATTAAATCAGGAAATAGATAATTTCGGGAACATACGTTTCTACAATTACCATGATATTATTCTAGAGAACAATACAAACAGTTCCAATTGTGATACGCAAGCATTCAAAGAAAAATTCGCGACATTTCAGTTTGTTAATTATTTTATTTAAATTCCAACGAAAACACCTGCTTCTTTGTCGCCTTCATAGACGAAAGGAAAATGGCGTCGAAATGATCTGACTTTACTTGTTAGAATCGACCTTAAATGAATGCCAGATTAAAGCATCAGTTTATAATATTGTGTTTTTCTTTGTAGCTCTTTTGAAAATGGAAGTTACTTGGTGATGTCCAAATTCTCAAAGAGAGAATATTTGAATATCATTTCAAATAGATGCGATCCTACTGATTTGCTGATATATGTGCCAAGTCAGATTTAATCAAATTTAATAATCTTAATATTTTTCAAATTCTTTTCTCAATATCTACGATAAGGAGTCATTATTCACATTAATGTTCTTATTTTGAGGTTATTTTCACAACGTTTCGACCGTTGTAACCTATCAGAATTAATGCAGAGAGAGAAATAGAAGGAGAAAGAAAAAGAGAGAAATCCAAGTTTCACAGCAAGGCTTCAACAGCAGAGAAATGGCATCGAAGACTCTGGGATATCCCTTGGTACACATGTTGTCTTTCCTGCAGGGAGAATTTCTATTCATTAGACCACATGGACCACATGGACCATGCTTGCTTTCACCATTTCTTACAGTGATCTCTCTTCCGTTGGATTTGTTAGTCCAGTAGAAATGATATTATCAATTTGATTGGAATAAATTTGTTCCATCAATCAAAATTCAATGTGAGCATGAAGTATCCCACTCTGTGGTGTACACATGGCATCTAACTGGACCAAATACCATTTTGTAAATAAGTACATCATTCTGATTACTTTCAGCCTAAACATATTGGCTATAAAATCATGTCTTTGAAAAATGCAACTGTTATTCAAGCATTTTAATTTCTTTTACATTTTGGATTACAGGTGACGGATATGAATATATTTGGGAGGCCATATTTTCTAACATAAGTCATTGCATTTTCTGTTCTTTCATGCATGTATTGTGGACTTCCCATAGATCTGGATGGTAAGATATATTTTGGCCTAATCCTGTTCCACAAGCATCATTATTGATTGCATTTTCATCGGAGAAAGTGAGGGATGACAGCTGCAACATCGACGCTAAAAGAAGGCAGAGAATGGTAATTAGATCATCTTTACAGATTCCATATTCTAGGTTCAAGATTGTCCTACGAGTAATAGCGTAGTGGATGAAAGCATTTGTTGGTAAATGTAGTGGACTAGTAATTGTGCGTTCACGCCTTGGGTCTGATAGTACGTATTAGAAATGTAATAATTGCGTAAAAAAATTTAAAAGATAAGAAGACATTACATGGGATTGTAACTAGAGCCGAATACAGAGATCTGGTGCACAATGTGCCACAAGGTTCCCAAACGACCTTCCGCAGATTTTGAATTCAAAGTTATCCTTCTTTTAGACCAGTTGACATCCGAGGCCATACATCCCAGTCTTTCCTGTAATTTACCCATAGCTGCGGTTAGGGAGAAGAGGATGATTCATAACTTTCCCAAGAGTAATGACATGTAAGTGAAAGTAATGGATCCGACTAGAATTAGAACTCGGCTCTCCGATTCCTCAATCCGTTATTTATTACTCCATCGTACATCCTCGGTAGAATAAATAAAGGGTTCTCTTCGAAATTCTATAAAGATTACTCGTGGTGCAGCAGATTAAACATTATGATAATAACCATCAAGATAAGGATATTAGTCCGAATGTAAATAATAACTTTCTTTTTTTAAAGGTATCTCTAAGCTTGAGACGAGTCATTAACATTGTTTAACACTGTGAACGAATTTGAGAAAGTAAACGAATTTGTGTTATTGATGCAATGGAGTTTTATGCAAGAAATGAACGTATTCAAGCTGATTTTTTTTTTTTTTTTAATCTCACGTTGGAGTCAGCGGATAATAAGGGAACTATGGAAGAAAGAAATATTCTCCTAGTTTACGGATTATGGACATTATTATATATATTTTACTATGTTTAATATCCATATTATATCCGTTATACCCATACGCAATAAGAGCTTAATACACGGACGGAACGGAATTGCTAAAAGAAAAGGAATGAAAAACGTGTTTTGTTCCAAGAGAAAGTTTTATGCCGCTAATTCATACACAAAATGGTATATAAATATTTACACGTGTCCCACGCATATAAATTAAAACGCATGTATGAAACAACAAGCAGTGTGAATGTTGCTGTAATAATTCACAACGGGAACTGGATCTACTGGAGACTTTTCCGTTTTTCTAGAGTAGCCATATTTATAATGCCAGATTCAAGCGAATCGGATTTATTTGCTATGTAACTAGCGCGGATATATTCACTTCATACAGGAAACTGTGAGTCACGATTTTTCTCCAACACGAGGACTCCAAACCGGAGATAATTTCTATACCTGGTGAAGATATATTCCCAAGGTAAAAGAAACGGCTCCATGGGCTTTTAAGCTGCACCACGTGGCAGCTGACTGGGGCTAGGTGTAATAAAAGAAGCAACTACTCGGTTTGACTACTGGAAGATGACTAGACACATTTGTCACGCTATGAAGCGACGTCACTAAGCAGTCGTTATGTGACCAAGCTGACTTCATCTCGACCAAATGGAGACAATCGTCTTTTGTATCCCTACAGATGTATTTTTCTCGACATCTTATTGGTTACTGATTGTACCTCCTGAAGAAGATTGTAGACTGGTTTAACTGAAAGGTTATGGTAAAGACATTAGCAGCGAAACATAAAGTAGTTAAAATATCGGATTAAAACTTGGATTGGTATTTTTATAAATATATATTTTAAGTTTAAAAATATCAGCATTTACGAATTTATTCTTCAACTGAACATTTAAAGATGAAGAACTTATTAAGCATTCGCGCAAATATTTCAAAGCCACAAACACAGACCAAAAGTAACTGCTAACTTGATTCGAACGCCCTTCTATGAGGCTCTGTCCTTATACAGGAATACATTGACCGTTTTCGGCAATGGAAGTAAAGCTTTATTCAACCTCTTTTTCACTGCCAGACCGTGTGGTTAGAAATTAATATTATGTGCTAGAGCCCCAGAGGATTGCCACTAGGCAATACATCTCCTTCGGGGGGTCGACAGGTTCATTATATGGCACCTGAAGCGTATTCAAAAGAGGAAATGCCGACGGGGCTTAAACAATTTTTATTCCTAATTCCAGCATTGGTGAACTCTCATTTTAATCTCGACTTTGTCTCATTTTCCTTTCGATCGGGTGTTGCTGATATATTCCTATTATATCCTCCAAGGGAGGGGTGAGAATGACGTAATGTCTAAGAAGAGAAAAAATGGTTTTCGCGAACCGAGTTTGAATTCTGATTAAGTTTGTGATTCATTTTGCACAAATATCCCCGCGAAAGGCATAAATCCATCTAATCTTCTTTCTCCGTCATTACAAATATAACTAACAGGATTAACTTGGTTGCCAACCAGTCTAGTAAAAGAACACTCCTAAGTTTAAAACTGATTTAACATAATCTAAATTTATCTATATTTCTGAGATGAGGTATTATGTAGAATATTTACATTATTCGGACTATTGTACTCATCTTTGCCGCCATATTTATTACAATGTTCCGGCCTCCTTCAGGTGGTTGGAATGTCAAATTGAATCCTTTATTTCGCTCACTGGGTTAGACTGTTCTAGTTCGACGGATGGATGTCAGTTATCAGTTATCTCCTGTTAATTTCCCTCTGAAGTTTCTCCACTGCCTTAGCCACACACTTTGGGTCATGTCAATGGATCTAACTAACGCCTTTATCCACTGTGCCATGTGTCCTTGAGGACATCTGTGTATGAATTTCTGGGTATTATGAACCTAATGTCTTCAGCTACTTATTTTTACCCGTGCTCATATTGCAAAAAACTTAACGAATCAGCACATATGCTAGGCCACAAAAATCTCCTGAGCCGACAAAGCATAGAAATGAATACAATATGGGACCCAGTAATAAGGAGTGTCAGAGAAAAGCGATAATAACAACAAAAAATGCAATATGAGCTCTGGTAAAAACATGTAATGATAACAGTAAAAATTGAAAAAGAGTGTGAGTGCAATACCTAGATAAGGCAGTGGAGAATTCAAAGGGAAATTAACAAGAGATAACTGATAACTGACATCCATTAGACATGGCACGTGGAACTAGAACTAACATGATGTTGTAGATCTTCAATATTATCAATGTTATTTGAAAGCGTTCAAAAATATAAGGGTGATGAGTGTTATATATTCTGGAACATTCGTTATATTTTACGAAAACACGATAAACTAATTATGAAAACATTATGTTTTGGTCTTAAATATAGTTGCCAGTAAAGCGTTTTTTCTTCTTGCGAATTTTTTGTTCTGATGGCACCACATTGTCTTAAATTGTAAATGCCCCCACAAAGAAAACCTTCTTCTCCAGAATGTACAAGACAAACACTTCAAGGATTTCAGCCAGTGTGCGTTTCCATGGGCCGATGCCGCCCAGCGGCTGTTCCAGGCTTGTTGGTAGTTATCAAGTCAATAGTATAGTTTGTATCTATATTTCTGAGATGAGGTATTATGTAAACTATTTACTATTTTAGTCCGAACAATATAAATAAAATAGTTGCCAAACAAGTCTATATAACTCGCTATCTCCCGCCATTTAATCTATAAAAGATGGAGAAGAGAGTATTGCGCTTTAATAAATTTAGCGGATAGAATTCGAACCCTGCTCCTCAATTTCTAATTCCGAGGCGCATTCCATTACACCAGACGCTCATCCACCTTTGAGCATACACAAGCTAAAAAAAATAAATAAATAAAAACAGGGATGTTTACTCAAGTATGTTTTTCGTCGGGATAGAAAGTTTATAGTAATAAGAAATAATTTAAGATTAAAATTCAAATTTCATATATATATATATATATATATATATATATATATATATATATATATATATCAGGATTTAGACACACACTAGAAGAACACAGATTTAAACAATGCTATCGTCATTTTATGTAGCTTTAAGGTATTGGTTCCCAAATGGTGCACCCTGGAAGATTCCAGAGAAATGTAAGTCCAGTTACAAGAAATAAATATATTTACTTTATTATATTACGGTACTCGTCTCGTTGCGAAAAGACCTCGAAGAAAGCTTCAATGATAGGAAGCTTTTATTTTCCTCTTTTGAACTGGTAGAAGTTGTTGGTCCGTCCTCCATTCTAATTCGAGAAAGTTGATTACTAAAAGATGTATTATGTAACATAAAATGATGAAGAGCATTAGAATTGTTTATTTGAAAGTTGTCTTAATTATATTTTCATATTAATTTATCCTTTATAAGTTATCACTTATTTAGTTCTAAGCAAATGTGATAAATTAGTTAGTGAATTAAACATAATAAATTGTCTCTTGAAGCTTTTTGGATTTATATAAAAAAAGAATATGTGACATTATCTAAAAAAGCTCCGGCCATTTTACTACATTTTGCAACATTATATTTATATGAATTGGGCTTTTCTGCTCTCACCACAAATAAGTACAAATAAGTACAAAAAGAGAGGAATTCTTCAATATATTGACGAGGAAATAAGAGTTTGTCTATCAAATATACGTCCAAACATTAAAGAAATCGATAAGACTCATCAGGTTCATGTTTCTCATAAACACAATAATGAATAAACTTACGCTATGTTTCATTTTATTTTTTATTGCATTATTTCTTATCTGCAATATTTGACTTCATTATGATATATTTTTCCGAAATTTGTATATAGTGCTCCAAACAAATATTGGTAGAATTTCAAATGCGCCCCGACGTGAAAAAGTGTGAGAACCACCATTTTAAGGATTCCCTTTCAGCCAACACTTTTTCAAAAGTTGGACGTTGGCGCAATTAAGCAAACTCAAAGACACAATTCCAAAAAATAGCGAATGGGGAGGAGAACTTGGAACGCGATTAAAACATTTTTTATTGTAAATAATGAACGACATAAAAACAGATATTATAAGTTTCCAAAAGAGTATAAAATAGAAAAGACTTACTCATAGTCCTCCAAAAAACACAATGAACGACTAAAATATTCCTTCTCTCTACATAGGCTCGCATTATATATATTTAATAAATACAGCTTCGTGAACTCGTATGTGGTGGGCAGAGGGAGATCTATACAGTACAGAAAAGAATGTGCTCGGTGGCGCACTCTGTGTTGTCTAATAAGTGCAGTCCAATGGACGAATCGTGCACGGACTGAGTGGTTTTTGGCGAAAGACGCCGATCTAAAATAGGCGGGAACGTTTTGCGCAATACGGGTTTCCAATCTTTGATAGGTAAGTCCTATGTATGCAGCATCACACTAGTATTTGTATACTACGGAACTATTTGGAAAATAGGACAATTGAACTATATTAAAGGATAGAAACAAAAATCCTGTCTGAAAGACAGTACGCACCTTAACAGTTATAGCATGAAGTAATGCAAGCTGTAACCGTATCAGCCAACAACTGACATCTCCTGCCTAACCATGGTAATTTACGGTAAATGGGACACCGGGAGGAACCTAAAGCTACTGGTTCCTTAAAACGCTTGACTTTGCGTTGGATGACACGTTTAATGACATTGACATTCCACATATATATATATATATATATATATATATATATATATATATATAAGGCTCTACTCTGTTCTTTATCTTCATCAACGATCTTCATGACGTCATAGATTCCCAAGTAGGCATCTACGCGGACGACACTACAATTTACTCCTGCCTCAAAACAAATCTAGTGTCGCTGACAAAACTAACCTGGCCGTTCGTCTCGAAAATGGCCTCCAATCAGCTGTGAACTGGGACAGAAATTGACTGGTTAGCTTTAATGCCTCAAATTACTCACCACAGAGAACCATCCCTGCCCACCCCCTTAGAATCTCTGATGCTCCACTCCACGAGAGCACCTCTTCACTGCTGACCTGAGATGGAACAAATACATTGAGTCAATAGCTTCGTCCACCACAAGGAACTTTGCCTCCCTGTGCCGCACCAGGAAGTTTTTTCTCGCCAGAGTCGATCCTTCAAATCTACAAATCAACCATTCGTCCTTGCATGGAGTATTGTTGCCATATATGGTCTGGAGCCCCTTCTGTTTGTCTCAGGGATCTTGATAAAAACCAGAGACGGATATGCAATGTAATTGACCCTGATCTGGCATCTCGGACTGGAGGGGATGATCCCAGCGTGCAGCATCATTGGAAAATGTCTGAAAACCATACCGCGGGTTGACCGAAGCCTATTGAGTGAAACTGGGTGGACAGAACCCTTGGGGATCGTCGATAGCTGTACTAGCATGAAGTCTCAAGTCATCGAGACCGAGGATTTAAGTGGGGTGGACTTGTTCAGAAAGTTGATCATTCTAGATAAAAACACTCTTTCCAAGAAATTGTGACTACAGTCTGCTCAGCATAGTAGCAGTATAAACCACAGGTTGGATTTGTGGGTGTTGATCAAACACAAATATACCTGAGCGACCGTCTTCGTAATAGACGGGTATCCTCGAATAGAGTGACCAGCTATTATATATATATATATATATATATATATATATATATATATATATATATATATATATATCTGTCATATGCCTGACGATTGCGTTTAAGTATTAAACATATGTAGTATAATATAGGTTGTAAAGCATCCTTTATTTATGAGTTAAAGTTCTCAGTATTAAGGATAAAGCGTATTTAAATATAACTATAAAGTAGACATTGAAGTCAACACACAGAAGCGACTGTCTTTATTCTAGCAATTTAACCTATACACGACAATGAATATAAACAAAGAAATCTAAATTAATTTATGGCATTAAATAATGTATTTTAACTAATATATGATTTCTGAAAACAGATTCGGTTTACAATTAAATCACCAGAAGAGAAAGAAACTCAGAGTAGAGATATACAGCAGTCAAGGGAAAAGAACAGTGAAAAGCATTTTATATAAATCATCTGGCAACCAGTGATTAATCTCACCTTATTAAGCAACGGTCTTGTTTTCTCTTTTTTGTTTTGAATCGAAAGATGTCAACTCAAATTCCAACCACGTTTCTTTTTCGGTGCTCTGAATAAACGCTACTATACCCATCACGCAACTACATCTTGAACAGACAACTAGAAAAAGAAATTAACATCCTTCAACAAGAAATCCCCTGAAAATGGCTCAAGAAGTGGCCGAAACCTCTTGCGACAATAGAAACTACGGACAATTTTTACACTCCCTTTACACCCACCAAACGGGAAAAAAATAAGAATACTAGAAAAACTAATCAAAAATTAATCAAATTTTCCATGTCTTTTACTGTCTAAACATACACTATATATATATATATATATATATATATGTGTGTGTGTGTGTATTGATATTGATTCATTTTAAAAGCTGTCGACAAATGATTTTCTGGACTATTTCGCCTACGGAGAAAGAAGTACTGTCAAGATATTTCCAGTTCCAAAAGTTACAAATGAAATTCTGGATGAAGCTAAAAGAGATCTGGTTTCCATTTTTCTGATAAAAGTAGTCTTAAATCTTGATATTAATCAGGAGACATCGTCTATTCTTGTCGCCTTCATCAGTTACAAACGCCAAACGTGCGTTGGTCTGTTGCCGAACTCAATTAAATAAACTCTAACTAAATTGTCGTCATTTTAAAACTCTGTTACATGTAAGTGAGAACGAAAAGCAAAGTGCTTTGCAGTTCCATCAAGAATACTGAATATTGACCACAGGGTAGTTTTTCCTCTTTCTAAAAAGCTGCAAGCTAGAAAAGTTTCCATTAGACAACAGTGGAGATAACAGCAGCTACCAATTCTGAATTTGATGTACCCGATCCATTAAAGATGGCAAAAGCAACAATTACTCCACTCATAACATTAAGTCTTTGTTCTTTTCAGATAAATATCGTTCATGAAGACATCTGTTTAACTCTAAAACTACCGACCTGTTTTCAATGTTATATATTTACTATAATAAAACAATATTATGAAATTGGCGATTATTTTTTTCCTTTTGAATATGTAAAATTGGACGTCCTGGGTTTGACGATAAACTGACGTGTCCTGGGTAAGACGATAAACTACATCCGCGTCCTGGGTAAGACGATAAACTACATCCGCGTCCTGGGTAAGACGATAAACTACATCTGACAGCAAATCTTTTCATCCGGAGCGTGGAACTACTTTAATAGCTGGCGTTACCAGGTCTACCCTAACCCGGGGTAGTAGCACCTGTCAGGGTCCCAGCTATGGGCAAATAGTTAACCCGCCAGAAAGGGATCAAAACACTATGAAAGTATAAAAATTGGGAAGAAAATTTATTTAAAGATCGATTTACCATGACCCACAGACGGCTTCTTTAAATTTGTTGTTAATTAGAAAGATTTTTCGCTATAGTAGAAACAGAAAAAAATAAAGCAGTATTCTTTTTAGTCATAGGCGTGTGTCATTTTGGAAGGGCAAGATAGATCCTGTTGTGATCTCTCCTTTTTCAATATTTGAATTGTTTTAGTAGCACAATGGTTCGTCATACCCATTGCAACATACACCAGTATTAATTATTTCTAACGAAATTCTCTTGTTTCTAAAAACTTTCATTAGAAACAAAGAAAAGTGTGCTAAAATATTATGCAATATTAATTCTCCTATATGAGAATGAATGCTGGAGAATTTATTCACAGATGAAGAGAAGACTTGCAACAACAGGATTGCGGTTATACAGAATCATACTGAGAATGCCATGGACGGAGCATGTGAACAACAAGGAAATTTTAAGTAAAATTGAAACAAAAAGAACACTTATATTTATCATCAGAAAAAAAACATCTGGCATTTCTTGGAGACATAATGAGGAAAATGAGCTTGGAAAATATGATACTCACAGGATAGGAAAAGTCAAAAAGAAACTGATAGTAAGGGCGGGTAACTGGCCTAACGAGCTTGACTAAATGGATAGGCGAATAGAGATGGCGCAAAAAAACCTTGCTAAAATCTAAACATAATAGAAGATTATGTAGAAGCAGGAACTCCCACATTCTGAAGTAGTGGTTTATCATTTTTAATGATTGTAATAATTTTTACTTTTTTGAGGAAAGAGCGATCAGCGATCAAATTTCGTTTAAAGATTATTTTACAGGAATACCATCTCGGCAATTAATGTCTCCGTGCTTTCTTGTCCATTTAATCAAATATTAAGGTGAAATACTGGCACTCTCGCTCACTCTGTCAGAGTGACATTGAAACAATTAAAAATGTGTTTATCCAAATTTCCATTGCCAAATCCGAACCTTCTAGCGACAAGTCTGTTCGAATAAATTTTATTTTTCGTTATAACACGATTTTCTAACTGCAATTTAACATTCGCTAGATCTCGAGAAAAACGGAAAAAATTGAAAAACCTTATCTCTCTTCTGATATCAGTCAAGACAAGCAATTTTAATTTTCAGCAACCTTCGTCTAATAAAAGATGTGGCAATGTGACAAGACAAACAAGACATGCGAAAAGCTCGATTCAGTCTCATTTACCGTTGCGCCACAAACGAATATAATGATTGCTGTTGCTACACTATCACATCAGATTAGCATATTTTTTTATGAAATTTCCACCCGATTAGAATTTACAATTAGTATAATAATAAAAATATACTTTACAATAATAATAATAATAATAATAATAATAATAATAAATTTAAAAAATATTATTCTTATTACTCCTACCACTACTACTACTACTACCAAGCATACTACCACATACTGAAACATTGTGTTGACCTCAAATGCATATTCTGTGAAAATTAAAGTTATGTCGGAGTCGTGTATCCTTTGGATTCGAACATTTATAAATAAAGAGTTTCCGTTGTTCTTAATAGTAGCAATAGTTAAAAAAAAAAAAAAAAGCACGAGAAGGCCTTGCTCCTTGAACGAGTCAGCCCACCATGGTATGGATATGCTTTGGGGTTCACGAACCAGCCCCGACCTATGGGTAAATACGAACTATCTACAATGCTGAGACAGCGAAAAATATTGCTAAAGCGCATCGGTCGTCACGGAGGTCAACAAGGATCAAGATTCCCAGTGAAGAACCAGACTGGGATTGAAAAGTCTGCAACTGGAACAAGCTCTACCGAACGATAACTAGTGTAAAACCTCGCCGAGGACAGTTCTCACGGAGGACCTCTATATTCATTTTGAGAAAATCCCACAAAAAGAACCATAAATAAATGGTTTAAGGAAGACTATACTGAAGTAATGATAGCATTTTTCACCGCTACGAAAAACCCGACAACGGCAGCAACAACCAAAGCCGCCTATAAATATATGGCAAAGAAAAACATCCCTCAGACATATCGATGAAAACAAATTAGCCAATGTCAAGCGTGAAATCATCAGGAAAAAAAATAACTGACATAGAAGTCGAAAGCATCCGAGAAAAGATCAAAAATAGATTAAATGTTAACATCGATGGACTAAAAAGAGTTGACAAAAAACACCCGATATAAATAAGAGAATATCAAGGAAATGTCTTTCGAGGAAAGGCCAACAATTTCAAAAGTAAAAAAGAACGGTCAAGTGAAGGAAACCATCAACCTCGGTAATGAAACAATTAGAAAAATAAGAGACGAAATGGAAAGAAAGAGGAACCAGACAAAAATGAATCATCTTATATAAGCGGCCTGGGCACCGATCGCAGAAACAATAGGTGAAAAAGGAAAAAGAAAAAGGAAAGTAACAAGCTGGAAAGAAGAAATAAAAACTGAAATAAGTAAACTACGAGGACAATTGTCACTTCTAAGTGAAGTAGAAAATGGTTTTAAAATGAATAAAAGAAAAAGGAGACAAGTGAAACGAAGCTTTCACATAAAGAATAAGGCTGACGTAACAAAAGTTAAAGAGAAGCGACGTCACAGAGAATCGGGCGATATGAAAAAAAGATTCTTCTGGTAAAACAATATCTTTCAAAGAAACTATATCAAGAACTGGGGAAAAAAATAAAATAAATGACCCACCTAATACCAAAGAAGTCGAGAAATTCTGGTGTAAGATGTGGGAAAACCGCAAAATGCAAATCCATCCAAATCCAAAATGCCATCTGCAAAACCAAAAACTGGAGAGCACCAGGAGTAGACCAAGTAGCCAATTTGTGGATAAATAATCCTATTTGGCACCCACCAAGACCTCATAAAGCATACAATGATATAATCATTAACCCAGAAAAATGCTCCCAATGACTCACGTGGGGAGCAACATACCTACTCCCCAAAACAGATAGAGATGCCGAAACCGAAGAACTATAGACCCATCACTTGCCTACCTACAATGTACAAGATCCTCACTTCTATAATAACTGAAATAACGTACAGTTTCCTTGAGAAAAAACATTTATTCCTAGCAGGAGAGAATGGATGTAAAAGAGAAAGTTACGTGTGCAAGGCCCTAATAATTACCAATAAAACAATATTGAAAAGGTGAAAACAAGGAAAATAATCTTATAGATCGCATGGATCGACTACAAAAAGGCGTTCGGCAGTGAACCACACTCATAGATAGAGAAGAGCCTTAAAATATACAAAGCATGCACATGCAAAACATATGACATTTGCCGAGGAAAGGTTGGACAAGCAATTAGAAAATACATTGACGAAAATAAACTAGCCACTGTAAGAAGGTACATTACGTGGAATAACCGATTGACAGGTGTTGAAGATGAAATAAATAAAAAGAACTGCAACCAGAATAAGTGAATCAACGGAACATGAAAGGGAACCAGAAATGGACATAAAAAGTACAAACATCACACAAAGCACAGATCATAATGAAGACACTGAGATACACACCAATCACTGTGAAGATAATGCTTAAAGTTTAGAAGAGTTGGAAAGGCGTGGTATTAGACACATTGAACTGGATTCTTTTTTCAGAAAACAAGTATAGTATACAAGAAACCATGAAGCATATTAGTCGGACACAAAATATTGAAATGGAGGAACAAGTACAACACGCAAAATTACAAACAGAAAAGCAGAACCACAAAACTATTGAACTCTACAATACGGCACGCAAATTAATTCTCGATGAAAGAAATAAGTCTCAACGAAGCAATATATGAATTAACAATAGTAGCAACTAAATGAATAAACATCAAAGTAAAAACGAAAAAGTAAAAAAATAAAAAAAATAAAGCAATTATACAACTGAAGGCTCAAAGAATCAGACACTATGAAAAAAAGATCAAGACAAAACAAGATCTTTCAAACCAATGCGAAGAATTTTTACACAGGAACAGGCAAACGAAAAATTGAAGTGATAACACCTCCCCACACACGCACACAACAATGCAAGAGGTTATACAGGTCTAGAAAAAAATATGAGCTTGCCCTACAGAACATAAGAAGCATATTGGATTACACAAGAGGTAGAACGGATGAAAAATAAACCAGTACAACAATGAAAGCGAATCATAGAAGAGGATGTTGAATGGGCACTGTAAAAGCACACAACTAGCAATCTCCAGGAATAGATAAAATTATTATCTAAGTACAGCACTCAAAAACTAGCCAAAGAACTTCAAGAAATGGTCAATGATCCTAGTAATATTATGGCATGGGAGATCCTACTAAAATTACGGCATGGGAGATCCTACTAAAATTACGGCATCGTATTTGTCTATATTTCTGAGATGAGGTATTATGTACAGTATTTACATCATTCGAACTATTGAACTCACACTCTTTGCGTCCTGTCACTGGATCTAACTAATATCTTAACTGCTGTCCTTGAGGACATCTGTGTATGAATTTCTGGGTATTATAAACGTAATGTCATCAGAAACCATTTTTACCAGTGCTCATATGGCATTTTTTTTGCTGTTATCATTGCATTTTTTACCAGAGCTCATATTGCAATTTTGTTGTTATTATCGCATTTCTCTGGCACACCTTATTACTAGTTCCCATATTGTATTCATTTCTATGCTTGGTCGGCTCAGAAGATTTTTGTGGCCAAGCATATGTGCTGATTACTTAAGTTTACAAATTTTCCAAAGGTATTCTTTATGATCTCAACCTGATCCCACGAAGGGTGGTGATCTCCCTTTTCTGTCCATATGTGGACAGCTCCGCCTGATTTTTCCACTTCCCCCCGTGTTACAGATTTCTGGTGTTCTCGAAGCCTTACCTTAAGGGGACGGACTGTTTCCCCTTTATATTTCTTTCCCCAGCTGCACGGGATAGCGTACATACAGTCTTTAGTCATGTTATCCTCTGTGGAGGGTCTTACTCGGGAGAGATATCTGCAAAGTGTCATCCAGCTTTTGAAGGTTGTCCTGATATTATTACCTTCCTTCTACACAAGAACAGTGACACAATTGTCCAAAGAAACTATAGACCAATTAGATGTCTTCCCACTACTTACAAACAGTTGACATCTATTCTGATTAAACAAATATATTCCTTCTTAGAAAAAAATGACATACTACCGGTTAAACAAAAAAGGTGCAAACGTGGCTCTTACTGGTGTAAAAACCATTTACCTATTAATAAAATGATCTTGGAAAACTGTTTCAGTACTATCATTTTTATTATTATTAATCATTGCTTCATATTTAAAATTATATTTTAATGTAATATGAAATTTTAAAATGTTTTCTTTGTAGAAGTAGATCTTTCTTTCACTTGTATTAAAGAGATTGTGGAATTCTCTCGCCCATTTCACCCGGTAGTTCTCCAACTTTTGGATAAAATGAATTGTTGGTTTCAATTGTATTTCTTGTCCTGAAATGAAATTTCGAATTTACTTTTTAAAGTTTTGAGAATCTAACTTTAATTCAATGTATTAATCGATATCTTCTATTGCATTTTGTCTTGTTTTTTTTTTCTTGCACCAAAAATATTTTTATTGTTTTAAATTTTTATTACACCCAAAAAATAAACTTGTTGAAAAAAAAATAAAGTTTTGAACATTGTTTTTGCAAACAAAAAACAAGTCTTAAAGGAATTTGACGAATTTAAAAGCAGAAATGACAAAATTAAAACATACTAGTCAAGAATTTAAGAATAACAAAATGCCGCAAATTTCTTTTCGATGACAGGTAAAAATTTGAGACAAAAGTTCGGTTTTTGTATATGCTAAAAATAAATTAGAATTTTTGTCAAGGAAACTGACGATTTCACACCAAGAATCGTTTTTATGCAACTTTTGGGCAAATACCGAATGAAATGGGCGACAGAATCCAACAATTGAACCTCTTTTATTAAATTTATATTTACGATGTTCTAAACCAAATTGGAAATAAGATACGTTGAGCTGTTATTATTATTATTATTATTATTATTATTATTATTATTATTATTTATATCCTGTTTTTCTTTGTACAGTAAAAATATAAACTATTAAATATATTTTATTGACAGCACCACCAATAAAGCAATAAACGGCCAAATCTGTATAATTAAAATAAAAACTTGAAATTTCTTTGATAATAAGCATAATTATATTATTCAACCTTCATATAAATTTGGGATGTTAATGCGGTGGCGATTTCATGCAAAAAGATGTTGTTCTAACTTTCCGCTAAGTTAAGTGTACTCATACAAAGGAAAACAGCAAACAAGACCTCGGAATATCTGCAAAGCAATTATCCACCACTAAAATAAGTAAACTTTGTTTATTTAGTTATACGTTAATGTTAATATGAAACTTTTAATAGAACATATTTGATTTTTGTTCATTAATTTTCTGTGACACTATTTTGTTACTGGAAATCATGAGAAAATTTTCTTACAATAGAAGGAACGATGCACTGACAGAGCCTTAATAAAGAAAAAGGGTTAATGGATAAAACCCTTCGGAAAAATTAAGGATTTTAATTCCCATATAGACAGCCACCTGAATTGTGTATTAGGGTTTTGAACAATGAAAAACATAGGGTAGACGTTGATTTGAACTGCGGCAGCCCAAAAGTGCAATAATGATTAACACACATCACATACAGCTGTGAATGAGAAACATTATTTTCGTAAACAACGAACTTTGAATTAATCTTTCCTGGTCGGAAGTTGGCCGAGGTAGCAGGAACAGATGAGACACCAAGGAAGGTGGAGGAGCCACCCACGCACACTGATGAGTATTGGCGGGAGATGATAATAAGAAAAAGTGGAAGTTATCAGGCGGGTGTGGTGTCTGCAACCAGCACACTTAGAAGAAGAGAATTCCCCAAAATTATGAATTCAATTCTCAGCAACTAAACAAGGAAGATGACAGCAGGGGGGGGGCACTGAATTCTCCAACTGCGCCGTACCCCACGCCGGATTGGGCGAACGTCAATAAATACGAATGCCTGAAGCGCGATCGTCAGACGGAAGAGAGTTCGTTCCAGCCACCGGTCGTGATAAACCCACGTGATTGTCTGCCGAAGAGAACTGCCGAATTTTATCAAATCAGCAAAAGAAACTTTACCAAGTCAACAAAAGTGTCACGCCCGAGTTAGAAGCGGGTCGGGTCGATAATTCTTGCATGCCAACTCTTGATTTAATCAATTACTGTACGAAGGACTTGATATAAAAACAGTATTTAAATTTTTAACATTTTTTCGAGTCTTATTTTCTTACTGTGCATCTTCGGCCTGCTTGGACAAGCCCAATACAAAGATGCCATACGAAGATTCGTTCATTGACGCTTTATGATCAAGAAAATCACACTGTGGGATAAGGTCAAAGCTGGATCGAAGTGATAACTCCCAAGGATAAGTCGCAGGTATTAGACGTCCTCGATGACTGGGTAGGGTGTACAGAAACATTCTGCGCATTCTATTCTATGCAAGACCAAAATCTTCTATTTTAGTATGTGTTATTAATAGTAAGTAAACAGACATTAAAGTTGATTTTAGTTAATTATTAATAACCAGCAATGTCACAGGAGACAGAGCGAAAAATTTAAGAATTTCAAAACAAACTTAATTTTAATTAAAAATTGGAATGAAATATCTATCTTTTAAAAATTAATTTTTCAACTTATGTTTTTGAGGGCACAGTAATATAGTTTCTCTTTTTGTTGCTATATTTCACAAAATCACAAAAAAATTTCGCAAAAGATTGTGTAAAACAAATATCAAACAAGAAATAATTACGCAAATTTTTATCTACCTACTACTGAGTTGAAATTGTTTTTCATCAACTGTCAATTATTAGACGTTATATTTAATCAGTATATTCAACTTTTTATCGTTTTAGTGTTAAAACAATAAAATACGGTTAAGAAATGTATCACAGACGAATCCCATTATCAACTTATCTCTAATCTATAAAAAAATCAAATTTGTCGAATTTGTATGATGTGTTAACGTTTATGTAGTTAAACATTCCCTCTAACTGATTGTGATAAACCTTTGTAACAATGGATCTTTCTAAAAGAAAGTAAACTAAGTATATTGTTTTGGAGGGGGGAGGGTTAGTCACAACCCTCGCCCCGGGCGCTACCAGATCTCTCTGCACGTTAATGAAAAGAACTAAACGAACACATCTAAGTGAACGTTACAAAGAAAAATATATAATTTGCACAAAGAAGTACATCAAAAGAGACTTTTCACAAGAAACTCCTATTGATGAATGGAGAGCTACATTGGATGGACCTGTTGACAGGACAAAGCGATGAGAACTTAAAGGAAATAATCAATCAAGATTAGACGAAAAAAGCGTAGTAGTTATTTTAAAAAACTTATTGTAGGTAATAAAATTATAAATCCTCTCAAAGTTGATGATTATGTCAAAATAAAAACAGTTTACTTTTGGACATTTTGTGA